>JBAIZL010000007.1:19390514-20045514 GCA_036971475.1 Prosapia bicincta | reverse complement strand
AATGGGAAGCGGACAACAACCCTAAGAGACATCCAATTTTACGCCTTCAGAGATGTATAAACGGGAATGCCTGATTGCTCTCTTCGCGGATAAAGGGTTGCATTTTCTATCATTGTTAAATAATTATTTATAACAATTATATTGCTATTATAAAATATTATTTTATAGAGGTGCATCAAATAAAAACAAAGTGACGAAACAAGGCCACGGGTATATTCCAGCACTTATGTAAATACAGTGTGCAGACAAATATTTCAAAGCAAATATAAGTTTGTTAATCATGTTTACACTCCCAGAAATGATTGTTAAATAAAAGCAGCTGACCTGACTCGCAAGTCAACCGCTTCTTTTTAACAATTATAAGTTTATTTATTTGCAGTTATATGAATTAAAACTAAAGACTGTTGCTCTATCTGATACGTTAGCCATATAGCTTGCAACAACCCTTTATCCACGAAAGATAGTGTTTGAAATATCTTTCTGGAGTACTGGCATCTGTGTAAACTGGGAAGACAATATTATAATGTAACTTACGGAATTATATAGAAATGAAATTGATTTCAAAAATATTGTTGTTATTCTACAAATGGATTTAAAATGTGAGCTTTCTACAACAAATGTCTGGGCACATTCTCTCTCGGTGTTTAGTTAATTACGGTGCCTTTGAACAGAACAAAAAGCTAACGCTTCTTTATAATTTTTCAATGCATAAACGCCTAACCTAAGAAAGATGGTGTTGAAATATCTTTCTGGAATACTTGCATCTGTGTATACGTCGATGAAGATAATATAATGTAACTTTTATAATTATATAAAAATGAAATTTTTGTTCAAAATTATTTTTTGTTGATATTCTACAAATGGATTTAAAAACGGAGCTTTCAGCTACTTTTAGACTGGATTGGGGTCAACCACGCGCGCGCGAGCGCGCGAGCGTGTGTCTGTGTGTGTGTTTGAGTGTTTGTGTGTGGTACGCGTGGGTGTGTATATGTGCGTGTGCACGTGTGCGTGTGTGTGTTGAAACAGTCTGAATCACCGTTCAAATTAAGAAATTAATAATTTCCGATTTTTTAAATAACAATTTTAATATTTAAATAATAAGGTTTTAATTTATGGTATAATAAACATAGTAAAGAGTCAAAAAGTCAGTAAAATTTTGAATAAGTATTATTAAGACAAATTAAAAATTATGATAGCATGAAACTGTAATAACTAACTAAATTTGACAAACGGGAGTGCAGTGAAAATTTTCTAAGTGCCGAAAAATGCTAACTTGAAAACTAGGCCACGTAGAACTATCATCGACATTTTGAAATGACCAGAAAAATCCATAATAAAAAATAATGAAAACAAAATTAAAAAAAATTAAATAACAAAAACGTTACAGCCATTTTAAAATAATATACATTTTTCAGTGTTCTAAAAACTATAACGAAATTATGCAGGTTAAAACTGATACGTTGTCCAACCCGCCCGTACAAGAAAAGAAGCACGGAGATAGCGACGAGCTTAGAGCAGAGGGCAAGGGTTACATAGCCGCAATAAATACAGGAACTTAGGGACCTGTAAGGCAGTCTGTAAAAAGTTTTAATACGAGGTGCTAACGGTTGTAATGTCGGCCAGCACCTAGGACAACCACCATAAGGCCAGATGGGACCAAAATAGCCACGTTCCCGCCGTCTACTTCCATCCATGGACGAGGGCTCCAGACTCAGCCTCCAGGACGCGGAAATGGAGAAAGACTTCCATCGACTGACCAGGGGTGGCAACTTCCGATGTCCAGGGACCAAGGAATCCAGACGAGAGGACTCTAAGGACCGGCAGGGAAATCCTTGGCAAGTCATTTTCTCTATTATATACAAATTAACGTCAAATTTAGTCAGTTAAATTTATTAAATTCAAATTACCAATTAAACTTAAATAATGAAAAATTATGTTGAAAAATTAAATAAATCTTAAAAGTAGTAAAATTAATTAGTATAACAAAAATGTTTAAATAAGGAATAATAAATATTAAATTTACAAAATGGTTTTGGCCATGAGCCAATCATTTTCAAGAAGACCAGATTTATTGAATCATATAAATTTTAAAATTATTTATAATAAAATGTGAATTTACAAATTCAATCTTGAAATGAGAAGATACAATTTTTTATTATGTTAAATTTGGAAATAATTTTGTTTAAAAATGTGTAAATGTAATTAATGAATTATATATGAAATGTGGGATTTAAATATGTGAAAAATAACGAACTTTGAATTAATTATTTGAGAGCGTTCAATGTATTTTATTTGAAAAGATAATTATTTTCGTTTAAAATCAGTAATTAAATGCATTATAAAAACTTACAGTGTTTGAATTTATCCTGTGTTGAACAACCAATATAAACTTTTTTTTCCAACTGATAAATAATGATGATAAAATCAAAGTACAGTTCTAATTAAATTTCATTAATTAATAAATATATAAAATTAAGAACCTAATGTTTCTTCAAACGAGTTCTCTCCTGAGAGCAATTTTATGGAGCTATTCCAAAAATTAGTTGGTTTTTTGTATTGAAGCCCAGAGACGATGTCTACTGGCAGATCATGTTTAAAGAACACAGGAGCCTTTTAAAAAAGGTATCTTAAACAGGATCATATTTTGCAGGTCCCCTTGCTGTGCCTGCAGATCTCATGAAGTGGTAAGATTCTATGAAAATTTTGTGTGTTTATATAAATGATGTTTCTTTCCAGCTGACTATTTTACTGATATGTGTGACTATATACAGACCCAACAAACCTGCCAACCATCTTAGGGGAGGTCGTACAAACGTTAAGGTAGAAGTCAGCGGGAATAAGCTTGCATTTGGGCGTTGTACATTACGCGGGAACACAAGACAAATTTTAGGGATCTTAACACGGTACACAAAACGGTGTGAGCAGCAGGTATATAAATATATATAATAAATATGTAATTGTGCCAACAACACAAAAACCGAAGCAAAGAGGAAAGGGGGGGGGACGTTGCAGTGTGTGTGTGTGTGTGCGCGCGCGTGTGTGTGTACTTGTGTTTGTGAATTAAGTTTTCTTCTATAATAATCAAAGTCATTGAGGATATTCAAAAACAAGAATTGTTTATTACGTTTTATTATTCTATTAATATATCTAATATAATATAATCAGGGAAAATATATTAAATTCAATTACGGGAATATTCGGCATTTAAACAAAGAAAAATCGTGGTTTTTTGTGATGCAATTAAAGACCTATATAGTAGAGTCGTAACACTGTTTCGTAAGATCGTCTGAACAATAATTAATGAATATTTATATAGGTCATCTTGATGTAGAAATTAATGAAGCCTGTACCCATCCATATGTTGTGTAGGTATAATTATTTTGTAATTAAATAAGTCCGTGGCAACGTTTGTAATACGTTCTTTGTTGGGCAAGCACGCGTGTGTTGTGTCTGTGTAGACGAAAGGCAATAATTCCGAGAAAGGACCAACCAGCGGTCCAGCCATTCCACGTGTCATGACCGTTCGTTGCAATGCGTCAGCTGTGTGACTGAACGATGCTCCACTGCGGGCAGTTAATGGGTCGGTTCAAAACTTGGTCAAGTTATTTTACCCGGCCCTAATTAGCCTTATATTTCGATTCACGTTTAAGAGTTGCCTTTTTGAATAACCATATCTCCATTAGTGTATTCATTATACGACTAACATTATTTTTGTTATCGTAAAGCTATAATTTATAATATGTTGAGTAAAATTATATGCGGGCCTATAATTAGAATTGTCATTAGCTTTCTCCTTTAACTCTATGACTCTGAGAAATGGTGAATAACAAGTAGTATAAAAAAAAATTAATCAATTCCTATTCAAGTCCACAACAACAACAAATTATTATAGTTTATTTTAATTTTATAATTACAACCAATATAGATTTGTTTTTACATATATGTCGGAATAAAAACTTTAAGTGCCAAAGTAGAAAGCGAATTTCTTTGTAATTTTCCATTTTCTTTTATATGTATAGTGTTGTGCTATTATTTTTGTTTGTTACTATATATACGCTTTTTTTCTTTGTCGCTTGCATTGTGTTGTAGTTTCTTTTTGCTTTCCTTTCGCATTCTCCGTTTGTGAAGCAAGATATCGTTATTCCAGTTTGTTTGTTTATTTTATTCTTTTCATTCATTTGTAATCCTAGAGCATTATTGTGTGGTAACCAAGGCAACAATTTAAGGTAGTACAATGGAGGTTTCTACGGCAACCAGATGGAAGCAAACAAAAATTCATATAGCCTACATCTTTCATAAGTACATTTCTAGCTACTGGAAAGTTGACATGAAGATACTCAGTTCAAATGCGGCCTATACTACGAACATTTTTATAATTTAATTATTAAATAAATATTTGAAACAAACTGTGATAGCGTCAATTGTCATCCACTACAGATTTAAAAAATGTATTTGGAAAAATGTGATTGAATGAATACAAATTTATTTTGTTAACGATTGAAAATTTCTACAAGGTATATCAGGAGAGTGTGAGCTAATAGAATAGATTTAAAAATTTAATCGTAAAGTATAATATTGGCCTATAGCTATGGATGTGATTCAGGCGTTTTGCAAACACGTTTTTTGTATCTCGGCTAAAAAATCTTTAAAAAAGATACGGGAAAAAATAAAATTATATTCTATAAATTTATGTGTTTGTGTGTAGGGATTTTACACAGGCAAACTACTCTTTCTTTTTTCAACCCAATATTTCAACGTCAATTGTCATCCACTACAGATTTAAAAAATGTATTTGGAAAAATGTGATTGAATGAATACAAATTTATTTTGTTAACGATTGAAAATTTCTACAAGGTATATCAGGAGAGTGTGAGCTAATAGAATAAATTTAAAAATTTAATCGTAAAGTATAATATTGGCCTATAGCTATGGATGTGATTCAGGCGTTTTGCAAACACGTTTTTTGTATCTCGGCTAAAAAATCTTTAAAAAAGATACGGGAAAATTATATTCTATAAATTTATGTGTTTGTGTGTAGGGATTTTACACAGGCAAACCCCTCTTTCTTTTTTCAACCCAATATTTCAACGTCAATTGTCATCCACTACAGATTTAAAAAATGTATTTGGCAAAATGTGATTGAATGAATACAAATTTATTTTGTTAACGATTGAAAATTTCTACAAGGTATATCAGGAGAGTGTGAGCTAATAGAATAAATTTAAAAATTTAATCGTAAAGTATAATATTGGCCTATAGCTATGGATGTGATTCAGGCGTTTTGCAAACACGTTTTTTGTATCTCGGCTAAAAAATCTTTAAAAAAGATACGGGAAAATTATATTCTATAAATTTATGTGTTTGTGTGTAGGGATTTTACACAGGCAAACCCCTCTTTCTTTTTTCAACCCAATATTTCAACGTCAATTGTCATCCACTACAGATTTAAAAAATGTATTTGGCAAAATGTGATTGAATGAATACAAATTTATTTTGTTAACGATTGAAAATTTCTACAAGGTATATCAGGAGAGTGTGAGCTAATAGAATAGATTTAAAAATTTAATCGTAAAGTATAATATTGGCCTATAGCTATGGATGTGATTCAGGCGTTTTGCAAACACGTCTTTGTATCTCGGCTAAAAAATCTTTAAAAAAGATACGGGAAAAAATAAAATTATATTCTATAAATTTATGTGTTTGTGTGTAGGGATTTTACACAGGCAAACCCCTCTTTCTTTTTTCAACCCAATATTTCAACGTTTGTTTTCCCATTTTTCATCTTTTAGTTCTCACCTTACCAAGACCTTTTATGTCTAACTGAACTCTAGGTCCTGTTGCCCTATCCATCGGTTCTGTGTAGATATTGCCCTATTATTAATTGACATTGCTATATTCTTTTCAACCCACCTATGTCACCTTGTCTCTTTGTTATTTTCTCTAGTTTTACCTTTTTACTATAAACTTCTCATCAACAATGAGTTTATTATGCAAAACAGTTCATTGCATTTATTTTCCTTTTTTATCTTTTTTATTATTACTCATATCTTTGATTCGTCTAACATTATGACTCACTGTTGTGTTATAGCATGTTTGTTTGTTATGTTTTTATCCAACTAAATTGAGTTCTACTGTGTGTTTGACAAAATGTATTTAATCACTTTAACAATAGTTTATGGCTTCTTGGATTTTGTAGTCCATTACGTTCGGTCAGTCTTAATTAATCACTTAAACAATAGTTTATGACAATCCGAACTTTAAATTTTGTAAATTTGTTAAAACTTACTGAGACAGAACGTTTTCGTTCGCTATGTGGCGATCTTTATCAGTGTCTTCTGCTTGGAGATGTCGGGTCAAGCGGTGACGGTTTTAGAGGTAGGTTTTAATTTGTATTGTGTTTGTTCGTTTAATATGTTTGATACAGACATACAAAAACACAAAGTACAAACATATTAAACGAACAAACACAATACAAATCACACATACTCTTTGATACTATCGAAAACCTACCTTTAAAACCATCACCGCTTGACCCGACATCTCCAAGCAGAAGACACTGATAAAGATCGCCACATAGCGAACGAAAACGTTCTGTCTCCGTAAGTTTTAATAAATTTACAAAATTTAAAGTTCGGATAGTCATAAACTAATGTTTAAGTGATTAATTAAGATTCACCGAACGTAATGAACCACAAAATTCAAAAATTTCTTTTGCCTTAAATCTTAGAGTCAGTATTGGAAATCGAATCAGTAGTCATGCGCCATTATATAATGTTCTTTATAATTTTGTTTGTCTATTTGTTAAAATTTTGTTATTTTTTGATTTTTTTCCGTCAGTTTTTAAAATGGTTTTCCTTTTACATAAAACAAAGTAGTTGCCAGAACTGTTTGTTTAGTAAAGCTGTTCTTAGAGTAATTATTATACTCTACAAATTACGTGCATTACAATCAAGAAATCAAACGACTCAATACTCTCCATTAACAACAATTTATTACATACTGCCAAATTTGTAGACTGCGTATCATTTAACGTACCACACAGTGTTACCAACATTTCAACAACTTTGTCAAGATTAGCTCGAAACGGAAGCCGTGGATGGTTTCGCTTATTGAATAAATCATGCGACAATGGTCGAACTTAAGTGGTTTTATCAAGAGGTAAGCGAAGCGTATCCATTAATTGTATAAAGTTAATGGGTTGTAGGCATGTGTCTAATTGGCGTCTGGGAAAGAGCCAGCTCATTAACACGGACCCTTCCGATCTGATTTACATACGTAGGCGGCCAGCAACGACCACCCACCCGTCCTTCTTGGGTAGATTTTATAACAAATTTGATCTAAATGGCGCAAATGTGTTGGCATTTATTAATGAAAGAGAAACGAGAGAACTGTTTTTTAACGTTTATTTTTATTACACTCTAACACATCAAAAACTATGAAGTAAATACGTGTCTGACATCAACGATGGAACATTTTTTAAAAATCCTATTACCTCACACTCTTCTTATATATATATATATATATATATATATATATATATATATATATATATATATATATATATATATATATATATATATATATCTTGTATAGTTATATATATCTTGTACAAATTTTCAATCGTTAATAAAATACGTTTTTATTCATCTAACCAAGTTCAAATACACTTTTTTAGCAATAGTGGATGACAATTGATGTTAATACAGTTTTTTTCAAATATTTATTCAATAATTAAATTATGAAAAGTTAGGGTCTAGCCGGATGCGAACTCTAAATCTTCGTGTTCAAAGTCTAACACTGCGCCAACTTTCCAATACCTAGAAATGAATTTTCAATTATGTATATGAATTTTTTCCATCATCTGGTTGTCGTCGAAACATCCATTGTACAACCTTAAACTGTTGAAGTTGCTTGTTGTAATCATCTTGAACTCACTGATTAAACTAATTTTTAAAATACTTAACTAAGTGAATACGTAATTGCTTACTTGCTGGCGCGTTTCAAAACAATCGTTCCTTTTACGAAGCTAACCCTCTACTGGCGGCATATTGGCAGTCTACAAAGTATCTGCAAAGATCTAACAACCTTAGAAAAATATGAAATCTACAAACACTACGCAACAGATAGGGAAAATGTATTAAACGATCACACACACTTTGAAGCCAACAGCCTATTCCAGTACATGATACAAAATGCAAACACTTCATCCCACTCCACTGTCATAAAGCCATCCCGTTCAGATCCTTTGTAGACTGCCGATATGCCGCCAGTAGAGGGTTAGCTTCGTAAAAGGAACGATTGTTTTGAAACGCGTCAGCAAGTAAACAATTACGTATTCACTTAGTTAAGTATTTTAAAATTAGCTTAAACTGTTAACATACTTAACACAAAATATTATAAATATTGCTGTAGGGTTAAAAATGAATGAAACGAATAAAATAAACTAACTGGAAATAAACAAACAATGCGAAAAGGAACTACGACACAACGCAAGCGACGATTAGAAAAAGAAAAACAAAAGCGCCAGGAAAGTTTTGGAAATGAAACAGAAGCTAAGCGCCTACGCCTAGACAAACGAAATAAAAGATTACAGGATGCGTCTCAAGTGCAGCGTGAAACTCGAATACTAACTGATCGTCAAAGTCATGCAATATTATTAAGAAATGAAGTTCAAGAACAACGCGAAGTACGATTACTAGAATCAACGACGGAGGCAAGCATTTAATAATAGGAAATGGGGGGCAAGAGCAGTGCGAAACACGATTATAAAGATCTTCGTCGTAGACATGCACTTTGAATGGAAAATGAAACTAAGAACAACGCGAAGCTAGTCAAGAAAAGACATATTAATATTGTGATTCTGTCATATGTACATGTATATTTATATTAATTGTAATTATATAATAAAAAGTAGCTAAAATAGAATTTATTTTGTTGACCTCAGTAGGAATTCACTTAAAATTTTGTTATATTGTTGTGTGTGTGTGTGTGTGTGTGTGTGTGTGTGTGTGTGTGTGTGTGTTGTGTGTGTGTGTGTGTGTGCGTGCGCGTGCGTATGCGCGTTTGAATATTTCATCCAATTGGTTAAATGTAGGTGGCTATCACCTGATAACCCCTTAAATCCAAGGAAACAACCCTTGAATATTTCTCAATAAACAAATGTCGTAACGATGATTCTAACAAATGACTGCTTTGGTAAGCTCATGCTATTCTAATTATATTTATGGAGTTCTTTTTAAACTCCTTCTATTACCTCACACTCTCCTGATATATATCTTGAACAAATTTTCAATCGTTAATAAATACCTTTTTATTCATCCAATCTAGTTCAAATACACTTTTTTAATAGTGGATGACAATTGATGTTAATACAGATTTTTCAAATATTTATATATTAATTTAAAATTAAAAATGTAATATCCCGGTCGGATTCGAACTATGAATCTACACATTTAAAAACCAGCACTTTTACCACAGAGCTAACTTTCCCAGAACTAAAATTTGCTTAGTTTTACTATATGAAATTATAAGAAAAATGCTCTTTGCAATAGTGAAGCATTACAACGACGTGGATGGAATGATATTTTCATATTTATATTAATTTTAATTATAAAATAAAAAGTAACTAAAATAAAATTTTCCTTTGTCGACCTCAGTAGGAATTTACTTTAAAAAATTCTTTTTCTATTTTACTTTTTATATTTAGTAGCACAACTACTGATAATGTTTTTGTAGTGTTTTACTAATACAACCGTCACGTTAAGACTTTTAAAGAGGTGATAATCCGGAGGATGGAGTAAAATAAAGGCAGAAAATTAATAGCGAGGTTATTTTTTAAACTTGAAGTTGCTTGATGTAATCATCTTGAATTCACTGACTAAACTAATTTTAAAAATACTTAAGTAAATGAATACGTAATTGCTTACTTGCTGACGCGTTTCAAGACATTCGTTCCTTTTACGAAGCTCGTGAAGTGTTTGGTGAGTGTGGTTATTTCATGTGTGAGTTTATGTGGCGTGTTGTTTGCTCTGAGCATATTTTGTAGTATGTGGAATGTTTGTTCTATTGGCAGATTAGTGTAAAGGTTTTTTATGTCGAATGAGGCAATGGTGGAGTTGTGTAGTATGTGGATGTCTTGAATTTTGTGTATGAGGTCTATGTTATTGTGTATGGATGTGTGATTGTGGAAGTTTATGTTGTCTCTGATAAGTTTGTCTATGTATTTGGCTAGCTTATGTGATGGTGCATGTGTGTGATTGATTAGTGGACGGATGGGTGTGTTTTCTTTGTGGATTTTAGGTAAAACATTTAATGTGGGGGGTTGGGGTTTTATTTGTTTGTAATACTTCTTTTGTTCACTTTTCATGATTTCGGTGCATATATTTAGAAGATTTTTAACTTCTGTTTGAAATTTAGGTGTGGGGTCTGATCGAAGTTCGGTTATTTTGTTATCAGTTATGAAACTGTTTACTTTCTTGTCGATGTCTTGTTGGTGCATTATTACGATGGAATTACCTTTGTCTGTTTTTATGAAATTTAGGTTGTGTTTGTCGCGTTGTTGTATAATTGATTTAAGACTTCGTAAAAGGAACGAATGTTTTGAAACGCGTCAGCAAGTAAGCAATTGCGTATTCACTTAATTAAGTATTTTTAAAATTAATTTATTTTTTAAATGTTTTTTTAGAAATTACATTATTTTAAATTACTCACACGAGTGAAGTATTCATTTGAGTTCCTTTTTTCTGCTGCTGATGGCAAACAACGAGCAACCACAAGCCTCTCAACTTCTCGATTATCTTCAAACCAGGTTTCCAAATACGTTATCCAAAATAAACCTTCCTGCCTTTTGTTTTTATCTTATTTACTGCTTTATTGATGAATTTCATTTGCTCTCTGTATTTGTTGGTATGGTTTTGTATTATATTGTATAGCATCTTCTTTACAATTCTATTATTATCGTATGGCACGGGCTTCTTTCTTTACGTTTCCCTTAGGCAGTAGTACAGCCAGAAATTCCTTCTCGGTGTGAGAAGGGTAGCTAAGGGAGGTTGAGCAGAGCGGTAGGAACTCCCAAGGCCAAACTTTAAATTTTAGATGCAATTTCATGCCACCTTATCGTTTAATTTAAGACATTTTATAAAATAATTTAAATAAATTTGATTTTCTATTTAATTCATTTAAAGGGTAATTAATGAGCATATAATTTAGGTATTTGTACAGGATGATATTTATTTATTTAGGGAATCAATTTACAGCCACTATTATCACCCGATATAGTAAATTAATCTCTAATATATACCAAAAAACTACTATTGTTAAACTAAACACCAATAGAGAGTTTAAACTAAACAATTTAAAATAGGAAAATACAGGTCGAACCGTTAACAATGAACTTTCGACAGTGCGCTTGAACGTGCATACAAGACATTAGAGAGGAAGAATGGCGGATAAAAATGTACAGAGATTAAGTAAATAATAACAAATGCCATTGTTTTGATGGCTGGCTGACAAAACAACAGCAATAAAGAAAATATGTCTCTAAGAACACACAAAACAAAATGATAAGAAAATAATATTTACTTTTTAAATACAGAAAAAGAAACTGAAGGAAAAATATAGCGTATATGTCACTGAAGGAGATATATATCTGCTACTAAAGGAGAAATATATATGCTACTGAAGAAGAAATATATATGGTACTAAAGGAGAAATATATATGCTACTGAAGAAGAAATATATATGCTACTGAAGAAGAAATATATATGCTACTGAAGAAGAAATATATATGCTACTAAAGAAGAAATATATGCTACTGAAGAAGAAATATATATGCTACTGAAGAAGAAATAGATATGCTACTAAAGGAGAAATATATATGCTACTGAAGAAGAAATATATATGCTACTGAAGAAGAAATATATATGCTACTGAAGGAGCAATATATATGCTACTGAAGAAGAAAAATATCTGATACTGAAGAAGAAATATATATGCTACTGAAGAAGAAATAGATATGCTACTGAAGAAGAAATATATCTGATACTGAAGAAGAAATATATCTGATACTGAAGAAGAAATATATATGCTACTGAAGAAGAAATATATCTGATACTGAAGAAGAAATATATATGCTACTGAAGGAGCAATATATATGCTACTGAAGAAGAAATATATATGCTACTGAAGAAGAAATATATCTGATACTGAAGAAGAAATATATATGCTACTGAAGGAGCAATATATATGCTACTGAAGAAGAAATATATCTGATACTGAAGAAGAAATATATATGCTACTGAAGGAGCAATATATATGCTACTGAAGAAGAAATATATCTGATACTGAAGAAGAAATATATATGCTACTGAAGGAGCAATATATATGCTACTGAAGAAGAAATATATCTGATACTGAAGAAGAAATATATATGCTACTGAAGGAGCAATATATATGCTACTGAAGAAGAAATATATCTGATACTGAAGAAGAAATATATATGCTACTGAAGGAGCAATATATATGCTACTGAAGAAGAAATATATCTGATACTGAAGGAGCAATATATATGCTACTGAAGGAGCAATATATATGCTACTGAAAAAGAAATATATCTGATACTAAAGAAGAAATATATATGCTACTGAAGGAGCAATATATATGCTACTGAAGAAGAAATATATCTGATACTGAAGAAGAAATATATCTGATACTGAAGGAGCAATATATATGCTACTGAAGGAGCAATATATATGCTACTGAAGAAGAAATATATATGCTACTGAAGAAGAAATATATCTGATACTGAAGAAGAAATATATATGCTACTGAAGAAGAAATATATATGCTACTGAATAAGAAATATATCTGATACTGAAGAAGAAATATATATGCTACTGAAGGAGCAATATATATGCTACTGAAGAAGAAATATATCTGATACTGAAGAAGAAATATATCTGATACTGAAGGAGCAATATATATGCTACTGAAGGAGCAATATATATGCTACTGAAGAAGAAATATATATGCTACTGAAGAAGAAATATATCTGATACTGAAGAAGAAATATGTATGCTACTGAAGGAGCAATATATATGCTACTAAAGAAGAAATATATCTGCTACTGAAGGAGAAATTAAAAATGCTACTGAAGAAGGCTAGAACAGTATGAATGCAGTGTTTAACATTTTAGGCGTAACTCTTTAAGACACACTAAGCAAAAACAATCCAAGAAGAAAGAGGCCATAAAGAGGTGTCTAACAGTCACATTACCTTTTAAGAAGTGGGTTAAATAAGGATGTTTCGAATTACTTAGTAGTGTAGAAAGATAATTCTTACTTTATATGGAATAAACCAACTCTCTGTCAAAGTCATAAAGAGATCTACGCGTGATACCTTCTGTAAGAAGGAGAATAAATGGCATTTAACAGGACATAATGATCCTCTGGTAGGGAGAATATGGGGAACTTTAAGCATAGCTCTCAGTCGCAGTCAAGAGATGTGTCTCTCCAGTAATCTTCTTTCCAGCGTAATATTTTATTAAATGTATTAAGGAACAAGCATGGCTTTGCGGATCACCTACTCTCAGTGAGAGTGGCGTGGTGGGTACCCGCAGTACTTCTGTGCATCGTTCTGGTTTAATTATCTGCAGGCCTGTTTACTAACAAGAATGATTTTGTTAGAAACGGATCAAATACGACAATAGTGGTGTAACTCAGAATAGATTCACTTTTAGTAGACAAAATTACATTAATTTTAGATTATCTGGTTGTAGGAGGTTAGACTGTAATATACCTCACAGGAATTTATTAATTAGTAATTATCAACTATAAATAACAAGTCTTTATAGGCGTATATCTATACAAATTACATTATGGTAACTGGATATAAATAAATTGAATTATTTAATAATTTTTACATTAGTGTATGACCATCCGAACTTTAATTTTGTAAAAACCTACTGAGAGAGAACATATTCGATCTTCATCAGTGTCTACATTTTCTACTTGGAGTTGTTACATTAAGCGGTGACGGTTTTAAAGGCAGCTTTTCGATAGTATCAAAGAGTATACGTGATTTGTATTGTGTTTGTTCGTTTAATATGTTTGTACCTTGTGTTTTTGTGGTTCTGTAAATTTCATATTGTTCTAGTCTTGAGATTTGGTTCTTTTTCGTTCATGTGTAAGATTTCTAGGTTATGGTCAATGTCTGTGTATTTGTGTTCTGATTCTTTTATGTGATTGTAAAATGCTGAGTTGGTGTTCTGTTTGGGCGATTTTGTGTGATCTTCGACTCTTTGTTTGAATTATATTTAATTATTAAATTGAATTATATTTAATATAATTTAATAACATTTAATAAAATACAAATTGTTTCTCAACCAGCAGATAATATAGTTTATTGGTGTAATTTCTCGAATGCTTATTTTTGTTTTTATGAACTTGTTTCACCACCG
Organism: Prosapia bicincta; assembly: GCA_036971475.1. Taxonomy (NCBI): domain Eukaryota; kingdom Metazoa; phylum Arthropoda; class Insecta; order Hemiptera; family Cercopidae; genus Prosapia; species Prosapia bicincta. Next base: position 20,031,059 of record JBAIZL010000007.1, on the reverse strand, counting down.
ACTGAAGGGCTTAACTGTTAGCCACACAGGGATTTACAAGGTCCACGCAGACTCCTGCAGCTATAACTCGCAAAGCTAATTAGGGTTGTTAGGAGGGGGTGGCAGCTGTACATCTCCGCCCCTACCGTGTATCCGGCATGCCGACAACGGCAATATGCATAACTCCGACAACAGTCGACCGATTTAAATATATTTATGGTCGATGGAAGCTCGGCAAATATTATGATGCACGAGCGAATACAACACTACGATAACACATTTTACCATACAAATATTTGCCAGTAATTCATTTTTAACAATTCAGTCAATTGGAACTCAATAAAATTTGTTGCATATATAATTTTTTTTTTCAATAGTTTTTGTATGCAAACAAAACCATCCTTTTACTCCACGTAATTGCTATTTAGAAATTATTGGGAACTATTTACAAATAAAAGACATACACAAAACTCACTAATTAAACCATTTATTGACTCTAGACGTGTTTCAATGACAAAGTCATCATCAGTGAGTGTTGCTTTTACAAACTCTAACTTACAACTAAGTTACAACTAACTTGCAGTTGTAAGATAAGAGTTTGTAATACCCACTAATGATGACTTTGTTATTGAAACTCGTCTGAGTCAATAAATGATTAATTTGTTAGTTTTGTGTAGCCTAAGTTTTTTATTTGTGTCTCCTGTATAACGTTCTTATTGTAATGTGCTTATGTATATAAAGACTTTGCTACATATCTTTTCAATGTTTAATAATTTTGTTTATCGTTTATTGTTGTCTATTTAAAATTTTTTAGATATATTTATATTGTTTGGCACATAAGTTGTGTAATTTATATTATCATAAATGCTGTATAAATAGAAAAAATATGTTTTAAAGAGCCATTATTTTTTATTAATTAAAACAAATTAGAATACATTTAATGTAGATACATTTCAAAAACCATTTTATAAAATGGAATAAATTTTTACATATTATTTACAGATACCAAACCTCTGGGACTTGAAATAATTTTGTCCCAGAACTTGAATAATACATACATACATACATACATACATATATATATAGGCCTATATATATATATATATATATATATTAAATATGGTGATATGTTTTCTTGTAATATAGTTAATAAATTAAAAATATTTCAAAAACAAGAATACTTTTAATGAATATATTTATTCAAAGCTTTTCGCCGATAAAATAGTATCAGCATCTTCAGGAAAATAATTATCTAATAAAATTACAAAATTAAATCATATGTACTACAAAGAATCATATGTTTATAAGTATTGCACTTTATGTAAATTTTTCTATAACCTCAATGACTTTATAAATATATATGTTGTTCCAAACATATACAAATCCAATTTAGCTACGCATTGTATTAATAATGGACATGAGTTTCCGGAAATAGAAAATATGAAATTAATAAAAGAATTAAATAATGGATTAAAAATGAATATATTTGAAACATTGGAAATTTATAAGCATAAAGTTAAAGACAAATTAATTGATGATCAAATTCAAGTGAGATAAAGGCACCAAACTATTTATAAAGTCATTGATGTTATAGAAAAATTTACATAAAGTGCAATACTTATAAACATATGATTCTTTGTAGTACATATGATTTAATTTTGTAAAAGTATTTTATTAGATAATTATTTTCCTGAAGATGCTGATACTATTTTATCGGCGAAAAGCTTTGAATAAATATATTCTTTAAAAGTATTTTTGTTTTTGAAATATTTTAAATTTATTATATATATATATATATATATATATAAATTTGTTAATGTTAAAAAAATAGTTTCGTGTTTACTAATCTTTGGTGTAAACTTTAATGACTACCTCCATAAATGAAAGTAAGCTAATAATTTTAGTATTTTACTTTTAAAAGATAGTTGAATTTTGCAATAAAGATTAAATATTTCAACATCTGATACAGTTCTCAATTTGTATGAAAAAAGCCCAGTGAAGCACTCCAACTGTTAGACAAATACAAGTATCATGGTTTGGAGTGTAATATCAGTCCATGGACTAGGGAGACTGTATAACGAAAAATATACAATGAAATAAGATCCTTATTAGAAAGTTATTAAAAGAAAACCTGCTACAACAAATTTTTGATTGGTATCCAATTGGAGAATGTATATTTATGCATGGTAGTGACCCTACCATCAAGTCAGGTCTATTAAAGAGTATTTAAGGAAAAATAAATAAGATCCATATTAGAAAGTTATTAAAAGAAAACCTGCTACAACAAATTTTTGATTGGTATCCAATTGGAGAATGTATATTTATGCATGGTAGTGACCCTACCATCAAGTCAAGTCTATTAAAGAATATTTAAGGAAAAATAAATAAGATCCATATTAGAAAGTTATTAAAAGAAAACCTGCTACAACAAATTTTTGATTGGTATCCAATTGGAGAATGTATATTTATGCATGGTAGTGACCCTACCATCAAGTCAGGTCTATTAAAGAGTATTTAAGGAAAAATAAATAAGATCCATATTAGAAAGTTATTAAAAGAAAACCTGCTACAACAAATTTTTGATTGGTATCCAATTGGAGAATGTATATTTATGCATGGTAGTGACCCTACCATCAAGTCAGGTCTATTAAAGAGAATTTAAGGAAAAATAAATAAGATCCATATTAGAAAGTTATTAAAAGAAAACCTGCTACAACAAATTTTTGATTGGTATCCAATTGGAGAATGTATATTTATGCATGGTAGTGACCCTACCATCAAGTCAAGTCTATTAAAGAATATTTAAGGAAAAATAAATAAGATCCATATTAGAAAGTTATTAAAAGAAAACCTGGTACAACAAATTTTTGATTGGTATCCAATTGGAGAATGTATATTTATGCATGGTAGTGACCCTACCATCAAGTCAAGTCTATTAAAGAATATTTAAGGAAAAATAAATAAGATCCATATTAGAAAGTTATTAAAAGAAAACCTGCTACAACAAATTTTTGATTGGTATCCAATTGGAGAATGTATATTTATGCATGGTAGTGACCCTACCATCAAGTCAGGTCTATTAAAGAGTATTTAAGGAAAAATAAATAAGATCCATATTAGAAAGTTATTAAAAGAAAACCTGCTACAACAAATTTTTGATTGGTATCCAATTGGAGAATGTATATTTATGCATGCTAGTGACCCTACCATCAAGTCAAGTCTATTAAAGAATATTTAAGGAAAAATAAATAAGATCCATATTAGAAAGTTATTAAAAGAAAACCTGCTACAACAAATTTTTGATTGGTATCCAATTGGAGAATGTATATTTATGCATGGTAGTGACCCTACCATCAAGTCAAGTCTATTAAAGAATATTTAAGGAAAAATAAATAAGATCCATATTAGAAAGTTATTAAAAGAAAACCTGCTACAACAAATTTTTGATTGGTATCCAATTGGAGAATGTATATTTATGCATGGTAGTGACCCTACCATCAAGTCAGGTCTATTAAAGAGTATTTAAGGAAAAATAAATAAGATCCATATTAGAAAGTTATTAAAAGAAAACCTGCTACAACAAATTTTTGATTGGTATCCAATTGGAGAATGTATATTTATGCATGGTAGTGACCCTACCATCAAGTCAGGTCTATTAAAGAGTATTTAAGGAAAAATAAATAAGATCCATATTAGAAAGTTATTAAAAGAAAACCTGCTACAACAAATTTTTGATTGGTATCCAATTGGAGAATGTATATTTATGCATGGTAGTGACCCTACCATCAAGTCAAGTCTATTAAAGAATATTTAAGGAAAAATAAATAAGATCCATATTAGAAAGTTATTAAAAGAAAACCTGCTACAACAAATTTATGATTGGTATCCAATTGGAGAATGTATATTTATGCATGGTAGTGACCCTACCATCAAGTCAAGTCTATTAAAGAATATTTAAGGAAAAATAAATAAGATCCATATAAGAAAGTTATTAAAAGAAAACCTGCTACAACAAATTTTTGATTGGTATCCAATTGGAGAATGTATATTTATGCATGGTAGTGACCCTACCATCAAGTCAGGTCTATTAAAGAATATTTAAGGAAAAATAAATAAGATCCCTATTAGAAAGTTATTAAAAGAAAACCTGCTACAACAAATTTTTGATTGGTATCCAATTGGAGAATGTATATTTATGCATGGTAGTGACCCTACCATCAAGTCAGGTCTATTAAAGAGTATTTAAGGAAAAATAAATAAGATCCATATTAGAAAGTTATTAAAAGAAAACCTGCTACAACAAATTTTTGATTGGTATCCAATTGGAGAATGTATATTTATGCATGGTAGTGACCCTACCATCAAGTCAAGTCTATTAAAGAATATTTAAGGAAAAATAAATAAGATCCATATTAGAAAGTTATTAAAAGAAAACCTGCTACAACAAATTTTTGATTGGTATCCAATTGGAGAATGTATATTTATGCATGGTAGTGACCCTACCATCAAGTCAAGTCTATTAAAGAATATTTAAGGAAAAATAAATAAGATCCATATTAGAAAGTTATTAAAAGAAAACCTGCTACAACAAATTTTTGATTGGTATCCAATTGGAGAATGTATATTTATGCATGGTAGTGACCCTACCATCAAGTCAGGTCTATTAAAGAGTATTTAAGGAAAAATAAATAAGATCCATATTAGAAAGTTATTAAAAGAAAACCTGCTACAACAAATTTTTGATTGGTATCCAATTGGAGAATGTATATTTATGCATGGTAGTGACCCTACCATCAAGTCAGGTCTATTAAAGAGTATTTAAGGAAAAATAAATAAGATCCATATTAGAAAGTTATTAAAAGAAAACCTGCTACAACAAATTTTTGATTGGTATCCAATTGGAGAATGTATATTTATGCATGGTAGTGACCCTACCATCAAGTCAAGTCTATTAAAGAATATTTAAGGAAAAATAAATAAGATCCATATTAGAAAGTTATTAAAAGAAAACCTGCTACAACAAATTTATGATTGGTATCCAATTGGAGAATGTATATTTATGCATGGTAGTGACCCTACCATCAAGTCAAGTCTATTAAAGAATATTTAAGGAAAAATAAATAAGATCCATATAAGAAAGTTATTAAAAGAAAACCTGCTACAACAAATTTTTGATTGGTATCCAATTGGAGAATGTATATTTATGCATGGTAGTGACCCTACCATCAAGTCAGGTCTATTAAAGAATATTTAAGGAAAAATAAATAAGATCCCTATTAGAAAGTTATTAAAAGAAAACCTGCTACAACAAATTTTTGATTGGTATCCAATTGGAGAATGTATATTTATGCATGGTAGTGACCCTACCATCAAGTCAAGTCTATTAAAGAATATTTAAGGAAAAATAAATAAGATCCATATTAGAAAGTTATTAAAAGAAAACCTGCTACAACAAATTTATGATTGGTATCCAATTGGAGAATGTATATTTATGCATGGTAGTGACCCTACCATCAAGACATGTCTATTAAAGAATATTTAGGGAAAAATAAATAAGATCCATATTAGACAGTTATTAAAAGAAAACCTGCTACAACAAAGTTTTGATTGGTATCCAATTGGAGAATGTATATTTATGCATGGTAGTGACCCTACCATCAAGTCAGGTCTATTAAAGAATATTTAAGGAAAAATAAATAAGATCCCTATTAGAAAGTTATTAAAAGAAAACCTGCTACAACAAATTTTTGATTGGTATCCAATTGGAGAATGTATATTTATGCATGGTAGTGACCCTACCATCAAGTCAAGTCTATTAAAGAATATTTAAGGAAAAATAAATAAGATCCATATTAGAAAGTTATTAAAAGAAAACCTGCTACAACAAATTTATGATTGGTATCCAATTGGAGAATGTATATTTATGCATGGTAGTGACCCTACCATCAAGTCAGGTCTATTAAAGAATATTTAAGGAAAAATAAATAAGATCCCTATTAGAAAGTTATTAAAAGAAAACCTGCTACAACAAATTTTTGATTGGTATCCAATTGGAGAATGTATATTTATGCATGGTAGTGACCCTACCATCAAGTCAAGTCTATTAAAGAATATTTAAGGAAAAATAAATAAGATCCATATTAGAAAGTTATTAAAAGAAAACCTGCTACAACAAATTTATGATTGGTATCCAATTGGAGAATGTATATTTATGCATGGTAGTGACCCTACCATCAAGTCAGGTCTATTGAAGAATATTTAAGGAAAAATAAATAAGATCCCTATTAGAAAGTTATTAAAAGAAAACCTGCTACAACAAAGTTTTGATTGGTATCCAATTGGAGAATGTATATTTATGCATGGTAGTGACCCTACCATCAAGTCAGGTCTATTAAAGAATATTTAAGGAAAAATAAATAAGATCCATATTAGAAAGTTATTAAAAGAAAACCTGCTGCAACAAAGTTTTGATTGGTATCCAATTGGAGAATGTATATTTATGCATGGTAGTGACCCTACCATCAAGTCAAGTCTATTAAAGAATATTTAAGGAAAAATAAATAAGATCCATATTAGAAAGTTATTAAAAGAAAACCTGCTACAACAAATTTTTGATTGGTATCCAATTGGAGAATGTATATTTATGCATGGTAGTGACCCTACCATCAAGTCAGGTCTATTAAAGAGTATTTAAGGAAAAATAAATAAGATCCATATTAGAAAGTTATTAAAAGAAAACCTGCTACAACAAATTTTTGATTGGTATCCAATTGGAGAATGTATATTTATGCATGGTAGTGACCCTACCATCAAGTCAAGTCTATTAAAGAATATTTAAGGAAAAATAAATAAGATCCATATTAGAAAGTTATTAAAAGAAAACCTGCTACAACAAATTTTTGATTGGTATCCAATTGGAGAATGTATATTTATGCATGGTAGTGACCCTACCATCAAGTCAAGTCTATTAAAGAATATTTAAGGAAAAATAAATAAGATCCATATTAGAAAGTTATTAAAAGAAAACCTGCTACAACAAATTTTTGATTGGTATCCAATTGGAGAATGTATATTTATGCATGGTAGTGACCCTACCATCAAGTCAGGTCTATTAAAGAGTATTTAAGGAAAAATAAATAAGATCCATATTAGAAAGTTATTAAAAGAAAACCTGCTACAACAAATTTTTGATTGGTATCCAATTGGAGAATGTATATTTATGCATGGTAGTGACCCTACCATCAAGTCAAGTCTATTAAAGAGTATTTAAGGAAAAATAAATAAGATCCATATTAGAAAGTTATTAAAAGAAAACCTGCTACAACAAATTTTTGATTGGTATCCAATTGGAGAATGTATATTTATGCATGGTAGTGACCCTACCATCAAGTCAAGTCTATTAAAGAATATTTAAGGAAAAATAAATAAGATCCATATTAGAAAGTTATTAAAAGAAAACCTGCTACAACAAATTTATGATTGGTATCCAATTGGAGAATGTATATTTATGCATGGTAGTGACCCTACCATCAAGTCAAGTCTATTAAAGAATATTTAAGGAAAAATAAATAAGATCCATATAAGAAAGTTATTAAAAGAAAACCTGCTACAACAAATTTTTGATTGGTATCCTATTGGAGAATGTATATTTATGCATGGTAGTGACCCTACCATCAAGTCAGGTCTATTAAAGAATATTTAAGGAAAAATAAATAAGATCCCTATTAGAAAGTTATTAAAAGAAAACCTGCTACAACAAATTTTTGATTGGTATCCAATTGGAGAATGTATATTTATGCATGGTAGTGACCCTACCATCAAGTCAAATCTATTAAAGAATATTTAAGGAAAAATAAATAAGATCCATATTAGAAAGTTATTAAAAGAAAACCTGCTACAACAAATTTATGATTGGTATCCAATTGGAGAATGTATATTTATGCATGGTAGTGACCCTACCATCAAGACATGTCTATTAAAGAATATTTAAGGAAAAATAAATAAGATCCATATTAGACAGTTATTAAAAGAAAACCTGCTACAACAAAGTTTTGATTGGTATCCAATTGGAGAATGTATATTTATGCATGGTAGTGACCCTACCATCAAGACAGGTCTATTAAAGAATATTTAAGGAAAAATAAATAAGATCCCTATTAGAAAGTTATTAAAAGAAAACCTGCTACAACAAATTTTTGATTGGTATCCAATTGGAGAATGTATATTTATGCATGGTAGTGACCCTACCATCAAGTCAAGTCTATTAAAGAATATTTAAGGAAAAATAAATAAGATCCATATTAGAAAGTTATTAAAAGAAAACCTGCTACAACAAATTTATGATTGGTATCCAATTGGAGAATGTATATTTATGCATGGTAGTGACCCTACCATCAAGTCAGGTCTATTAAAGAATATTTAAGGAAAAATAAATAAGATCCCTATTAGAAAGTTATTAAAAGAAAACCTGCTACAACAAAGTTTTGATTGGTATCCAATTGGAGAATGTATATTTATGCATGGTAGTGACCCTACCATCAAGTCAAGTCTATTAAAGAATATTTAAGGAAAAATAAATAAGATCCATATTAGAAAGTTATTAAAAGAAAACCTGCTACAACAAATTTTTGATTGGTATCCAATTGGAGAATGTATATTTATGCATGGTAGTGACCCTACCATCAAGTCAGGTCTATTAAAGAGTATTTAAGGAAAAATAAATAAGATCCATATTAGAAAGTTATTAAAAGAAAACCTGCTACAACAAATTTTTGATTGGTATCCAATTGGAGAATGTATATTTATGCATGGTAGTGACCCTACCATCAAGTCAAGTCTATTAAAGAATATTTAAGGAAAAATAAATAAGATCCATATTAGAAAGTTATTAAAAGAAAACCTGCTACAACAAATTTTTGATTGGTATCCAATTGGAGAATGTATATTTATGCATGGTAGTGACCCTACCATCAAGTCAAGTCTATTAAAGAATATTTAAGGAAAAATAAATAAGATCCATATTAGAAAGTTATTAAAAGAAAACCTGCTACAACAAATTTTTGATTGGTATCCAATTGGAGAATGTATATTTATGCATGGTAGTGACCCTACCATCAAGTCAGGTCTATTAAAGAGTATTTAAGGAAAAATAAATAAGATCCATATTAGAAAGTTATTAAAAGAAAACCTGCTACAACAAATTTTTGATTGGTATCCAATTGGAGAATGTATATTTATGCATGGTAGTGACCCTACCATCAAGTCAAGTCTATTAAAGAGTATTTAAGGAAAAATAAATAAGATCCATATTAGAAAGTTATTAAAAGAAAACCTGCTACAACAAATTTTTGATTGGTATCCAATTGGAGAATGTATATTTATGCATGGTAGTGACCCTACCATCAAGTCAAGTCTATTAAAGAATATTTAAGGAAAAATAAATAAGATCCATATTAGAAAGTTATTAAAAGAAAACCTGCTACAACAAATTTATGATTGGTATCCAATTGGAGAATGTATATTTATGCATGGTAGTGACCCTACCATCAAGTCAAGTCTATTAAAGAATATTTAAGGAAAAATAAATAAGATCCATATAAGAAAGTTATTAAAAGAAAACCTGCTACAACAAATTTTTGATTGGTATCCTATTGGAGAATGTATATTTATGCATGGTAGTGACCCTACCATCAAGTCAGGTCTATTAAAGAATATTTAAGGAAAAATAAATAAGATCCCTATTAGAAAGTTATTAAAAGAAAACCTGCTACAACAAATTTTTGATTGGTATCCAATTGGAGAATGTATATTTATGCATGGTAGTGACCCTACCATCAAGTCAAATCTATTAAAGAATATTTAAGGAAAAATAAATAAGATCCATATTAGAAAGTTATTAAAAGAAAACCTGCTACAACAAATTTATGATTGGTATCCAATTGGAGAATGTATATTTATGCATGGTAGTGACCCTACCATCAAGACATGTCTATTAAAGAATATTTAAGGAAAAATAAATAAGATCCATATTAGACAGTTATTAAAAGAAAACCTGCTACAACAAAGTTTTGATTGGTATCCAATTGGAGAATGTATATTTATGCATGGTAGTGACCCTACCATCAAGACAGGTCTATTAAAGAATATTTAAGGAAAAATAAATAAGATCCCTATTAGAAAGTTATTAAAAGAAAACCTGCTACAACAAATTTTTGATTGGTATCCAATTGGAGAATGTATATTTATGCATGGTAGTGACCCTACCATCAAGTCAAGTCTATTAAAGAATATTTAAGGAAAAATAAATAAGATCCATATTAGAAAGTTATTAAAAGAAAACCTGCTACAACAAATTTATGATTGGTATCCAATTGGAGAATGTATATTTATGCATGGTAGTGACCCTACCATCAAGTCAGGTCTATTAAAGAATATTTAAGGAAAAATAAATAAGATCCCTATTAGAAAGTTATTAAAAGAAAACCTGCTACAACAAAGTTTTGATTGGTATCCAATTGGAGAATGTATATTTATGCATGGTAGTGACCCTACCATCAAGTCAGGTCTATTAAAAAATATTTAAGGAAAAATAAATAAGATCCATATTAGAAAGTTATTAAAAGAAAACCTGCTACAACAAAGTTTTGATTGGTATCCAATTGGAGAATGTATATTTATGCATGGTAGTGACCCTACCATCAAGTCAGGTCTATTAAAGAATATTTAAGGAAAAATAAATAAGATCCTTATTAGAAAGTTATTAAAAGAAAACCTGCTACAACAAAGTTTTGATTGGTATCCAATTGGAGAATGTATATTTATGCATGGTAGTGACCCTACCATCAAGTCAGGTCTATTAAAGAATATTTAAGGAAAAATAAATAATATCCATATTAGACAGTTATTAAAAGAAAACCTGCTACAACAAAGTTTTGATTGGTATCCAATTGGAGAATGTATATTTATGCATGGTAGTGACCCTACCATCAAGTCAGGTCTATTAAAGAATATTTAAGGAAAAATAAATAAGATCCTTATTAGAAAGTTATTAAAAGAAAACCTGCTACAACAAATTTTTGATTGGTATCCAATTGGAGAATGTATATTTATGCATGGTAGTGACCCTACCATCAAGTCAGGTCTATTAAAGAATATTTAAGGAAAAATAAATAAGATCCATATAAGAAAGTTATTAAAAGAAAACCTGCTACAACAAAGTTTTGATTGGTATCCAATTGGAGAATGTATATTTATGCATGGTAGTGACCCTACCATCAAGTCAGGTCTATTAAAGAATATTTAAGGAAAAAATAAATAATATCCATATTAGAAAGTTATTAAAAGAAAACCTGCTACAACAAAGTTTTGATTGGTATCTAATTGGAGAATGTATATTTATGCATGGTAGTGACCCTACCATCAAGCCATGTCTATTAAAGAATATTTAAGGAAAAATAAATAAGATCCATATTAGAAAGTTATTAAAAGAAAACCTGCTACAACAAAGTTTTGATTGGTATCCAATTAGAGAATGTATATTTATGCATGGTAGTGACCCTACCATCAAGTCAGGTCTATTAAAGAATATTTAAGGAAAAATAAATAAGATCCATATAAGAAAGTTATTAAAAGAAAACCTGCTACAACAAAGTTTTGATTGGTATCCAATTGGAGAATGTATATTTATGCATGGTAGTGACCCTACCATCAAGTCAGGTCTATTAAAGAATATTTAAGGAAAAATAAATAAGATCCATATAAGAAAGTTATTAAAAGAAAACCTGCTACAACAAAGTTTTGATTGGTATCCAATTGGAGAATGTATATTTATGCATGGTAGTGACCCTACCATCAAGCCATGTCTATTAAAGGATATTTAAGGAAAAATAAATAAGATCCATATTAGAAAGTTATTAAAAGAAAACCTGCTACAACAAAGTTTTGATTGGTATCCAATTGGAGAATGTATATTTATGCATGGTAGTGACCCTACCATCAAGCCATGTCTATTAAAGAATATTTAAGGAAAAATAAATAAGATCCATATAAGAAAGTTATTAAAAGAAAACCTGCTACAACAAAGTTTTGATTGGTATCCAATTGGAGAATGTATATTTATGCATGGTAGTGACCCTACCATCAAGTCAGGTCTATTAAAGAATATTTAAGGAAAAATAAATAAGATCCATATTAGAAAGTTATTAAAAGAAAACCTGCTACAACAAAGTTTTGATTGGTATCCAATTGGAGAATGTATATTTATGCATGGTAGTGACCCTACCATAAAGTCAGGTCTATTAAAGAATATTTAAGGAAAAATAAATAAGATCCTTATTAGAATGTTATTAAAAGAAAACCTGCTACAACAAATTTTTGATTGGTATCCAATTGGAGAATGTATATTTATGCATGGTAGTGACCCTACCATCAAGTCAGGTCTATTAAAGAATATTTAAGGAAAAATAAATAAGATCCATATAAGAAAGTTATTAAAAGAAAACCTGCTACAACAAATTTTTGATTGGTATCCAATTGGAGAATGTATATTTATGCATGGTAATGACCCTACCATCAAGTCAGGTCTTTTAAAGAATATTTAAGGAAAAATAAATAAGATCCATATTAGAAAGTTATTAAAAGAAAACCTGCTACAACAAATTTTTGATTGGTATCCAATTGGAGAATGTATATTTATGCATGGTAGTGACCCTACCATCAAGTCAGGTCTATTAAAGAATATTTAAGGAAAAATAAATAAGATCCATATTAAAAAGTTATTAAAAGAAAACCTGCTACAACAAAGTTTTGATTGGTATCCAATTGGAGAATGTATATTTATGCATGGTAGTGACCCTACCATCAAGCCATGTCTATTAAAGAATATTTATGGAAAAATAAATAAGATCCATATTAGAAAGTTATTAAAAGAAAACCTGCTACAACAAAGTTTTGATTGGTATCCAATTGGAGAATGTATATTTATGCATGGTAGTGACCCTACCATCAAGTCAGGTCTATTCAAGAATATTTAACGAAAAAATAAATAATATCCATATTAGAAAGTTATTAAAAGAAAACCTGCTACAACAAATTTTTGATTGGTATCCAATTGGAGAATGTATATTTATGCATGGTAATGACCCTACCATCAAGTCAGGTCTTTTAAAGAATATTTAAGGAAAAATAAATAAGATCCATATTAGAAAGTTATTAAAAGAAAACCTACTACAACAAATTTTTGATTGGTATCCAATTGGAGAATGTATATTTATGCATGGTAGTGACCCTACCATCAAGTCAGGTCTATTAAAGAATATTTAAGGAAAAATAAATAAGATCCTTATTAGAATGTTATTAAAAGAAAACCTGCTACAACAAATTTTTGATTGGTATCCAATTGGAGAATGTATATTTATGCATGGTAGTGACCCTACCATCAAGTCAGGTCTATTAAAGAATATTTAAGGAAAAATAAATAAGATCCTTATTAGAATGTTATTAAAAGAAAACCTGCTACAACAAATTTTTGATTGGTATCCAATTGGAGAATGTATATTTATGCATGGTAGTGACCCTACCATCAAGTCAGGTCTATTAAAGAATATTTAAGGAAAAATAAATAATATCCATATTAGACAGTTATTAAAAGAAAACCTGTTACAACAAAGTTTTGATTGGTATCCAATTGGAGAATGTATATTTATGCATGGTAGTGACCCTACCATCAAGTCAGGTCTATTAAAGAATATTTAAGGAAAAATAAATAAGATCCTTATTAGAAAGTTATTAAAAGAAAACCTGCTACAACAAATTTTTGATTGGTATCCAATTGGAGAATGTATATTTATGCATGGTAGTGACCCTACCATCAAGTCAGGTCTATTAAAGAATATTTAAGGAAAAATAAATAAGATCCATATAAGAAAGTTATTAAAAGAAAACCTGCTACAACAAAGTTTTGATTGGTATCCAATTGGAGAATGTATATTTATGCATGGTAGTGACCCTACCATCAAGTCAGGTCTACTAAAGAATATTTAAGGAAAAAATAAATAATATCCATATTAGAAAGTTATTAAAAGAAAACCTGCTACAACAAAGTTTTGATTGGTATCTAATTGGAGAATGTATATTTATGCATGGTAGTGACCCTACCATCAAGCCATGTCTATTAAAGAATATTTAAGGAAAAATAAATAAGATCCATATTAGAAAGTTATTAAAAGAAAACCTGCTACAACAAAGTTTTGATTGGTATCCAATTGGAGAATGTATATTTATGCATGGTAGTGACCCTACCATCAAGTCAGGTCTATTAAAGAATATTTAAGGAAAAATAAATAAGATCCATATAAGAAAGTTATTAAAAGAAAACCTGCTACAACAAAGTTTTGATTGGTATCCAATTGGAGAATGTATATTTATGCATGGTAGTGACCCTACCATCAAGTCAGGTCTATTAAAGAATATTTAAGGAAAAATAAATAAGATCCATATAAGAAACTTATTAAAAGAAAACATGCTACAACAAAGTTTTGATTGGTATCCAATTGGAGAATGTATATTTATGCATGGTAGTGACCCTACCATCAAGTCAGGTCTATTAAAGAATATTTAAGGAAAAATAAATAAGATCCATATAAGAAAGTTATTAAAAGAAAACCTGCTACAACAAAGTTTTGATTGGTATCCAATTGGAGAATGTATATTTATGCATGGTAGTGACCCTACCATCAAGTCAGGTCTATTAAAGAATATTTAAGGAAAAATAAATAAGATCCTTATTAGAAAGTTATTAAAAGAAAACCTGCTACAACAAAGTTTTGATTGGTATCCAATTGGAGAATGTATATTTATGCATGGTAGTGACCCTACCATCAAGTCAGGTCTATTAAAGAATATTTAACGAAAAAATAAATAATATCCATATTAGAAAGTTATTAAAAGAAAACCTGCTACAACAAATTTTTGATTGGTATCCAATTGGAGAATGTATATTTATGCATGGTAATGACCCTACCATCAAGTCAGGTCTTTTAAAGAATATTTAAGGAAAAATAAATAAGATCCATATTAGAAAGTTATTAAAAGAAAACCTGCTACAACAAATTTTTGATTGGTATCCAATTGGAGAATGTATATTTATGCATGGTAGTGACCCTACCATCAAGTCAGGTCTATTAAAGAATATTTAAGGAAAAATAAATAAGATCCTTATTAGAATGTTATTAAAAGAAAACCTGCTACAACAAATTTTTGATTGGTATCCAATTGGAGAATGTATATTTATGCATGGTAGTGACCCTACCATCAAGTCAGGTCTATTAAAGAATATTTAAGGAAAAATAAATAAGATCCTTATTAGAATGTTATTAAAAGAAAACCTGCTACAACAAATTTTTGATTGGTATCCAATTGGAGAATGTATATTTATGTATGGTAGTGACCCTACCATCAAGTCAGGTCTATTAAAGAATATTTAAGGAAAAAGAAATAATATCCATATTAGACAGTTATTAAAAGAAAACCTTCTACAACAAATTTTTGATTGGTATCCAATTGGAGAATGTATATTTATGCATGGTAGTGACCCTACCATCAAGTCAGGTCTATTAAAGAATATTTAAGGAAAAATAAATAAGATCCTTATTAGAAAGTTATTAAAAGAAAACCTGCTACAACAAATTTTTGATTGGTATCCAATTGGAGAATGTATATTTATGCATGGTAGTGACCCTACCATCAAGTCAGGTCTATTAAAGAATATTTAAGGAAAAATAAATAAGATCCATATAAGAAAGTTATTAAAAGAAAACCTGCTACAACAAAGTTTTGATTGGCATCCAATTGGAGAATGTATATTTATGCATGGTAGTGACCCTACCATCAAGTCAGATCTATTAAAGAATATTTAAGGAAAAAATAAATAATATCCATATTAGAAAGTTATTAAAAGAAAACCTGCTACAACAAAGTTTTGATTGGTATCTAATTGGAGAATGTATATTTATGCATGGTAGTGACCCTACCATCAAGCCATGTCTATTAAAGAATATTTAAGGAAAAATAAATAAGATCCATATTAGAAAGTTATTAAAAGAAAACCTGCTACAACAAATTTTTGATTGGTATCCAATTGGAGAATGTATATTTATGCATGGTAGTGACCCTACCATCAAGTCAGGTCTATTAAAGAATATTTAAGGAAAAATAAATATGATCCATAAAAGAAAGTTATTAAAAGAAAACCTGCTACAACAAAGTTTTGATTGGTATCCAATTGGAGAATGTATATTTATGCATGGTAGTGACCCTACCATCAAGCCATGTCTATTAAAGGATATTTAAGGAAAAATAAATAAGATCCATATTAGAAAACTATTAAAAGAAAACCTGCTACCACAAAGTTTTGATTGGTATCCAATTGGAGAATGTATATTTATGCATGGTAGTGACCCTACCATCAAGCCATGTCTATTAAAGAATATTTAAGGAAAAATAAATAAGATCCATATTAGAAAGTTATTAAAAGAAAACCTGCTACAACAAAGTTTTGATTGGTATCCAATTGGAGAATGTATATTTATGCATGGTAGTGACCCTACCATCAAGTCAGGTCTATTAAAGAATATTTAAGGAAAAATAAATAAAATCCATATTAGAAAGTTATTAAAAGAAAACCTGCTACAACAAATTTTTGATTGGTATCCAATTGGAGAATGTATATTTATGCATGGTAGTGACCCTACCATCAAGTCAGGTCTATTAAAGAATATTTAAGGAAAAATAAATAAGATCCATATAAGAAAGTTATTAAAAGAAAACCTGCTACAACAAAGTTTTGATTGGTATCCAATTGGAGAATGTATATTTATGCATGGTAGTGACCCTACCATCAAGCCATGTCTATTAAAGGATATTTAAGGAAAAATAAATAAGATCCATATTAGAAAGTTATTAAAAGAAAACCTGCTACCACAAAGTTTTGATTGGTATCCAATTGGAGAATGTATATTTATGCATGGTAGTGACCCTACCATCAAGCCATGTCTATTAAAGAATATTTAAGGAAAAATAAATAAGATCCATATTAGAAAGTTATTAAAAGAAAACCTGCTACAACGAAGTTTTGATTGGTATCCAATTGGAGAATGTATATTTATGCATGGTAGTGACCCTACCATCAAGTCAGGTCTATTAAAGAATATTTAAGGAAAAAAAATAAGATCCATATTAGAAAGTTATTAAAAGAAAACCTGCTACAACAAATTTTTGATTGGTATCCAATTGGAGAATGTATATTTATGCATGGTAGTGACCCTACCATCAAGCCATGTCTATTAAAGAATATTTAAGGAAAAATAAATAAGATCCATATAAGAAAGTTATTAAAAGAAAACCTGCTACAACAAAGTTTTGATTGGTATCCAATTGGAGAATGTATATTTATGCATGGTAGTGACCCTACCATCAAGCCATGTCTATTAAAGAATATTTAAGGAAAAATAAATAAGATCCATATTAGAAAGTTATTAAAAGAAAACCTGCTACAACAAATTTTTGATTGGTATCCAATTGGAGAATGTATATTTATGCATGGTAGTGACCCTACCATCAAGTCAGGTCTATTAAAGAATATTTAAGGAAAAATAAATAAGATCCATATAAGAAAGTTATTAAAAGAAAACCTGCTACAACAAATTTTTGATTGGTATCCAATTGGAGAATGTATATTTATGCATGGTAGTGACCCTACCATCAAGTCAGGTCTATTAAAGAATATTTAAGGAAAAATAAATAAGATCCATATAAGAAAGTTATTAAAAGAAAACCTGCTACAACAAATTTTTGATTGGTATCCAATTGGAGAATGTATATTTATGCATGGTAGTGACCCTACCATGAAGTCAGGTCTATTAAAGAATATTTAAGGAAAAATAAATAAGATCCATATAAGAAAGTTATTAAAAGAAAACCTGCTACAACAAATTTTTGATTGGTATCCAATTGGAGAATGTATATTTATGCATGGTAGTGACCCTACCATCTAGTCAGGTCTATTAAAGAATATTTAATGAAAAATAAATAAGATCCATATAAGAAAGTTATTAAAAGAAAACCTGCTACAACAAAGTTTTGATTGGTATCCAATTGGAGAATGTATATTTATGCATGGTAGTGACCCTACCATCAAGTCAGGTCTTTTAAAGAATATTTAAGGAAAAATAAATAAGATCCATATTAGAAAGTTATTAAAAGAAAACCTGCTACAACAAAGTTTTGATTGGTATCCAATTGGAGAATGTATATTTATGCATGGTAGTGACCCTACCATCAAGTCAGGTCTATTAAAGAATATTTAAGGAAAAATAAATAAGATCCTTATTAGAATGTTATTAAAAGAAAACCTGCTACAACAAATTTTTGATTGGTATCCAATTGGAGAATGTATATTTATGCATGGTAGTGACTCTACCATCAAGTCAGGTCTATTAAAGAATATTTAAGGAAAAATAAATAAGATCCTTATTAGAAAGTTATTAAAAGAAAACCTGCTACAACAAATTTTTGATTGGTATCCAACTGGAGAATGTATATTTATGCATCGTAGTGACCCTACCATCAAGCCAGGATTATTAAAGAGTATTTAAGGAAAAATAAATAAGATCCATATAAGAAAGTTATTAAAAGAAAACCTGCTACAACAAAGTTTTGATTGGTATCCAATTGGAGAATGTATATTTATGCATGGTAGTGACCCTACCATCAAGTCAGGTCTATTAAAGAATATTTAAGGTAAAATAAATAAGATCCTTATTAGAATGTTATTAAAAGAAAACCTGCTACAACAAATTTTTGATTGGTATCCAATTGGAGAATGTATATTTATGCATGGTAGTGACCCTACCATCAAGTCAGGTCTATTAAAGAATATTTAAGGAAAAATAAATAAGATCCTTATTAGAATGTTATTAAAAGAAAACCTGCTACAACAAATTTTTGATTGGTATACAATTGGAGAATGTATATTTATGCATGGTAGTGACCCTACCATCAAGTCAGGTCTATTAAAGAATATTTAAGGAAAAATAAATAAGATCCATATAAGAAAGTTATTAAAAGAAAACCTGCTACAACAAAGTTTTGATTGGTATCCAATTGGAGAATGTATATTTATGCATGGTAGTGACCCTACCATCAAGCCATGTCTATTAAAGAATATTTAAGGAAAAATAAATAAGATCCATATTAGAAAATTATTAAAAGAAAACCTGCTACAAGAAAGTTTTGATTGGTATCCAATCGGAGAATGTATATTTATGCATGGTAGTGACCCTACCATCAAGCCATGTCTATTAAAGAATATTTAAGGAAAAATAAATAAGATCCATATGAGAAAGTTATTAAAAGAAAAAAAGCTACAACAAAGTTTTGATTGGTATCCAATTGGAGAATGTATATTTATGCATGGTAGTGACCCTACCATCAAGTCAGGTCTATTAAAGAATATTTAAGGAAAAATAAATAAGATCCATATTAGATAGTTATTAAAAGAAAACCTGCTACAACAAAGTTTTGATTGGTATCCAATTGGAGAATGTATATTTATGCATGGTAGTGACCCTACCATCAAGCCATGTCTATTAAAGAATATTTAAGGAAAAATAAATAAGATCCATATTAGAAAGTTATTAAAAGAAAACCTGCTACAACAAAGTTTTGATTGGTATCCAATTGGAGAATGTATATTTATGCATGGTAGTGACCCTACCATCAAGCCATGTCTATTAAAGAATATTTAAGGAAAAATAAATAAGATCCATATTAGAAAGTTATTAAAAGAAAACCTGCTACAACAAATTTTTGATTGGTATCCAATTGGAGAATGTATATTTATGCATGGTAGTGACCCTACCATCAAGCCATGTCTATTAAAGAATATTTAAGGAAAAATAAATAAGATCCATATTAGAAAGTTATTAAAAGAAAACCTGCTACAACAAATTTTTGATGGGTATCCAATTGGAGAATGTATATTTATGCATGGTAGTGACCCTACCATCAAGTCAGGTCTATTAAAGAATATTTAAGGAAAAATAAATAAGATCCATATAAGAAAGTTATTAAAAGAAAACCTGCTACAACAAAGTTTTGATTGGTATCCAATTGGAGAATGTATATTTATGCATGGTAGTGACCCTACCATCAAGTCAGGTCTATTAAAGAATATTTAAGGAAAAATAAATAAGATCCATATTAGAAAGTTATTAAAAGAAAACCTGCTACAACAAAGTTTTGATTGGTATCCAATTGGAGAATGTATATTTATGCATGGTAGTGACCCTACCATCAAGTCAGGTCTATTAAAGAATTTTTAAGGAAAAATAAATAAGATCCTTATTAGAATGTATTAAAGAAAACCTGCTACAACAAATTTTTGATTGGTATCCAATTGGAGAATGTATATTTATGCATGGTAGTGACCCTACCATCAAGTCAGGTCTATTAAAGAATATTTAAGGAAAAATAAATAAGATCCATATTAGAAAGTTATTAAAAGAAAACCTGCTACAACAAAGTTTTGATTGGTATCCAATTGGAGAATGTATATTTATGCATGGTAGTGACCCTACCATCAAGCCATGTCTATTAAAGAATATTTAAGGAAAAATAAATAAGATCCATATTAGAAAGTTATTAAAAGAAAACCTGCTACAACAAATTTTTGATTGGTATCCAATTGGAGAATGTATATTTATGCATGGTAGTGACCCTACCATCAAGTCAGGTCTATTAAAGAATATTTAAGGAAAAATAAATAAGATCCATATTAGAAAGTTATTAAAAGAAAACCTGCTACAACAAAGTTTTGATTGGTATCCAATTGGAGAATGTATATTTATGCATGGTAGTGACCCTACCATCAAGTCAGGTCTATTAAAGAATATTTAAGGAAAAATAAATAAGATCCATATTAGAAAGTTATTAAAAGAAAACCTGCTACAACAAAGTTTTGATTGGTATCCAATTGGAGAATGTATATTTATGCATGGTAGTGACCCTACCATCAAGCCATGTCTATTAAAGAATATTTAAGGAAAAATAAATAAGATCCATATTAGAAAGTTATTAAAAGAAAACCTGCTACAACAAATTTTTGATTGGTATCCAATTGGAGAATGTATATTTATGCATGGTAGTGACCCTACCATCAAGTCAGGTCTATTAAAGAATATTTAAGGAAAAATAAATAAGATCCATATAAGAAAGTTATTAAAAGAAAACCTGCTACAACAAATTTTTGATTGGTATCCAATTGGAGAATGTATATTTATGCATGGTAGTGACCCTACCATCAAGTCAGGTCTATTAAAGAATATTTAAGGAAAAATAAATAAGATCCTTATTAGAAAGTTATTAAAAGAAAACCTGCTACAACAAAGTTTTGATTGGTATCCAATTGGAGAATGTATATTTATGCATGGTAGTGACCCTACCATCAAGCCATGTCTATTAAAGAATATTTAAGGAAAAATAAATAAGATCCATATAAGAAAGTTATTAAAAGAAAACCTGCTACAACAAATTTTTGATTGGTATCCAACTGGAGAATGTATATTTATGCATGGTAGTGACCCTACCATCAAGCCATGTCTATTAAAGAATATTTAAGGAAAAATAAATAAGATCCATATTAGAAAGTTATTAAAAGAAAACCTGCTACAACAAAGTTTTGATTGGTATCCAATTGGAGAATGTATATTTATGCATGGTAGTGACCCTACCATCAAGCCATGGCTATTAAAGAATATTCAAGGAAAAATAAATAAGATCCATATTAGAAAGTTATTAAAAGAAAACCTGCTACAACAAAGTTTTGATTGGTATCCAATTGGAGAATGTATATTTATGCATGGTAGTGACCCTACCATCAAGTCAGGTCTATTAAAGAATATTTAAGGAAAAATAAATAAGATCCATATTAGAAAGTTATTAAAAGAAAACCTGCTACAACAAATTTTTGATTGGTATCCAATTGGAGAATGTATATTTATGCATGGTAGTGACCCTACCATCAAGTCAGGTCTATTAAAGAATATTTAAGGAAAAATAAATAAGATCCTTATTAGAAAGTTATTAAAAGAAAACCTGCTACAACAAAGTTTTGATTGGTATCCAATTGGAGAATGTATATTTATGCATGGTAGTGACCCTACCATCAAGTCAGGTCTATTAAAGAATATTTAACGAAAAAATAAATAATATCCATATTAGAAAGTTATTAAAAGAAAACCTGCTACAACAAATTTTTGATTGGTATCCAATTGGAGAATGTATATTTATGCATGGTAATGACCCTACCATCAAGTCAGGTCTTTTAAAGAATATTTAAGGAAAAATAAATAAGATCCATATTAGAAAGTTATTAAAAGAAAACCTGCTACAACAAATTTTTGATTGGTATCCAATTGGAGAATGTATATTTATGCATGGTAGTGACCCTACCATCAAGTCAGGTCTATTAAAGAATATTTAAGGAAAAATAAATAAGATCCTTATTAGAATGTTATTAAAAGAAAACCTGCTACAACACATTTTTGATTGGTATCCAATTGGAGAATGTATATTTATGCATGGTAGTGACCCTACCATCAAGTCAGGTCTATTAAAGAATATTTAAGGAAAAATAAATAAGATCCTTATTAGAATGTTATTAAAAGAAAACCTGCTACAACAAATTTTTGATTGGTATCCAATTGGAGAATGTATATTTATGTATGGTAGTGACCCTACCATCAAGTCAGGTCTATTAAAGAATATTTAAGGAAAAAGAAATAATATCCATATTAGACAGTTATTAAAAGAAAACCTTCTACAACAAATTTTTGATTGGTATCCAATTGGAGAATGTATATTTATGCATGGTAGTGACCCTATCATCAAGTCAGGTCTATTAAAGAATATTTAAGGAAAAATAAATAAGATCCTTATTAGAAAGTTATTAAAAGAAAACCTGCTACAACAAATTTTTGATTGGTATCCAATTGGAGAATGTATATTTATGCATGGTAGTGACCCTACCATCAAGTCAGGTCTATTAAAGAATATTTAAGGAAAAATAAATAAGATCCATATAAGAAAGTTATTAAAAGAAAACCTGCTACAACAAAGTTTTGATTGGCATCCAATTGGAGAATGTATATTTATGCATGGTAGTGACCCTACCATCAAGTCAGATCTATTAAAGAATATTTAAGGAAAAAATAAATAATATCCATATTAGAAAGTTATTAAAAGAAAACCTGCTACAACAAAGTTTTGATTGGTATCTAATTGGAGAATGTATATTTATGCATGGTAGTGACCCTACCATCAAGCCATGTCTATTAAAGAATATTTAAGGAAAAATAAATAAGATCCATATTAGAAAGTTATTAAAAGAAAACCTGCTACAACAAATTTTTGATTGGTATCCAATTGGAGAATGTATATTTATGCATGGTAGTGACCCTACCATCAAGTCAGGTCTATTAAAGAATATTTAAGGAAAAATAAATATGATCCATAAAAGAAAGTTATTAAAAGAAAACCTGCTACAACAAAGTTTTGATTGGTATCCAATTGGAGAATGTATATTTATGCATGGTAGTGACCCTACCATCAAGCCATGTCTATTAAAGGATATTTAAGGAAAAATAAATAAGATCCATATTAGAAAACTATTAAAAGAAAACCTGCTACCACAAAGTTTTGATTGGTATCCAATTGGAGAATGTATATTTATGCATGGTAGTGACCCTACCATCAAGCCATGTCTATTAAAGAATATTTAAGGAAAAATAAATAAGATCCATATTAGAAAGTTATTAAAAGAAAACCTGCTACAACAAAGTTTTGATTGGTATCCAATTGGAGAATGTATATTTATGCATGGTAGTGACCCTACCATCAAGTCAGGTCTATTAAAGAATATTTAAGGAAAAATAAATAAAATCCATATTAGAAAGTTATTAAAAGAAAACCTGCTACAACAAATTTTTGATTGGTATCCAATTGGAGAATGTATATTTATGCATGGTAGTGACCCTACCATCAAGTCAGGTCTATTAAAGAATATTTAAGGAAAAATAAATAAGATCCATATAAGAAAGTTATTAAAAGAAAACCTGCTACAACAAAGTTTTGATTGGTATCCAATTGGAGAATGTATATTTATGCATGGTAGTGACCCTACCATCAAGCCATGTCTATTAAAGGATATTTAAGGAAAAATAAATAAGATCCATATTAGAAAGTTATTAAAAGAAAACCTGCTACCACAAAGTTTTGATTGGTATCCAATTGGAGAATGTATATTTATGCATGGTAGTGACCCTACCATCAAGCCATGTCTATTAAAGAATATTTAAGGAAAAATAAATAAGATAAATATTAGAAAGTTATTAAAAGAAAACCTGCTACAACGAAGTTTTGATTGGTATCCAATTGGAGAATGTATATTTATGCATGGTAGTGACCCTACCATCAAGTCAGGTCTATTAAAGAATATTTAAGGAAAAAAAATAAGATCCATATTAGAAAGTTATTAAAAGAAAACCTGCTACAACAAAGTTTTGATTGGTATCCAATTGGAGAATGTATATTTATGCATGGTAGTGACCCTACCATCAAGCCATGTCTATTAAAGAATATTTAAGGAAAAATAAATAAGATCCATATAAGAAAGTTATTAAAAGAAAACCTGCTACAACAAAGTTTTGATTGGTATCCAATTGGAGAATGTATATTTATGCATGGTAGTGACCCTACCATCAAGCCATGTCTATTAAAGAATATTTAAGGAAAAATAAATAAGATCCATATTAGAAAGTTATTAAAAGAAAACCTGCTACAACAAATTTTTGATTGGTATCCAATTGGAGAATGTATATTTATGCATGGTAGTGACCCTACCATCAAGTCAGGTCTATTAAAGAATATTTAAGGAAAAATAAATAAGATCCATATAAGAAAGTTATTAAAAGAAAACCTGCTACAACAAATTTTTGATTGGTATCCAATTGGAGAATGTATATTTATGCATGGTAGTGACCCTACCATCAAGTCAGGTCTATTAAAGAATATTTAAGGAAAAATAAATAAGATCCATATAAGAAAGTTATTAAAAGAAAACCTGCTACAACAAATTTTTGATTGGTATCCAATTGGAGAATGTATATTTATGCATGGTAGTGACCCTACCATGAAGTCAGGTCTATTAAAGAATATTTACGGAAAAATAAATAAGATCCATATAAGAAAGTTATTAAAAGAAAACCTGCTACAACAAATTTTTGATTGGTATCCAATTGGAGAATGTATATTTATGCATGGTAGTGACCCTACCATCTAGTCAGGTCTATTAAAGAATATTTAAGGAAAAATAAATAAGATCCATATAAGAAAGTTATTAAAAGAAAACCTGCTACAACAAAGTTTTGATTGGTATCCAATTGGAGAATGTATATTTATGCATGGTAGTGACCCTACCATCAAGTCAGGTCTTTTAAAGAATATTTAAGGAAAAATAAATAAGATCCATATTAGAAAGTTATTAAAAGAAAACCTGCTACAACAAAGTTTTGATTGGTATCCAATTGGAGAATGTATATTTATGCATGGTAGTGACCCTACCATCAAGTCAGGTCTATTAAAGAATATTTAAGGAAAAATAAATAAGATCCTTATTAGAATGTTATTAAAAGAAAACCTGCTACAACAAATTTTTGATTGGTATCCAATTGGAGAATGTATATTTATGCATGGTAGTGACTCTACCATCAAGTCAGGTCTATTAAAGAATATTTAAGGAAAAATAAATAAGATCCTTATTAGAAAGTTATTAAAAGAAAACCTGCTACAACAAATTTTTGATTGGTATCCAACTGGAGAATGTATATTTATGCATCGTAGTGACCCTACCATCAAGCCAGGATTATTAAAGAGTATTTAAGGAAAAATAAATAAGATCCATATAAGAAAGTTATTAAAAGAAAACCTGCTACAACAAAGTTTTGATTGGTATCCAATTGGAGAATGTATATTTATGCATGGTAGTGACCCTACCATCAAGTCAGGTCTATTAAAGAATATTTAAGGTAAAATAAATAAGATCCTTATTAGAATGTTATTAAAAGAAAACCTGCTACAACAAATTTTTGATTGGTATCCAATTGGAGAATGTATATTTATGCATGGTAGTGACCCTACCATCAAGTCAGGTCTATTAAAGAATATTTAAGGAAAAATAAATAAGATCCTTATTAGAATGTTATTAAAAGAAAACCTGCTACAACAAATTTTTGATTGGTATACAATTGGAGAATGTATATTTATGCATGGTAGTGACCCTACCATCAAGTCAGGTCTATTAAAGAATATTTAAGGAAAAATAAATAAGATCCATATAAGAAAGTTATTAAAAGAAAACCTGCTACAACAAAGTTTTGATTGGTATCCAATTGGAGAATGTATATTTATGCATGGTAGTGACCCTACCATCAAGCCATGACTATTAAAGAATATTTAAGGAAAAATAAATAAGATCCATATTAGAAAATTATTAAAAGAAAACCTGCTACAAGAAAGTTTTGATTGGTATCCAATCGGAGAATGTATATTTATGCATGGTAGTGACCCTACCATCAAGCCATGTCTATTAAAGAATATTTAAGGAAAAATAAATAAGATCCATATGAGAAAGTTATTAAAAGAAAACCTGCTACAACAAAGTTTTGATTGGTATCCAATTGGAGAATGTATATTTATGCATGGTAGTGACCCTACCATCACGTCAGGTCTATTAAAGAATATTTAAGGAAAAATAAATAAGATCCATATTAGAAAGTTATTAAAAGAAAACCTGCTACAACAAAGTTTTGATTGGTATCCAATTGGAGAATGTATATTTATGCATGGTAGTGACCCTACCATCAAGCCATGTCTATTAAAGAATATTTAAGGAAAAATGAATAAGATCCATATTAGAAAGTTATTAAAAGAAAACCTGCTACAACAAAGTTTTGATTGGTATCCAATTGGAGAATGTATATTTATGCATGGTAGTGACCCTACCATCAAGCCATGTCTATTAAAGAATATTTAAGGAAAAATAAATAAGATCCATATTAGAAAGTTATTAAAAGAAAACCTGCTACAACAAATTTTTGATTGGTATCCAATTGGAGAATGTATATTTATGCATGGTAGTGACCCTACCATCAAGCCATGTCTATTAAAGAATATTTAAGGAAAAATAAATAAGATCCATATTAGAAAGTTATTAAAAGAAAACCTGCTACAACAAATTTTTGATGGGTATCCAATTGGAGAATGTATATTTATGCATGGTAGTGACCCTACCATCAAGTCAGGTCTATTAAAGAATATTTAAGGAAAAATAAATAAGATCCATATAAGAAAGTTATTAAAAGAAAACCTGCTACAACAAAGTTTTTATTGGTATCCAATTGGAGAATGTATATTTATGCATGGTAGTGACCCTACCATCAAGTCAGGTCTATTAAAGAATATTTAAGGAAAAATAAATAAGATCCATATTAGAAAGTTATTAAAAGAAAACCTGCTACAACAAAGTTTTGATTGGTATCCAATTGGAGAATGTATATTTATGCATGGTAGTGACCCTACCATCAAGTCAGGTCTATTAAAGAATTTTTAAGGAAAAATAAATAAGATCCTTATTAGAATGTATTAAAGAAAACCTGCTACAACAAATTTTTGATTGGTATCCAATTGGAGAATGTATATTTATGCATGGTAGTGACCCTACCATCAAGTCAGGTCTATTAAAGAATATTTAAGGAAAAATAAATAAGATCCATATTAGAAAGTTATTAAAAGAAAACCTGCTACAACAAAGTTTTGATTGGTATCCAATTGGAGAATGTATATTTATGCATGGTAGTGACCCTACCATCAAGCCATGTCTATTAAAGAATATTTAAGGAAAAATAAATAAGATCCATATTAGAAAGTTATTAAAAGAAAACCTGCTACAACAAATTTTTGATTGGTATCCAATTGGAGAATGTATATTTATGCATGGTAGTGACCCTACCATCAAGTCAGGTCTATTAAAGAATATTTAAGGAAAAATAAATAAGATCCATATTAGAAAGTTATTAAAAGAAAACCTGCTACAACAAAGTTTTGATTGGTATCCAATTGGAGAATGTATATTTATGCATGGTAGTGACCCTACCATCAAGTCAGGTCTATTAAAGAATATTTAAGGAAAAATAAATAAGATCCATATTAGAAAGTTATTAAAAGAAAACCTGCTACAACAAAGTTTTGATTGGTATCCAATTGGAGAATGTATATTTATGCATGGTAGTGACCCTACCATCAAGCCATGTCTATTAAAGAATATTTAAGGAAAAATAAATAAGATCCATATTAGAAAGTTATTAAAAGAAAACCTGCTACAACAAATTTTTGATTGGTATCCAATTGGAGAATGTATATTTATGCATGGTAGTGACCCTACCATCAAGTCAGGTCTATTAAAGAATATTTAAGGAAAAATAAATAAGATCCATATAAGAAAGTTATTAAAAGAAAACCTGCTACAACAAATTTTTGATTGGTATCCAATTGGAGAATGTATATTTATGCATGGTAGTGACCCTACCATCAAGTCAGGTCTATTAAAGAATATTTAAGGAAAAATAAATAAGATCCTTATTAGAAAGTTATTAAAAGAAAACCTGCTACAACAAAGTTTTGATTGGTATCCAATTGGAGAATGTATATTTATGCATGGTAGTGACCCTACCATCAAGCCATGTCTATTAAAGAATATTTAAGGAAAAATAAATAAGATCCATATAAGAAAGTTATTAAAAGAAAACCTGCTACAACAAATTTTTGATTGGTATCCAACTGGAGAATGTATATTTATGCATGGTAGTGACCCTACCATCAAGCCATGTCTATTAAAGAATATTTAAGGAAAAATAAATAAGATCCATATTAGAAAGTTATTAAAAGAAAACCTGCTACAACAAAGTTTTGATTGGTATCCAATTGGAGAATGTATATTTATGCATGGTAGTGACCCTACCATCAAGCCATGGCTATTAAAGAATATTCAAGGAAAAATAAATAAGATCCATATTAGAAAGTTATTAAAAGAAAACCTGCTACAACAAAGTTTTGATTGGTATCCAATTGGAGAATGTATATTTATGCATGGTAGTGACCCTACCATCAAGTCAGGTCTATTAAAGAATATTTAAGGAAAAATAAATAAGATCCATATTAGAAAGTTATTAAAAGAAAACCTGCTACAACAAATTTTTGATTGGTATCCAATTGGAGAATGTATATTTATGCATGGTAGTGACCCTACCATCAAGCCATGTCTATTAAAGAGTATTTAAGGAAAAATAAATATGGCTTTTTCCTCGTCTGGCAACAGTTCTGATATGAATCCTTCGAAAACCTATGGGCACTAATTAAAAATATACTCTACAAAACACGAATTACAATACAGTTCCAACTTACTTAATTGCAGAGCTAAGTGCTACTTCATAACGAAGAAATAAAGCCTATATGTAACACATGTTTGAAAAGTACGCCTAAAACACTTTTAATGAACCTCAAGAATACGCTATTTTATACCAACAAATAAAACTTACAATTATTCTTTGAGCTTAGCTTGTGAGGTTGTGTTAAAAAGAAACAAAAACATACTCAAAACTAACAAATTATTCATTTATTTAATCATACGCGTTTCAATGACAAAGTCATCATCATCAGTAAGTGTTACTACTACAAACTTTAACTTACAACAGTTGTAACTTACAATAGTTGTAAGTTAGAATTTGTAGTAGTAACACACACTGATGATGATGACTTTATCATCGAAATGCGTGTGAATAAATAAATGATTAATTTGTGAGTTTTGTCTATGTTTTTATTTCTTTTTAAATAAAACTTCATAATTATATATACTATGTATATAGGATAATATAGTTCCTATAGGATATATAATCCTATGTAACTAACAGATAATTCAGATTTTAAATCCTCATAATCTAATAATTTGTCACATACTCTATATCAGGGGCTCCTAAACATTTTGGTTCCACGCCCCCACCTCTTGACATGAAATCCTCCCACACCCCTCTATTTTACACTATAAATAAATGGAATGGTCATATAAAAAAAAATATTATATATATATATATATATATATATATATATATATATATATATATATATATATATATATATATATATATGATGCTTGCACTTGCATTTTTACACTAGCATGCCTATTTGAGGTTATATTTTAGTAAGGGCAGAACCCAAGTCATTAGCGACATCAAGTTTGTCCTATAATATGTAATATGTTTAATTTATCTTATTATTTTCCAACTGATCTGGCTCACTCCTGACTTGCCTTTATGGCCCCTAGTTTCGGAACCCATGCTCTATATCAATTAATAACCCCACCATCATTAACATAAACATATATTTAAAATAGCTACACATAGCACTTATCACAATTCCAACTATAAAAAAAAAATTATAAATTATCAAACAGATTAGATTCCATGACATTCTTAGTTCATCTGTGACTAGGCGTATATTCTCAACAAAGCTGGTCTGTTTCGTAAGTAAAACTAACTATAGTCTGATTAATAAAACCGAATTTAATTATTTTAAGTGTTTACCTGCGCAAATTAGTATCTTTTTTAAGTAATAATTAACAATGTATTTAGTTAATTAGAGCTTAGCTAGTGAGAACTATTTATAAAGGTAAAAGTCAAAATAGTGAACTCAAAATCTCGCCAAAAATGTAGTTTTTAATAAACAAACACACAACAAACTAGCTTCGGTGACAATGTCGCCTTCCTCAGTGCTTGGCTATTAATTGCAAGCACTGAGGAAGGCGGTATCATCGCCAAAACCAGTCTGTTATGTACTAGTGTGTATATTTTTTTTATTAAAAACTAATTTTTTGTGAGATTTTGAGTTCAGTATTTTGACTTTTACCTTTGTTAACAATGTATTATTTAATAATAATACTTAGTTAATGATTTTATTTGTTAATTAATCAGTCTTCTGTCAACTAAAAATACTTTATTGACCTTTTACTCAATTTGACTTATTTTCTCTCTGGCTTTGTTGTTTTAAAATACATAGAGTTTATCTCATCTTTCGAAATCTTAAAATAGATTCTTAAATAAACATCAGCGAGTTTTTGTTTTAAAATTTGTAAAAAGAGCGTTTTATGCTATTTACACTTTCCTTCATAATCCAATAAATGTTAACTACAGATGCTTCTATTTACAAAATGCATAAACACGCTCATGTTCATTAAATATTGTTTATGTTATACAAAGCAATGTTTGCTCTACAGAGATATATCAGTAAACCAAAGGATTTCAAATAGTTTTTCATCTCAAATAAAGGATGCAAACATTTCGTTTAATAGACTAAAACTTTTCTAGCCAATAACACAATTTTTAAAAATTTTAGGTTGTAATTACTTCTTATATGCCTATGCATGTAATATTTCTTATAAATACAATATGTTTGAAAAATATGTAATTATTAAGATCAGCGACTACCGCACTTATCGGCGAAATTTTTTTTCCTGATCAATTTGACCTTGCTGAACACGAATCTGAAGTTGTTTTTACTGCAAACACATTTTTAAAAAATAATATTAACCTAACCTAACCTGACTCGACCAGGTTTTCTTAGATTAATATGTGTTTGCCGTTAAAAAACACTTCAGATTCGTGTTCAGCAAGGTCAAATCTATCAGGAAAAAACATTTCGCCGATCGGAGCGTTAGTCGCTGATCTTAATAATTACCGAAAAATAAACTGTGTTGATCTAATTTTTATAACTCAATCAGGCTTATAACTAGAACCAATATTTTTATATAGATTAAATATTTGGATTATCTTTAAAAAAATGTGAATCAAGCAAAATTATTCTTTAGAAAGTACAAAATCAACATGATAAGTATAAATTGTTGAGATATCAGTTACGAATTACTAAATATAATATTAATTATACAATGAATATAATATACATCATATAATATTTATAGTTTATAAAACCCAATCCATCTATTATTAAAAAAATAATTCACATTTTAGTTATATTTGAAATTAACCAATTATGACACTTGCTATATTTTTAGATGCCCTTTTAAAGTAAATTGGAATTGTAAACCTCCTGTATAATTCAACTAATCTTTAAGCTTAGCTTGTGAGGTTATATTAATACAAATAAAATACATACACAAAACTCACAAATTAATCTTTTATTGACTCAGACGTGTTTCAGTGACAAAGTCATTATTAGTGAGTCTTGCTGTTACAAATTCTAAGTTACAACTAACTTGCATTTGTAAGATAGAGTTTGTAATAGCAACAACCACTGATGATGACTTTGTCATTGAAACGCGTCTGAGTCAATAAATGATTAATTTGTGAGTTTTGTGTATGTCTTTTATTTGTATCTCCTGTTTAATGTTCTTATGTATATAAACCTCATCCGTACTTTGCTACATATCTTTTCAATGTTTAATAATTTTGTTTTACATTTATTGTTGTCTATTTAAAATTTTTGAGATATATTTATATTGTTTGGCACATAAGCTGTGTAATTTATATTATCATAAATGCTGTATAAATAGAAAATATATGTTTTAAAGAGTCAATATTTTTTAATAATTAAAGCAAATTTGAATAAATGTGATGTAGATACATCTCAAAAACTGTTTTATAAAATGGAATAACTTTTTACATATTATTTACAGATACCAAACCTCTGGGACTTGAAATAATTTTCCAATAAAGTATATATTATATAATTATATAATTATAATTATAATTATATAATTATATATTATATAATTTATATATAAAGTATATATTATATAAAGTATATATATATATTTGTTTATGTAAAAATAGTTTTGTTTTTACTAATCTTTGGTGTGAACTTTAATGAATACGTACATAAATGAAAGTAGGCTAATAATTATAGTATTTTAATATAATACTCATGTATAATATGTATGTAATGTTTCATTAAGATTGGTCCTCACAATCTTGAGAAAAGATACAATTCGTTTAGAAACATTAAATTTCAAAAAAATTTAAAAAAGTAACATTGTTTGACATTATCTGATCATCTTCTGTTATGTACAAATAGTTATTGTATGGAGTTTTCAATTAAAATTTCTAATCATATATTTATATTTATTGTAATATTATTACCTGTCTCCTGCTCTTGGAAGGATGTATCAACATCTACACCAAAAGGAAAAAGTTTTTTTTTTCTTTTGTATAACAACATGACACCTAGAATTGTTAGGTTAGAAACCAAATGTTTATTATTACATCTAAATCTATACTATATCCACTAATTTTCACATAGTTTTCAATTACTATAAACTAATTTTGATAAAAATTCAGCTTTTCATACACTTGGCTCTTTCTTCTACACATTTTCACACATCAAATGCCATAAAAACTGAATTTCCAGTAAATAAAAAATTGCATTCAATGAACAATTGACAAATACCAACATAACATAAAAAAATATTATCACAATGAAAAAAATAAATGTCCCTATCATGTTTTGAAAATTTTGATAAATAATAGCCTTGTAGTGTGCTGTGGTTAAGGATAAAAGCCTAAAGTGAAAATATTATTAAAAATGATATTACTTCCATACAGTAAATTATATAACAAAATATTCAGAATGGAATAAAGAATTAAATAAAAGATATATAAAACCATTTTACACTTACTGGTTACTTTATTGTTTTAAATAAGTTTTTTTTTCAATCCGGGTCTTTTTTCTCAATATTTTAACAGCCTTAGCGCTACCTGTTGTATAAATATTTAACTAGAACTAGATGTGGTAAACAAAGTACACAAAACTATAGCCACAATGTTCAATAAACATTATTATTTATTTTAGGTAACAAACTTATTAACAAATATTTTAATCCATAAAATTAATATATTTTCTCATTTTTTATAATAATAATAGTAAAACGTATAATTTGTTTTTCAATTATTAAAATTTCATAGAACGTAATTCAATTTTAATTGTTTGTAGTAAATTATACTTGAAAATTTAGGTTCAGTAATAAACAAGAAATACTGAGTTTCCTACAAACCCTTTAACAAAGTAATTACTTTTAAATTCTAGCATATGTCACAACAAGGTTTTCATATTAATTTTTTTCAAAACATTTTGAATGTTTCCATATATCTCTTTCACTTGCATAAAATAATGACACTGAAGGAAGTTTATTACCAATGTACTAATAAACAGACTTTGAAATGGTTTTTTAGGAATAAATTAATAGTCTCTACTCAAGAGGTTCATGTTAGTACTACAAATGTATATTTTCTTGAGAAATGTATCATAGAGGTTAAGAAAAAAATGTAGGCCTACTTTAGAGTTTTAACTTTCTTATTGTATTAACATTCTGAACTAGGAAATTTAATTCACCTTGATTTTAAATATGAGGTTCATTACAGCCGTAATTTTTAAATGCATAGTTTTCTGTCTTCTTATTTTATAATACAAGAATTAAAGAATTAAAAACTAAAACAATGAAAATAAGCAAAAACTATTTGTGATAGAAAAACTTGAATTTTATATTTGAAATCAGCATAGAAAGCTATCCATAAAATAAACTAAACTCTTAATGTGCTAAGACGTACACATATCAGTGTAATAGATTGTCAAAATGTTTCTTCCATAGCAGAGACTTAATTAAAATTGTAAGGTACTAGGTTAGTAGATTTTTGTCATGTAATGCTGAAGATTATTACTGAGTTGAAGTTATGGATTTTCCGGTTCGTAATGTTTAGCGACACTTACACTTTACATTATTAATGTCACAGCTTGTTGAACATATTGCAGTAATTTATAGAGACAGTACCGAGACAAAACATTTTCTTGTGAATTAGGCCATCTTCATTAGTATCTAAATTGGCCTCTAAGTAGTCAGCAATTGCAAAAGCAGAGAACGTAGTCAAAGGGTCCATTTCGACAGCCTCACGTATAATTCTAGACCTGTAGTTTTCCACTTGAGAAATTTGTTGGCAAGACTGCTTAGGTTTGTAGACAGAACGTATACCATGGCTCCTAAAGAGTCTGCCAATTCTAACAGTGGTCGCTCTAATAAAAGACAGAGAAACAATACCATATTTCTCAGTTTCCCTTCTATCCACGTCAACCGAAAGATACTTTGGCGGTGCAACACTAAGGATCATTGGCATAATCCTTATACCTATTGCTTCTAAGCATCTCTTTCATCGTAATATATTCATAGTTCCTAGAATGGATTTTGGGTAACAGCCTGGATCTGCAATGTGAGGTGGGGTGACACAGCATTCGAATATTTATTGGTATTGGTGTAAGTTGGTTTTCTGTTGACCGAATGGTGAACGCAACCAATCTTACCCTTCCTAACTAAGACATCTAGAATCGGCAAGCAGCCATCACTCTCTAGTTTCAAAGTGAAAAGTATCCTGAAAGGGCAAGAGTTGAGGTATATTAGGAACTTATCAAGTTTTGTGTTGCCTAATCATAAAGACATCATCCACATAGCGAGTCCAAGACGCTATGTGTATATATATATCAATGAACCATATAAATAAATAAATAAATAAATATATATATATATAAATATAAAATACGTTTTCTTGTTTAATAATTTAAAATAACATAGGTTATTCAAATACAAGAATTTCTTATATTTAAATAACCTATGTTATTTTAATATATATATATATATATTGAATTTTTTGACTAGGTAGGAGACTGACAGACTTACCTAGTGGTAATAGTCCATAATTTTTAGTGTCTATATTGACAATATTGTCTATAGTGACACTAGTCCAAAGTTTATGTGTGCCTATTTATTTATTTCCAAGAGATTGCAGTTTTGGACTATTGCCACAAGGTGAGTCTGTCAGTCTCCTATCTAGTCAAAAATTTCCTATATATATATATATATATATATATATATATACTAAGACGATGAAACTATCAATAATAATTTACAATGCAGAAGATACTCTAGGAGTAATTTCGGTTGATGTACAGGTAAACAAAAAACTTAAAAAATGGTGGCTAAGAGTTCATTGGAAATAAATGATTACAACTTGTGTGTATATTTTGGATACATATTATAGTCTCTAGCCCTTTCAAACCAGAACATCTTATATAATTGTACACCTTTTTATATTTCCAACAGCATTAATTAAGGAGAAATTTAATTCTTTTTTTTTACTTCTTAAACCTGTTTTTCTCTATATTATTTTGTGTGTGATAACATTTGCTGTCATTTAGAATTGAAATGTAAACCAGATATTTAGTTTTAGACTAAGTACGATTGAAATATTCAAATTATTATATTAATGTAGTGATCAATCATTAGGCCAACCTGTATATTGTCCTTATTGATGTATTAGCAATAGCCAAGGAAATCAGGTCGTCTACAGTGGTATTGTAGACTACACAGAACTGTCGTCAATCAATCAGCCATTGTGATTAATTGGCAACAGTATTATTAGCAGATAGGGTATTATTGGCTGGTTGCTATGGTTACCATACTTCAGAGTAATTCTAATTCTAATCACAATTTAAATAGATTGTGTGTTGAACCCTTTATGAACTTAACTCTGTAAACAAAGTTCACTTGAAACGAAATATTTAATTTTATTTATAATTTGAACTGGGTTTTATTAGTTAACCAGGAACTAATAACCTTAAAAGTGTAAATATTTGTAGGAAAGGTCAGGTTATATGACCAATCAAGCACCACAAGAATGATACAGTTATATAATTTTTAGTATTGTAAAAAAATTCGATTTATTATCCTTCTGTAAGGATTATTCACAGTTATGTTACACGAACGATTATCACAAAAATTTTTTCTACAATTTTTAATAAGTTTTTACTATACAAGAAATAAATTTTAAAAAACATTACCAATTATAATACTAAACAAATTTACTTATTTAAAATACACAAAACACACACAAACTAAATTAACTTTAGACACATTACACATATACACCTACATTGACCTACATAAACCTATAAATTCTTTACTTAATCAATCAAAGCAATAAAATGAACAGAAAATTTTGAAATTTACAAAAACCAACAACAGTAGTGTTTTTTTGCCAAGCTAATTGATAAATAGGTTTTAAAAGCATCAAGATGTACAACCCAACAAAGTTTAACAATTTTTTTCTTCTATTTTTTTGTGTGAACTGCATATATATTTTGATCCTTTTTTAAGGTTTTTGTTTAAAAATAAGTTATTATTAATGAAACTATTTCCTTCATAAAAACGTATAATTTTATCTGCCTATTTTGAATAAATTTGCCTTTTAAAATAGAGTTTTAAGTGTACAATCTGTAGAAAATTTCATTCCTTTAAGACGATTTCCTTTTATTCATTAGCACTCTCAAGAGCAAGTCTTGCGATTAAAATCCTTTTATCTTAATCAAATAATTAAGCAATATATGAACAATATGAGAAATCATCATGTAACAAAATGTAGGGATTTAAAAAAAGTACAGTTTAAAAAAATCACTATTAATGGAAATGTCAACCATTGTAAATAGAAGAGAATATAAATTCATGGAAGAAATAAAAGTTAAATAGAATTTTAAAAAAACTATAAACTTTTTTTTTCATTTAATTGTACCATTTTTTTGTACTAATATAGTTTTAGCAGAGTCAGCATAGTAACAGTTTTTAATGTTTAATAATATGCTTAGAATCTGAAAGATATTTTTTAATAAGAAAAATGCGATTGAACATGTATATTTTTATACGATTCCTTAATTTTACAAGCTGGGAATTTGTTACTATTTTTACTCGATAACCTATAATGAAATGACAACACTCATCAAAAAGTACACTTATTTGTATGGTGCGATTATGTCAGTTTTGTACTAAGCATTTACCATTTGGTTAATATTTGTATCAGACATAATTTTTTTATAAGTTTAAAGGTAATGTAAAGCAGTGATGCCATCAACAGTGTCAAAAAAATGTTTATACCTGTACCACCATTAATTAATAAGGAAATCTACACTTTTGAAGGCAAACATATTTTATGGAAAGTCTAAAAGTGAAATTTCTTCTTGTAATAAAGTAGGAGATTGGTTCCTGGGCAATACATCAGTCTTCTATAAATTTTTCTGAATATCTTAGAGCCTATATATAATTTTATTTTCAGGTAGCTAATTGTTCTGTTATTCTGAGATAGAGCAATGGTTGGAAGGATGATAGATATAATAATTTTTTAGTGATGTGTTTCTTGATCTCGTAACATACTCAATGACCAGTTTGTAAATTTAAAAAAGTTCAATTTTAATGTTTGTCCTACAGGCTGTAATCTAATTGAAATTGTTTTTTAAAATTAATTTAGTGAACAATTTACAAGACTCTTGAGAAAAAACAAAATGAAGAACTTAAAATCCGCAAACTTAAATACAAAGTAGCATTTAAAACATCCAACACAAATAAAAAATGCCTATACAATACAAAACTACACCAGAACAAACACGACAGGGGAGGAGTATACAAGATTACATGCAACCACTGACCCAGCTTTTACATAGGCCACACAAGGAGTTACTTTACCACACAATACAAAAAACACAAAAAAGATATAAAATATACACAACCTATATTAAACTTCATCATAGACATACAAAACACACTACACTCACACACCGATAGACACTAATCTGAAAATCCAACACTACATAAAAAAAGCAACAAACTAAACACAACAGAAAACTACAAGATATACAAACACCACATAAACTATTCACAACACATTCTAAACGACAAAACACACAATCAAATATTATATTTGAACGCATAATTAACAACTACTTTATAAACAATAATACACCACAGACTCACACCAACACAACACAGCTGATTCTTGTGTAACTCACAGCATTGAACAATACACTGACCTAGTGGGAAAATATCAGTAAGTAGTGTTTTTTTGCCAAGTAATACCAAAAGTAAAAACAAAATTGGTGTCAAAGTTATTAAACATTTCAAGCACTAAAGTTCTATCAACCCTTTTTTTACTAAACTAGAAATTGTTTGTAGGTCTGATCCATGCCGAAGTAAGCACTGTAAAAAGCTGCATTTTAGAGAACAGTTTCTAAGCAATATATATTGTCAATAGGACTCTTCAAATATTACAAAATAGCATGATCAAAGATTTGTCCAAAATGGTAAAAATAAAAACATCTATTCTGTAATACTGGGGTTCTCAATCTTCCAACATCTGCACCCTCGTTAATAACACTGACATGAAGTAAGGCCCCCTCTACTTATATTTAATCACAAATTACAATCTGAGTATGCAAGGAACTGTTTAAGTTAATTATTCATCAGATAACTTTAGTTGACTTTTAATATAAATATTTATATAATATATAAATACAGTCGAGTCTCGAAATTCCAAGTCCTAATTTTTCGAGCTTTTATTGAATTCGAGCCTATTTTATCTGTTTCAAAAAAATGATAATTAGGGATTCCAAGAAATGTTAATACCCATATGGTATGCAAAGGAAATGAGTTGAGTTCCCAAGAGATGTTTATATCAATACGGTATGCAAAGGAAATGAGTTGAGTTTCCAAGAGATGTTTATATCAATACGGTATACAAAGGAAATGAGTCGAGTTTCCAAGAGATGTTTATATCAATACGGTATACAAAGGAAATGAGTAGAGTTTCCAAGAAATGTTTATATCAATACAGTATGCAAAGGAAATGAGTAGAGTTTCCAAGAAATGTTCCTATCAACAAAGTATGCAAGGAAAATGAGCCGGACGTCTAAGAAATGCATATATTAATATGGTATGCCAAGGACGGGGTCCGTTCCAAAAAATGTTTATAACCATACGGTATTCAAAGGAAATGAGTCGGGCTTTCAAGATGTTTATATTAATACAATATGCAAAGTTAATGAGATGGTCTTCTAAGAAATGTTTATATAAAGTTAAACTAATTTTGTGCACTCTTATTTATAGTACTGTATTAGGGTTCATTAAACTCCTATTTTTTCGGATGCAGAAAGAACATATATCCCTGTAGTCCAAGTTTTTAATAATCTGAGGAGGGTCTTGGTCCAATTTATCTCGAAATATTGAGAACTCTATTGTATATTTACAACTACCTACAACTGATAATGCTGCAATCTTACAGTGTTAAACTTAAGTATATTTAGGATAGTATATTTAGGAGTAAATAAGAACTTTGAATTATACATTTTAGCTGTTAAAAGCTACACAAACTAAAGTTATTCATCTTTAAATGATTCAAGGAAATCAGTTAGACTTTTTAATACTCAAACGTTTGGTTTCCTAAAGAGATATTTTTTCTTAATTTTATACTTGTAATAAGTTAACAAATTGTTGTAATAATATAAGCAGATGATATGATTCTATAAAGACAAAATGTACAAGATCTTGAACCTGTTGTGAATGAAAAGGATAGAGTCAAATGTACCTTAAAAGTTAGGTGATTCAATTCATCATGAGCGAATAACAAAGGTAGTCACACATCAATTGTTGCCACATGGCCTTCGGTCTTGCTCTAAGCTGTTTTTGTTAATATTATCAATATCGCCAAATTTTGATAAAAAACAATTGAACTCTGTTAAATTGCAAGATGAATTATAGATTTTGATAATTCATTGATATAAATTTGTAAAACAAGGACAAATTGTAATAAATAATTAGTATAGCCTAACTGTCAACAATTAAACAATTTACAGACACACGTTTAGTCATTACCAAGAAGAATAAAAAGCATTGCTAAATGACAATTTGTATGAATAATGTTTTAGTAAGGATTATAAAAAAGTGTATATAAATTCACCAAAGTTGACAGGAGAAACTAATTATTTAACTACATTTTGTCTTGAAATTCATCACTTCTATTATTGACTGTTAGCATTTACAAGACTAAGAAAGAATATTCTATACTATAAACGGTTTTTTTGTTTATTGTGTCTTCTAGTAACAATTGCTTATTACAGTTTGAAATTATGTGTGACCAGACATTTTATTAATATAAGTTGTTAAATTATTAACATACACTTGGAGGTAACGTTTTCGTCTAACGACATCTTCAGCCTAGCATTTCTGCCACTAGGATCGCTACAGTTACCTCCAAGAAAATGTTACACCTAAATGTAAGTTAACAGTTTAACAACTTATATTAATAAAATGTCTGGTCACACGTAATTTCAAATTGTAATAAGTGAATAATAACCAGTTCTTCATGAACACAAACAAAATTTTGAAATTTAATTACGATTGATTAGAATGTAATTGCTATTGTACAGTTATGTTATTATTGTTGTCAAATGACCAACAATTTGAAGTGTTTTAGTGAATAAATAATTAATTTTTTCTTTGTAAATTAGAAAAGTGTATGTTGAAAAAGATTTTACTAGATTACGTAATTTTTATATTTGTTGATTCCATCTTCACGTGAGTTACTAGTTTTCACTAAAACACTTGTAAATATATTACAAACTTGCCTATAGTAGTATTTACTTATATTTGTTGAGGACAGCCATTTCGGGAAATGTGTCCCATTGTCAACTCAGACCATAACTCATGAGTTACTCAGAGTTACGGTCTGAGTTGACAATGGGACAAATCTCCCGAAATGGCTGTCCTCAACAAATATAAGTAAGTGCTACGTTAGGGAAGTTTGTAATATATTTATTAATGTTTTAGTATTTGATTTTGTTCATCTAATTGTAAAATGAAATGGAATTTGTAGGTCTTTCAACAACAAAAGATTCATTAAAGAAGAAATTTAAAATCTGTACAAAGTTGCTATAATAAAATGAAAGTTTTAAAATGTAAAAGAAGGAATGGTACCAGAAGAATGAGTTGTATAAACAAACATTTGTTGGTTCCAAGCAGTGGACGTTTTTTAAGTTGGTTTTTAGAAAACATTATGTACTTTGAGCCAAGGCAATGGTGTAAGCAAACTGAAAAAATGGGTACTATTCATCAAATACTCAACACGAACATGTTGAACCCAAACAATGACATTTTTCAACCTGTAAAAAATAGAAGAAAATTGTCACCACCCAGTTGCCCCCTTAAGTTCATGAAAGCTGTCAAAACTAATACTGTAAAATGTTTCATGCTTAGGATTTACTAAAATAAACCCGATTTTGAAGTTTGAATCCTTGTTTTAACTGCAAACAATTGGACTAAACCTCTTGAGAATACTTTGTACACATAAAATGTGCAGTTTCTTTTAAATATTAATTGTTAAATTTTAGAATTATTTACTTTTTTTTAAATGAGGTTAGTGTAATTTATTTCATTCCCTGATGATATTGCAATTTATAGATAGTTAGACTTTAATTTTAGATTAAACTTTTGCATAATTTCTCTCTCCAGGTAGTTATTTGGACAAATTATATATTACAATTATTAAACTATCTGGTTTTTTATTCCTACTCATAATAAATCAGCTGTGTTATTTATTCTCCAAATCTTGTGTATAAAAATATTCTTTATAAAACTGTACTGTTGTATCCTATATAGTTATTCAAAATACCCCTTTAACTCGTAAAAATTTTATGAGATGCTTGGACATAAAACTTTACATTTATCTTTTTAGGCTAAATACTGAAATAAAATACAATTGTAATTTATAACCAACTACCCATATGTTTAACAACAAATTTTAACAGCAGGCCTAACCTGATTTAGAAGATAGAATGAAAATATTATCAAACATGTAAGTCTTTCAACTAAATTTTAAGGTTAATTTATTGTCTCTAAATTATATCACACAATTTCCACCTGATAACTAAATAAGACACTAATTAAATTGAGTGAGTTGCAGTAAATGTGAGATTTGAGAATATTGAAAGATAATATTTAATTAGATGAATAATTTGCAATATCTGGTTGGTATGTATCACAGCTTTCATTTTAGAAACAAAACTATACAGTCAAATAATGGTAAAAAAGCAGAAAGATGTAAAAACTACAGTACATGAAATGGATGGTGTGGACTCTTCTAGCTGTAGAATATGCCAAGCCATTTCTAAAGAAGTATTAGTCTCTGCATGCAACTGCAAAGGTAAATACAGTATAAAGCATGTTTTTAAAACTTTTATAAATATTTTGCAAAGCAACAGAACTGTTTTTCTGACTCCATTATGATTATGTAAAAATATAAAAGATTTGTATCACTGTGAAAGTGTGAAGTTTATCTTTTGTAAATTTAGGTTCCAAAGAATTCTATGAACTATTATTTTAGTTCATCAATTTTCATTTGCTTTTATCATGAGTTGTGATATACAAACTGAATTCAAAACATTACTTGATATTTGTCATTTGAAGGCAGTAGTCATACTAAGTACTTATACGATTTTAATAACATGTAGAAAACTGGTAAAACTTTTAAGACTAATAATTGTTATTGGCACTCTTACAAGGGTTCTATGATTCATATGATAAATCAGCCTGAACTTGATTATGACCAATTAAAGACAGTCTAAAGTAGAAAATGAAGACTCCCTAATGGATACTATAATTACATCAACAAAACTACGTTTTTAAACTTCTTGATTTTAATCAAATGCTGAATCAGCAATCAGAGCAACCACTGGGAAAGCAGTGTGATGAAAAAAGGTAGCCAAATAAAAACATAGTGGCTAGTATCAGGGTCTTCAGAGGAAACTATTGTTAAAAATAACTACATTTAAACTGTCATGGTTAATATATACATCGTTAACTCCCTCACCAAGTCTTTTACATTATACACACAATGGCATTATGGTAAGGTCCCTCTCTCTCCTATCAGATGACCAATAATGCCACAGCGAGGTCCAGTCCATTAACTTAATATGGTGGGGAGGTTACATTTAAAAGTTTTTAATTTACAGTATTCTTATTAATTTTGTAGGCTAACATATTTAAAAAATAATAAGACGACAAATATCTCTTGACTAGTAATATATATATATATATATATATATATATATATATATATATATATATATATATATATATATATATTTTTTTTTTTTTTGGACTAGGAGACTGACAGACTTACCTTGGTAAGAGTCCACTCTGTAGTCTTGAAATAGAAACACATAAAAGCACTTGAACAATGATATATTTCAACCACACAGTGGTCTTTGTCAATCGAAGAGAAAACACAAAAAGAAATATGAGGGAATGAAATAAAATAATATGTGTTTCTATTTCAAGACTACAGAGTGGACTCTTACCAAGGTAAGTCTGTCAGTCTCCTAGTCCAAAAAATCTAAATAATCTTTACCAACCAAAACTAACCTAAATATATATATATATATATATATATATATAT
The DNA here is from genome assembly GCA_036971475.1 of Prosapia bicincta. Lineage (NCBI taxonomy): Eukaryota > Metazoa > Arthropoda > Insecta > Hemiptera > Cercopidae > Prosapia > Prosapia bicincta. The sequence continues at coordinate 19,986,591 of JBAIZL010000007.1, read as the reverse complement.
ATATATATATATATATAGTTGGTTTTGCAACCTAATTAATTGAGTATTAAGAACTTGAAATGAGAACATATCAGCTGTTAAAGGAGTTAGGCGCCGTTTTCAACATATATGCTGATACATATTCCTTCAAGGATGGAAAAATATGATGAATAGTTATTATCTGGAGTACATCCGTTCATTTTGCAGTGCATAAAATCGTAGTTCCCAATTTCGCTAGAATCTCATCTAGCATTGACAAGGTCAACCCAACAACAGATGAAGAGTGAGTCAACTGTTGTTAGGTTCACCTCGTCAATGCTAGCTGAGATTCTAGCGAAACATCGGAACTGCGATTTTATGCACTACAGGATGAACGGATGTTCTCCAAATAATAAATATTATGTATATCGAAATCTTGTTGCTGTTCATGGCGAGCTGGTTGTTAATTCTTATTACACTTTTGCTATTATTTGTGACCAGACTTTTTGTTAACTAAAAGTTGTTAAATTGTTAACTTACACTTGGAGGAAACGTTTTCGTCTTACGACTTCTTCAGCCTCTTATTTTTGCTGCTAGGAATGCTGCAGTTGCGCTTCCTCGGTACCATTATTGAATATTCATGTGTATGAATATGAATACTCTAGTGGTAAGAGATACAAAACATTTTGTATTGGTGAGAATCATACAAAATAAGGTGATTTGAGTGAATGCAATTTGCTTAATCTTACCAAAAAAAGTTTATACAATCATGTTAGATGAAATTTTGCAAAGTTATACTAATCCTTTGACATCATAAACTAGCGAAATTTCCATAATTTGGCAGTTCACCAAAATTACTAAAAATTCACATTGTAATTTAGATATTTGTATTTTAATAAAACGTTTATGTAAAAAATAAATATATTTAATGTCATAATGCCAACATTCAAGTTTTTAAAGTTGTTTTGTCTCTATAGGATGGTTACTATTATTTATTCAGGTTTATAAAATCAAATAATTTTATTTTTTTTAAATCAATCCAGTATTTGTTTTATTTCAGGGTCTCTGAGATATGTGCATCGGTCTTGTTTGCAGGAATGGATAAATGCCACAAAGAGAACATCATGTGAACTTTGCTGTTTTAAATTCAAAGTGATTCAGACAAAGCGTTACAAGTGTTGCCGGAGTTTGTTCGTATGGTTAATGTTGCCAACAGTTCGTACTCAGTTACGAACCGAATTGGTTTTTGTAGCATTTCTGACTATTGTCACAGGTGTCATAATATTTTTTTGTTGTTATATCTCATTTGAAACAAAACATGGTGATACTTTTGGGAAGGTAATTATTGCCATAATAATTGCAATTGTTTTGATGTGGTATTTCAAAGAAATGTTTAGTTTATTAAAGACAAATGTCCACGACTGGTTGCTTTGGTGGAGGTCTTGTATTATTACAAAAGTTGTAATTGAAGACAGAAAAATTAATACTGCAAAAAGTTGTATAAACACTGTTCATGAAGTTCCGGCACCACTTTCAGAAACTCTGACTCAACCCAGCGAAATTGTACAAAAAACTATTTCTACAATACAGAGTTGCAGCTTAGCTGGTAATCATTCTGACTTTGAAACTTCTGATAATCCTCATGAGATCTCAGATAATGTACAATGCTCAATGTATAGAACCAATGGCAATACACTCAGTGATATTGAAAAGAGATCTAAAATAATTATTTCCAGCTATTCAAGTCATTTACAAAAAGTGGATAATTCATTAGAACCAAAACCAAAGAATTCGTGCATTTTAGAAAGGACCAAGAAATATGATCAGGCCTCGTGTGATGATGGGCAGGAAGTTATATTATGTTCTGTGGAAATAGATTCAAATTAAAAATAAATGTAGAGTTTGTACATTTACTGCAATATGGTCAAAATAAAATTCGCAAACAAGTAATTTAAAAAATCAAACTTTAAAACATTACTTCCTTGTAAGGCTTGGTGGGAAATTTTTTTCAACAGTATAGTAGCAGTAAACTTGATATATTTCATTTAGTTATGAATTATAACTTAATTTTCTCAACTTATTTTTCAATTTGATAAAAAAACTACTAGTCAAAATTTTTGGTGTAAATTTTAATATTTACTTTCTGGCTATTTCAATATAGCTAATCATAGCTACAATCCAAAGCAAGCAACAGTCATTCATTTTGTAAAAATAACAGACAGGGTTATTGTTAGGGTGATCGAGATGTACTAATGATGATATCCTGGAGTGGTGTTAGGTTCCAACCCAGATAACCCAGAGGAAATCATTGAAGGGGGACTGAAAAAGAGACGTTGGGAAACAACCTCTTAAACTGAGAAGATTTGGTTTCATGCAGGATCACTTACCTTCAACATTTGGCAAGTCTATATCTAATATTAACATAAGTTCCCTCAATGGTTAACTGTTTAATTTTTAATTGAGTTTAACTTTACATACAAAAAAAATATTGAAAAATAATTTTTGCTTATAACTCTGAGAATTTATAGCTAAGAATTAAAAACTTTAGTCCAGAATTGATATAAATATTATTAAAAATTAAAGAAAATTCAGTCTAATAAAACATACATAAATTCTAAAGGCTTATAGTGATTTATTCTTTAATAAAAATATTTTTTAAGATTAAAGTTAGTATTTTATTTCATATGTGTTAAATTTATATATATTATCTGTAACATGCACATAATTCACTACAACTTGAAATATCATTATTCCATTTGAAATAAATCAAAAAGTACTCATAATATATGTTATATTAATACTTATAATTATATTAATTGAAACCGGTAAATAATGTCAAAGGTAATCACATAAGGGAAGATTTTATTTTGTTTTTAAATCATAAAAATGAAAGCTAATCATTTTGAAAATATTTAATATATTCTCTGGTTGAATATAAAATTCTACTATTTTCAAAATTGTGCTTTTATTGCATAGTAAAGGCATTTCACAATTCAAAACATCTAGAGTGTGTATTATAATTTTCTGGAGTTTAAAATACCAACAACATTCGTCCAGTGATAACGATTTCATTCTTTAATCAAGACTGGATTCGGAAAGGTTTTTTGCAGATAACCCCCATGGGGGTAAACTTGATTCATGTTAATTAATTGAATTTTTTTTATTTCGACACCCTGACATACTTTTAATTTTAGGACCAGTTAGTGTTGGAGTTTTGGAAGTCTTGAAACCCCGTCTACAGGTGTACTACTATTGGTCATCTGGAAGAGTTGAAACTCAAGTGCCCTAGTAAAGACACTCCAAAACAAAAACAACAAAAAATGGGCATTGCAGTGTGGATAAAGAGATAAATAAAGGCAAAAAAATTTCTGTTTGTTAAAAACTTCTTTATAAATTCTATTTGGTACTTTGACTATTTGATGTATTGTTTCCGATGCCTTCTCACATCAAAGAAAAAATAATAGAAGTTACTTGATGTAATCATCTTGAATTCAGTGATTAAACTAATTTTAAAAAATACTGAACTAAGTGAATATGTAATTGCTTACTTGCTGACGCGTTTCAAAACATTCGTTCCTTTTACGAAGCTAACCCTCTAATGGTGGCATCGGTTGTGTAGAAACGCTCTAACAGGAATGGATTCATGATTGTAGAATGGGGTGGGTTGTTTGAGTTGTGTGTCATATAATAGAAAAGGCTGTAGGCTTCAAAGTGTGTGTGTTCATTTAATATATTTTCTTTTTCTGTTGCGTAGTGTTTGTAGATTTCATATTTTTCTAAGGTTGTTAGTTTTTTTACTTTGTTTTAATGTGTGTAGAACATTTAAATTAGTGTGTATGTCGGTGTGTGTGTGTGTGTGTGTTTGTGTTGGGACGATTGTCCCAACTATTACATCGACCAAACCGGCAGGTCATTCTATACACGCTTCGAACAACACATTACAAAAAAAAAAAAACCCCTAAATCCAGCTACGCAAAACACCTTAAAAACACCCAACACACACACACACACACACCGACATTCACACTAATTTAAATGTTCTACAAACATTAAAACAAAGTAAAACTAACAACCTTAGATTATGAAATCTACAAACACTATGCAACAGATAAAGAAAACGTATTAAATGATCACACCACTTTGAAGCCAACAGCCTTTTCTATTAATATGACACAAAACTCAAACAATCTACCCTATTCCACAGTCATAAATCCATTCCTGTTAGAGCCTTTACACACAACCGATGCCGCCAGTATAGGGTTAGCTTCGTAAAAGGTACGAATGTTTTGAAAAACGTCAGCAAGTAAGCAATTACGTATTCACTTAGTTAAGTATTTTTTTAAATTAGAAAAAATAATAGCTGCTGCAAAACAATTACCTAAAGATAATGGATGTGAATGTGTAGAGAAAGAAATAAATAAAGAAGAAATCTTTCTGTGACAGGTAACATTAAACTAGCAAGAGCTTGAAAGGAAACAAAATATAAACAACTCGTACATTTTATTACTTTTTATAATAGTGATTGCTATAAAGTAACTATTATTATTCTCACTATTACAAACTGTTTAAATCACAAATTTAGTTTTATAAAGATTTAGCCAATTATTTTTTTATAAAGTAGACTGTTTTAAATTGCTACTTTTGGTATCACTTGGCAAAAATACCACTACTGATATTTTTCAACGGACATGTTTCACATTAAGTAGGTGCATTGTTCAATGCTGTGAATCACAGGCAAGATTGTTGCTCAGGTGTGTTGTGTTTGTGTGAGTCTGTCGAGTATTTGTGTTCTGTGGTGTATTATTGTCCATAAAGTAGTTGTTAATTAAGTGTTCAAATATAGTACTTGGTTGTGAGTGTGTTTGTTGTTTAAATGTGTTATAAATAGTTTTTGTGATGTTTGTTTAACTAGTAGTTTTCTGTTGTTAGTTTCTTGCTTTTTTTATTGTAGTGTAGGATTTTTAGATTACTGTATATATAGGTGTATGCGTGTAGTGTGTTTTGTATGTGTATGGCAAAGTTTGATTTGGGTTGTTAATTTTTTATGCTTTTAATATGTTCAACCCAAATCAAACGTACAGTATATGTGTTGTCTGATTTTATTGTGAGTATGTGTGTGTGTGTGTGTGTGTGTGTGTGTCAACATCATTCATGCATTGAGGTGGTTTTCTGTAAGTATATGTTTTATTTCACTTTTTTTTAGGCATTATCTGGTTAATCTGGATCGGCTCCAGTCCCAGTTATTCTGAATTATCAAGGTTCTACTGTATATTAAAAATTAATACTTATATCAGATTTCTTAGGTCAAAAGTTTTCCGCCACAACTTCAACTCAAGACAATAAAGTGTCCCAACAATATCTGTTGTCACACCATGCTGGCAAGAAAGTAAAGACATTTTTAACAAGAAAACATGGTGTTGTATTCCCAGGGAAATTCCCCCACATTTAAACCTAATTAAAACTCTTAGTGGAAAGCCTACTCTTTAAATGGATTTAACTACAAAACATAACCTCATTTAATCAATAGTATTAATATGATTTCCTGACTAACAAATTAAAAAAATTTGAAGAACACTGATTAAATCATGTACATGAAATGATAAAAAATAAGTGGACATATTAGTTAGGAGCCATCCATAAATTATGTAACACTAAAATGGATGATTTTTAACTCCCTTCCTCACTCCGTCACATACCTGTAATAGTAGCACCCCCTCTATAATCTTTTTCTCCTTCTTTATCGAGGTATTTTTTTTGAATGCCAAATTTGTAGGCCAATAAATAAGTACATCAAATGTGCCAATAAATACTATTGTAATAATATAATGATAAATAAAAATAATTTTGTTAAATAAATTTAAAAAAGGAATAATAAACAATTTTTCGTAAATATGTGAACTCACATGTACTGGAAAACAAACAGAAATTATAGAATCAAAATAAACTTTAGGTTATGTATAAAGTCAAGGCAATATTAATTTCAACATAAATTGTAAATACTCTATTGTTTTATTAAAGTGTGACTTAAATCAATTTAAACGCAAAGTGATCAATCCATTTATATCATTGTCTAAAGTCTATTCATCTTTCTACGGAGTAGTCATGAATGCCGCGACAGATAACACTGGTGCTGCAACCTTCAAAAAAAGATATGTATACATAATAAGCCTAATTTTAAAATGAACCAAACTCCGCACATTGTTGACAAATACTACAAATTTCAAAAATTTACATACAATTTAGTTTTATGTCGTGTTCGGCCCAGGGAACTCAGAAGTTCATCAAACTTGGTCATGAGCAGTACAGCACAATACAAATTTGTACCTCTCATGATGAGTCATGACCGAGTGTGGCAAAATTTTGGTGTATTTCTGAGTTCACTGGTTTGACCTGAAAAGATGTTCCCATTGAATTTAGAAAAATATTGTTTTGTTAAAAACTGTTACTGATAAGTAACAACTGGCGCTTTAGCTGAAACCTGGAGACAATGTACAGTGGTGATACTGAGGTCGAGGTTATGGTTCCTCACATTTTTTCTCCAATAATGCTCATAAATAGGAAGTTTAATAGAGCAATTTAAATACGTATTTTATTTGTAAATAGATTTTATTTGAGTTCGTTATTAAAATTAGGTACATTTTATTTACTCAAAAGTTTAAATGGGGCAGGTTTATTTATTAAATAAAAAGAGATTTTAATGTAGTCAAAACTTATAATTCAAGTTACGTAACACTACTGTATACCCTTATCCTCCTTCTGTAACGATGCATAACAGTAGACGTAACCCCCCACCCCCCTCGCAGCATAAATTTTACTACTAAATATTTACAAATTAAACGTATTAATGTAATTTTTTTCATAAATAAAGTTACTTTTTATTAAATAGCATCTGTCTTTGGAAGAATTTCTGCAATGCTGTTAATTACAAAAAATGTTCATGCTGGGTACGATAATACAAATTTTCAAGTTAATGAAATAGAATACCTACTACTGTAAGTATCCAAAAGACAAATATGGGCTATTGCAAAGCATGTAAAAAGAGTCACACAATATTAAAAAAAAAAAATAACAAAACACAATTTGGAAAAAATGACATGGATTATGTTAAAGAAAGGCAAAACCTATAAAACATGCCATTCTTTTCATATTGGTAGTATTATTTGATATTAACTAAATTAAAAGTTATATCTCTCCAAAATTTGTTTTTTCAAAGAATGTAAATTAATTCTTGACCTCCAATCATTTCCAAAAAAAAATTATTTACTGTCAAAAAAGTTGTTATTAAATTTAACAATCTAACCTGTTATGTTGGAAAGCAAGAGAGTTGGCGTCTAGATAAAATTAACAAAATAAGGGTGTATAAGTATTTTTCAAATGTTTAAAGGTCAAACACTCTAAAAAAGTCGTTAATAATTTGACCCTTTTTTGATTTTATTCTTTCAATAAAGCTTTCTTGTTAGGTATCTTATTAGTTTTATTAAATATTACTAACAATTCAGACCCAGTTTTTTCTCTTGATCTTTTAAAAACAAAGTTTTGTTTTAGAGTTTTTAGAGATTAAAAAATTAATATTTTTTTATACTGCAATACCACAACAATCACAAAGGTAAAAATCAAAATAGTGAGCTTAAAATCTCACAAAAATTAGTTTTTAATAAACAAACACACAACAAACTAGTTTCGCTGACGATGTTGCCTTCCTCAGTGCTTGGCTACTACAAGCACTGAGGAAGGCGACATCGTCGCTGAAACTAGTTTGTTTATTAAAAACCAATTTTTTGTGAGATTTTGAGCTCACTATTTTGACTTTTACCTTTGTGGGTAGTTCTCACTAGCTAAGCTCTAATTAACTAAAGCACAAACAATATATAAAAATAATATTACATATCTGTGTTCTAAAGTAATTTTGAAAGGTATTTGATTACTTGAAGAAATTTACTAGTTTAATTTTTAGTTATTTCAAATAAATTTTAAAACTTACAGAGGAATAATAATGAGAAAGATATTTTGAAATCACTACAAAGAAAACCATTCAGGAAAAACAAACATACAAATAAAAACAACTCAGGAATAAAAATAAAATTACGTATAAAATAATTATTTTATATTATAAAATATATTTTGAGTTTTTGATATAGCTACAATTTATAAACCTGTGGACTTCTTTTCAATTTCTGTTATTAAAATTTCTATATCTTGCTTAGTTAGTGGAGGATGACATCTCGTAACCAATCTGAAGAAGTTGCAGAGGTTTTTGTGATGTAATGGCTGGTAACCAATCATAAGTGATCCTGAAAGTACCATTTGTTCTTTGATCCTGGGTGCTATCTAAATAGAAGATCAAATGCATAGTATAGATAAAAAGACAAAAACCAAAAACTTCTAATTAAAATTTTAAAAATAATTTCTATATTCAAAAGATTTTGACAAATACCTATCTAATCCAGTAAACTCTATTCTTGCTTTGAGCAACAAAATCTAAAATCAATATGTTTCTAAACTAAAATAAATTAACTTGTCTATTAAAAATAATAAGGTAACTTGCCAATGGGAAACATGCTGAAAATATAAATAAGTAAGCAATCTACTAAGTTGATGTAGAAATTCTCAAGATGAAAAAATAAGTTTTTATACAAATGAGTACAACGGCATAAAGAAACTACATTTGTCTCTAGGACTACACAAATATGCATGTGCAGCATACAATGGTAGTGCTAAGGTTTTGCTGTCCCCTTCTAGGGAGTATAGTTTTAAAATTATGTAGAAGAAAGTCTGAATGGTTAAATGCTACAGCTAAAATATAGTGAAATTTTAAACATATAAATTTTAATTTATAAAAAAAAGGCTAAATTATGAATGAGTAGGCGTAGTATAACCACTTAAGTTTAAATAATTAAGGGAAAACATTTTTTATTTCATGAATAAATGGTCAGAAGCAATATAAGAAAAAATCTTATTATATTCATATACGTATAAGTTTAGATAAGGAGATATATATTGAAATCCAGATAACGCACAGACTACAGTATTATAACAATTTAATAAAAAAAATACTGTCAATTGAAAGTGTTTGACTTGCGAGTCAGGTACAACCATTTATTTATATAGGCAATGTTTCAATAACAGGTACGTTATCTTCTTCAGGCCTACAATACATACGTGCACAATTAAAATTACCAACAATAATAACAATGGTTCACAAATAAATATAGCTATAATTAAATTTCTTATAATTATAAAACACTACATAAACCACTAAAATGGGTAACGTCAAAAATAAATTTTTAAAATATATTATTAACATAACAATTACAAACTATTAACATATTTAATTCCTGAAACATAATGTTATTCAAACATAATTATACCTAACTCGTAAGTCAACTGCTTTTATTTAACAATAATCTCTGCGAGTGTAAACATGATTAATAAAAATAAATATACATTTTCCTAGTAATTATTTTACCATAAATTAATATAGAAATAAAATTATGTACCTAAACAGTAGTTGGTTTTTCAAACTCAGTCTAATATATACAGTATACATCATCAATGAGTAAATAAGTGAAGTGTTACTATGTATGTATTTTCATTCATATTGTTACTGCATAGACTATTCATCAAGCTAACCTTTTCTTAGTGGGTAAAACTAATATCCTCCCTGTGGAAGTAAATTTTCTCCAATTTGGTAGGCCCATATTTTCTGCTCATCCCATTTTTCTAATTTGAAATCTCTAACAAAACTTTTATATTTAGTGTAATTAAAATTACAAATATAATTACAAATTAAACTTATTCTTATTACACTCTTGCTATTACTTGCGACCAGACTTTTTGTTAACTAAAAGTTGTTAAATTGTTAACTTAAACTTGGAGGAAACGTTTTCGTCTTACGACTTCTTCAGCCTCCTGCCGTAAGACAAAAACGTTTCCTCTAAGTGTAAGTTAACAATTTAACAACTTTTAGTTAACAAAAAGTCTTGTCGCAAGTAATAGCTAAAGTGTAATAAGAATTAACAACCAGCTCGTCATGAACAGCAACAAGATTTCGATATTAAACCTATTATTAGAAAAATACAAATGTTTACCCATTGTGATCTGCAAATCAATGTATCATACAGTTTACTTACAGTACTTAATTTGGCATTCCATTCATCAGTCTCTGGCTGGTCACGAAGGCTTTCTGGTATATACCAAAAACATACATTTGTGCACTGAAACTCTTCTACCACTAATCGAAATCCTGGCCTGTTTGAAATTTGTTGTTTAAAATACCTAAAAAATTAATTTATCATTTTGTAATTAGTTTAGCATTGTGAGATATTTACCAGAAACAAATTTGTAATTGAAACATATTTATATGATATGGTTTAGTCATATTTTGATTCAGAACTTGAAAGCTGAATTCAGTATTGAAGGGAAAGATGATTTCATGTCATAACATGATACCCATTGTTTAGGCAAAAATAAAAGAATTATGGACAAAATACAAAAGACCTGGTTTTAATGTACACAACAGTGTTAATATAAAATATGAAATTATTTTTAAAAAAATAAAATTAATAAATGAAATTATATATATTTGTGATATAGTGATATCGTCAAATTTTAATACCCATAAAATAGAACTGTTAATACTGATCTTTATAATATTACTTATTGCACTTTGATATTCCTTGCGACCAGACTTTTTGTTAACTAAAGGTTGTTAAATTGTTAACTTACATTTGGAGGAAACGTTTTCGTCTTACGACTTCTTCAGCCTCGTATTTTTGCTGCTAGGATTGCTGCAGTTGTGCTTCTTTGGTACCAATTTGCAACACAATTTAACAACCTTTAGTTAACAAAAAGTCTTTTTGCAAGGAATATCAAAGTGTAATAAGTAATTAACAACCAGCCTGTCATGAACAACAACAAGATTTTGATATTTGTATCATTAAATGTACAATGTTAAGAAGCAGATTTCACTTTGTTTAAGGTTTTTATACACAATATATTATATATCAAGAGCACAGTGGTACAATATATTACGATGAAAATATTGGAAAGAACCCCATACCACAAAAATAATCAAAAATAACAAATAAAACAAGTTACTTAAGATTAAACCCTTATGTACATTTCGATGACCATGTCATCATCATCAGAGGGTCTTGTTACAAAATTACAATCTAGCAAACAAGAAGCTACAAACTAGAGTGTAATTTGTAGTATTGGGGGTATTGGGTATTGGGTAAGAACCTCTATTTTTGTGGTATTGGGGTTCTTTCCAATATTTTCATTGTAATAAGGATTTTATGTTGAATGATAATACTACTACCCAGTCCTATACAGAACAATTTATCTGAGAATTTATTTGAAAATTTTGTGAAAACGATGTGTGTCTAACATTTGAATAATATACCACTGTCAACAAAAAATGGAACTGAAACACTTATAAATATTTTAACATATAACTTGCCTATAGTAGCACTTAGTTATATTTATTGAGGACAGCCGTTTCGGGAGATGTGTCCCATTGTCAACTCAGACCCGATCTCCCGGAGATCAACACATCTCCTGAAACGACCGTCCTCAACAAATATAAGTGCTACTATAGGCAAGTTTGTAAATATTTACAAATGTTTTAGTGAAAACTAGTAGCTCAACTATAGATGGAATTAACAAATAAAAAAAATGGAACTTTTCACAAAATGCTGCAGTTTTCAAAATTTCATCAACAACAAGCACATCAAATATGGTTACACAAAATATTCATATAAACATTTTATACATCAAATATAGAAATGTACACATCTAAACAAACCTGAATTTAAACCTTCAAGTCAAAAACTTACAATGAAATAAAAAGTTCATTACACAAGCCTACAGAAAAAAATGTTTTTTATGTAATATGAGTCTATCGGTTATGGTTTTTTGGCTGTGAGATCCAAAATAACATTTAAAATAGTTCAAGACATCATAGCTTAGTTTTTTTAGTCATAGAAGAATTTTATGTTATGACATAGGATATATATATTTTTGACAAATATGTATTTGAATTAACACATTTACCATAGATTTTTTTAAAAATTACATATTTTAATAATAGAAATAGGTCAGAAATAAAATACATTATTATAAGTAGGTTTTGTCCTCTTTCCTTTTCATTTATTTTCCCTTTTCTTGTATAATTATTTTTTTAAATTCCTTTTATTAGTTCACATTCTCTTATATATTGTAATATATCTTGTTCAAATTTTCAATCATTATTTAAATACTTTTTATTCATCCACTCAAGTTGAATTACATTTTCTAAAACTTGTACTGTAAGACCCTTGATGTTAATAGTTTTTTTCAAATATTATTTCATTAATTAAATTTAATGAATTAATTTTAGTTTTATATGGGAGAAAAACCTTTTACAAAAGGGTCAAGGTTTGCAATATAGTTATTTTGTCCCATTTGGGTTAAAATAAGTAATAACATATGAAGTTATTTTAACAGCTGATTTTATGTTAGATGTTATGAGATAGAACAGCTGTTTTAATATATTGGTTATGTTACATTAGTTATATTAATTGTAATCATTTAATAAAAACCAAGTAAAATAAAATTTTTCTTTGTTGATCTAAGTAGGCATTGACTTTAAAATTTTAAAGTTTTTATTAGTTATTAAAAAAAATTAAACAATAGTAGTAAGTCTGTAAGTATAGTCAGTCCAAAGTCAGTGGCGGACTTTGCCATTGTGCCGCCCCTAGGCACAATTCGGCCGGCCGCTACTTTGCGCCCCATTCGCGAATTTATTGGAAACGTCCCAACGTAATATAATGCTTTTAATTTTTCACCATACGAATCTGTTGTCATGCCTGTTCAAAGAAATATAGATAAGATATTATTTATGACTTTTTATAAAAATAAATTAAAAAATTTATTTTGGTTCCATCGATAAAATAAAAAACAATAAAATAAAAGGAAGTTTTCTATTCTCAGGAGGGGCCCTGCTGGATCCCCCACTGATTTAACTGAGGTTCACATTATGACATTCACCAAATTTAACTAGGTACTATTACTATTGTCACTAAAACTCATCGGTACAAAAAAAACGGCTGCCCCCTGCCACCCCCTCGAGGCTGCGCCCATAGGCACGTGCCTAGTGTGTCTAATGGGAAGTCCGCCACTGTCCAAAGTACTCATCGAAAAATAATAAACAACCTATTATACTATGACATAAAAACACACATTTAGTATCAAAGTGAGTCTTTTTTATGCTGCATATGCTTAAAACATAGGTTTTAGAGTGGTAAAAATTCAATATTTTCTACGGGGGGTGAACAAACCGAAACTCCCCCGGCCTGTTGTAGTTTTGGCACTCCCTTGACAAAATCCTGGGTGCACCTCTGTCTTTTACTGAACTGAATCACTTTTATAATATATAATACCATAATAAATGATATGTTGAAATGATCAGGTTTATGATAATTATTCAGTGAGTCTTGGCATTAGTATCTAGTCTTAAACAGCTTTTAATTAATCACTTTTACATTAGGAAACCCACGACAGACACACTTATCCACAACACCTCAAACCACCCTATCCTACACAAACAAGCTGCCTTCAGATCCATGCTCCATAGACTTAAAGAAGCTCTAATGACCACAGAAAACATAAACAAAGAACTAAACACAATTAAATATTTAGCATACACAAATGGATACGACACCACAATACTAGACAAACTATGGCACAATCTACAAAAAAAAAACCACTAATAATTAACACTAGAGAGAGGGGAAACAAATACATCACAATACCATACATAAACAGAACATCAAATAAAATAGCCCACAAACAGGATACAAAATAGCATACAAAACTAATAACAAGTTACAATATAAAATATAACACGATTCCAACAACAAAGATAAACTACAAGCACCAGGCATATACAAATTAAACTGGAACGAGTGCAACAAATTCTATATTGGGCTAATAGGTTGCAGCTTCAAACAAAGAATTGAGAAAAACAAACAGAACACCAACTCAGCATTTTACAATCACATGAAAGAAACAGGACATAAATACACAGACATTTACCATAACCTAGAAATCTTACATATCAACAAAAAAGTATCACATCTCAACACACTAGAACAATATGAAATTTACAAACACACAAAAACACAAAATACAAACATATTAAACAAACACACCTAATTCAAATCATCACTCATCACTCTTTGATACTATGGAATATCTACCTTTAAAACTGTCACCGTTTTACCTAACAACTCCAAGCAGAAGACACTGATGAAGATGGCCACGAAGTGATCGAAAACGTTCTGTCTCAGTAAGTTTTTTTCCAAATTTACAAAAGTTAAAGTAGGATAGTCATAAACTAATGTAAAAGTGATTAAATATGTTTCACCGAACATAATGAACTACAAAATTCAAGCTTTGTATTCCTCGTTAATTAAGCTTTGCTGTCATAAGCTTTCAGTAAGTACGGAAAAGAGGGTTTTCTGCATCTCTAACAAAAATAAAGAAGATATAGAATGTACGAATAAAAACTCAGTAATAACATTAGTTTATATTGTTTCTTTCTATTTTTAACTTAAGATGCTAGACAATCTCTCAAAGTGACTCCCTTCGTTATAAGATCAAAAATAAGTTCTACTATGATTAAAATTTGTTTATAAGTAACATGGAAACAAAAAAGTGAAATCCAAAACCTTCAAGTAATACAGAACCTAAACATTGCTATTAAACTAGTTGAATACTTACTGACCATACAATTTAAGTAATTTCTTTAAAAAACTTATTGGGGCATTATGTTTTTCATTGAAGCAAGCAATCTTTGTCAGTATCTACGAAAAGACACTAATGAAATCACCTAGTTAGTATGATCATAAATGTTTTGTCTAGTAAGTTTTTCCAAAACCCACTTAGATTGTAAGTGCAACAAGAATTAAGTGTTTAAGACTTAATAGTGCAACTTAATAGTGTTTAAGTTTCAATGATCACAAACTTAACTTTTACAAAAACGCATTTACTTTATCAGTGTCTATACTATGGAGTAAAATGTACATGAGAGCCACTTGCTTTTTATTTCTCTTTTTTCGAAAATATCTTGCTAAATATGGTACAAGAATTCAACCCAAACCCACCTGGGGATAAGTCTCTCATAGTATTTGCTTTTAAATAGGCGTATTCAGCAGGATTGCGTCACCTCAACTTATACTGTGTAATTCGTTCAAAGTAAGAGGCTTTATGTATTATATATAAAAAAACATAAAACACATTAATTTTATAATTTCATAAAATAAAGAATAATTTTTCTTTAAATAGAGTAAATTTTTGTTACAGAAATTTGTCATCACCAAAACAAGATATAATTGCATAATTAGAGGAATACTTTAATTATTTATTATGGAGTAGCATGTCAGCTACGTAAATGAAGCAATTGTTTCGAAACGTGTCAGCAAGTAAATTCAAAAGTATTCACTTAGTTACACAATAATTACTTATAGTAGCTTATTTATTAATTCACTTAACAACAACCACTACTTACTAATATTTTCCTGTAGATGCATTTCCCATTTGGCCAGTGTTTAATGCTGTGAGTCACAGACCAGACTCCTACAACTCAACTTTCAAGCTTTAACTCTAATTTTACGTAAGTGATGGTAATACAAATGTTTCTATATAAAAGATTTATTAACTATAATTTCACCTAAGTCATGGTGAAATATTTCAAGATAAAAGATTTATATTACGTAAATTTATTACGAGGTTTGAAAAATTTATTCTAACAAAATTATTGTCTTACCTAGCAATAGCCATTGCATTATCAACTAAGTTTGAAAATCCTGAGTCACCCCTTGCTTTCCACATGACCCACAATTTAAAGGCATCTGTTTTCCTCCCACATTGTATTGTTTTATCTCCTGTGTCAAAGCTTGTATCATAGAATTTGTCTTTTTGAAAGAGATATGTTGCTGATGCTGAGTTACATTGGAGAAGCAAATCCTAAAATAAAAAATATCACTACCATTAATTTTTAAAACAATTTCTATTTAAGTACTTAATAATCGAATATAATATTAGTTGAATTTAACAAATAAAAATTATTTCTGTTTAGTAGTAGCTATACTGGAAGTTTTAGCTTTGAAATTAAAAAGGATATTTTTTTTAATGTAAGAGAAGCATTTTTTTAAATTATAGAAAGGGTCGGTTTTAACAGAAGTGCTGAAGGTGTTTTCATGCTGAACTGGACCAGTAGTTCCCAACAGGTAGGCCACAGACCCTTATAGGTCCATAGGGAATGCTGTAGGGGTCTGTGAGATATCACTGAAATTGAAATATTTTTATTTAATTAACACATTCGCTTTGACTGTATCCGGAACTATATCCTTCATGAAAAATAAATATATGCATCTGTTTTGTTGTGCAGTATGATTTCTGAATAAAAGTGTCAAGTATGGAACCTAACATTTCTAAAATCATGAACTCAAAGAACAAATTCAACTCAACTCACTGAAATTATTGTCAAGTTGTTAGTTATTACAATTGCATTGTGTAATAATTTTGAACTAATTACAATTGCATTGTGTAATAATTTTGAACTACAATATTATTAATAATCTTATTACATTTTTATTCAATAGTTTTTATCTGTTCATCGCAATTAAAACAGACTAGTGTTCCCTGTTTTTACTTCATTTTTCTTCCAAACAAAATAATAATACAACTAAGTTTAATGAATTTCGCCTGGACCTACAAACGTTAACATGTTGATAATCTTAGATTTTGTATCTTAAATAATAAATACAACACTTCTTGAATGTACTTGAAATAAACTTGTAGTAAAATCAAATTTAATTTTCATATGTAAGAACAGTTTTCGCCTTAAAGTAAGTGGGTATGCAAAAAATAAATTACTTAATAATAACTAGTATAACTTAAATTATTTTGTGTGTAACCTAGAATTTAAGTTTAACAATTTGAGGGGTATTTGTCAATATAGCGACCGATGAGGGATCCCTTGTTAATATAGAGACAGATGAGGGAATCCTTGTCAATATAGATACGGATGAGGGAGTCCTTGTCGATATAGAGACCGATGAGGGATCCCTTGTCAATATAGAGACCGATGAAGGAGTCCTTGTCAATATAGAGACCGATGAGAGATCCCTTGTCAATATAGAGACAGAAGAGGGATCCCTTGTCAATATAGAGACCGATGAGGGATCCCTTGTCAATATAGAGACCGATGAGGGATCCCTTGTCAATATAGAGACCGATGAGGGATCCCTTGTCAATATAGAGACCGATGAGGGATCCCTTGTCAATATAGAGACCGATGAGGGATCCCTTATCAATATAGCAACTGATGTATATAGGTCCTTGAAAATATTATATTGGAAACCACTGAACTAGAGTAACTAAATTTCACACTTATTTACAAAATAATAATTAATTTCCATGTTATAGTACTTACATATTTTAAAAAAAAACATCAACTTATTTTATATTATTAGGGTTACAGAACCTTCTTCTACTTTTATTAATCTTATAGCAAACACACTTTACTCTTGTTAAATATACTAGTTGTGTTGTTTTCTAATTACTGTATTTAGAGTTCTGTTCCATTGTTTTTTGTATTTATTGTTGATAACCAATTTTGGTTATTTTTTAAATGAATTATGTATATATACACACAGTACTGAACTGTTATTTCCTATTTCGAAACTGAATATCTCTAAAAGTAAAATTATAGTGTAAGTAATTATTGCATAACAGTGAATATTATAGAACTTATGTACTGACGCACATAACAATCGTTTTATTTACAAAGCTAACAGTCTACTCCAACGGTTAGACATTTAGCTTTATAAATGAAACGATTATTTCAAAATGCGTCAGTACGTAGGTTCTATAGTATTCATTGTTATGCAATAATTATTTATAGTTTAACCAGTGAATTCAAGATTACAACAAACAACTTTAAAACGGTAGTGTTGTATAGGCATCTTGGATTAAAATCTAACCAAAGTTTGACAACATCAAATTAATTGAATTATTTTAAAGAAGAAATAAAATTGTAGGAAAATACTGTACAATGATGGTTCTTCAATAATTTGTGATAATAAACAAGTAAATATGAATTAAAAAGTGTATTTCTTATACAGTACAATGGCAAACAATCAGCAAAACAACTAAACCACAACCCATTTTGAAAAAAAACTCAAACTAGAACAGCAAGATAAAATTTTATACAAATGATTCTGTGCTAAATATCTAAAGGAGGAACTGGCTGCAGGCTTATAAATATGGAGAAAGATAAATATTTCTATGTTGGCCAAATCAGAAACTCAGTGTTTATTTCCTGACAGTTGATTATAAAAATTAAACAAACGTCATGGAATTCGTAAGCTTGATGTAGCTAAGGCATTGACACTCCTCATCAAAGCACTGCTGAATAATACAAACACTTTTTTGATACTTTAGTTCACCATGGCAAGTTATCCATAATCTAAGTATACAAACTGATAAAACTGGCCTTCTTTGATGTTTTGAATTAATTTATAATCAAGTTGGCAGAGATGAGAAGTTTTTTTAAAAGTCTTAGACTGAAACAAAATCTTTAGACTACACTTTTTTCACTAAACACTTTTAAATGTTTTAAACTTGTCTATAGTAGCACTTACTTTGCTTGTTGAGGACAGTCGTTTCAGGAGATGTGTTCCTTTGTCAACTCAGACCCCAGACTTCAAATTTAAAAGTGTTTAGTGATTACTAGTAGCTCACGTGAAGATGGAATCAACAAATGTACACTTTTTTGTATTAACTTGGCAAAAAAAACCACTACTTACTGATTTATTCAGCAGATGCGTTTTGCACTAGGTCAACACATTATTATATGCTGAGAATTACTGACAAGACTGTTACTTAGGTGGGTTGTGTTAGTGTGAGTCTATGGTGTATGTATTTCTGTTCTGTGGTGTGTTACAAACAGGCAGATCTTTTACCGAAAGATATAAAGAACACAAAATCACACTGCACACTACTATTGAATCCCCCTTCGCAAATCCCCTTATGGACACTAAATGGAAAATAACATGTGCATCCTCCACACATGCAAGAAAGGGCATAAATTAAACACACTAGAACAATATGAAATATACAGACATAGCAAAACACACATAAAAATGACATACTAAATGAACAAACACAACACAGATCACACATACTCTTCGATCACATCACTTCTAACTTTCAAAAATTAATACCAAAAAAGCACAACTGCAGCAATCCTAGCGGCAAATATGAGGTTGAGGAAGTCATAAGACAGAAATGTTTCCTCCAAGTGTAAGTTAACATTTAACAACTTATAGTTATCAAAAAGTCTGGTCGCAAGTAATATCAAAGCGTAATAAGAAATTATTTAATAAGTTAAATAACAAATTTTACCTTCTCTTTAAGAATAAAGATTGAGCACTGAAGAGGCGCACCCAGCATCTTATGGGGATTCCATGACAATGAATCTGCTCTGAAAACAAAAACAGAGTAAAAAAAGGAGTGAAATCAAACTTAAAGCTAATCTATAAATTTGATTTCATAACACCCTTAATTTTTTATTTAATTTTGAACTAGTGAAATATGAGGATATTTGTAATATAATCCATCCATTGATGACAAGCAGCACATTTTTAAACACAATTAAAGTAGGAAGCAAAATAAGTGATAAACATCAGCTAAATTAAGAGTAAAAACATTTTGCATCCAATTTTGTATTCATATAGAATAATCTATTCAAATAATTTACTCTAGATTTTAATCAAAAAATTTGACAGGTGATGGTTAAAATTTCAACACTATTGTGTACCATTTCTTAATTTCTAAATGTCATTCAGCCAAAACAATTGATTATGTTTGAATTTACTGAATTTAGTAATGAAAGAACATGAAATATATTAAAATAATGCCAAAACTGTTAGTGAATGTCTTGATATGAACTTGTGCTGGATTAACACAAAGTAAATATGGGGATATGTAGTTTGCTACATAGTGAAAACATATTGAAGGATTATATATAGGTACATTTGTTGATTCCATCTTCGCGTGAGCTACTAGTAATCACTTACAAGTAGTTGTAAGTATATATAGGTGTAAAATATTAGTTGAAGTTTAAAGTAGACAAGAATAGCATATTGAAATAGCATATTTTGCGGAGATTGGGAATGAATTCTATAATTATGCAAAACTCATGGATTTTAAATCTCATGATGTCCAGCAAAACTTAGAACAGTTATATTTACAATTTAATTTAAACTTAGTAATTTTATAAAAAAACTGTTTAATACCACTCAGTGTGCATGGAAACCTCACAAGCTTTGTCTCAGTATGTTTTTATAAATTTAGTTCTATTATAAGTTTGAAGAGTAATAATTTTACAATTTTTAAAAAGATAAAAGCATCTTACACTACAGTAATTTATTTCAAGACCCTAGATGCTGCATCCTATTTAGTTAGAATGAGGGACTACATTCAGTCTAGGGTCTGAGAATTTGCTTTTGATGTCAACAAATGATCTACATCAAGAATGGCCAACTTCTTAAACCTAAAGGGCCACTTCAATATTTTCAGTGAATACTAGGGCTGCGCAATTGAATCAATAAACGTTAATCAAAATTGCTTGTTGTAATCATCTTGAATTCACTGATTAAACTATAATTAAATAATACTTAACTAAGTGAAACATTTTGAAACAATTGTTCCTTTTACGAAGCAAAGCCTCTACTGACAGCGTCCCACAAAGCATAAAGGTTGTCCGCATGAGATTTATGAGTGTAGTGGGGGTGGGTTAGGTTGGTTGTCTATTATGAAATGGAACAGGGTGTTGGCTTCAAAGTGTGTGTGATCATTTAATACGTTTTCTTAATCTGTTGCGTAGTGTTTGTATATTTCGTATTTTTCTAACGTTGTTAGTTTTCTAATTTAAACATTCTCCACATATTAAATCAAAGTAAAAAACTAACAATGTTAGAAAAATACAAAATATACAAACACTATGCAACAGATAAAGAGAGCATATTAAATGACTACACACACTTTGAAGCCGTCCTAGTATTTACTGCTAGCACTGAATTAGTTTATAAAAGCAATTTTTTAATTTTTAAAATTTTATTAAATTCTTATATGTAAATAAGGAAAAATATAACAAAATTTTTAAAGGGTTTATATATGTTAACAGGCTAAAAGCTTTACAGACTAAAAATGTTTTTTGGGTATGAAAGATTTAGAACTATTCACCTGGGTGTAACATGGAGTTAGATACATAAGTTTTACAATTATAACTACAAATGTTCAAATTCAGTAGATAATGGAATTAATAGAATGAAAAACAAAAGTTTAGCACACTCGGGCAGTGAAGAGTTTCTAAGACCGGCTGCACACTGCAGCAAACAAAACGTTTGCAAGTGGGGCAACATGACTGCTTGCCTTCAGTCTCTCCGCACACTTGCGCAAACACAACAAAACATTTTCGATGGAATTATGAATTTCTTGGAAGTGCTCTTTAAAGAGTTTTCTCAAAAACGACCGTACTGTTTACTTTCCTACCCTAGCAATGTATTTTCAGTTTGACTCAAAATGTCATCTGATGACGAGATAGACAAAATCGTTCCTCCTTTGTGGCAAACCTTTTTATTTTTAAACCATCCATCATGTACCACTTCTTTCTTTTAGTTCCTTTACTCCCAGATGGCTGGCATTCGTTCTCGCGCAAAGCCCTATTAATTCCGAATTTTGTTTCGCAATCAGCAACTGGAAATAAATTTCCTTTTGCAACTAAATTTCTGTTTTTGTACTCTTTCAATTTGAAATTGTAGATGACAGGATGTGCTACGACGGCAGCGACTAATTTTTCGGCGTCACAATCCATTTATACAATATTACGCATCATTAAATTCACGTTATAATTTATGCAAAATTGATTAACTATTGAAAATAGAGAGGAAAATGATAAAATCGTACTTACTTTGTTTGCTTCAAACAAGAAGGAGCCAAACACGGACGAACACTGACTGGCGGTCGGTTTATATGACAAACAGATGCCCGGCTAGGTGTGCGCCCCCACAACTTACTTCCACGTATTCCCGAACTTTTCAGCCTGCCGCAAACAAAATGTTTCGTTTGAACATGATTGTTTGTAGCAGTGTGCGGCCGGCCTAATGAGTTCTCCATGTCAAACGCATATGTATAGACTCAGTTTACAACAGCTAAAATGGTAATTTTTGCTATGAGACCAAATTCCTAACAAATAGTAGGTGTTAGTTTGTCGACATTATCCAGCACTCTAAATTTTTTTAAACTTCAGTAGGATACAGATATCAAAACTTGAATAAAAAATATTGCATTACACGTGTGTTAAGGGTTAACAGAAGTGTAAGCTGGTTCAGAGTTATGTCAGCAAGAGAAAAGAAGAGAGTTTATGGTCAGAAACTCTTGCAAAGAATTTCAATAAAGTGCAGGAGCTCTTAATTTAATAAAATTCTCTTTCCTCATTGGCGAATTGTTTTACAGTTGAGCTTATTAGAGTAATGTTTTGCTGAAACTATATTTCAAGTATATTTATGAAAAATACTGAGACTCTCTAAACACTTTTAAATTTTAAATGTTTTAAACTTGATTATAGTAGCACTTACTTTGCTTCTTGAGGACAGCCGTTTCGATAGATGTGTCCCTTTGTCAACTCAGACCGTAACTCCTGAGTGTTTACCGTAAACATTTAAAAGTGTTTAGTGATTACTATTAGCTCACGTGAAGATGGAATCAACAAATGTAAACTGAAATTCTGTTTTTTTATTGCACTTAAGCAATCCTCTCTAATGAAGATTACTAAGTGCAACTCAAAGCCTCATGTCTCAGTAAGGATTTCATTGCTTTACTTGAATTATAACTTTGCTTGATGTTACTTTATTACGTTAATCATCATAGACAACAAAATCCAAAAAAATATGTTTTTTACACTTTGGTGGCTTTAAAATATAACAGAGTAAATGCTGTATAGAAAGAAACAGAAAGTTACTAATTTCATTTTTCTCAAGTGAAACTAAACATCGTAAAATGAGTCTCCCCTAAGAGTAAACAAAATTTTAAAAAAATGAAATATATAAATTAAAATGGAAATGGAAATTATTCAACAGTCTAGCCTACAAATCATGCAACATGCTTTAGGAATCTTTTTACAAACATACACAAACACAACACACACTAAAACACACACACACACACAAACACAATTAGTATTAAAAATCTGAATGATTAGAAATGTACCTTTCCACTCCTTTTAAAACTTTAGAATATGTT
This sequence comes from Prosapia bicincta, assembly GCA_036971475.1. Lineage (NCBI taxonomy): Eukaryota > Metazoa > Arthropoda > Insecta > Hemiptera > Cercopidae > Prosapia > Prosapia bicincta. The sequence goes on along the minus strand of JBAIZL010000007.1, from coordinate 19,963,281 downwards.
TTAGAAAAGACCAAACTTCCACCCCAGCAACCCTACAAACAAAGTATATTTGTGATTAAAATAGATATAAAATGTGTAGAGAAAATATATTACTAATATTTAACTTTAAAGTTTGAAATCCCTTCTGTATCCTAATTAAAAATTATGTATATATTTCTGCAAGCCTCCTATTTATTGAATAGTGGCTGTAAATTAAAGGTAAAAATGTAATAAATTACACTTTTGGCAAAAAAATCACTACTTACTGATATGTTTAAGCTGACATGTTTCACACTAGGTCAGTGCATCGTTCAGTGCTGTGAGTCACAGACAAGACTGTTCAAGTGACTCACAGCATTGAAGAACGCACTAACCTAGTGTAAAACGCATCAGCTAAAAATAGTAAATCGTGGTTTTTTGCCAAGTTCATGCCAAAAGTATAATTTATAAGAAAAACCTCAAGATGTACAACACAAAAACTGCAAAAAATGTATTATTTATGATATATAATATTAAGGTAATATTATATATTAGATCTTTAAATGATGTTGAACAATGTCACAGAAGAAACTAAGGTATACTGGTATAAATACTGGCTTAGAAGCAATGAGAAAGACATAGCATTTATATTCAACAACATCAGACAGAAACTGGTATTTACATAACCGATCAAAACCTGTAATACAATACCTGACATAAGTTCTTACTGTTTGGTTCCAAAGCGTTAACAATTGGCCGAGTCATATTTTGCATAATTTTATCCTAGTTTCCAATATTATTTATTCTATTGTCTCAAAGCGGTCTTTGCTTTTCAGGTAGCTTCTGTGCAAGGCTACACTTTAGTAATCAAAAAATAGTTTTAAAAACCCGAATACATTTATAAAGAAACAAAATCCTAAAGGTCCCCTTCAGAGCCATCCTTTTATAATATACAATATACCATAATTGAGAAAAAACTAAATATCAAAATCTTGTTGCTGTTCATGACGAGCTGGTCGTTAGTTCTTATTACACTTTTGCTATTACTTGCAACCAGATTTTTTGTTAACTAAAAGTTGTTAAATCGTTAACTTACACTTCTAGTGTAACTTAACAATCTAACAACTTTTAGTTAACAAAAAGTCTGGTCGCATGTAATAGCAAAAGTGTAATAAAAAAAAACTAAATCGTAACTATATTGTAACTAATATACTTTGAGATAAAATTGGTAAAAAAAATAAAATATTATTCTTGTAAATTCGTCCAACTTCTATAACATCAACTTTTCTTATGTTGTTTTACATTTAATTTCTTCCTACACTAAGGGATCTTGTTTGACATGAGAAGAAAATGGTTTGATTTTTATGAAATGGATTGTTCTCTAGTTGTTTCCATATTATACATTAATCTAGTCTTCCAAATGGTAAATACTACCCTGAACATTTTAGAGAAGTGAGATAAATATGTTTTCTGAGTGAATGTAAATCTGAAAAATATAAATTATATTATAGAAATTGATTTTTCTATTTATTATGTTTGGCCAATCTTTAAAATAAATGCCTTTAAACTAACAAATTGCACAAATTTTCAAGTAAATTTTTAAAAACAGTTTGTTGACTATTCTAGGCAACCATTATCAGTGACTAGATTGACTACCAGTATGTGCTATTCAGTTTTAGACGGATAATATGGTGAAACAGTGAATGTGATATGTATTGAGTTTTTTTTAAGTGTGTCTTTATTATATGCTATGATATGTACAGTATTATAGATTTCTTCATTTTGTGAGTTTCTAGAATGTGGTTGATGATTATGTAGCTGTAGCCTGTTTCTATTATGTGGTTAACAGAACATTTATTGAGGTTAAAGCTGAAATATTTTAACAATATGAAAACCAATAAAGATTATGGATATATAACTGAAATTAACTTACTTGAATGAAAGATTATATATTCATACAAAAGCAGATCTTTTGATTATTAAACTTTGATAGTCAAAGTACTGTGAAATTATTGTGTTAAATGTAAAACTAAATATTTAAATAAATTAAAATCTATCCATCTTAGTTATCCTGGGAAAGTTCTCACATCCACATGAAGCCACAACTGGTATTCCCGACAGATGTCGGCAATCGAATCGAAAGGATCAAATGCTCCTAAAACCGTAGTGCCAGCAGTTGCAGTGACAAAGAATGGTTTCTTGCCAGATGCAAGTACATCTTTGATTTTTGATCTGAGATCCAAAGGAAGCATTGATCCTTTTGAATCAGTTGCAACACTGATTACATTGTCAGTGCCTATCCCAAGTAAATGAGCAGCTTTTTGTATTGAGTAATGAGCCTGAAAACAAAATACTTAATTGTTTATTTGAAATTGGCACTTAATAATTTAGCTTACTAAATAATAAGCTTAATTTATTTTAGCTTATTTAATACAACATTTTATATTTATACAAGGTGTGATAAAAAAATATGGCAAACGAATTTTTATAGCAGCATCTGCTGGTGCTACATCCATATGATGTAATTTCCTTAGTAGCGTGATCTGTTGAGAGAGGCAGCGACAAGTTTCAACACGCTGGAGCTTGTTAGTCGACTGCCAGAGCCGCTAGAGTGAGGTCGTGTTTATCGGGTCTGTCGCGCATCATGGATCTCGAACAACCCATTAACATTAAGTATTGTTTTAAGTTGCAAAAGAATGCCACAGAAGCTCATGAAATGTTAAAATCTGTGTATGGCGATAATGTGGTAACTCTGAAGATTGTGTACATGTGGTATGTCCGATTTAAAAGCGGAAATGAGTTAGATGAAGACTAGCAGCATTTGGGACGTCCATTAACCTCAAAAGCAGAAGACAATGTGCAAAAAGTAGAAACAATGGTTTGTACAAACAAGCTAATGGCTATTCAAGAGCTATTGGAAGATCTCAACATCTCGTACGGTTCAGAAAAATGGGTGAATGGCTTTCTTCTTCATCATGGCAATGCACCGTATCACACCTCACTTCTCATTTCACCGAAAAAGTGTTGCTACCTTTTTATATCCGCCATACTCATCTGATTTAGTACTATGCGACTTCTGACTCTTCCCAAAAATTAAAACTGGGCTTAAAGGAAAACGATTTGACACCATTCCTCACATTGAGAGGGCCACGATCAAGCAACTAAACACGTTCCGAAAGAAGCCTTCCAGAAATGTTTCCAGTCATGGATTCAACATTGGGATAAATGGATTGCCAGGCAAGAACAGTACTTTGCAGAAGATTAAATCAAATTCGATGTAAGTGTATTAGTATTTTAAATAAAAAATTATTCACCATATTTTTTTAACACACCTTGTATACATACATAAATATACATATTATACACACACTGTAACAGGCTTAAATGGGGGATTTAAGGGATACAATAAAAATTTTACACTGAAAATTGTAAAATTTTGTAATTTATGATAAGCAAAAAGTTGAACCAAAATATAATGTCATACACATATAACTGATGATTAAAATAATATAAATGAGTAATAGAGAATGTCCATGTTAACAAACAGAAGCATATCTGTAGAGGTGGCAGGGGAGGTCAGAAGGGCGGAGACAAGTCTGGGCTGTGCACGGGGGGGGGGGGGGGTTCTCTCTCCTCTGTTGTGGTGCCTAGTGGTTGACAACCTTATTGAACTCCTGAATGAACAGGGGTACTTCTGTCTAGGATATGCGGACGACATAGTTGTCCTGATCCTGGGCAGATTCCTTGATACAGTCCTTGAGGTAATCAGAAATCCTCTACGACTGATTGAAGAGTGGTGTAAAAAGGAGAACCTCAGGGTAAATCCAAACAAGACTGCTCTCATTAACTTCACCAGACAGCGAAAAGATCTGACGACCAGGATGCCCCGCTTGTTTGGTGAATACCTTGAGTTTGTGGGGGGGGGGTGAAGTACCTGGGAGTTACTCTGGACAGGAAACTCACCTGGAATCCACATCTTGAGAGGACAGTTAACAGGGCCAAAAGGGCACTGATGACTGTGAGAAGAATGGTGGGTAAGAAATGGGGACTGAAGCCATCAATGATGCACTGGATGTATCTGAGGGTGATAAGACCTATGATTACCTATGGAGCTCTGGTGTGGTGGACAAAGGCCAACCAGGCACAGACAAGAGCTAAACTGAGCTCTATCCAGAGATTGGCCTGTCTGTGCACACTGGGAGCGATGTCAACTACACCAGGCGCAGCAATGGAAGTAATGCTTAACCTCCCTCCCCTTGAGCTTGTCTTTAGGGGAGAGGCGAGGCTAGCGGCATGGAGATTGCGCAACTCGAGCAACTGGGCTAACCTCCCAGATGTCTCGGGACATATGAGTATCGAGTGCGTGGTCAAAGAACCCGTCTTGGAAATGGGCAGCGACCACATTACTCGAATGTTTGCACCTGGCCAGGTCCACCAAACTGTGATGGAATGGTCAGGGACATTAACATCGGGAGCTCAGATCTGGTACACAGATGGCTCCAAGATGGACTTCGGCACTGGAGCGGGGGTGTATTGTAAAAACCCAAGGGTAGAACTAGTTTTTTCCTTGGGGAGGCATACCTCTGTCTTTCAGGCCGAAGTATATGCTATAAATGCCTGTCTGGGAGAGATAGCGAGAAGGGAAACACATGGGGCCCGGATTGCTATTTTCTCCGACAGTCAGGCAGCAATTAAGGCACTAAACGGACACGTGGTCACCTCGGCCATAGTCAGGGAGTGCCTAATTAACCTACAAGCTCTGGCAAGGCACAATCAAGTCAAGATTGGTTGGGTGCCAGGGCATAGGGGAATACTTGGAAATGAAGCCGCAGATGCGCTGGCCAGGGAGGGGTCCTCGACTCCCCTGATTGGACCGGAACCTGCGGTGGGTATTTCCAAATCCATGGTCAGGATGACAGTGCGAAGGTGGATGGCTGAAAGACACTGTGAGCACTGGATCAGGGCCGAAGGGATGAGACACAGTAAGCTAACCCTTAGGAGACCTTCCTTGGGGCTGCAGAAGAGTCTCATCTATCTGTCTAGGCAGGAATTAAGGATAGCCACAGGACTACTCACGGGACACTGTGGACTAAGGAAACATTTGCATAAAATGGGTATCTACAAGGATGAACCAGTGTGCAGATTGTGCGGGCAGGAACAGGAGACTGCCACACACATTATTTACAGATGTGGAGTACTTGCTGAGAGACGCTTCAACCTCTTTGGTGATGGAACGGCTTTGGTGGATGCTGAAGGTAAAACTCTAGTCAGGAAACTCCTAAACCTGGTAAGAGGGAAGGGGTTATTTGACTAGATCAGGGAGGTAAGTACAATATACCTTAAGGTAGCAGTGCTTCGGGCAATTCAAACCCGCTCCCAAGATAAAAATCAAAAAAAAAAAAAAAAAAAAAAATAGAGAATGGCATTCTAATGATAGGGTTTTTTTGTAAATCTGAAACATTTTAAAGAAAATTTAAAAAAATAAATTATTTATTTAATTTACTTCTATTAATGTGGATGATTCAGTCATTCACATTATCTCATGATGATTTTCAAGTTAAAATTAAAAAATGTATACATACAACATAAAACGTGTAATAATAAAATTCAAAGCTTGTCTAAAAGATACATTGTCAGAATGTGTATAATAATCTGAATAGGCAAAATGTTGACGATAAAAGAAGTACATCAAATAGATAATAGTCATAATAGCCGATTAGATAATCTTTAAAGATCACTAGATCATATAAGTTATATATTAATCTCCTGTTGTTGCTGATTTATATTAATTCAAAATTGTTGTGAATTCTCCTGGACCAGCAAGTACAAAACGATAGCTTTTTAAATACAATATAAGATAAATATTTTATAGCTGTAGTTGTTTTAGTCAAGTGATTTCAAAAAATAATTGAAGAAGAAAAATGATTTATTTTTCTTCTTAATTTATCACTTTGACTTCAATATTAGTTGCTTTATAAATATAATTAAATAATGATTTTATTTTAAGAAGTAGCAAAATACTTACAAATATAAACCACAATGAGACAAAGATTATGTATATGATTTTTATAATGAAGTGTTTGATGATTTTTCACAAAAATTAAAACTTTATAACACTAGTGTAAGTTTTAAAACAGACTAGAAAAAAAGTAAATAAATAAACAAATGTATAAAGATGAATACAATAATAGAAACCTACATCAGTAGATATGAAAGCTACAAGTGGAGGTAAGTTTGAGAGTCCTTTTGTTTTAATTTCTGGGTTCACTCGGTACCTTGCAAGATTCATTGCAAATATATTCGCCATGCTTCCTCCTAAAAATAAAATAATTCATGCTTTAAGTTTTTTATGCATAGGTCTATGTATTTCCAAGCTTGACATTATTTTAATATTTACTTTAATTTTAAAATGTGATGTTGAAACAATGTTTAACTACTATCTTTGTAATTTATTTCCTTTGGCAACCAACTTTGGAAAATTAAAGTTGTTGTAATCATCTTGTATTCAGTGATTAAACTATAAGTAATTATTGTGTAACCAAGTGAATACTAATGAACTTATTATGGGTCAGGGAAGAGGCTTAACTTCATAAATGAAACAAGTCATTTCAAAACACGTCAGCACAAAGTTCATAAGTATTCACTTAGTTATGCAATAATTACTTATAGTTTGGAAAATTCTCAAACATACTGTAAAATCTTTAATCTCTTAGTTTTATTTTAATAACAATAGTATAAATAAAATCGATAACTTTTGTTTCAATAAATTATATTTTCCTAAACTACTGTTTTTAAAGAAAATATTAATAATTTTAGTGAATAATGTTAGTGGATATTTTATGATTACTTAAGTAAATGGATTGAGAAACTTGATCTTAAAATTTACTTAACGTTAAAGTCATAAAAATGTCAAAAACAAAACTGCTCTAATACTTACGGACATAAACCAAGTAATGATAACTGATAAGTTTTATAGACTGGAGTATCACAAGATCCAGCTCAAAATTGAATGATCTATATTGAGTAGCAATCTTCAATAAACAGTGATGAGATTAAAAAGGCAGTTGAGGAGGAAGATTATGAAGTGAAGCGACCAGTGAAATAAGCTACTAGCCAAATAAACGACCATTACAGATTTTTACCTGCGTCTTGAGTCTTAATCTTCAGTGAAATGAGAGACAAGCAAAATAAGCGACCATCAGAGAACTATACTTGCCCTGGGTATCCTACACTTCTTAAGAAAGTTTGAGCTGATTTTTTAATATTTGTTTTCTGATTTCCATCGCACTTAAACCAAGCTTTTGACTAGCTAAACGATAATAAATCATTTCAATCATTTAGGCGTGTTTAAAATCAGCCTTAAGAAAGCTTCGTCAATGATTTTTTTATATTTATGTTTCATAATTTTGTGTAACATTTTATAGTGTTAATCCAGCTTTTAAATGTAGGAGATAGTATGGAGGCAATCTTTTATGTCTCCAATTTCTTTATATTTCTTCATTGTTTTTTTAATGTTTGTATTCACTTTCTTATACTTCAGCTTTCTTTGTTTTCCTTCCAAGTTTAACTGTAATGTCATAAACATGCATGCTGAATTTCCAGGTTCGGTTTCCAAACAATTATTAAGTTATTTAATACTGGGGTGAGGTCTTTGGAACGTGCTATCAAGTTTATTGTTCCAACATTCAATTGAATTTGTGGTCCTATATTAGAAGTTCCATTTCTGTGCATCATATTGGTAACTTTCATTCCAATGTTCATTATAATAGTAAAAAAACTCGGTTAACTTATCACTTTAAGGTTTTTGAGAGTAGATCTCCATGACCTGGGTGGTAGTAGGGGTAGTTTGGCCGCTTATTTCACATGTTTCATGATGGCCGCTTATTTCACTGGTTGCTTTATTCATATATACTTTCGATTATGAAATAGCCTCTATAGTCAACACCTCCTTCAAATTCAAAAGAGAATGAGAATTCCGATATTATTTCTACTAAAATCGGAACCTCAAATTCCAGCATTTTGTTCCCAAAAATTTTATTCTATTGACTTTCATATATTTTTAAAAGCAATAGTTTATAAATGGAAAAACAATAGTTTATAACAGTATTGATACTACCAATGGGTTCACCGAGTTCAAGCATTCTCACAGAAATATTCCTACAACACATAGAACAGAATAAAATAATAAATAACAACAAACACGCAGATAAGATAATATATTGGGACAGATATGTAGACGACGTTATAATACTATACCGAGGAAACATAAGGCAATGCCAACAACTCCAAACATATATAGACAAAATACACAAAATATCCAGTTCACTGCAGAATTTGAAAACAACAAAACATTGAATTTTTTAGACATCACCATAACAAAGAATCAAAACAAACATGAATTCAACATATACCGCAAGCCAACCATGGCAGACACACTGATACACAACACATCAATTCACCCAATACAACATAAACACGCAGCATTCAAACATTTACTACACAGACTAAACAAGATACCTATGTCCACAACTAACTACATAGAGGAACTAAACGCAATCAAATATTTAGCTCACAAAAACGGATATGACAATTATTTAATAGACTAATTACACAGAAAAATATTCAACAAGAACAGTAACATCAACAAAAAATGAAGACAAACGAACCCATCACTCTCAAATACATAAACAAACTCACAAATAAAGTAGCACACCATTTCAAAAATGCAGGATACAATGTAGCTTACAGAACAACACATAAAAGTCAAACGGCTATCGAACACTACTACTACTTTACTAGCCAACGCCCACTCTTGGCTGTTGGGCCATTTGGTGGCGCGCTGACCAGTAGAGGCGAGAGATCTCTTCTTCCTTCGTGTCGTTCAGGGGTCCATGGTCCAGAGCTGTACATGACTGGAGGTGCTCAGCTGTCATGTCCTCCCCGCTGTCACATAGGGTGCACCTTGGAGACGAGAAGATGTGTATCTTGTTTAGGTGTGCAGCTAGGTAATCGTGTCCAGTTGTGAGTCTAACACAACATTGTGCTATCAAACACAGCATTAATAACAATAAAAACAGATAGAATAACCCAGGAATATACAAACTACAATGCAACAACTGCAATAAGTTCTATATTGGACAAACAGGCAGATCTTTTGCCAAAAGATATAAAGAACACAAAAGCATACTGCACACTACTATTGAATCCACCTTCGCAAATCACCTCTTGGACACTAAACACTCATGCAAAAGTATGGAAAATAACATGAGCATCCTCCACACATGCAACAAATGCCATAAATTAAACACACTAGAACAGCATAAAATATATAGATCTAGCAACACACATAAAAATTACATCCTAAATGAACAATAACGGCACAGATCACACATACTCTTCGATTACATCACTTCTAACTTTCAAAAAATCGTACCAAAGAAGCAACACTGCAGCAATCCTTGCGACAAAAATACGAGGCTGAAGAAGCCGTAATACGAAAACGTTTCCACTAAGTGTAAGTTAACAAATTAACAACTTTTAGTTAACAAAAAGTCTGGTCACAAGTAATATCAAAGTGTATAAAATATTGATACTGTTATGCATAATCTTTGTGCGCTAAAATCTGAGGTTTGCAGTAAAATTTGAAAACTAAAATGAATATTAAAATTCTCCCTTGATAAGACTTCTACTAATTACTTTTGTTATATACACAAAATTACTAGTATCATAAAGTGTTATGTTGTACCAACTAAAGATGTTATAAATCAGGTTTTCATTTAGTATTCAAAGCTTTCATACGAGGCCAAATTTTATTGAAGCTAAAGTATTTCTATTAGTAAGGAAGGAAATGTGTTATAGTACAAGTTATCAGATTTTGCACACATTAAAATACACACACACACACAAATTATTTATTAATAACACACAAACACCCTCTAATCACAGTAATATATACTAATTATTACTAATTACTTTTTTTACTAATAATACATAAAATAATTGTACTAATTAATACTAAACAATAATTTATATTAACCTTTTTACATGTTGGTTGCTAAGCAACCAATGCCCAAGGGTACCTCTGAGGATGGTTGGTTTGCAACAAAAATATACATAAGGTTAAAAAAAAATCATTGTTTATATAGGGTGTTTACCTGATTGGAAAATGAACCGCACAAATACTACCTAAAATGTATATCTACTTTTAAAATTATACCATTAGTAATGTGTTTAATCTTAACATAAGATAATTTATTATGTTTTTTCACAACTTATGACAATTTATTATCTAAAATGTATATCTATTTTTAAAATTATACCATTAGTAATGTGTTTTATCTTAACATAAGATAATTTATTATGTTTTTTCACAACTTATGACAATTTATTATCTAAAATGTATATCTACTTTTAAAATTATACCATTAGTAATGTGTTTTATCTTAACATAAGATAATTTATTATGTTTTTTCACAACTTATGACAATTTATTATCATATAGTTTTAATATAATCATCAATCTCTCAGTATTGTACATCCTCTTCAAGAGAATAATAATATGAACAGGATGCACTATTTAATCATTTTAACAGTAGTTTATGACTATCCGAACTTTAAATTTTGTAAATTTGTGAAAACTTACTGAGACAGAATGTTTTTGATCGCTATGTGGCGATCTTTGTCAGTGTCTTCTGCTTGGAGATGTCGGGTCAAGCGGTGAAGGTTTTAAAGACAAGTTTTTGATAGTGTAAAAGAGTATGTGTGATTTGTATAGTGTTTGTTCATTTAATATGTTTATACTTTGTATTTTTGTGTGTCTGTATATTTCATACTGTTCTGGTGTGTTGAGATGTGGTCCTTTTTTGTTGATGTGTAGGATTTCTAGGTTATGGTAAATGTCTGTGTATTTGAGTCCTGTTTCTTTTATGTGATTGTAAAATGCTGAGTTGGTGTATAATGAGTTGTGTTTAGTACAATTACATAAAAGAAACAGGACACAAATACACAGACATTTACCATAACCTAGAAATCCTACACATCAACAAAAAAGAACCACATCTCAACACACTAGAACAATATGAAATATACAGACACACTAAAACACAAAGTACAAACATATTAAACAAACAAACACAATACAAATCACACATACTCTTTGATACTACCGAAAATCTGCTTTTAAAACCGTCATCAATATCTTTAGGCAGAAGACACTGATGGAGATCGCCACATAGCGATCGAAAACGTTCTTTCTCAGTAAGTTTTAACAAATTTACAAAATTTAAAGTTTGGATAGTCAAACTATTGTTAAAGTGATTAATTAAGATACACGGAACGTAATGGAATACAAAATTCAAGGATGCACTATGTTATCAAATCATCGAGAATGATATTAAAAACTACCGGGTGCCAGATTGTCTATAATTAGTACTGGAAAAACATATTTTATTTTAACGATATATATAATACATAGCCAGTTAATTTATTATTACAGTTAATTTTTGTTATAGATAATATTATTCAACTAATAGCAATAAGTGGAATGAGTATGTGTTTACTGCACCACAGTACATCTCTCTCTGCAAATTGATCCAAAACTAACATGTCAACAGGTATGAATTAGCATATTACCAAAATGTTAAGTGCTTTAATATTGTTACCTGGAGTGAAAATTCCATCTCCTCCCTGGAATCCAAATAAGTCCAATACTTTTTCAATAATCACCATTTCAATTAGTGTAAACACTGGAGCCACTTCAAATGTGTGCCTACAAAAATCAAATAATTTGCTAATAAAAACAAGTAATGTAAACAGTTTTTAAAGTCAATTCCTACTTAAACTAAGCAAGAATTTTTTAATTTAGTTACTTTTTATTAAATAAATATAATTAATATAAAAGTAACATAACCTATGCGTTAAAACCTTTTTTATACCACATATCCTATACCATAAAATCAGCTGTTTTATGAAGTCATATGTTATCACTTATTTTTAGCCAAATGGGGCAAAATAACTATATCGCATACCTTACCCCTTTTGTGAAAACTTTTTCTCCCATATAAAACTAAAATTAACTCATTATTAAATTTAATTAATGATTAATCACTTTAACATTAGTTTATGACTATCCGAACTTTAAATTTTGTAAATTTGTGAAAACTTGCCGAGACAGAACATTTTCGATTGCTATGTGGCGATCTTCATCGGTGTCTTCTGCCTCGTGGACTGCAGCCAGTCTTGCTGTGTTAAACTCTTGAATTCTGTAGTCCTTTATATTCGCTGAATCATAGTTAATCACTTTAACATAACGTTAAAGTGATTAATTAAGATTCACCGAGCGTAATGGACTACAAATTTCAAGAGTTTAATTAATGAATTATTATTTGAAAAAACTGTATTAAATCAATTGTCACTAACTACAAGTTTGGAAAAAAATATATATGAACTTTAGCAGATGAATAAAAGGTATTTGATTAATGATCGAAAATTTGAACAAGATATACATATGGAGAGTGTGAACTAATAAAAGAAACTGATCGAGTAAAAAAACTAAATATATAATATGCAATAACCATCAGATTTTGTTCTTTCGAAATCTTTCACAATATATATAGTCATATTTAAAAACCTTTTAAACCTCTATTTTGAAATTAAGTAAGTTTGTTTACTTACTGGTTTGTGTTTAGAGCTTCTGATATCCACGCGCCTGCAAGTCCATAAGGATCTAGAGCCCCATAAAGTTGATTCAAAAACAATGGATGTTGTGTGTTCACACTGTAGTAGATGATCTCCTTAAGGAGGTGAACAAGTAGATCCTCGTCAATGGAATTTCCTATATTCAAATCCAACTCGGCCTAAAATTATAATTTACAGGAATTATAACTGACCTCAAACCGGTTCAGATAATGGTAAAAGAGAGCAATAAAAACAGAAAATATAATAGATTTAATCGAAATTTACTGATGTAGTTTATATGAACAACTTTTTTAAGCCTTGTAATTTAACTACAAGTCTTACGAAACATTCAAAGAATTTTACACCTAGCATCTTAATTTACAATAAAAATAATTTATTTTTTATTGTTCACCTCAAGGTTTATTTAAATTCATTATTTTTATAATAATAATATAAAGATTAACTTACTGAAATTTTTCAGTAGATCAATTTACATTTTATTTTTGTTTTATTTCTATTTCTATTTTCAATCTTCATGTATAAACAATTTATATTTTCAATCTTGTTTGTTTTAGTGGTTTCTTAATAATTAGGTTATTGTTTAATAAAGTTTCTTGTTTTAATTAACTTGAATTCACTGATTAAACTATAAGTAATTAATAACATAACTAAGTGAATACTCAAGGGCTTACTTGCTAACACATTTCGAAACAATCGTTTCTTTTACGAAGCTGTCTCTACTGAGTAGGCCTACTTGCTATTTCTTTCGAAACGCGTCAGCAAGTAAACTCTTAAGTTTTTCCTTAGTTTTGTATTAATATTTTATAGTATTATTAAATAATACTTTCACTGTATTGTTAAAGTGTAGTTCATTTCACTTTAAATACACCATGAACTAAAGTGAAATGTGTCTGATGAGAAATTTCAGTTGATTGAAGTCAATTTGTAGCTACATAATTATAGCAAAATATCATTAATCTCGTCTAAATTCTTTGTTTTTTAAAGATAGTTTTAAAAATAGTCCATCTGTACATAAATTATAGAAGAAATTTGCTTTATCGATAGGAAGTTAAATAATTTAGGAGGTTTATTAATTCTGATAGATTTCCCCACTCCTGTAAAAATACATCACATTTGTGATTAGCATTTCCATTTTGTATCACGTAATGATTACAGTAGTATTTCACTGAGTGTATTTATTTTTCACTTACAACATTATTTGGTTTTCCATCCACCATGCCTTAGTCCAACTTTTATTTTATTTATTTTTCCGTAGCAATAACAGCTATTTTTTTTCTGTTCATTTTGAATAAACACATATACCCAGTTGATTCTTAGGCTGCGGACATACAGAAAGCACCTCGTGTTGGCAACGCAACGCAAACTTGAGTTGCTACTAGAAAGTTGCTAGTCGGTTTACACGATTGTTCATATGAATTTGCTAGTTTAGTTATCAGTTGTTTCGTCGTCAGAGGAGGATGCCGTCCTTGTCTATATTTTAAGGAACAAACTACAAAAACGTTACAAAAAAAGACAATTCAGTGTATAATGTTGAGTAAAATTATAACCAAATCTATCCTGACTGGATACTTCGTAGGTGTATTTTAATATAGTAATGTATAAAATTACAACCATATCTAGACGTAGTGCAGTGCGCTGTAGCTACTGGGCATCCGGTTCACGCTATAGGCCTACAGCCATTACAGACCACCATTTAAAATGTGAAAAAAGTAACTTTCCGTATTTTCCGCGGAAAAAAATTGATATTCGTGTTCTACATATTGAAACGAGTAATTTAAAAACAAAATTGAAAAAAACGCCATTAAGATTATATTTTTACCCCGATTTTATGTTTTGGAAAAAATTGTTGGTAGGCCTAATCATTCGTATCGCCTTGAAGTTGTTGGATACACAAATCATGACCAGAACCAGCAATATTTTGTTTTTCTGACATACTATTCAAAGAAACAGAAACACAAAAAATATAAATAAAAATAATAATTATTTAAATACGATAGCACTCTTGAGAAACGCATACACAACACAACAAATACTGCTGGCAACTGAGCAACGAGTTTACAGCGTGTTGTGACCGGAGCAACTCTAGTTTCTGTGTCACCGCTAGTCGCGTTGCTATCACTTCACTATGAATATGCGCTTTCAACTCTATACGCTGTGAAAAAGCAACTCAAGTTTACGTTGCGTTGCCGTCACCAGTTGCCTTCTGTATGTCCGCAGACTTACTCTCAAAACAGATCTGAATTGCTTTCAGTAAATAAATTATGGTAAATATCTGATTAAATTACTCTTATAAATAAAAAATCCAAACAAGAAGAGGTAAAACTGAATTTAGTTCCACAAGTAAGAAATTAATAAAGAAATGTTTCTAAAAAAATACTTAGCGTATTACAAAAAACAACAACTTAAAGCAACTGTGGCGTAAATGTTTATATTAATTAAAACAACCTCTCACCACAAATTCAACAAATTTTATTTTAACCTTATGTACATTTCGACTACAAAGTAATCATCTTCATAGGTATTTTTACAAATAAAAATTTTATTTGTAAAAATACCTCTGAAGATGATTACTTTGTAGTCGAAATGTACATATGGTTAAAATAAAATTTGTTGAATTTGTGGTGAGAGGTTGTTTTAATTAATATATTACAAAAAAGGTTAGACGAAAAGTAAGTTACAGATTATTCATTATAGAAAGTGAAAATAAAATGAAAGGTTTGTAAGAGCTATAGTGAAAAGTGTCTACCTTAAACCAGAAATTAGTTTGTAATTATAAATCAGAAGTGTTGAAGGGAACGCTAAGTTTTACATCAATAATTCGTGATATCAATTTAGGAGATATTTGATTATAATATATGAGGATGATACAATTCTAATAAATCTATTACCTTTGAACTTTCACATGTCTAAGTGTTTCATGCATTCTACTAAATCTAAATGTAGGTGATTCCGATTTCGACTAATAAAAATATGGTCACCGTGCCTATAGTAGCAGTATTTTTTTCATTTAATGAGGCCAGCTAATTCGGAAGATGTGTCACAGTACTCAGCCCAGTGTAACATAAGAATAAATGTTTAACTGTTTAAATCTTTAATACGCTACTCTTATGAAGCCCTGTGTAAAATATAGATTTATAAACAAAAGCCCCCGTTATTCGTTGGGTCCCATTTTCTCTTCCTCGACACGTTACTTGTATTTCCCACAGCGCATATCACGACACCGTGACAGCTCACAATACGATCGTGCTCTAGGGTTTGTTGAACCATTTCGATGGTAAGTAGCCCTACAAATGGCAAGGCGGACTTCCTCAGCCTAATTAGAACAGAATCTTTCTCACAATAATTATTCCATACATGGAAGAAGTAAAAATATTATGTCCGTTAGAAAATTTTAAATATGTTGCGGCCCTTTCCCTTTTTATTAAGAAAATGTTTTTGACCTAAAGATCAACAGGATAGGCGTGTGCAGGTTATTACTAATCAGGGAATATGCGTGCCAGGATTTTCCAGTATTTTTTTTTTAATTTTCAAATTAAAATTTGTATAAGATTATAAACAATTTATAAAAGTCATCATATTTTTAAATAATTTCATACTTTAGGACTATTCATATTTTTGCAATGACATTTTCCAACACCTAAAAATATTTTCAGACATATTTTAATTGCTCTCTGCAGTTTCGTAATAAATGTAACAATTCCAACACTGAAAGAAAAGATCTGGTTTTAATAAATAAAATTCTCTGAAATAAATTACTCGATTCTGATATAAATTTTATTCTAAGAGTTAATGATCCTGACCTTTGCGTCCCTTCGGAAGTGAGTGAGAGTGCCGTGGAAAACATGGCATCCACTGAGACCACGCCAATGAATCAGGTTGCCAAAATTAGGCTTGTCACCTTCTCTAATATAAGTTGTACTCGAGTTTGTTTGTCACCTTCTCTCCTATAAGTTGTGTCAGAGTTTGTTTGTCACCTTCTCTCCTAAAGGTTGTACCCGAGTTGTGTTTGTTACTGTCTCTCCTATAAGTTGTACCCGAGTCTGTTTGTCACCTTTTCTCCTATAAGTTGTACCCGAGTTATGTTTGTCACCTTCTCTCCTATGTACCCGAGTTATGTTTGTCACCTTCTCTCCTATAAGTGGTAATCGAGTTGTGTTTATCACCTTCTCTCCTATAAGTTGTACCCGAGTTATGTTTGTCCCCTTCTCTCTTATAAATTGTACCCAAGTCATGTTTGTCACCTTGTCACGTAAAAGTTGTAACCAAGTTTGTTTGGCACCTTTTCTCCTATTACGTTGTACCTGAGTTTGTTTGACACATTCTATCATATATGTGACCAAGGTTTTTTGTCACCTTCCTCCCTATTAGTTTAAATCGTGTTGTGCTTGTCAGCTTTTTTCCTTTAAGTTGTAACCGAATTGTGTTTTCCTCTTTTTCTCCCGTAAGTTGAAACCAAGTTTGACCCTTCTCTCCTTTAAGTTGTACCAGTTTTCTGTGTCACCTTCTCTCCTACATGTTGTAACCAAGTTTGTTTGTCACTTCTCTTTTATAAGTTGTAACCAAGTTTGTATGACACCTTTTCTCCAATTCGATGTAACCGATTTATAGTTGTCAACTTCTCGTGTTTAAGGTCTAACCGAGTTTGTCACTTTCTCTGCTATAAGTTGTAACCGAGTTTCTTTGTCACCTTTTCTCCTTTATGTTGTAACCAAGTTGGTGTGTCATCTTTTCTCCTGTAGGCGTCACAATGTTTGTTTGTCACGTACTCTCCTGTAAGTAGTAAACAAGTTTGTTTGTCACCTTTTCTCCTGTAAGGGGTATCTGTGTCACTTTTTATGTTATGTAAAGAATGACTTACTATGGAGTCATAATCAGTTATACTAGTCTCGAAGTTAAACTACATAATTCTCAAGTTTATTTATACAATGAAAATAGCCGTAAAAGTCATAAATTTAATAAATGACAATATAAGTGTCAGTAGAACTGGCCTACAGAAGTGAAAAACGTTATTACGTAGAATAAATAAATATATAACCTAAACACTGACGGCCTAAACATTTCCAGAGAGTTGTACAGCAATGGTAAATCCCAACAATTACAACATTGGCCATTGTTGCTGCAATATATTGTCGGTAGTTGATTGTTAACACGGAATAGCCTACACAAGTAAAACCAATGTTTGGAAACGTTTAGCATTGTTGCTGCAATATATTGCCAGAAGTTGATTGTTTACACGGACTAGCTTTCCCAGGTGAAGCTGATAGGAACATTGAGTATTGTTGCTGCATTATATTTGCTGAAAGTTAATGTTTACAAAGAATAGCCTACACAAGTAAAACCAATGTTTGGCAACGTTTAGCATTGTTGCTGCTACATATTGCCAGAAGTTGATTGTTTACACGGACTAGCCTTCACAGGTGAATCTGATATGTGGCAATATAGGACATTGTTGCTGCATTATATTCGCCGGAAGTTAAATGTTTACAAAGAATAGCCTACACAGGTAAAACCAATGTTTGGCAACGTTCAGCATTGTTGCTGCTATATATTGCCAGAAGTTGATTGTTTACACGGAGCTTTTCCAGGTGAAACTGATAGCAACATTGAGTATTGTTGCTGCATTATATTTGCTGAAAGTTAATGTTTACAAAGAATAGCCTACACAAGTAAAACCAATGTTTGGCAACGTTCAGCATTGTTGCTGCTATATATTGCCAGAAGTTGATTGTTTACACGGACTAGCTTTCCCAGGTGAAGCTGATAGGAACATTGAGTATTGTTGTTGCATTATATTCGCCAAATGTTGATTGTTTACACGGACTAGCCTTCACAGGTGAATCTGATATGTGGCAATATAGGACATTGTTGCTGCATTATATTCGCCGGAAGTTAAATGTTTACAAAGAATAGCCTACACAGGTAAAACCAATGTTTGGCAACGTTCAGCATTGTTGCTGCTATATATTGCCAGAAGTTGATTGTTTACACGGAGCTTTTCCAGGTGAAACTGATAGCAACATTGAGTATTGTTGCTGCATTATATTTGCTGAAAGTTAATGTTTACAAAGAATAGCCTACACAAGTAAAACCAATGTTTGGCAACGTTCAGCATTGTTGCTGCTACATATTGCCAGAAGTTGATTGTTTACACGGACTAGCTTTCCCAGGTGAAGCTGATAGGAACATTGAGTATTGTTGCTGCATTATATTTGCTGAAAGTTAATGTTTACAAAGAATAGCCTACACAAGTAAAACCAATGTTTGGCAACGTTCAGCATTGTTGCTGCTACATATTGCCAGAAGTTGATTGTTTACACGGACTAGCTTTCCCAGGTGAAGCTGATAGGAACATTGAGTATTGTTGTTGCATTATATTCGCCAAATGTTGATTGTTTACACGGACTAGCCTTCACAGGTGAAGCTGATATGTGGCAATATAGGACATTGTTGCTGCATTATATTCGCCGGAAGTTAAATGTTTACAAAGAATAGCCTACACAGGTAAAACCAATGTTTGGCAACGTTCAGCATTGTTGCTGCTATATATTGCCAGAAGTTGATTGTTTACACGGACTAGCTTTCCCAGGTGAAGCTGATAGCAACATTGAGTATTGTTGCTGCATTATATTTGCTGAAAGTTAATGTTTACAAAGAATAGCCTACACAAGTAAAACCAATGTTTGGCAACGTTCAGCATTGTTGCTGCTATATATTGCCAGAAGTTGATTGTTTACACGGACTAGCTTTCCCAGGTGAAGCTGATAGGAACATTGAGTATTGTTGTTGCATTATATTCGCCAAATGTTGATTGTTTACACGGACTAGCCTTCACAGGTGAAGCTGATATGTGGCAATATAGGACATTGTTGCTGCATTATATTCGCCGGAAGTTAAATGTTTACAAAGAATAGCCTACACAGGTAAAACCAATGTTTGGCAACGTTCAGCATTGTTGCTGCTATATATTGCCAGAAGTTGATTGTTTACACGGACTAGCTTTCCCAGGTGAAGCTGATAGCAACATTGAGTATTGTTGCTGCATTATATTTGCTGAAAGTTAATGTTTACAAAGAATAGCCTACACAAGTAAAACCAATGTTTGGCAACGTTCAGCATTGTTGCTGCTATATATTGCCAGAAGTTGATTGTTTACACGGACTAGCTTTCCCAGGTGAAGCTGATATGTGGCAATATAGGACATTGTTGCTGCATTATATTCGCCGGAAGTTAAATGTTTACAAAGAATAGCCTACACAGGTAAAACCAATGTTTGGCAACGTTCAGCATTGTTGCTGCTATATATTGCCAGAAGTTGATTGTTTACACGGACTAGCTTTCCCAGGTGAAGCTGATAGCAACATTGAGTATTGTTGCTGCATTATATTTGCTGAAAGTTAATGTTTACAAAGAATAGCCTACACAGGTAAAACCAATGTTTGGCAACGTTCAGCATTGTTGCTGCTATATATTGCCAGAAGTTGATTGTTTACACGGACTAGCTTTCCCAGGTGAAGCTGATATGTGGCAATATAGGACATTGTTGCTGCATTATATTCGCCGGAAGTTAAATGTTTACAAAGAATAGCCTATACAGGTAAAACCAATGTTTGGCAACGTTCAGCATTGTTGCTGCTATATATTGCCAGAAGTTGATTGTTTACACGGACTAGCTTTCCCAGGTGAAGCTGATATGTGGCAATATAGGACATTGTTGCTGCATTATATTCGCCGGAAGTTAAATGTTTACAAAGAATAGCCTACACAGGTAAAACCAATGTTTGGCAACGTTCAGCATTGTTGCTGCTATATATTGCCAGAAGTTGATTGTTTACACGGAGCTTTTCCAGGTGAAACTGATAGCAACATTGAGTATTGTTGCTGCATTATATTCGCCGAAAGTTAATGTTTACAAAGAATAGCCTACACAGGTAAAACCAATGTTTGGCAACGATTAGCATTGTTGCTGCTATTTATTGCCAGAAGTTGATTGTTTACACGGACTAGCCTTCACAGGTGAAGCTGATATGTGGCAACATTGAGCATTGTTGCTGCATTATATTCGCCGGAAGTTCATTGTTTACAAAGAATAGCCTACACAGGTAAAACCAATGTTTGGCAAAGTTCTGCATGGTTGCTTCAATATATTGCCAGAAGTTGATTGTTTACACGGACTCGCCTTCACAGGAGAAGCTGATATATGGCAATGTTGAGCATTGCTGCTACATTATATAGGTCTACGCCGGAAGTTTATTGTTTAGACGGATTAGTATACACAGATAAAACCAATGCTTGACGATTTTAAGCATTGTTGATGCAATACCTTGTCGGTAATTGATTGTTTACATTTACAAGCCAGAACTAACTGATAAAGACCTATACACTAAATTAATGTTTACTGAACAAAATTACAATTTATGATAGAAATATATAAAAGTTTTAACCTGTTGCTTAGATTTTTATATTTTTTTTAAAATAAAAAGGGGAACAATGAGAAATAGAGAAACGAGAAGTAAAGGTTGTTTGGAGTTAATCTAAGGTGAATTTCCAGCGGTTTAGCATGTTGGAGAGTGTAGGGCCCTAATCCTTCTGTAGTTCCGCATCTAGTGCGTTGGTCTATAGCAGGGGTTCCCAACGTTTTAGCTACTACGTACCACCTGAAGGTTTTTGTAGATTTGGCGTACCACCATCCCTAAGGGGTTTGGAGGGTGTAAATTGGAAGAAAGCCCTGATCCTAATTTCCTTAGAAACAATTTCTGTCAGATACAAGTCTATTATTTATTTTATTTTTATTAAATAAATAATAAAATTATTTAATTATTAATTCCCTTTTCCATTATATTGAATAAAGATAAGACAGTAAAAAAAATTAACAATTATGCACATTACAGTTTCATTAATTACTCATATTTATATAAAAATATGTTATACGATTGGTACAAAAACAGTCAAAAAAAACGTACAAATGGTCAATAAAGGTCAGTGTGTATTTTGATTATTGTGAAGCTTGTTGCAGTTTGCCTATCAGTAAGGAGTCAATTGCAGGAATAATTGAACTTAATGTTATCCTTAAGTCCTATTCAACACTTGTTAGTTTGTTAGTTTCTATATTAATTTTTTTTTATACAACTGTTCAGAAAAAACACCCTCACACAAATAACTAGAGACAAATATTATCAAAAACAGCAAAGCTTTCCTGAAGAGCAATGGATACTCGGATTTACACACGATCCAGAAGTCTATTAATGATTTCTCTTTAAAAACATCTATCATAGAACGTCTTCTGTTGCATATTTCCTAAAGTCCAATTAATTTGGTGGAGCTTCCTGCTGAGGTCACGTGACGCGTACCACCTTAAGGCTTATCGCACATTGGATCCGTTCAGTTCAGTCTGCTCAGCTCAATCGCTTCCGCCAAAATTCGGAATCAATGTAATCAAATATAGAACAGCACACTGCATCCGTTCCGTCAGTTCAGTTCAGTCCGTTCCGTCTGTCTCAGCTACTTTACGGTCAGCGAGCGATTTTTGCGGAAGCGAAATTTTCCCGCGTACCCCAGATTAGGCACTTGCCTAAAGCAAGTGCGCCCTTTGGCTTGACCAAAGGAGCTGCGAGGAATCCAAAATAAAAAATTATAAAATCCAAACGATAATAATGCTTATTGAATTAAACTGTAAATAGGTTAAATTGATTAATTTCAATTAGGGTAGTAATGCCTAGGGTGCCATTGCTCTTTTCTTTTTTCCGGAAAAAATTAGTCACATTATTTTTCTTATAAGTATCTTAATTTTAGCCCCAAAGGAGTAATTTTTGCCCCTAAGTTTTGTTCCATAAGTCCTCAAAAAGCTCACCTTTTACCAGCTGTATAAGGTTAAACATTTCAAATTTCAAGTTTCACGGAAAATAGCGTAACTTCAATAAGATAACCACACGGACCGTATTGGGTCTAGAGTAACAACCCCAAAACCAATCTCTTTGTGTATTTAAAGTTTCATTTTTCTTAAAATGTAATCTTTGTGAGAAAATCGATAAAAAACTATTTAAAAACTTACGTTTTTAGGACGAAAATGTACGGTTCCAACCGCGAATACCTCGAAACGTATTAATATAACCAAAAACACTTATTGCAATTACAATTGTTTAGAATAGGTCAATCCGGACTTAATTTAAATGAAGCATCCCCCCCCCCGCAGATGGTATGACATCAATCCCCTATGAAAAAACAACTCCTGCAACAGTGTAGATTTTAAAGTAAGTGCTAAGTGGAACTTAAATCCAGATTTTCATGAAAATCGGCGAAAACATTACTTAGAAACCGTTAAAGTCTGAACTATAAGATTTTTTACACAAATCAGGCCATTTTATAGTGATTTCCATCCATTTTATGTAAAATTTATATTTTTTCACAAAGACTAGCAACTCCGATTTTTTTTTCAATCACAAAAATACACCCTAAACAGGAAAACAGCGACTTTTAATTTCTCAAAAATAAATAGTGGGTAACATATGAAAAAAATACAAACGTAACTTTAATTTCCATACACACGGAACTGTAAAAGATAAGGATGAAAAGGAGCTAATTTAAAATACATTGAGTAAAGTTGTAAGACACCTATTTTACAAATTAAAAATAAAGTACGATCCCAAAGATATAACTAAATATAATATTTTTAATCAATTTAGACACACGACAAGCGTTTCCTAATGAATACAGCAAGGTTTATATTCTTGAATTTTGTAGTCCGTTAAGTTGGGTGAATCTTATTAATCACTTAAACAATAGTTTATGACTATCCGAACTTTAAATTTTGTAAATTTGTTAAAACTTACTGAGACAGAACGTTTTCGATCGCTATGTGCCGATCTTCATCAGTGTCTTCTGCTTGGAGATGAAAGAAACAGGACACAAATACACAGACATTTACCATAACCTAGAAATCCTACAAATCAACAAAAAAGGACCACATCTCAACA
Source organism: Prosapia bicincta (assembly GCA_036971475.1). Lineage (NCBI taxonomy): Eukaryota > Metazoa > Arthropoda > Insecta > Hemiptera > Cercopidae > Prosapia > Prosapia bicincta. The sequence goes on along the minus strand of JBAIZL010000007.1, from coordinate 19,939,657 downwards.
CACTAGAACAATATGAAATTTACAGTCACACAAAAACACAAAGCACAAACTTATTAAACGAACAAACACAATACAAATCACACATACTCTTTGACACTATCGAAAATCTACCTTTAAAACCGTCACCGTCATACTAAGAAATTTATTATTTTCTTATAAAAAAATTCTCCTAACCGGATACTTTGTTCCTATTTACAATATTGTTACGTAAAACAAGAATTTCACGGTAACAATGCGCAACACACTCAACTAATGTAAGTCGATGCACAAAAGGAGACCAAATCCTTCACCTCTTTTCTTTCTTCAAGTTCCTTATTTTTTTCTAACCTAACCATATAAAATTTGTATAGCAATATATTATTAAATCTATATAATATTATAAGATACACATATATCGGGAATTCTTAATAAAGGGTAAAGGAGTGTTTGTTATAACGATAAAATAATTTGCAAATTAACTATTATTTATGATTTGCAAACAATAAAACTTACATTTTTATTGTTTGAAATTTAATTTTAAGTAGCATGTAAAACAAGTAATACAAGTGAAATTCCCACTGAGGTTCACAAATAAAAAATTTATTTCAGTTACCTTAGAGCACTATATATGATATTGTGTGGTAACCATGGTGACAGTTTAAGGTTGTACAATGGAGGTTTCGACGAGAACCAGATGGGGAGAAACAATTCATATAGGAATACATCTTTGAGAAATGTTTATCTAGATATTGGAAAGTTGGAACATTTCCAAGGCGCCTCGAACATGAAGATTCTCCGTTCAAATCCGGCTGGACCCCAAAAATTTTATAATTTAATTATTGAATAAATATTGGAAAAACTGTACTATCATCAATTGTCATTCACTATAAGTTTTAAAAAAATGTATTTGAAGTTGACTGGATGAATAAAAACCTATTTTATTAATGATTGTAAAATTTGTACAAGATATAGGCCTACATCAGGAGAGTATGAGCTAATAGAAGGAATTTGAAAAGGAGTTGGTTTAGTGATTGACAATTATTATCATATATTGAAGTCAATGTTATTGGTTGGAATGAAAATGTAGTTTATTTTCAGTGTCCAATGATATTCACATGTATTTTGCAAAATGAAAATGACACAGAACTGTTCATGTTTGTCACATTTATCTATTGGGTCGATTAAAGTTTCTAATTTTATAAGGTATGGATTTATTTATTTTAACAATTTTTAATAGTTGCTATTAAAGTTTTCATTAAACTCAAGAGATATATAATTTCGTAAATGATAAGGTAATATGTAATCCGCTCTTGCAAATTAGGAATTAATTCAATTTTAAAATAAATAATAGGTTTTAAATGGTATATATGGTTTTGTATTTTAGCAAAATCAGGTATGGCTTTTGTTGAACATAATTTTCTATTTAATTAAAACCGTAGCGTACTCAGTTACACACTGATACAATTTGGGTTACTAGTAACTTACTACATTATTATGAGAATAATATGGTGAAATTAAAATGTATTAAAAATCATTCATTATAACATTACATTCGAGACAACAGCTGCACAATAGATATCACAAACCACTACAAACGTAAACAAATCAATGTCAAACTGAAAAATATTTTGTTTACGCTTTTTTAACAAAGTTTTTAAGCTCGGGTTAATTTTGTTGTTTGACAAGCACATAACCTACAATACGAGAATATTCTGTAGCTTTTAAAGAATTTGTATTTGTTTTGAAGAGGTTAGAAAGAAATTTCCATATGTTCCGTAAACACAAAATTGCAAGGCCTACAAGGAACTTATTAGCAATTTTATTTTACTCACATAGTTAAAAATATTTAAAAAATAATGTTTATTCGGTTATTTATAATGTAACCATAGCCTACTCGTAAACTTAAATTTACCTGCAGAGTCGTTGGATGCTTAAACCGTACGACTGATGAATTGATATCTGATCCGAAAACCTTTTCTTCTCTAAGCAAATCTAATACACGGTTCATAAGCGAACAAACCTGAACAGAATCACTTCTCATAACTTCCCTTTCCATTACGAACTGATCGAATGAAAGGTTACAGACTAAATGTGAAATTATACAATTGGACGCTATGCTTCGCCACTGGAGAAGTACCCTACTACGCATGAGCAATAAACAAAAATCAATTTATCACGTAAAATGTAAGAATGATGTCTTCAATGTAGAATGAAATAATAAGCCAAATTATTAATGAAATGTTTTTTTTATTTGAAAAATTAAATGAATAATATTTGAAAATATGCATCTAAATTGACTGATTCCCCAAGAAAAACCTTTTACACAAAATATCTTATTTTACAAGTTGGAAATGTATGACATTGATTAATTAGTGTTGAATTAAGACATCGGAACTATTTTTTTAGGTAATTTAAAAACGCGTACAACTATTAACAAATGTTACATTTTAATTAATGAAACGATTGATTGAATAATTAGTTTATGTACAGATATTAGCAAATACAGTACATCAGTGTTTTAAAATATTGTTTTCTGATTAAAAGTTGCAATTTCACACATTGAAATTCCAAGAACAAATTAAAATTCAATTTGATTTTAGTAATATGTAGGGTCCCATCTAGTGTTACTTGAATTCTCAATCAAATCATTCTTTAGCTTGACTACAAAAAATTAAAAATAAAATTTAACTCTACATTGTTAACATTTAGTTGTAACTATAAAGTTTTCGTTTAGGAATTCATTTGTGGTAACTAATAACGGCATCTGTTCAAAGAAGGTGGAATTCTTGTTATGCCCATGCATGGGACGGTCTAGGACTTTGTCAAGAGGTGCTCAAAATAGTTTTTTCCAAAATGAAAACAAATAAACGCGTGTTTATTGCACTGTTTTAAAAACTTAAAGAAAACAAAGTAAGCATATTGTTATTATTTAACAAAATTACATACATATCAATGGTTATTCATGGGTTTGAAATTAAATTATTGAAAATATAAGCAAACAATTATTTGAATTTAAAATATTTTACAAAACGGGATCAATTTTTCTTTTTCATCTCTTAAACAGTGTTTAAGTGATTAATAAGATTCGCTGAACGTAATGAACTAAAAACTCAAGATTTTTTCTTTGTTTTGATTTAGCAAATCAATGTTTCCCGTGAACATGAATGACAGCAAGACCTGTCAATCGATCTTCCGTCATCCTCGATTTCACCCACATTTTCTGTCTTAACAACTGCTTTCCGCTGTAGTAACAGCAATAAGATGCGTTGACAGTTCTTTTAAAATCTGATAGTATTTTTCTAGTAATAGTCACAAACGTTGTTACTGCTTGTTATTTTCTTGTACAATTTTTTTACGCACAATATTTTATTTGAAAGTTGAATTTTTATTGCCGACGTTGAAATTGTCACCAGACGACTATTTACAGTGTAATATGGATACAGTGTGACAATGGATCTGTAATAGTTATCTTTCTAATCTACGATATTTTTTATAAATTTAAAGGGACAAAAGTTATAGAAATACTTTATCGATTCATCTTCGAACATAGTATTTCATTCTTGAGTTGGTTCATTCTTGAATTTTGTAGTCCATTACGTTCGGTGAATCTTTATTAATCACTTTGCAATGGTTAATGACTATCCGAACTTTAAATTTTTAAATTTGTGAAAGCTTACTGAGACAGAACGTTTTCGATCGCTATGTGGCGATTTTCATCAGTGTCATCTGCTGGGAGATGTCGGGTCAAGCGGTGACGGTTTTAAAAGTAGGTTTTCGATAGTATCAATGAGTATGTGCGATTTGTATTAGGTTTGTTCATTTAATATGTTTGTACTTTGTGTGTCTGTAAATTTCATGTTGTTCTAGTGTGTTGAGATGTGGTCCTTTTTTGTTGTAGGATTTCTAGGTTATGGTAAATGTCTGTGTATTTGTGTCCTGTTTCTTTTATGTGGTTGTAGAATGCTGAGGTGTTGTTCTGTTTGTGTTCCTCGACTCTTTGTTTAAAGCTGCGACCTGTTTGTCCAATATAGAATTTGTTACATTTGTCGCAGTTTAGTTTGTATACGCTTGGTGCTTGTAGTTTATCTTTGTTGTTGGGGAAGTGATTATTAGTTTTTTATGTTAATAAAATTTCTGTGGTTCTTTTCCAATTACAGTAGAGTCTCGATAATTCGAGTTAGATGGGACCAAGACTCCCTCAGATTACCGAAAACTCGAATTACACGGTAGGGGCGCACCCAGGATTTTGTGAAGGGGCCGGTGGGTAGGTTTCGGTTTTTTTGTCACAACCCCCCCCCCTTAGAAAATATTGAATTTTTACAACTCTAAAGCCTAGTTTTAAGCATATGCGTCATAAAAAAAAATTTGAGACTAAATCTGTGTTTTTATGTCATAGTATATTAGGTTGTTTATTATTTTTCGACGAGTGCCTTGGGCGTTTTTACATTTTGATTCCTGTACCATATACTTTCATTGAAGTCATCGTGTTGTTTTTTTTCTCACAAAATGATAACCAAACAACAATTTCTAATTACGATCTAAACTCGAGGACCATGGACAGCAAAAAACAAATCCCCCTTTCACAAATATATTGGATATTTATTGTTACAAGTTGATTCGGTTTTATATAATGATCTAAGAATATACACCGAAATATGGACAGTGTTATTAAAACTGGTTCTCTGCTCCTCTTGGCATATCTCGGAAACGTGTTTCAAACTGACGGGCCTAATTAAACCTTGACAATCTTCGAAATTGTTAATTTTATGTTAGGGTCCTACTATAGCGATGCTCTCTGACGATTGCAGAGAGATTTTAGCAGCCGCCGAAACAGCCTTATAGGACGAGGGCTATAGTTATGATTGTACAAACGGAAGTTAAATAACTGTTAAATAATCCCCTAATTTTAATATTTCCTAATAATTATCAACTATCAAGTAACTCCAATGCTTATTTTGTTATACCTTGAGGTGCCAACTCAAAACCTGCGTATTTTACTGCAAAGCGAAATGTTAACATTTTTTAAAAATTAATGATACATTTGAAATTTGCTAACATTTTAATGCTACTTAAAGCATAATAAGGCTCTTAATACAGGGTACTTTAGGCACAGATAAAAGTAATAGAAGCATGTATTTTATCCAACGGAGGATGTCGGGTTTAGAATAAATATAGGCCTAGGCTATTACAGTCCGTTCACTAGAAGAAATACTGACTCAGAGAATTCAATTTACAAGTAGGCTAAATATTATTTTCTACCCTAAACCTAAACTTTAGTTAAACATATAATATTTTTCTGGTAATTTTTAATTTATTTATAAATTTTAATTTTTTCTCGTGCTGAGGGTTTTTTATCGTGGTCTCCCTTGGTTCATTCCTTGTTACTCGGAATTACGTTCCCGTGCGTTAGAAAAAAAATAGAGGTTTTAATGAACCCTAATACTATAATTACGAATACAGTAAATAAGTTTATAGAGCTTACTTTGAACATTCCTTGGGAGCCCAGCTCATTTCTTTTGCATACCGTATTGATATAAACATATCTTGTAGGCCTGACTCATTTCCTTTGCATACCGTTATATAAACATTTCTTGGAGGCCTACTCATTTCTTTTGCAAACCATATTGATATAAACATATCTTGTAAACCTGAGTCATTTCCTTTGCAAACCGTATATATAAACATTTCCTGGAGGCCCTACTCATTTAATTTTCATACCGTACGGCTATAAACATTTCTTGGGAGCCCGACTCATTTCTTTTGCATACCGTATTGATATAAACATATCTTGTAACCCTGACTCATTTCCTTTGCATACCATATATATATAAACATTTCTCGGGGGCCCTACTCATTTAATTTTCATACCGTATGGCTATAAACATTTCTTGGGACCGTACTTTCTTCAATATTACTAATTTTATCAATACACATCCTTATCCCTCTCCTTAGCAGGAAGGAGAGGAGTAAGTAGAAACCACTTTATGGCAGCAACAGAGTTTATTTCAGATACACTACCAGGAGCAAATCGCAATTTACCTCCCCTATATTCTCTTTCAGGGAGTTTTATAATCCTATCTTTAAATGTAACATATATTTTAAAGAATAGAAAACCATTAAGAGTGAATAATAAAAATTAAATTTTCATATCTAGTCTATAATTCTGTACTGTTACTTGAGTGATACAAGAAATTGCAATATTTAAAACTATTTCTTTTAAACAAGTTGAATATAAAAAAAGCAAGTTGTTTGAATGGCAATTCCTACTCAGGTCAACAAATGGAAAATTTATTTTAGTTACTTCTTATTACATAATTACAAATGATATAAATAAAGTAACATAACCTATGTGTTAAAACAGCTGTTCTATCACATAACCTATAATGTAAAATCAGCTGTTTTATGAAATCATGTTATCAATTATTTTATGCCAAATGGGACAAAATAACTATATTGCATACCTTAACCTTTTTTTAAAAGATTTTCTCCCATATAAAAATAAAATTAATTCATTTTAAATTTAATTAATGAATTTGAAAAACCTGTATTGACATAAAGTATCAACCACTAGAAGTTTTAAAACTGTATTTAAACTTAAATAGACGAATAGAAAGTGTTTTAATGGTTAAAAATTTGTACAAGATATATATATATATATATATATATATATATATATATATATATATATATATATATATATATATATATATATAGAGAGAGAGAGAGAGAGAGAGGGGCTGTGAACTAATAGAAGGAATTGAAAAAGTTACTCTACTGTAAAACTCTACTGGTTTAGTAGAAAATAGCACATAACGATATTGCAAACCACAGTGCTGAGGAACAAAGTTAAATTTAATGACATAATCAAAACTGGAACTTTAGTACAGTTCATACATTTAAATTAGCGTTGTTAAGCTTTTTAAAAAAAATCTGCTACAATCAAACTGGCATTACAAAAATACAAATATTTAGTGAAGTTCAAGCAACTGAGTGAAGCAAAGATGACTCAACCAAGATGATTCTGGAACCAAAGATGACTCAATAGAGTGTTTCTTCTTACATTCATGAGTTCCCTCAAACCAAAACAAAATGGAGGATTCGATAACTTTAACACTTCCTTTGGTTGTAAACTATTTTTTTTTTTTGTTAAGAATTTAAACCTTACACCAAAAATTAACTGGTCAACAATGGTTCTGCTCTAGAGACATTGTTGGTAGATCTTAGAGGTATTTTTCATGCTGATTTCGAATCTGTCCTTAGATTTATTTCAGCTTCTTAGAAGGTGATATCTTGCCATTCCTCCCTATCCAGTCAAAACAACAAAACGGTTGAATCAGCAGCCATTTGATATTAGTATGTGATTAACTTTCACATACAGCTCGTGAAGGCATTTTTTCTTTTTTTTAAAGATGGTTTGAGAATTTTGTTACTCGCAAGAAACTGCAGCTTAATTGTAACCTGTTACATTGTAATCATTTCCAAGTGGCTTAGCTTTCATCATGATTAGACTGTGCGTGAACAACCCCAAAGACTTTTATTACATGTGTGGTGAAATTACTTACAAGGATCAAATGCGGAGCACTACTTCCTTTTTAAACAGTGTTATAAACTTTATTTTGCTTATCTGTTGGCTGACCAGGATAAAGGATGGGAATCTCTTGTGATGTGTAGCACCTGTGTAAGGCTCCTCACTGGTTGGACTGACGGAAAATGTCATTTGAATTTTGCCATCCTCATGACTTGGCGGGAACCTAGGAATCAGGTGTAGGGATCATTTTTCAGACTGTTATTTTTGTTTTAAACAGAAATTAAAGGAGTTACACTAAAGTCAAAACACACAGTAAAATCTGTATGTATACTGAACAGATTGATTTGTCCTATATATCCACATTTATGTAGATTGACTGCATGAAGGGTTGCGAGGAGTGGGTCAAACATTCAAGGCTACTCTTACCCAGACACTACTAAGTTAACTACTTACAAAGTTTCTACAAAGAACTAATAAATATGATGGGTTTTTTTACTTGTAGTTTTTGTCTTATACATCTTGGGGTTTTATTTTTTTAAAATTACTACTATTGGCATCACTTAGCAAAAAACACTACTTTTTGATATTTTTCAGCAGATACGTATCGGACTATTTAATGCTGGCGAGTCTTGTCCGTGACACAACACTGACTAGTGCAAAACTCTTCTGCTGAAAAGTATCAGTAAGTCGTCATTTCTTACATTCTAGTTCTGTTTGAAAGGTTTTAATTAAAATACGTTTAATTAAAAACAATACAAGATGGGAAAAATGAGTGATTCAACATACTTGCTCAATAAACTTTTATTTTGGTAATAGATTTCAGGATAAAGAAATTTTGTTTAAATTGTGATATATTTAAAAAAAAAATGATATAACAAATGTAGAAGAGTAACAAATTCACTAGGAACATAAGCTATTAAATAATTACAGTGTACTACTCAGCATAATACATAAACTAAATAAAAGCAATCATATAACAAGTCTTTTAATAGTAAATAAGATATAAAGGTTCTAAAATAATAAATCTGTCATTTAAATAATCTACTAAATTAGTAATAATTAATAGTGATCCAATAAGGACTTTGGTTTATTTATTAGTCTTAAATTACTATGTGAAAACAAGTTTTAATTATATAAATTTTTATTATTCAAAGACTAATAACAATATTTTTTTAAATAACTAGAATGTAAATATTAATATGATAAATAAAAAATATACACTTTTGCATGAACATACAAGCAGACTCACAAGTAGGAAGGGGCTCTAGCAATGATAGCTATGTGGGCTCTCTCTGGAAGTGACTTAAGTCAAGCATGAAGAAGAGAAAAGCAATAGCAATGTGTGTGCCATTAAGTTTTGTGAGATATTACTTGTTTTTTTATATAGGCTAATGACAGATCACAGACAATTAACAGTATTATGAATTAGCTATGTATCTGTGATTTGTCTGTTTTATTGTGGTAAAAATTTTAATTGTAAACGAGAATATTTATTAAGAGTTTTGTATTGTTGGGTTTTTATTATGTTTAATGTAATGTTATGAATTTTATAAATTGTAAGCTATGTTGTATATTGGTTTAATAAAAACGAGCTCTTGGAAAGGAATTTCAGAAAGAAATTTGAAATTTCTGTTATCTGTCATTAGCCTATATAAAAAATTAATAGTTATTAACAGACATTAAATAAATATATTACTTGTTCTCGGCGTTCAGTTACCTACTTTTGGTAATTATTTTTCTCATCTAACTACAATAAAATAATAACAAGATATTGCTATAGTTTAATCCACTGTAAACTATGAAAAATATATCACAGTTTATTTTAGCTACAGTAGAATTAAATATAATTTAGAATTATTTTACTCACTTAATGCAACAGTCATTCACATTCACACACTTGCTCTCTTTTTCAGATAAGCCCATATCTTTGTTCTACTCGGCCATTGTATTTTATATGAATTAACTAATTATTGACTAGGGATGCTGATATAAATATTCATTATCAGTTTTGTATTTACTTTATTTATTATAATACATGCAGAATAAGGTAATAGATTAATTTAGATTTCTAGTTGATATTTTATTGAAAAGATTCTCAGTTTATTACTTTGTAGTAGTAATCTCTTTTTTCAGTGGAATTAATCTACAATTGTTAATGCTGCCTATGCATTAGAATAACTATAAATTTTATGTTAAATCATGTATATTGTGCTATTCTTTTATTAAATGTATAGAAAGAAGTACATACATGATAATTTAACAAAACTTCTTTACACAATATCAAGAGCACAGTGGTACAATATATTACAATAAAAATATTGAAAAGAACCCCAATACCACAAAAATAATCAAAAATAACAAATAAAACAAGTTATTTAAGATTAAACCCTTATGTACATTTCGATGACCATGTCATCATCATCAGAGGGTCTTGTTACAAAACACAATCTAGCACACAAGAAGTTACAAACTAGAATGATAAGTTCATCTAAGATCATTCTAGTTTGTAACTTCTTGCGTGCTAGATTTTATTTTGTAACAAGACCCTCTGATGATGATGACATGGTCATCGAAATGTACATAAGGGTTTAATCTTAAGTAACTTGTTTTATTTGTTATTTTTGATTATTTTTGTGGTATTGGGGCTCTTTTCAATATTTTTATTGTAAAAATTCTATAATTAAATATATTATTACTGTTTATTAATATTTGAAAGATGAAACCCTCCAAACAATTGCTCAAAAACCACAAGAATTAATATTACGTGAATTATAAAAAGTATTTTCCAACGTTCTGAACTCCTATAGGACATTTATTTATTCTTTATGAGTTTTTTTAGATAAATAAAAAGAAATATTAGAACAATTTTATGCATGTGCAGAATCAAAATGGAAAGACAAAATTTATTAATGTGTTGTTGGAAGGAAACTAATCCACACCATTGCTCTGCTCTTGGTGATACAACACACACTCACACACACACCACAAACACACACACATGCACACACTCCTTAATTGTCAGATTAGAACCTGACCTGGCACTTTATTGAATAAAATAATAGTAAAACAAAAGAATTAGTGAGTGTTTGTGTAAGTGGGTACTACTCACTTACTCAAGTAATTGAATAAAAATACTTTATTAATACAAAGTAATGACACTACATTATACAACTAAATATAAATCAGTCTGCATATTAACTACCTTATGAAAGTTAAAAAAAGAAACACACAAAGTTCAGGTACCGATAGAATTAGAAACAAAATATTTCACCATAATGTTTATGTCTTGTGTTCTAACTAATTGTCTGTGCAAAGTTATATTTATTATTACCCCTTTTATTTAGATTATAAATTAGTAAACCTATTAACGCAATAACAGGCAGCTTTACAAAAACATAACACTAAATATAATGTGTTATCTAAATTTGTATTTTTTTAGTAGATTTTTACAATTATACCAATATAATATTCTTTAATATGTTTCTAGTCAGATATCTTTATAATACAGGGTGACCCATAAAAACGGGAATTTTTGTAACGCGTCGTGGCAGCCGTGAGCAGGTGGCAGCACTGCGGGACAGTGACAGTGTACAAGTAAACAAGCCGCCATTACAGTAGCCATGGACCAGTGGAACGGGCAACAGCGTGCGTTAGCTATAAAAATGTTTTATAAAAACGGTGATAGTTTGAAAGCTGCCCAGATTGAGTTCCGACGTTTTTACAACTTAGGACGGCATGATTCCGTTCTGTCAAAACATGCCATTAGAAGTAGGATTAATAATTTTGAAGAGAGTGGATCAGCTTTAAAGAAGAAACCAACGGGACGGCCAAGAAGTGCTCGTACTGCACAGAACATTGATGTACGCCGATCTGTATTGAAGAGTCCACGCCGTTCGATTCGTAAGCAACCAGCTGCGGTTGAAATGTCCCGTGAGAGTGTTCACAGAATTCTTCATTTAGAATTAAAATTTCACCCCTACAAGCTGCAGATAGTGCAAGAGTTGAAGGAAAATTATTACCAGTCGCGATTGCAATTCTGCCAACAAATGTTAACACACATAAACAATGACGATGAATTTCTAAGCAACTTGTAAATGTCAGATGAGGCCCACTTTCATCTCACAGGTTATGTTAACAAGCAGAACTACAGATACTGGGCAGACACAAATCCTAATGAACTTCATGAGCGCCCTTTACACGCTAATAAGGTTACAGTATGGTGTGCTGTTTCATTACATGGGATCATCGGACCTTATTTTTTTGAGGATGAACGGGGGATTGCAGTGACTGTCAATGCTGATCGTTACGTGGAAATGTTACAACGTTTCGTTACACCTGAATTGAACAATTTTTCAGACGTTCAAGAATCCTGGTTTCAACAGGATGGTGCGACATCACACACTGCACGGCGATCAATGGAGGCTGTGCAAGTATTGTTTGGTAACCGTGTCATCTCAAGATTCGGTAACGTTTTCTGGCCCCCTAAATCGCCAGATTTGACCGTGTGCGATTTCTTTTTGTGGGGCTATCTCAAAACTAAAGTGTTCACAACTCGACCAAGAACTGTAAATGAGTTAAAACAGAGAATTCGGGATAAAATTCACAGTATTCCAGTTGAGATGTTGCAGCGGTCAATGAGGAATCTCCACTGCAGATTTCAAGAATGCATTCGTAGAGGAGGACGCCACCTAAAGGATGTTGTTTTTAAAAAATCATAAATTCCATCAGTGTTTCATAAATGGCAAGTTTTGATATTTTGTGTAATATAAATAAAACCATTTTCTTCCATCACTCTTATATTTTTAGAATTTTTTAAAAAATTCCCGTTTTTCTGTGTCACCCTGTATATACAGGGTTTTTTGTTCTTATAAATTAATTTTAATATTTTACCTAAAAATACGTCATTTTCATTGATTTTTAGGCCTGGTTTTGTATATTTTATGTAAAAAAATTTACACGTTCATCATCCTAAAGTAAAACTTTTTAATTTATGTTATATTTTTAGCAATGTTTGCAGGATTCAAGGTCTGGCAAAACTCTACTTGTTTGCTTGAAATATGGTTCCTTATTTCAGGGTTTTCGTTTCTCAGAATTCCCATTAAGATTTTTTTTTTAACATTTCAAGATGAAAGCAAAAAAAGGTATACTTGAAATATTCTCCAAATTTAATGAAAATAAGTGGAAAACGACAGTGCAACTACATTCCCCTGCAATATGGACACATTATATTATGAAATTTAAAATCTTAAAAAACCATAGCATGTATGATTCTTTTTTCTATATTATTAGTCTATAAATTTTTATTTCACTAATAAAATTACCCCTAATTATTTATTTCAAATTAAATAATACTAAAATTTCCAAACAATAGAAGGCAGCGGAGTTGAAAACTGTATTAAAGAATCCCAAACACTGATAATTAAAACCCCAAATTACAAAGTTAAGCATATTCTTTAATATATCATTTTAAATAACTAGAATAATAATTGTTGAAATTTACCATTTCAATAAAAGAGGTAAACACTTTTAATGAAAAGTGTAACTGGTTTTATAGTTAAAAAGAAAACATTGTTTTAAAAGTGTCAATTTATAATTTTTTTATGTAAGTTCATATGAATATTGTTTAGATATTTTTAAAACAGTGAATGAATATCTTATGATAACACTTCAAATGGTAGTCAATGTTTCTTATTTTGTTTTTATGAAAAAAATATAAAACTGGACAAAAGTTCTTAAATAAAAACATATACTTGTGTTTTTAGTTGGAAGTAATTTCATTCTGAATAACAATTCAGAATTTTAGTTGTGTTCTTAACAATTTATAACATTCTAAGCCAAATACATTTTTACAAAGGTAAATTTTCATTCTGAATCAATTGTAATATTACCTTAAATTCTAGCGCAATACGTTTATATTCTCTTATAGCAATTCAACTACTAAATATATTAAAAAAGGTTGGATATTGGCTAAAGAATTATTAATGCAGAAAATAGAATTAAGAATTATACTGATAAATTAGAAGTTTAAATAGTATACTACAGTTGAAATTGGTAATTAAGTTAAATTATTTCTCTCTTTAGCTGAAACAAATTTTGTTGTAGTTCCAACTTATTAAAATGGAATTCCCTAATAAAAAAAAGGATTTTCCTCTAAAAATTACTTGAACCTCTTATATAGCTCCAAAATGTTGCTATTTTGAAATGTATCTCATTTTTCATGAAAATGAAAATAAACAATTAAAATGTCTATTACAAAGTTTTTATTGTTTGGGTGTGTTTCACTACTGAAGGTAAATTTCTTTGAAGAAAATTGAAAGCTAACCTTTCTTAGAAAATTTCAAATATCATTTCACAAAAATTAATAATTTTGAACTTGCGAGTTCGGCAATGTCTCAAACTAGCATAAAGGAGTCAGTAGTGGGTATACAAAGGTAGAGGCATCACACTATAATGAAATAGAATATGTGTGCAAGAGCTCTGATTTCACAAAAACATTATATTTTACAAATAATTTTCTAATACACCGCTCTTTTCGGTCTGTTATTATAGTTGGCTCTTTGTTGTTACGATTAAGTGTTTTATCAAAATTTCAGTTTGTCATCCATATTTAGTACATAAACCCATTAGAAAAATATAGATTTACAAAACTAGCTGGCAAATCTTGACGTTAAATATAAACCCCATTTATACTCAGAAAACAAATAAAATTAAGGTCAGGTATCACAATGATTTTGTTTTACTTGAAACACTTTTTTGTCAGTTTGTGGCAACATTCATAGATGTAGACTTTGAAGCTCAACAAAATGTGCTCTACCAGGAACTTCCACAATGCTTTTAGTATATGTTATTGCTATTTATTTAATTACATCCACATAAGACCCTGATATAAAGTTAGACAGCTGTAAAGTCATCAATTATATAATGCACTTAAGGCTAAACCGAGTTCAACTGGATATATTTTTTTACCAATTCTTTACATTTATAAAAAAAATGTCTCTCTTTCTAAAAAAGGGTATATATTGAGGTTTTACTTAAGTATTTCATACGGACCTTTTTTTTAAAAATCTTTATAAATAGAAATTCAAAATATAACAAAGAATTACCTTATTTTTTTATTTAGTAACACAGAAAAGCTTTTTAAATATTTTTATAAAAAAAGAATTTTACAAAAAAAATATATTACTCTACATATTTACCTTCGTTAGATTATTTTGTGTCAAATAAAAGATTTTCACATAACCAAAGTAAACTTAAATATATATTATATTGTTTTTTATGACTAATATATACAATTACGATAAAGTTTGTGCATTTTATTGCTTGAATAAAGTATTATTGAGGTGTCTGATATAAAATAGCATTTTTTATTAAATATTAAATATAAAATTAAGAAAAAAATTGATAAAACAATGTTCATGAAAGAATAGCCCTTATAATTTTGTCAATCTTGAGACGACACAAAGGGCAATTTACCAACTTAACAGCACAGACCATGCACGTACACAAATGTCCACAAGGTACAAAAACTCCTTGGCACTGAAAATTGAAATAAAAATTATTGTATACATTCCAACATTATAAAAAAAATTGTTCAATATTTTAAAAATGTTCAATAGGCAATTGAGTATGAATTTAACTCAAAAACTATTATGATAAAAAAGCTTGGGTAAAACCAAGATGAAGGGGATTCTTAACTGGACCTGGAATAATGAATTGGAAACATTTCATCAACAAAGATAGTTATAACAATATGTTTGAAACATTTTCATCAATGTAATACAGTACAACTTCTCTAATTTGTCATGTTCAGCACAGAGGGGTGATGAATTCGAGAAAAAGATGAATTACAAAAGTCATGAAATTAACATGCAATTGTGGTTAAACGTACCACATTAACATGTAATATAATGAATGCTGCCCTTACATTATTTATGTCGGCCAAAAATCTCAACAAAACTATACAAACACTACTAGCCTCCAGTATATTCGTAATTACAAATACAGCATGTTACTCTATTTTCGTAATAGATATAACACTAGCAAGAAAAAATACAGTATAGTAAATCTATTTATGTTTTAGTTTTTAAAACAGTCATTTCCTTTGTACTACAGAATTCTTTTCTGATGGCGCCTATACTACTTAACTGTGCAGACAATGTTTATTATACCTGTAATGAATTGCAGAAGAGGATGAATCAAAAATGACAAATTAGAGAGGTTCTACTGTATTTTTAAATTTTCAGGACTTTCCTTCATTCTCAACAGCTGTAACAATAATGAGTATATTTTATAGTATTTTATATATTTATTTTGTTCTGGTTGTTGTTTTTTTAATTGTTATATTATTTTTTTGGTTTATGAGGGTAGGGTGAAAAGTTCTCGGTCTGATAACGAAAAAAGATGATTTTCAGATTAAAAAAGATTTTATATTCTACATAATATTCTTTGACTTCAACACACTTGAAGGGCTTCTGCAACATCAGTATTCCTTCCTGGAAGTGAGAGTTTGGATGGCATTTGAAATATTTATTGACGGCCGTCTCAAATTCTTCATTGGACGTGAAGCGATTTCCAGAAACAAATTTCTTCAGGTTTGGGAAGAGACAGAAGTCCAAGGGTGCCAAATCATGAGATTAGGGGGGATGGTCGAGTAAATCGTACACCAAATCTCGCAATTCTCCCATTGCTAACACACTTTTGTGAGCAGGTGCAATGTCTTGATGAAAGATGACTTTTTATCTGCTTCAAGCCTTTTTCGGAAATTTTATCATTCGGCTGGTCAAGAAGGTTGGAGTAATATTCACTGTAATTGTTCTGCCTTTTTCAAGGTAATCAATTAACAAGAGCCCTTTGGTATCCCAAAACACACTGGCTATGACCTTTCCAGCAAATGCAATCGATTTTGCTTTCTTTGGCACTGAGCCATCCGCTTCCACCGCCTTTTGTTTAGTTTCGAGTGTGTAGTGGTGGACCCATGTCTCATCCATCATGACAAATCGCTGCACAAAATCTGTCAGATCCTTCTTGAATAAGTACAAACATTGCTGTGAATGTCGTTTGCGAATTTGCTTTTGATGCGCATTCAGCCAATGCAGCACCCACTTTGTGCAGAACTTTTGGATCGCTAATTCTTCATGCAAGATGTTTCACATCCTTTCTTCTAATATCTCCACAGCCTCAGCTTTCTCATGTACCTTTACTCTCCTATAGTCCAACACGATATCAAGCACCTTTTCGATAGCTTTCGATGTGGTTGGAGTTTTTGGCCGTCTTTCAAGTGGGTCATCTTCCAGCAACGTGACCACGTTTAAATTCAGCTGCCCACTTTTTAACTATAGGCATTGAAGGAGTTTAACTTTGGATGAATTTCTTCAGGAGTTAATCCATCCAAAACAAAATATTTTATTACCCTACAATATTCAAGTTTATCCATTTTAACAGAAAATACGCAAGACATCTACTACAAAAAAAATCCTATACACAAACTACTTGAGCGAACAAGTTAGAGCTTATCATATGAACTAATGACATTTGCATGCAGGCAGAAAAGAAATGTTTACTGATTGGAATCAGTGATCTCTGGATCAAGCCGAGAACTTTTCACCCTACCTACGTATAATGAGCTTAATATTAATTCTTACTATATTGGTGGGTTTTTATTGTATTAGTTTATTCTTGACCAATTCCTGAGTTTAATTTTTTACTAGTTATGGCTTTTTTATATTATTTTACAAGGATATACTTTTATAAATCACTTTCAGACTTTTATAACGGCAACAAATAAATTGTTAAAGTGATTAATTAAAATTGACCGAACGTAATGGACTACAAAATTCAAAAACAATTAAGTTGTCGAAATGTCATTAATATAAATAAATTAATTTGGATTGCTTATCAAACATTACTATCCTTCACAAAAAACCTTGATATAAGAGACTAAATTAACATGAGAAAAAGTTTAAGATTTTTTATAACAAATAAGTTTAATAAATTGGTGAAAAACAAATAAAATTTTTTTACAAAATTACAGAGAATTGAATTCTGACAGAAGAAACATGAATATCGTTAATTAATTAAAATAGAACAAAATTTCATGAATTCTTGAGCTGTTAAACATATCAACTCTTCAATGGACTCAATGGAAAATTCTAAGCCTGTGAGATCACGAGCTGTAGAGGTCATTTCATAGGACGTCCCCAGTCACTTCACTGGTTACCATTTGTGTTATTTAAGTAATGAGTATAGAACACACAATATGCAACTAGTTTAGAATAAAATTAAAAATCTAATAGCATAATAAATCGTTGAAATAATCCTTAGCATACTTATAATATAAATACTCTAAATAAATTTCTTATTTCAGTTCTAAAATTAGTGACTACCTTAAAATTAGTGCCTACCTTAAAATTAGTGCCTATCATAAAATTAGTTTCTGACTTTGAAAGTATGTAGAAAAAAAAATTTCCGTTTGTTTAAAAGTTTAAGTTAAAAGTTTTATATTCTAGTAAATTTTGAAAGTCATTTATAAAATCATTAACCCTGCATAATATCATAAAACTAAGTATTTATGTTGAAATATTTTACAATTTCGAAAGAATTTTTATAACTTTAGCAAAGTAATATATAAATATTTAAGCTAATTACAACTTAGGAACGTTTTCCCACACCCCATTTTTTAAAATTAAAACCTCACCTTACATTTTAGGCAACAAAGAGAAAAATATGTAATGATTATAAAATTATTATTAATTTTGCTGAGGTAAATTAAAAACCATTTGATAAAACTATAATTAAAAGATGTTTCAAAAAACACCATGAATTTTTAGGGCAGTAAAGGAATAATTAGAATGATTTTTGTCTTGTCGAATACCTATCTCTAAAGCCTTAGGGGGCAACTTATAGGTTCAATGTCAACCACTAAAATTGTTTCTTGGACCTGACAATTATTAAAATAATTAAATAAATTATTTTAAATATATAAATATATATATATATATATATATATATATATATATATATATATATGAAGTTAATATATTACTATTGTAAGTAATTTTATCCACCATTAAGTGCAATAATTTTACCTTGAGTGATGAGGCACCTTTTGGTCAATTGACCATTGTCGAATCACTGATGTTTTTCTGTTGTAGATGTTCGGTCTGTGAAGTTGGTGTTTGTTGACGTTACGCGCACTTTTTCTTGATCTGTGTGTATGATGTTTCTATATAGTATGTCTTCTGAATGAAGAAGACATACTAAATGTCTTGTAGATTCTAAATGAATCTACAAACAACATACACAGAAGACATACTATATAGAAACATCATACACACAGATCAAGAAAAAGTGCGCGTAACGTCAACAAACACCAACTTCACAGACCGAACATCTACAACAGAAAAACATCAGTGATTCGACAATGGTCAATTGACCGAAAGGTGCCTCATCACTCAAGGTAAAATTATTGCACTTAATGGTGGATAAAATTACTTACAATAGTAATATATTAACTTCATAAAGTCAGTGCAACGGAAAAACAATGGATAACGTTAAATATCAAGAATATATATATATATATATATATATATATATATATATATATATATCACGTTTTTATAACAGACTAAAAAGTATAAAATAATTTTTCATGGACCTTCTACAATTTTGAGGGAGAATTGCTGGTGGGTATGGATATATTTGTAACACTTGGAGGAAAAAACGAGAGACGCAGGCATTTCATGATAGAGAAATCAATGAATTGAAGTACAGAGAATCCCATTTCCAGTTTACAAGTAGAAATCTGCTGTGAATTCATCCGGATTGTCTACTTGTATTATTTACTGCCTAACAATCCTCCCTCAAAATTGTAGAAGGACCATGAAAAATTATATTATACTTTTTAGTCCATTTTAAAAACTTGACATATTGAAAAATATTTTTATTTAATTTATAATTTTCTGTTTTTTAGTCTTATGTCTGGGTGAAAATTTCACCAGGACAGATAGACAGATATGACGGAAACAAAAATAATAAAAACGTGGTAAAATGAAGCTGAATTTTGTTCTAAATATTATTTTAAAAATTTAATTTATTGTAGCAATTGAAAGCATCAGTTTTGACAGATACTCTATTTAAATTCCATTAATAAATACAACATTAAAAAATCTGTTTCATTAACTTACTTCATTCTCCATGCAAACGACGCATTCATTCTTCAACTCATCATGTGGCAAAGGAGGTGCTGAGGGACTTGCTTGTGCCACTCTTTGAGTGTTATATTTGGCCACAGCATCTAAAACTGCCTTTTGTTCTTCTTTGGAAGTCAAACCCACCTGAAATTGATCCCCATATTTTGGTAAGAAAATCAGTGTAATAATATTTCCTTAAGTAATATTATTCATAAGTATTCTAGGATGTCACTTTTTATGAAAGCCATATTAGATGTATGTTGAACACTGTAGCCAAATACAGTAAACTCCTGATTATCCGTGGAATAGGGTGGCCCGGCAACGCCGGATAACGAATTCCTCGGATAATCCGCTATGAACAAAGAATACGCAAAACGATCGATTATACCATAAGTTACACAAATAATGACCCCGGTTAATGCAATTCACAAATAATCTTCAGAGGACAAAATAAATACAGAAAATAATTTAAAACGTCGATGTATTTGACGGATTATAACATGTACATTTATATGTCTAACTATTTACAATACGTACATAAGTATATGTCAAAAGTAAGTATGTATATACATATGTAACTTCCTTTACACATAATACTTTCACTTTTTAACAAAAAAATCTGTCACTTTAGTCTGTTTTTTGTGAGCATTGATTTAGCTTTAATGTGCGATCTAAGTTTCTTGAGAACCATTTTGTCGCACAGTGTCTACTTGTGTCACGTGTGTCACAAAGCCATAAAGATCGATAATGTGTATGACAGACATGGATAATGCAAATGTCATGTCCTGGACTATTTATAGCCGAGATTAGCTGACATTTGTTTACAATCTTTTGATACACATTAGGTTTTCGGACGTCCAAGCATTTTGTCATTGTCTCTTAAATACAGTAGTCTGCTCGCCCCTTTTACTTCGCTGGCCCGCGTCGGGATGCTTCTCTTTCAATGTAAACATTAGTACGTACATATTTACATATCTATTCCCTTCATCTTAACTTCTATTAAGCCTTATATGTATTTACGTTGTAATTTACCGTTTGGAAATTTAAACACATGAATCTGATTGGAATAAAAATTGGATATTTGTAAAACAATGGCAGATCCCGGATAATCCGCAAACCGGTTAATCCGCCCACGGATAATCGGGAGTTTACTGTAATAAAAATTAAGGAACTGCTTTAAAAATACATACATAAAAAAATAATAATTCTGTTACAAAATTAATTACAGTAGAGTCTTGAAATTCCGAGTACTGATATTTTGAGATTTCGTTAAATTCGAGCCTATTTCTATTTGAACCTATTTTATCTATTTGTAAGAAAATGATGAGACGGGCTTCCAAGAAATATTTCAATCAGTACGGTATGCAAAGGATATGAGTCGAGCTTCCAAGAAATGTTAAATGTCCATATAAAGTTCTATAAACTTATTTAGTGGATTTTTATTTATAGTATTAGGGTCCATTAAAACTCCCTATTTTTTCTAATGCATAGGAACGTATATCCGTATAATCCGAGGAAGTCTTGGTCCCATCTACCTCAAATTATCAAGACTCTACTGTATATGCTAACAAATCCACTAACACTAAATACAATAATCTTGTGTCTATTGAAAATAAACTTAACAGTAAAGCAGATGATTTTATTTTAATATAATAAAGGTTACACTTAACTTTACTTTAGCAACATAACAAATACAAGCTTTTTTTAATGTTTAAATTTATTAAAATAAATAAATATTAGGTTTAAATGTTTTTGGTCACAAAATTCAGTAGATATTTTTATGTGACAACTTGATTGCGCTAAGAAATTGCACAAAACACAACTGAAATAATTTATCTGGAGTGAATTTTCAAAAGAGTTGAGTTGGTAATGTTTACTTATCTCAAATTTTAGAAGGAAGAAAGATGAGATAAATTCTTCAGAACAAAAAAAATTCAGTTCTTTTTAAAAATTTTAGAAAAGAAAAATTAAAAAAGAACTGAAATGCCTGAGAGTTTTAGTCATTTTAATAAATATTTGTAATAGGTAGTATTGACAATGTCCTTTTCAAATCCCTGCATAGCAGTTTTTAAAAAGGTTGATTGGGTAGCAAAATTAATTACTCGTATTTAATTCACTACTTAGAATAAATATGTAATTAACATGTAACTACAAAATAATTTTTTAAAAATTTACAAAAAAAGGATTTGCTATTTTTGTCAATTTATAAGTAACACCTTTTTTCATATTCAGTGGAAAGTCATTATAATAAAGTAATTGGCGATGAGGGTTGTGTAATTTGGTTATAATGCAAATAAAACAGAGACAAAAACTGTTATTTTTCATAAAGAACAAGTTTTGAAAAATTTTGAAGTGAAAAAAATTTATTGTGATGCCTAAAAAAACTTATTGGATGGACATGAACATACAATTTCACCTCAGTATAATTTGTCAGATTAATAACAGTCAGGTTACGATATAAGTCACCTCAAAGTGAATTTAATGATAACATTTGATTTCATATATCAGCTGATTTTATGTTATTGTTCTGTTGTAAGACAACTGTTTTAACACATAGGTTATGTTCTATTATTTATTGAACATTGCTAAGGAAGAAGTTTATTATTAAATAATTTTTATCAATTAATAAATATGTTAATTTATTAAAATTTTTATAAATATCAATACAAATAGTTCAATATGACGATAATAATAAGTTATGTATCTTAAATCTAATATTTTTAATGAAAACATTCTTATCTAATACTTTTAAATAACTGAATTTGTTAAATTTGTGTAATGTAAACATCTAATAAACGGTTTTTGTAACCTATATTATTTTATTAATAACTATAATAAATAAATATTAGTCTTCATTAAATACATTCCTCAAATAGATATGAAAATTGAATAAAATATCTATAAATTAATATTTTTTGCAATTTTCATTGAAAATTTTGCCAAACTATAAGTCTAAATTTGTTATTTGTATGTAAAATTTAGTGTTAACACTGCAATGGTCGCGAGGATTACTATTGTAATCAAGGGGTAAATTTTTGTGTGCTATATTGGGCTGGTAGGACTTATGACCTTGAGCGGCCTTCTACCTTTCACACACACATCCCCACTGTTACCAGTCAAGTAGCAGAGCTGTAAGTTGACACGTTATTTTTTTAAAATATTTAAAAAAATCGTAATCCGCGTAAACAGTAGTAATCCGCGTGACCACTTATGATACGTTTCCTATCTATGAAGTACTTTTAATATTTTGTATTTTAAATAGATATTTTGTTATTTTTGTGTGAAAACAATATTTAAATTAGTAATACATTTATCTGTAAACAATGTCTGAGCAAGAGCGTGAACAAATACGACACTAGCTTGCCGAAACCGAAAGTGACAATGAAAGTGTGATAGGGGTATCGGACGGGGATGAAGAGGAGGACTTTATTGAGGAAAGACAGGACAGTGAAATTGCCAAGAACAATGAAATAAGTTCAGAAGAGAGTAGTGATCAAGAAGATAGAGTACCAGAATCTGACCAAGTTTTACATTGGAAAAGACAGAACCTTGTAACGGATGTTATATTATGAAATCAGCAGAGTTGCGCATTTTGTGGCAACGTTTTATAATTTTACAAATTGGACTTTATTTAGTTATAACTCTTAAAACATTTAATATTCACTTCTAGCTTACAGTTGAGGCGTAATGAAACGTCTGTCTGTAACGCAACAGAAGCTACAACTCCGTTACAGTTAAAGTATTTTAAATTACCAAGTTAAACAATTAAAATTAGCAGAATATTCTTGAATTAATTCTTAAAGTTTATTTATTTGAAATGCAAGGTATTGTGCGCTGGTAAAATAATGACTTTTAAATTCAATAAAGCAAATTATAAACTTTTATTTTAAGATAGACAGATAAAATAAATTAAAATCATGACACATAAATTTCTTTAACACTCAGTTACGGATTATGGAACATTTTTAATTTTACTTATAAATTTTTAAGGATAGCAATCCTTCAATTAATAAATTAATCAATGGCTGAAAATGAGCATATATTCGAGTTTACTTGCCTTTCTTGTATAATCAGATTTAATAATTTAATGTGAACATATTGGCACCAAAAGATGCGTAATTATAATTATGCTTACTAATTAAAAAGTTCAATGTTCATAATTTAGAAATTCTGCTTCGAAATGTTTTAAAATTTGAAATTAAGTTTTAAAAGTTTTAAATCGCCCACTTAGCTGTGTTAACTTGTCGCAACTTCCCTTCCACCTCGTGGTAAATCTCGGTAAAGCCTGGCCTCATTTTCGTGAATAAGCGTCGGGAAAACCATGAAATAGTCTGCAACCCATCTTGTATCTGGTATCGTAAGCCGTGTTCTATGCCATGATTGAAAGAAAAGAATACTTTATATTAATTAAAATAAAAAGAAACTAAATACATCTTCTTGCCATTTGGAGACGTCCTTTCCCGGTTACATCCTGGCCAAATGAGAGAGAAAAATTAAATACGAGCAACATTCCTACCTATCGCGCATCCACGGGGCGCATGCATAGCTTGATTACTTATTTTAAGTTTTTCTCGATAGATGTCACTATCAGCCAGAGATCTCATTAAAAATATTTATCATACATAACAATTTTTTTTTACATAGTTATACATTATTACAATTTGGAATTTATTCTCGTTTATTTTCTGAAATTTGCAAATTTAATATGTAACACCGTCTAAAGTGTGTTACAACCTCAAGATGTTACACTGAACCACTGCAACCACAATATTCACGCATAAGGCGGTATAATATTATTCCTTTGCTGCACATGCCAGAACCTCAAGGTGAAGCTAAAAATGCAAGTACTCATTTAAAATCAATTAAATGAATTTTGGATGATGATATAATCAAAAAAGTTGTTGATAGTACTAATATTTATATTGATAATATAAAGAACAACTTCCTGCAAGACAGGGATGCTAATGCAACAGATGAGATTGAAATTAGAACACATCATTGTGGCAGATCAAGAAACAAGAGCACCAGAAAACTTTGTTTCCAATCCACTAAATGGGTCTGTCCTAAGCATCAAAAGAGTGTTTGCAACGACTGTGCAGATTAA
This sequence comes from Prosapia bicincta, assembly GCA_036971475.1. NCBI lineage: Eukaryota > Metazoa > Arthropoda > Insecta > Hemiptera > Cercopidae > Prosapia > Prosapia bicincta. Next base: position 19,914,858 of record JBAIZL010000007.1, on the reverse strand, counting down.
AAACTATAAAGTTCCAAGGTCGATTCATTTTTACTAACAAAGACTAACAGGTTTATCTAATGTTCTAGATCTTAATAATACCTTTTATAATACAATTAAAACTGTTTTTGACAAGGATCTTTTCTACTATTTTACTATTTTTGCATTTTTTCACATGTACAGCACACAAATGCAAAAAATGATCTAACTTAGTTTTATGTAATATATAACAGTTTTGTAATGCAATAAAAAATGTTTTTTGCCATATTTGTTTTCTATATAACCCCTTAAACACCTTAAAATGCTTATAAGACACTTTTTAAAAAATATTTATATTTTAAAAGCTATTTTAAAGTGGATTACAATAGTAATCGATGCGACCACTCACGTTACTTATTTACGCTCGACCACTGCAGTGTTGAATGTAAAATATCTGTATTATTGTTTATTATAAAATTAATGTTTATAATTTTTAATTTTCATTTCATTACTTGGAAATTTTGCAAAACTATTAGCTCTAATTTGTTATTTGTACTTCAAATTTTGGTGTTAAATGTAAAAATTCTGTACTGTTTTTTATATTGTAACAAAATGTTCAAGTAATTTCTCATTAGGCAAAATTAAATGTTTTCTCAATTTAAATTTTCTGTAGATGTGACTATAAAGTTTTCACTTCTGCCGGCTCTCCCCCAAGTGCTACAACCTTATTATATTTTTTTATTTAAAAAACACGTTATAAATATCAGATAAATTAGTATTGTATTTATGAGTAATATTTTTACACTATATGTTTTCTATTTACAGTTCTAGAAGATATAAGGGATTTTCAACAGACCAACAGATGATCTATCTTCAAAATTTAGTGTACTACAAGTAATGTCCAGAATATAGAATTCCTTATACAGTAGAACCATGATAATTTGGACTTTCATCCACCACTAAGTGCAACAATTTTACTTGTGTGATGAGGCACCTTTCGGTCATTTGACCATTGTCGAATCACTGATAAATTTTTTCTCTATTTTTCTGGTGTGGATATTCGGTCCGTGATGTTGATTTGTTGACGCTACACGCATTTTCTCTTGAGTTGCGTGTATAATGTTTTTGAATAGTATGTCTTCTGTATATGTCATAAAATATCAATATATATATATATATATATATTTTTAGGTTAGTTTTGGTTGGTAAAGATTTTCACCACTAAGAATCACCTTGCAATCCCTCAGAATTGAGAAGGTGGGAACTATCATACCAGTGGTATACCAAGTCCAGAGAATCCCCTAACCTCAACATCAGATAAATCCATTCATTTTTTTTTCCAAATAGCCTTATCTCTTTTCCCCTGACAGACTTATATAAACTATAATCACTCATATGTTCATAGAAACAATATATATATCTTTAATCTGTGCATCTGTGACCTCTGATTTCTACTCTACACAATCTGTGATTACAATTATTTTATTTCATTCTCTCATATTTCTTTTTGTGTTTTCTCTTCGATTGACAAAGACCACTGTGTGGTTGAAATATATCATTGTTTAAGTGCTTTTATGTGTTTCTATTTCAAGACTACAGAGTGGACTCTTACCAAGGTAAGTCTGTAAGTCTCCTAGTCTAAAAAACCTATATATATATATATATATATATATATTCTTGATATTTAACATTATCCATTGTTTTTCCGTTGCACTGACTTTATGAAGTTAATATATTACTATGTGAGTAATTTTATCCACCATTAAGTGCAATAATTTTACCTTGAGTGATGAGGCACCTTTCGGTCGTTGACCATTGTCGAATCACTGATTTTTCTCTGCTCTATATATATATATATATATATATATATATATATATATATATATATATATATATATACATGGTATGAGAGTAAACATGTGGGCGTTGCAACACATCTTGACACTGCGCTGCATTGCATTTATGGTCGTATTCACCCACTATGCTAGCGAATGTGAATAGCGGATGGCCACGATTACAATTTAAAAAGACAAGTACTTTTACGGTATGTAGTGTACTGTAAGGCTTATAAACATACAGTATTATGTCCAGAATTAATATTTCAACATCAATAATAATTACAACTTAAACGTCAAAAACAATTTTTAAATACATACTACAAAACTAGTCTAGATGTGGAGATCCGGAATAAAAAGGTCCGAAATATCGAGGTACTACTATAAATGCAAAATTGTATGCAGTGTTTTAATGATAATTGCACTATCTAAGACTATAGTAATAATCCAACTGTAAATCTTCTGCTATTATTTTTTTTAAGGTTAAATTTCATTTAACCGATTGTAGTTCCTGTTTATTATTTAAAAACAATGCACTTATGCATGTCATATCAACACACACACACACATACAAATCTCAATGTACTATAAATGTTGTAAAAACACAATAAAAATTTTAGACTACTAGGAATAAAAGTTAAAATAATATAATAGTGAAAATAATCAAAAATACCTTTGCCAATTGTGAAGAAGTGAGATTGTTGAGATCACACTGTGTAACAAAAGGTAAACAATGCGTGACTCCTCCAAGAACTAGCTCATGAACTAAAGCTGGATCAAGATCTTTCTGAGCAAACACCATTGCTTTGGGTCTCATATTTAAAAGCTTCTGATACTGTTGAAGCCAGAAATCTGCACTTTTATTTCCATCATTGTCTTCCTATGAAAATAATAATTATGGGTGATAAATGCAATTTGGATAATTCTTGATTTTTATTAGGTGAAGTAGAAACTGTTCTTATATTTAAGCTTTAATATATATATATATATATATATATATATATATATATATATATATATATATATATATATATATATATACAGTAAACTCCCGATTAATCATGGAATAGGGTGGCCCGGCAACGCCAGATAACGAATTCCCCGGATAATCCGCTATGAACAAAGAATACGCAAAACGATCGACAATTATCGATTATAATACCATAAGTTACACAAATAATGACCCCGGTTAATGCAATTCACAAATAATCTTCAGAGGACAAAATAAATACAGAAAATAATTTAAAATGTCAACGTATTTGACGGATTATACCATGTACATTTATATACCTAACTATTTACAATATGTACATAAGTATATGACAAAAGTAAGTATGTATGTACATATGTTATTTCCTTTACACATAATACTTTCACTTTTTAACAAAAAAATCTGTCACTTTCGTCTGTTTTTTCGTGAGCATTGATTTAGCTTTAATGTGCGATCTAAATTTCTTGAGAAGCATTTTGTCGCACAGTGTTTATTTGTGTCACATAGTCATAAAGATCGATAATGTATATCACAGACATGGATGAGCATATGTCACGTCCTAGACTATTTATAGCCGAGATTAGCTGACATTTTTCTACAATCTTATGATACACATTAGGTTTTCGAGCGTCCAAGCATTTTGTCATTTTCTCTTATATACAGTAGTCGGCTCGCCCCTTTTATTTCGCTGGCCCGCGTCGGGATGCTTCCCTTTCAATGTAAAAATTAGTACGTATATATTTTCATATCTATTCCCTTCATCTTAACTTCTATTAAGCCTTATATGTATTTACGTCGTAATTCACCGTTTGGAAATTTAAACACATGAATCTGATTGGAATAAAAATTGGATATTTGTAAAACAATGGCAGACCCCGGATAATCCGCAAACCGGTTAATCCGCCCAGAGATAATCGGGAGTTTACTATATATATATATATTATAACATTTATAGAATGGGCTATATAATATTATTTAAGAATTGGAAAATAGATGAGAAATAACTCACTCAAAATTTAGAAAGAAATTCATTAAGATATTGGTTAGGTTAAATGAAAACTAAATTTAGGTAAAAGCATAGAATTGTAAACAAGGTTTTTGAACTGGAAATGTATTAGGAAATTTGTTACATCAAATAACCTAACACATAAATTAAAATAAGATAATCTAATAATGGTTATGTGTAAACAAATTTGTAAACTGTAGTAACATAGGGCCTAAGTAATTACTTGAAGGAGAAAGTGAACACGTTTGTAAACAAAAGAAAATTGAAAGGTTATGTTTAGGGATGGGCCGATTCCTAAAATTTTCGATTCCGATTCCGATTCTAAAATTTTCCGTTCGATTCTCGATTCTTTAGTCGATTCTCGATTCTTTCAAGTTATATTACCTTACATGCTAGTTCTCTAATAATTAATTTAGTTAACATCTTGGTCATATGGCAAAACCTTTTAAAAGTTCTGTTTTAATGTAATAGGCTACACAAAACCTTCAACCTTGATTTATCAATAGGAATTTTTAAAAGCATAAAAACATATCAGATAAAAGTAATGACTTATTTTAAAGTTAAAAATGTGAACTCTACTTATTTTATGATGTTTCAAAAAATACCTAAGCCTATTTACATTGTCTCTCAAAACAAAACAAAAATTAAAAACAAACGAACAACATAAAAAGTAAAAAAATTAATAGAAATAGGATAATTTTAATATTTAAAAGTCTGGCAGGTAATGTACATTTCTGTTAAAAAACACAAGCATTTGAACACGTTGTGGATTAAGCTAGTTCCATCGCTTGTCGTATATAACTCCTGAAGTTGAGAAAGGTTTTTCAGAAAACACTGTCGCGAGTGGGCAGAAGGTATTTGGCACTTTGTACTGCCCAATACTTCCCAACATCACAATCTGGACTAGCTAATGGTTCCCCCAGATAATTGTTTACTTCTTCTTCTACTGTCAATTCCCCTGGGGTACCTTCTTCCTCAAAATTCTGGATTAGTAGGGCATACCTTCTCCACATCTGGTGGGACCTTTTTTCTGCAGGTGTCTGGAACAAGTGCAACTGATTCAGGCCTATTTTGTATTTATTACTCAATCCCAGTTGATTTTTAACCGACTATCACTTGTAGGTCCTGTGTCTGAGGATAAGGTTTCTTCAAGTATAGATCTTTTTTGTTGATAAATTTGGGCCAAATGAATGTTGTTAAGTGCTTTTTCATATTTGATATATTATGTGGTTTTCCACCGTCAGTTTCTGTTAACCGTCATCGAATTGACGCGACGGCCAGTACCCTGAACCGAATACCGTCGGGCCTCTTAACGCTTTATGTTTGTTTATTACTACTACTCAGCTGGTGTTGCTACTTTTGGAAATATTAAGGCACAGTGTTTAACAACAAGCTTCACACTACTTACAGATGTAATTACGATGGTTTTTGTTTGATAGATAAACGCCGACGGGATTAAAAACATGATGTTGTTCTAAGAGCTTTTTGTCCGTAGTTACAGGCCGACACACATTTTTGTTATAACGTATTGTAATGATTTTCACTACTGTTTTCAATATTTCACAAAACCTTAAAAGTAGGTCGGAAATATTGACTAAATATTTAGTTGTAAAATAATCCTTAAAAACGGACTTTGTGAAAGTTAAATACAAACATTGGTACACTTAGATAAACTCATCCTTACTAGGAAGTAAATTATAACGTAAATTCATTAACAAGTAAATTATTTGGTGTTGAAACTTTACGTAATATGAATCTTGGATAGTATTTACTGGACCTGTAGCATTAATTATCAGAGAGAGAATATATTACACTTTAGTTCTATATTCAAAATATTTATAAACTCACAAATCAATCACATCTGACACGTTTACGTGTCTTAGTGATAGGCGCCAAAGCACTTTTATCACCATTATTTGGGTAACCGGGACATGAAATTATGGTTTTGTTGTTTCTTGCTAACAAAAAACACAAGCAATATCAAAACAGTGTTGCACAGATAATAAAATTTAATTAAATCAAAAACAATGTCGGGCCAATTGGTAAGACGGAGTTTATTTACGTTTCTTTTACGGTAGAAAAAACTATGTTGGGCCAGTTGGTCCGACACGTATTTTTATAAATATTATGACAAGAAACGTATATTCATACTTAGATATGATAGGGGAACAAAGTATAAGAACACATTATTTAAAAATGAGCTTAAAATATTTTTGCAATTCTCTATGAAAACGCCGATATTGTGGCTGGCAGCTAAAGTATTAAGGTGCATTGACGCGTTCGCTTTGTTAAACTACACGAACTATTTCACCTGTAAGTTTATATTACTGTACATTATTTTGCTACATTTGTAGCTACTGTGCGGATCTGTTTATCATGTAATAAATAGTTTCATTTGCTATTACAATCGTGTTTATTTTCTTTTCGCTCCCAAATATATTAGATTACTGTGAGAGTGATATCTGTCTATATTATAATTTATTGAAGTTGTTTCGGAGGAATAATACAGTGTTTCTGTTATCCGTCTATTCGCTCAACCATCATGGCCACGGTTAATCGAGTTTTTACTGTACTTTTTGTGTGTTTTGTTCTAACATCTATAAATCAGTGGCAGTAAGACACGTGGGAGAGAGAGAGAGAGTATCGAACCCGCTCTAGTGAGAGAGAGAGAGAGAGAGAGACGAGCGATGTCAAACGACCAGAAATGATTACGATCTTGATTGCTGTTGCTTCATAAATAATATTATTTTCGTTATATTTTCGTTCATTTTTATCATTTAATTCATTCAAATCAACTAATACATAAATAAGACAGTTGGTAATTAATTATTTTTCCAATAAACTACTCCACACACATATTTTAATAGTTAACAAAATAGGAATCGGAATCGACACTTTTATGATAAAGAATCGAGTATCGACGATTCCTCGATACCACCTAGAATCGACGATTCCTGGAATCGAGAATCGGAATCGGCCCATCCCTAGTTATGTTTATGAAAGACCAAGCAAAACACACACAATTCAGAACTATTTCAAAAGTAAAACACAAAGACACTTCACACACTAATAATAATAGTAATTAAAGAAACACTGGAAACTTTATTAAGAATAGGAAAATTGAAACAGTAAGTTTCAACCAAAGTTTAACAAAATTAAAACTGGTGAAAACAAGCGCCTTATTGCATCAGCTGTAAAAACAAATGGAAGTAGGTCAGTTGCAGTTTGACTCTAGTGAGAAGGAATCGAACTAAATTATAAACCATCTTATTTTGTTTTTGAAGAAGAAAGCCGCCATATTAAAAAAACAAACAATTGTGTAAAATCTAAGGACGCGTAGTAGTAGAGTTGGAGATAGCGTGGGTGACGCTCTAATATGGGACCAGCCAGGACCAGTCAAAATTCTATTTATTTGGAAAGAGTTCGTCTAAATTATACCGTTTTGTTAAGAAGATTGGCCAAACTAAATTAAGGAGAAGTGAATTACAAAATGTAATACTGTGTTAATATAAAGTGAAGTAAATAAAACGAATTTAAGTGTGTAAAAAGTCAAATTTGGAGAGAACGGAATCTTACGTAAGCTAACTGAAATTTCGATATTTGATAAGTTATTAGCGCTATAAAAATCAATTTTAATGGACATTAAGATAATAAGGAAGTTTAATTTTGTACAATAGAATATCTTGTAGTTAATTAATAGTAAGTAATAAGAAATAATCCAGTTCAAATAGTTTAGCCTTTTTGCATATTCAAAATTTAAGTTTTTCCATCAGGAAAATATTTATTAAACTTATTTCAAAATTTAATATTGTTTTTCAAAATTTATTTAATTAACAAAAGAGTTAATATAGCCCATGCTATAACCCCGAGATATCAAGAGATCGTAAAATAAGCCAAGGGTATTAAAATTGTGTAACTCTAAAATTAAAAGAAAAAAGAGTTAAACCGAGTTTGTTAAAACTTGTAAGTTGTAAAATTTTGTTTTGTGTGTATTGTTTAAATGTTGAAATAAAATTGTGATAATAAATGTTAATGAATTGTTCCTGAGTAGTTTTATTTGTCTTAAATAAAAAATTCAATTTATTAAATAGTAAAACATAATTATATTGTATTGTGTCTCTTTAAAAATTATGTTATATTTGGCACACCAACGTGGGGTACGATTATTAGAAAAATGATAATAAAGAATTAATTATTCGGGAGTTTGTGTTTTGTAAATAGAGAAATTAATTATTTTCTCGATATAATAAGATATAAAATTTATTTAGAGAGATTTTGAAACAAAATTAATTTAGAACTTTTTATATGAAAAACATTTGAACTGGAAATAGATTTAGAAAAAATTTTGTAAAATTAAGCACTGAGTTGAATAGAATCAAGGCTAGGTTTATAGTATATATAAAAATTATTTATGTTTGTATAATAAGTTACTTACAGAAAAAAAAGAAGAAAATATTATAGGCGAGCTGGTAGTTGTAGGGGACCAGGAAAAAGGGACAAGTTTGGAAATGAAAGAAATGGAAGGCACAGATATGCCAATAGGAGACATTGAGGTAGAAGAAGCTAGGGGACTACCACCTATGCAAACTCAACAAAAAGAACGGGGAAATAATGATAATGAAGAATTGAGGGAAATGATGAGATCTCTCATGGAAATGAGTCTAAAAGGGAGAGAGGAAATGAAGGAGGATATGAGAGAATTAAAAAAGGAATTAAAAGAGAATATAAACGAAGTAAAAGGAGAGATAAAGGAGGAAAATAAGGAGATGAGAGAAGAGATGAACAGAGGATTTGCCTCAAGTAGGTTGGAAATGAGTAGGTTGGATAAGAAATTCGAAAGCCTAAAGGAAGAAAATAGGAGAATGATAGAGGATATGAGGGAACAGTGGAGAAAAAAGAATAATGCTGTAGTAGAGGATGAGAGAAGAGACTTAGAGGAGAAAGATGGAGAATTAGAGGAGATTAAGGAAAATTTTGAGAAAACAAATGAAATAATAGCTGATGAGATAGAAATTAATAAAAAAGAGATAGAGAAAGTCGAATATATAACAAAGAAAAACACAGAAGAGTTAGGAGAGTTAAAATTAAGAAATGAAGTAGGAAAGATGGAGGTACTGCCAATAAAAAATATAACAATTCAAACCGCAACTAAAAGGAAGACTGAACAGATTAATAAAATGAAAATGGTAATAGGAGAAATGGAAGGAGTTAAATATCCGTTTCAATGCATAGTGGTACAAAGCTTGTTGAGAGAAATGATCATAGGTACGGATATGTTAATGGATGTGGAGGCACAACTCAAGTTTGGAAAATGGGAAATGGAATTTAAATATGAGAGAAACACAGAAAATAGAACTTATGAAGCAGATGAAAGATACAATGGAGATGTAAACGGTGTTAAGGCAAGGACAGGCGTGGGGACAAGAAAAGAGCAGCTTGCCCACAGTCAATCGGAATACTAAGACAATGAGAAACCCAGGAATAGAAATTAAATAGAGGAAACAAGTTTACAGGCATTAATAGACACAGGCAGTAATATGACATGTATCAAGGAGAACTGGAAAAGAAAAATAATAATAAAATAGGAAGGGAGATATTAAATATAGGTAAAGGAAGCAATATGAATAAACTCTAGGTGATTATGTGTATAAGAAAACGTTAGCAGGAGATAAGTTTTAAGGGATGGTAACTATATCTATGATAATTTATTAGAAACTTCGTCGAGTAATGAATAAAGATAAAATTATGTATATTTAAACTTCGTCGTATTGTAAGGGAGAATCTGCGTTGATAAATAATGGAACTTCGTCGTATATATTATATATTATAAAAGAAATATGAATCTATGATAATAAATATTAAAGCATCGTTGTAATAAACATATGGTAATTGTGTATTTAAACTTCGTCGTATTGTAAGGGAGAATCTGCGTTGATAAATAAGTATTAAAACAAAATTTATATTCGTTGATATAGGGATAGTGTAATCGAAGGAACTATAGATATGATCAAATAGAGGATATGAAATTGCAACCTTTAAAAATATTAGATGTTAAACTTCATACAAAATAAACTGAAATGATATAAGAAAATAATTGAACTGGATGTGAGATTGGAAGGGAAGATAAAATACTAACTTAGAACTGAGAGTTAGACGAAGCTAAAAGCAAAATAAATATGAGATAAATAATAAACAAGGAATAAACAGAAATAATGGAAAGAGAAATGTTATAACCAATTTGACCAAATCTAGACATACTATGACTCGGATAGGCTGGGATTTAAAGACACGGTATCAGAGAATATATGTTAAATAAATCTTGAATCAGACTTATGATTGGAAGGTTTCCAATTGTAATAAAAAAAAAATAAAAAAAAAAATATATAGTTATGGAAGGAATTGTAAATACCAGAACATGATTTATTGTTACTATATGTTAGAATTGTTAAAGAATTGTTGATTGAATGTAGTTATAAGTATAGTGTATTGTTAGAAGATATGTTAAGTAATATGTAGCTTGAAGTGTTCAGCTCAGTATTTGATTGTTAAAGAATTAAGATAATATTGTGTCGTAGGAATTAAGTATAAATGGACAATTTAAAGTATAAATGTTAATTTAAATTTAATTTAAAAAAAAAATATGTATATTTAAACAAGCTTGTAGAATGTAAAGAATGTGTAATGTAGATATTAGGAATATTTTTTTTATTTAAATTAAATTAGGGGACATTATAACATTTATAGAATGGGCTATATAATATTATTTAAGAATTGGAAAATAGATGAGAAATAACTCACTCAAAATTTAGAAAGAAATTCATTAAGATATTGGTTAGGTTAAATGAAAACTAAATTTAGGTAAAAGCATAGAATTGTAAACAAGGTTTTTGAACTGGAAATGTATTAGGAAATTTGTTATATCAAATAACCTAACACATAAATTAAAATAAGATAATCTAATAATGGTTATGTGTAAACAAATTTGTAAACTGTAGTAACATAGGGCCTAAGTAATTACTTGAAGGAGAAAGTGAACACGTTTGTAAACAAAAGAAAATTGAAAGGTTATGTTTATGAAAGACCAAGCAAAACACACACAATTCAGAACTATTTCAAAAGTAAAACACAAAGACACTTCACACACTAATAATAATAGTAATTAAAGAAACACTGGAAACTTTATTAAGAATAGGAAAATTGAAACAGTAAGTTTCAACCAAAGTTTAACAAAATTAAAACTGGTGAAAACAAGCGCCTTATTGCATCAGCTGTAAAAACAAATGGAAGTAGGTCAGTTGCAGTTTGACTCTAGTGAGAAGGAATCGAACTAAATTATAAACCATCTTATTTTGTTTTTGAAGAAGAAAGCCGCCATATTAAAAAAACAAACAATTGTGTAAAATCTAAGGACGCGTAGTAGTAGAGTTGGAGATAGCGTGGGTGACGCTCTAATATGGGACCAGCCAGGACCAGTCAAAATTCTATTTATTTGGAAAGAGTTCGTCTAAATTATACCGTTTTGTTAAGAAGATTGGCCAAACTAAATTAAGGAGAAGTGAATTACAAAATGTAATACTGTGTTAATATAAAGTGAAGTAAATAAAACGAATTTAAGTGTGTAAAAAGTCAAATTTGGAGAGAACGGAATCTTACGTAAGCTAACTGAAATTTCGATATTTGATAAGTTATTAGCGCTATAAAAATCAATTTTAATGGACATTAAGATAATAAGGAAGTTTAATTTTGTACAATAGAATATCTTGTAGTTAATTAATAGTAAGTAATAAGAAATAATCCAGTTCAAATAGTTTAGCCTTTTTGCATATTCAAAATTTAAGTTTTTCCATCAGGAAAATATTTATTAAACTTATTTCAAAATTTAATATTGTTTTTCAAAATTTATTTAATTAACAAAAGAGTTAATATAGCCCATGCTATAACCCCGAGATATCAAGAGATCGTAAAATAAGCCAAGGGTATTAAAATTGTGTAACTCTAAAATTAAAAGAAAAAAGAGTTAAACCGAGTTTGTTAAAACTTGTAAGTTGTAAAATTTTGTTTTGTGTGTATTGTTTAAATGTTGAAATAAAATTGTGATAATAAATGTTAATGAATTGTTCCTGAGTAGATTTATTTGTCTTAAATAAAAAATTCAATTTATTAAATAGTAAAACATAATTATATTGTATTGTGTCTCTTTAAAAATTATGTTATAATATATATATATATATATATATATATATATTTTTTTTTTTTTTTTTTTTTTTTTTTTTTTAAACAACACAGGTTATTCAAATACAAGAATATTTATTATTTTATATCCAAAGCTTTTCGTTGGCAAACAGTACCAACATCATCAGGAATGAAAATTACAATAATGTAAGCTCCTAGGCTTATATTATTGTAATTTTCATTCCTGATGATGTTGGTACTGTTTGCCAACGAAAAGCTGTGGATATAAAATAATAAATATTCTTGTATTTGAATAACCTGTGTTGTTTTAAATTATTAAACAAGAAAACATATTTTATATTTATATAAAATTAACCTTACAGGGTTATATAAAAAGTGTTGTGCAATCAATGTAAGTGTTATAATTGTAGGTTAGATTTGAGACTTGATTATTAATTCAAAAAAATTTTGATAACATATTTAATATTTAACATACTGATTAATCGATCAAATATCTAGAATTGTGTGTATTATTACATATATTTGAAAAAGATATTATAAACAACTCAAGATATATAATTTTTATAATTTCTAAAGTGAAATTATAAACTTACTTTTTATAATTTTATACTGAAGATTTTCATCTTTACAAGTTGATACTGGATCAAACAAATATTTTATAATATACAACTAGAAGCAAATATTTACAATATAATACAGCCTATTCTATACTAATATATTTTAAAATGATTTCTATTAATAATTGTAATGTTGCCTTAACAAAAGACATTAATTTATTTGAAAAACGTAAAATTCAACTAATGAATACAAACTGTAATATATACTTTAATAAACAATGTATTATAAATAATATAATTCCCAAATACGCAAAAATTACAATAAAAAACAAAAATAATATAGCTCAAAAAACATGTAAACAAGCTGAAAAATTATGGGTTAAGAATGAAATTAAAAACTTGTATCAAAAGAAAAATACTTTAACGATTGAAATATATAAGCTACATATAAAATTAGCTTCTATTATGCATAACATAAAATGGGAAGAAAAATATAATAAAATCAATTTATTTATAAATAAAATTAGAAATATAAAAATAAATAGAATAAACAAAAAACTTAAAAATTTGAAGTTAGAAAAACAAATAAAAGATGTACCTGAAATTAAATATCATAATTTTCACCCTAATGTAGTTAATCTATCAAATACTGGATTTAATAATAATGAAATAAAACTACTTAAAAACAATAAAACCAATATAAAAACAGACATAAATAATAATATTAATAATATTATAGTAGATACAGAACTAGCTACTAGTAAACTAAATACAAGCTTACAAGAAAATACCAGAATCGAAGCAGCTTATGAATTTAAAAAATTGATTAAAAAAAATACAGTTAATAAAACACATAAGAAACAATATTCAGAAATTAAAGATTTAAAATAAAAATTACAAAATAATAATCTTATTACAGTAAAGGCATGTAATTTTCATTCCTGATGATGTTGGTACTGTTTGCCAACGAAAAGCTTTGGATATAAAATAATAAATATTCTTGTATTTGAATAACCTGTGTTGTTTTAAATTATTAAACAAGGAAACGTATTATACATATATATATATATATATATATATGTGTGTGTTTTTCTCTTTCTTGACTGAAGAAGATCATGTTGATCGAAATATTTCAAATAAAAGTGTATTAAGTGTTTTATATGTGCTTATTTCCAAGAGATTGCAGTTTTGGACTATTGCCTTGAGGTAAGTCTGTCAGTCTCCTATCAAGTCCAAAAATTCCTATATATATATATATATATATATATATATATATATATATATATATATATATATATATATATATATATATTAAAGTTATTATTATTACTTGTAAATAATTTTTTTTCCACTTGCAATAATTTACCTTATGTAATGAGGCACCTTTTGGTCACTTGACGATGCACTTAGTGGTAGAAAAAAAATTATTTACAAGTAATAATAATAACTTCATAAAGTCAGTGAAATGGAAAAATAATGGACAAAATAATGAAAACCCCTCTACTCCTCAATTCTATATATTACCAAAGATCCACAAAAACATAATCCCTCCACCTGGTAGACCAATAATTGCTGGCTGCAATTCAGTAACGGAAAGAATTTCAGCTTTCCTCGACTCACACCTTCAACCCTTAGTAAAGAACCTTCCATTACATACCCAGGACACCAATCATTTCATAGATCGACTCTCACAAATATCTGTACCTCTACCCCCGGTAACTATTTTGGTCACCATAGATGTCACCTCTCTCTATACCAATATCCCTCATGCACACGGCCTATCTGCAATAGAGAATTTTCTAAACAAACGCTCAGGCAAGCCTTCTCCCACTACACCTTTTCTTGTGAACCTGACCAGGTTCATCCTCGAGAAGAACAACTTTCAGTTTGAGGGAAGGAATTACCTTCAAATAAAGGGAACAGCAATGGGCACCAGAATGGCACCATCGTACGCAAATCTGTACATGGGATTGTTGGAAGAAAATCTTCTAAAGACACAAACACACCAGCCATTATGTTGGTATAGATATATAGATGACATCTTCCTAATTTGGACACAGGGTGCTTCAACACTTGAGGCATTTTTAGACAGCCTGATACAATTCTCCACACTTCAATTTACCTGGGAGAAATCTACATCAGCCATCACCTTTTTGGATGTAGACACTCCAGAATGGAAATATCAACACAGGAATTCACATCAAACCGACAAACCACCTACAATATCTCCATTTCGACAGCAACCACCCAATAAACATAAAACGATCCATTCCATACAGTCAAGCGATCAGGGGTAAGAGAATCTGTTCGAATGATAGGGAATTGGAAGATTTTAATAGAAAGATATCAACAGCCTTCCAGAGAAGAGGATACCCAAAAAAACTCATTGAAAACCAAATTCATTCAGCACAATCCTCGGTTCACCATAAACCACAAACAGAACAAAATAAACTGTCTTTAATAACAGACTACCATCCTGGTCTACATAAACTCAACAAGATATTGAGAGATGGCTTCAAAATTCTTCAAGCTTCCGTCCACACCAAAAATCTTTTCACCGATCCACCGCAAATTTGGTACAAGCAACCTCCCAACTTGAAAAACATCCTAGTACATCCTAAACTACCAGACCCTGATGCAGAGAAACCACACAAACTTCCTCATGGCTCCTTCCCATGCAATAGACCTAGATGCAAGACGTGTCCAATACACCCCTCAGCAAATAGTTTCAACAGCCAAACAACAAAAATGGTCTTCAAAATACAGGGTCATCATAATTGTACATCGAAAAATGTCATATACCAGCTACAATGTAAACTTTGCTCAGCACAGTACATAGGCCTGACCACGGATGGTCTGAATATCAGAATGAATGGCCACAGACATGATGTTAAAATTATGAATATGGATAGACCAACAGCTCAACATGCTGCGAGTCACAACATCACAACTTTTGATGACTGCTATACCACAAAAATAATTAAATCACTCCCCCCTGATTGCAATCCCTCAGAACTGAGAAGGTGGGAACTATGCCTTTCGAGTCACCATTGGTGCCGCCAAAAACTACGTGGGTCGCTGCAATGAAAGTTCAGACCAGAATAGATCTTATCTCAATGTACTGAGAAAGATCTACCTTGGAAGCAATACCGACCAATTTATAAGCTGTAATGGAACTTGTAATGGTGTGCTTCAGATAGACTGAAGACTTGAGTCATTACAAACCCTTTGGCTACATACCAAAGCTTGCTTACCCAGCCAAACTGTTCAAATTTTAAAAGGGATATTATCATAACCACTCTATTGTTAATAATCTTAAGTTACTACCAAAAAATTAGACACTAGATTTTGAACTTAAAAAGTTACACTAGAAACAATCCAGCAAGATTTGCTCCTTATATACATGAGCGGTTCTGTATTGCCAGGCTTAGGTGAAACTGAACCTGAATATTTGTCAAAACTTCCAAGGTTGCTTGGCTGTGAAAAAACCACTAAACCACAATGAACTGAACTAGATAAAACTTCAGCATCTGGTAAAGCAGTGTTTTTCATTGACATTCAGGCCGCAATTGAATCTGACCGGCAAGAGAAAAGTGAACTTCCCGGGAACCATGACCTGCATAGCTAAGCTGAATACTCTTTCCAACCATGGGTGGAATATCAAATTACAGTGGATAACAAGCCATGTTAACATTTTCAGCAACGAAGTGGCTGACATGCTTGCCACAAAGAGAATTGCAGTTGATAAGTGGGACAGTCAGCAACTGACTGGAAAGTGGGAGAGGCCCATAGACCCTGTTCTCCCTTTTGTGGTAAAGGTTGTGCCTCCACACGTAAACAGGCTATGATTATCTAGTCGCATACTTGCACAAAAGGAGACTACAATCCCCACAATGTTGCCTGTAAGGAAATGAAGTCATGGATAATAAACATCTCACAATTTACTGAGAGATTGGAGCACTCACAATGGTCATTGAAGAGGCCTGTTTGTGTTGGTTAACTTGTCACCAAATGTCTCAACTCCCATGTCAGAAAAAGTACAACTACTAAAGTACAATTAGGAAACTAATTGATTCAGTTTTTAAGAGAACTAATTCGAAAACTGTTTGAAAATGGAAAATTATTGGACACATATAAGCATCTGTCTACATTGAAAACAAATGTAAGCAGTTTAAAAAAAAATTATACACCTGACTTTGAAATTATCTCTATGAGGGCCAACTGTTTTCAAAGTGATTACAAGGCATAATGGATGTGTATACGTATTCAAATTCTAATAGCTTGATATTATTTATAAGAAAAATTAAATTTACACATTGACTGCTTAAATTTGTATTGAAAGAATACAATACGAATGTTAACATTTTACATTCATTCGGAAGATCAGCCTTGAACGGGAATAGAAAACCAACGTGACCGACACGGCACCTCGTAGTATAAACATTTACGTCGTGCGATGAAGGTCACTGGTGTCCGACAACATTATAAAATAAAATATTTTAAATGAATAAACACACTATAAGACAAAATATTATTATGTTTTGTCATTATTAAAACAAAAAACATAGTGTTTGAAGGTTATCGGAAAACTGGTTGGCAGTTAATGTGTTAAGTACTAATAACCCAAAAATTTTATGTTTCAAGTAAAAATAAGTTAACATCCAACTAATAAAACAAGAAATTATTCAGAGGTAAATGATTTCTTACGTTAGACTGCTCCATTTTCTTCAATGTCGTTAATAACTGAAGTCTCCGTTCCTCTTGTTGAGCCAGTAAATCAACCAATAAATTGGACAAAGTTACTCTTTTCACAGCTAGCTCATTCTACAGAAAAAAATTGAATAATATAAGTTAGACAATAGGTCTTAGATACAAGACATATTAAACAAATATGACATGCAATGCCAAAATGACAAATAATTACCATTGGGTTTTTTTAAAATTCTAAACAATTTTTAATATTTACTTTAAACTATGAAAATTACAGCCTATTAATATAGTACTTATAAATAAAAACACACATTCTATAAGACTCTCATCATATCATCTTCACAGGCTACCAGAAAATCTATAATAAATTTATGCTGATAGTTTTGAGACCAAAGAGAAAAAAAGTTGTAAAGGGTAAATTTAATTAAACAGCCTAAAGTTTTCACAAAACACTATCTCATGTACAGTAATCATTGCAGTCTATTACTTTGTCATTTCAGAATCTCTAGTTCATACTGGACATACTTGTCAATATAAGGTCAAGTAAACAGATGTTATTTGTCTTTATAAATAAATTCCAAACCATAGACTTGGATATAATATAGGTTAAATATAAATTATATACCAGTAAACAATCTAAGACCCAATCTTCAAAACTTCTTCGGATTAAAATTTTTGCAACTTATTTATAGTAGAAACTAATTTATCGCGATCCTATAGGCCTAACTCAATCCTAGAGTACTTGTTTGTAATTATAACCAAATCAATGGTTTTCTGCCGTGAAAGGTTTGTGTTCGTGGTTTGTATAAAGTATGATCAGAACATTTTCAGACTAGGTTAATATAAAATTCGTTACTTGTTCAGGCCATTAACGACACTTATCCAGTGTGTCTAGTAAAATAGCTTGAAGAAATTCCCTGACTTTTCCTCTTTTAGATGTCTATAGAAAGCCCAGTTTACATTGATATCTGAAGGATCTTGGATAAATCCAGACTTTGAAGAACGAATTGAGTAACTCTTTTGCTTTTGTATCTGTAAGGAACACAGAACCAAAATATTGAGCTTTCACTTCATCCGTCTCTGCATCCCAATACCTAACACTCAAATCCATTTGGGCTCTTTGTGATATTTTGTTTAAACTTTCATCAAAGCCAATTACATAGTTAGAATTTGAATTTAATTATGTCAGTAACAGGTCTTTAATATAATTTCATAAACCGATTACAACACTATAGGAAATGTTATCTTTCCCCAATCTCATGTTCTGTGCAATGGTGCTATCAGGGAACATCCTTAGAAAGAGGCACACTACCTTCTGCATTGCGTAAAGAAGTGTTGCATTACTAAATTCACGCACCATATAATCTCTGCTTCAGTCACTTTATCTTTTAGTTTATATTTATCCTAAGGAAGGAGGGGAGGTAATGACGACATCTGCATGACGTGCTTGCCCGCTACGGCAATGAAAACTGGAACCTTCCATGTTGAAATAAACAGTGTACAAATAATCACCGTCAAATAAAACACATACTATTACGAGTCTAGACAAATAGCTGGCTACGAATGTTTACACAGCGTTCTGTGTGGTCAGAAACAGACTGAGTTATCTGTTATCCCCACCTGTCCATATGATAACAGAACCACTGCGCACCCCAAGGCCACGGTCCAGGCTAAAACCTCCCAGCTGTACCAACCCGACACGTTTAATATTTATTGACATAAGTCCTGAAGTCATAGCATTGGGCTTATCAAATAAATAATGGGCATCTAAATAAAGAAGTGTTATTTCCTGACTGCCCTGCCCCTAAACCGCTGGCTTACAATACCAAATATTCGAGAGCAATGGCCACTAGTTTTGTTTCTAATCAAAATTAATATTTTCCCTATTTTTTAAAATTTTCCCTGACTTTTCCCTGAATTTTCCAGAATCTTAAAATTCCCTGACTTTTCCAGGTTTTCCCCGTTTTCCCTGTCACTAGACACCCTGTTATCTCTATCATAACGGCCTCCTTTCACATTAAATCAACAATAAATCTGATACAGGTAGGGTCATTTTTTTCAGAACCAAAACCCAAAGGATGAATTTTGGAGAAGACAATATCCCGAGTACTGAAGCGCCCTTGGATATTCAGTTGAAATTTCTTGATAGCTTCTATTTCTTTTCTTAACACTTCTAATACACAAGTCCTAAATTTTGTTAATGACAAATTTTAAAAAGTTAATGAGCTAAACCAACATTTTCATTTTTTGAATTCATGGACATGAAAAATTATCATATTCATAACAATTTCCACTAATAGTTGTTTTGAGAACATTTCAGCGGATCTTGAAGCATTTGAATGTACTATTTCAACATTACGCTCCAGTGGCAACAATTTCAAGCAACCGTTGATTTCATCAGCAAACGTTGAACAAGGAGGGACAAGAAGTGTTTGTCTAAAATGACCTAAAAGGAGTAACCGAGTGCAGCCAAATAGTTTGTCATTTTTTATGTCTTTCAATGTCCTGTTCAACGTCTCAGGCGAATGTTTGTATGCCATAGTGCATTCATTCCAGACGATAATTTTACACTGTTTCATCACTGTGGTCATGGACGATTATTTTATTACGTTGCACACTGCCTCTTGATTATTTTGAATATTTAGTGGTAGCTTAAATGCTGAATGAGCTGTTCTGCTTCCATGCAATAAAGTTGCTGCAATGCCAGAAGATGCAACTGCTAATGCAACGCCATTATTTGATCGTATTTCGGCAAGAATTAACGAAAAGAGGAATGTTTTGCCAGTTTCTCCTAGTGCATCAAAAAAAAAAAAGAAAAGAATCCAACTTGTCATGCCCAAACTGTGAGCATAATACTGCCATAAATGGTTCTTTGCTCCTCAGTCATTAGTTGGACATATTGGGAGTAACAATCGCTACCATTTCTACTGTATTGTACTGTAGTTCACAATTCATTCCAGTGTTTATTAAATCACATGCACTTCAATCTGGTGAATGTATATCAAAAAGACTGAGTGGTAAATTGACAATGATAATGCAAAGATCCTTGATATCAATCAATGCTCCATTGTACATAGTGTCGGCTGAATGTTATAGTTAGATCATTAATACACTGTCTACAATATCAATGCAATATATCATCAGTCACTAAATCTTTGTGATTATCCCACAACGTCTCTGCTCGGGCTGGAAACATGTAGTCAACACTATAGGGAATGGTAGACTAATTTGTATTGCTGTGCAGTTCAATGCTGCTCCAGTAAGCATACAGTCCCGTTTCATGGGTTGTCGTCTTACAGCAAGCCTAGTGCAAGGTATGCACCTCTATACGTTGGATACTGTTGTCCATTCACTTTACGTACGTCTTGAAATAACAATAACCAAAAACAGTTGAAAATGAAAACACTCAGTCTCCGTTGGATTTACTGTAAATACTCGAAACGGTTCATTACTTATTAAATATTTATTATAACTGTTTACGCCTGGTGGGAATAACTGATTGAGTGGTAAATGCTAAATTATCAACCGCCAAGAGTAGAATATTATTGTTAAGTACAGGATTTTTAACCTCACTTTCAATAAACCACGTTTGTTGACATCTGTCATTATTTTCGATATAACCTAGAAATCAATTGGTGTTCTACTCACAGTTCAGTTTCACCGCCTGCCAAATATTTCAACGCCGGCTAGAATGTAGTTTCCTTACAAAGAAATAGTTTCGTCTGTGCGTCTCTCAGATAGAAGAGTTATTTCGCTCTAGTCACCCGTTGCATTTGAGCCTTTTCCTCTATGTTTTAGGCTACGCCTACGTCGTTTCTGATCTAGTGACTCTCTGCTAGCCATTTCCTTCTTCTCAAAAAGTTATTCTTTCTCTCGGCAACATGTCTCCTTAGAATACAGCGAGCAATTTTCTAGCCAAGTGCGTTAGCCGTGTGCATCCGTGTAAAACCGCGTTTATATGTTACACCACTTGCAGAATACTTTCTGTCAATATGGTAAATGCGAGCTGACATCATCCTCGACGTTATCCCAGTTGAAAATGAAAACACTCAGTCTCCGTTGGATTTACTGTAAATACTCGAAACGGTTCATTACTTATTAAATATTTATTATAACTGTTTACGCCTGGTGGGAATAACTGATTGAGTGGTAAATGCTAAATTATCAACCGCCAAGAGTAGAATATTATTGTTAAGTACAGGATTTTTAACCTCACTTTCAATAAACCACGTTTGTTGACATCTGTCATTATTTTCGATATAACCTAGAAATCAATTGGTGTTCTACTCACAGTTCAGTTTCACCGCCTGCCAGATATTTCAACGCCGGCTAGAATGTAGTTTCCTTACAAAGAAATAGTTTCGTCTGTGCGTCTCTCAGATAGAAGAGTTATTCCGCTCTAGTCACCCGTTGCATTTGAGCCTTTTCCTCTATGTTTTAGGCTACGCCTACGTCGTTTCTGATCTAGTGACTCTCTGCTAGCCATTTCCTTCTTCTCAAAAAGTTATTCTTTCTCTCGGCAACATGTCTCCTTAGAATACAGCGAGCAATTTTCTAGCCAAGTGCGTTAGCCGTGTGCATCCGTGTAAAACCGCTTTTATATGTTACACCACTTGCAGAATACTTTCTGTCAATATGGTAAATGCGAGCTGACATCATCCTCGACGTCATCCTTAATAAAATCGATTTAAACCGCGTTATAAGTTCGAGTGTCATTGTCTTAGGTTAACCGCGAGGTATTTCCTTATACCTCAGACCGTTAACTTTACTTTACATTAATTTAAATGAGTTCTAGTTAATGCCACTCTTCTCAATCTACGGTTCATCACTTCAGAACTTAACCCAGGCCTGGGACGACCAACGCATCACCGCTTCACCCACACCGTATAGTTTGGAATGGTAAGTGGGGTAGACTTAATTTCACTCATAAACTTGAACTATTTCTTTTAATTAACGTTTAGTGTTTAACTTAACTTCAGTGTTCTCTATTAATAAAGCGGACCTCATACGGCTATAGAAATTATTGGGGTGGTCTTCCGGACTTTTTAGTGTAACCTCGTACAATTTTGACCTACCTTATTGCTCTTTTGATAATTTATACATTTCTTTCTTTAGTTTTGCTATCAAAACTATACAACTATGAAAATACTAATATCGCTATTAAAAATTATGGGTTGGTGATAAAAGGTTGAAAATTTGGAGTTATAAGTATTTTTTAATGCCAAATCATAAAAACATTTTGTCAAAAAAATTTAGAAAATATTTTTGGGGTGGAGCGCACTTATCACTTAGGGGTATGAAAAAAAGTTTACGTACTACTCTTTGACCTACTGAATATACCCAAAACATTTCATAAGAATCGGTCAAGCCGTTTCGGAGGAGTGTTGTTACAAATACGAGAATTTTATATATAAGATATAATGAATTAATAAGATATAAGGTCATATAATTATTTTTCCTGAAGATACTGGTATTGATTTATCGACAAAAAGCTTTGAATAATATGTGTATTAAAACTATTCTTGTTTTTGAAATATTTTTAATTTATTAAATTTATATATATATATTCTTGATATTTTACGTTATCCATTGTTTTTCCATTGCACTGACTTTATGAAGTTAATATATGTTCTGTAAATATCTTAACCTCAAAATCAAACTCCAAAATTGCATCAACAAAATACAGTTTAATAAAAAAATGCTTAATGTAACACCAAAATACGCTAAATTACACTTAAAAAATAAACAAAACACTATTATCAATAAAGCAACAAAAATAGCGGAATTACACATAATTAAACAAAACAATAAATCTGCCTACCGTAAAAAAAGCTAAATCAACTTATAACTATACCCAACCAATTTGGAAATAATGAAAACTTTTGATACTCTCACACCTATTATTCATGAAAAAACACAACAAATTATAATAAAACATAAAACAAACACAATAAACAGAACAATAAACAGACAAAACAAAAAAATCGAAAATTTATCAAAACAACAACATAACCTAAAAAATAGCCTAGAACCAATCCACACATCAAAACAACAACATAACCTAAAAAATAGCCTAGATCCAATCCACACCTCTAACAACAATAAATTCATAAACTTAACTAAAACACAGTTTACTGAAAAAGAAAAAATAATAATAACTTACTTCTTATTACGAGCTTCCAAGGTTGGCCTCGATGGCTCGAAAAAAAAATAATAATAACAAATTCCTTCAAATATAACCTACCTAATTTCAACAAAAAACAAATCATAAAAAACCTAATAGTTGACACAGAATCTAACATCCACAAAATTACCCACCAAAATACTGAACACATAAGAAACAATATTAATAATAAAATTAACCTAATAAAAACGGAAAAAAACAAAAAAACGGAACAATATATAAATAAAAGAGAAATTATAAAACTCAGAGAAAAACTAGAAAACAACGACTACTTAATATTAAAATCCGATAAAACAAATACACCTGTAATAATAGAAAATACCAAATACATCGATTCAATGACTAACTACATAAAAGAAAATAAATACGAACAAATCCCAGACCCAACTAGCAATTACCTTATTATAATAAAAAACTTAATAGTCACTCACCGAAATACCCTAAACTATAACAACAAATTAAAATACCACACAAGACTATACCCATTCAAACCATGTGCACCAATATTATCAGGCATACCTAAAATCCACAAACCCGACACACCATTTAGACCACTAATAAATTTCACAACAGCACCATCTTACATAATCGCAAAAATACTAGACAAAATAATAAGATCTAAAATACAAACCATCAACACATACAATATAAAAAATGGATACGAATTAATTAATAGAATAAAAACCATAAAAACAAACAGCAACACAAAAATAATAAGTTATGACATAACTAACATGTACCCTAGCATCCCAATAAAAGAAACCATAGAAATAATAAAAAACAAACTAATACACAATAACAAAAAAAGAAACATAATAGATAGTATCATTACGCTAACCAAACACATATGTAACCAAAATTACTTCCAATTTAACTATAAATACTATAAAGAAACAACTGGACTCCCCATGGGATCACCCATATCATCTGTCATGTCAGAAATATATTTACAACACTTTGAATGAATAATAATTAAACCTATACTAAACACACACAATATTTCACTATGGACAAGGTATGTAGACGATATACTTGTAATATACCAACCTACCATTCACAATGAACACATCATAATATTAAACAAATTAAATACATACAACGAAAACATACAATTCACCGTTGAAACAGAAACAAATAGAACAATCAACTATCTCGACATCACTTTAAATATAAATGATAATAAAATAGAAACTACAGTATACAGGAAACCTACTTACAACAACACCACAATACACTACAAATCTAACCACCCCTGGACACACAAAATTAACACTTACAGTAACATGATAAATAAAGCAATAAAATACACACAGGATAACAAACAAAAATTAAATGAAGAATTAGATAACATTACAAAAATAGCAATAGAAAATGGATACAACAAACACCTTATAAAAAATATATACAATAAATTCACAAAAAAACGTAACCTCAACACAACACTACAACCGGAACACAAAAATAATAAAAATAAAACAATCTACCTACAATATAAATACACCAATAACAAAATAGAAAAAAAACAAAGAATACTACACTCCAACATACAAACCAAACAACAAAATAATAAAATATCTTAATAACACAAACCACAAAACAAATTCAGAAAAACATAACCTATCAGGAATTTACAAAATTACATGTAACAACTGTAACGCATTTTACATAGGGAAAACAACCATATCATTTAAAATAAGATTTGAAGAACATTATAGAGCATTCAAAAACAAAAATTCAAAAGTATCAAATGTTGCAGCACACCTAATATCACATAAACATGAAATAACAAATTACGAAAATAACCTAACCATACTTGAAATAAATAATAACCCAATAGAACTAAACTCACTAGAAAAATACCACATTTATAAAAACATACACAACAATTTAATGAATCTACAAACAACATATACAGAAGACATACTATTCAAAAACATAATACACAAGACTCAAGAGGAAACATATATGACGTAAACAATTACCAACACAATGGACCGAACATCCCCACCAGAAAAAATAAAGAAAAAGTAATCAGTGATTCGACAATGGTCAAGTGACCGAAAGGCGCCTCATCACTCAAGGTAAAATCATAGCACTTAATGGTGGATAAAATTACTTACAATAGTAATATATTAACCCCTTAACGGTCGATTTAAATTTCACTTTAACAACCCAAAAGTGCTTATTTTTTTTATTACTTAATTTTATTTGTTATAATATTACACAACTATTAAACATAAAATCAAAATTTAAAAAAATTATTTTTGTGGAAGAAAGTGAAATTTACTTAAATTTTGACGTTTTTTACAGAATTTCAGTTCTACATATCCATATATTCACTAATACTAGAAAAAAAGAAAAAAAACACTAGGCTAAAACTGTACATCACAAGTCTACAATTTTACACATTTTAGAAGTTTCTCTGTGTGTGGAATATTTTAAAGCATGGTGAAACGCAAAGTGTCACGTCGCACTCATTACACTGATAACGCGACTCACGCCGTATGTTATGCTTGGAACACACAGCACACCTCCTCATCTCATTTTTTCTTTTTTCTGTGGAAGGTACAAAATCAGGAAAATGCCTTTGCAGTAAACGTAGTGGATCATCTTCAGCGGAGGGTCTTCCTTTCTTTGGTTTATTTGATTCGTCCAGATGCTTTGAGACAATTTGCTCTACAAGATTTTCTCTAAATTGGAGAGAAGTCATTGAACCCCCGGATTCTTGGTGTAATACATGTGCATTGAAGATGCACATATTTACCAAATGCCGAAACTCCTTTTTGTACCATATTTTCTGCCGTTTACGTTCCATAGGATAGGCAGACAACATCTGGTCGACCCTGTTTTTGTTATAGTCATGAACTATTTCAGGTATTACAACTTCTTTTCCTCTTCTTATAACTGGAACATAGCTAATTTCATGTCTAGTTGATAAAAGGTGAACGTCCCTTTTGTCAGCCCACTTGACATAGATCATCCTCCCTTCTTTTTCAACAACAGCAAGTGACTCATTTTTTGACAATTTTTGTTTTACAGCATCTTTTGGCAAACCTTTTCTATTGCTTCGGATAGTTCCAACAACATCGGTTTTTTTACTAGTTAGAACAAGTGCTAGTTCTGGACTGGTATAAAAATTGTCTGTATACACACAGTAACCTTGATCAAGTAAACCTTCCATTACTTTCAGAACTACATTGACTGTATGAGGGTGTTGCGTATTTTGGGCTATTTCAGTTTCCTTTCCGGTGTAAACTATTACCTTCCAAATATAACCTGTTTTAGCTTCAGATAGTATATACGATTTAATTCCAAATTGTGCTCTTTTGATTTTTATGTACTGTAAGAAACGCAACCGCCCTTTCCACAAGAGTAGGCTTTCATCTACTGAGACATTGCGACTAGGAACATAAACTTCGCTAAACTTTTTTGTAATGTAATCAAAAACTGGCTTTATTTTCGACATTTTTTTATTTTCCATGACTGGGGTAGTGTTGTCTACAAAGTGTAGGAAACGGTTCAAAAGTTTTAGTCTATTATGAGGGATGAAGTTTGTAAAACCACGGGTGGAAAACAATTTTTTGTTTGTATAATATTTGCCTACTTCAGGTTTCCAAATAAGACCTAGCAGCACATACACAGCCAATAAAATAAATATTTAGTCGGTGTTTGTTTCTTTCCAAGCATGAAATCTAGAAAAGGGTAGAAGAGGACGATTGGCTAAAAATTGATCCGCATATTTATTAGTTTGTTGCACAATAATATCAACCAACTCATCTGTGATAAATAACTTGAATAGTTCATATGGATCATTATGATTTTGTATTGTTACCTTTATTCCTGGATCTCCAGTGAAAACGTTTTCAGTTAATTTTTTTCCAGCAGAGTGGTAGTTTTCCCAAACAAGGCTATTTAGATTTGGAAGGACAGCAGCTGCATTTACTGGGTTTTGATTTTGCACCTGAGGGCCTAATACTAGAGGAGCATTGTCTTCTATCTCAATTTCCTCCCCTAAATCATCTATTTCATCTGCTGAATCACTATCAGAAGCACTTTCTAACAACAATTCATGCAGTTGTCTGTCACTCAAAAATTCATCCATTTTGTAGAATGTATTACCTTTATAACCTAAAGCCAAAGTTCAAGAAATATCTCTCTTAAAAAGTAAACACAAATATCAATATTACTATAAATAACTTCAACACTAACTACACTATACATAAAATAATTAAATTGCATAAATAACACTATGAAACAATATGCCAAACGAATAGACAAGCACAAATGCACAGCAGGTTGACTGTTGGCAACTGACAATTCAAACGTCTTGAATCGAAAAAAACATTGGTAAAAATAGTACCATATTACAAAATATTTGCTTGAAGATATATGCACATGATCTAGCGGCATTCGGATGAACTTTGTCGAGCAAACGCGGCATAAACGGAATAAATACGATCAGGCCATTGACGCGACGTGTATATGCGGCAGCGGCCATTTTTCAGCATTCAGCTCGTGTCGCGTATAGTCGTCACAAACCAGTAAGGGGTTAACTTCATATATATATATATATATATATATATATATATATATATATATATATATATATATATATATATATATATATATATATATATATATATATATAGTATAAATAATATCATCCTGTTCCGAAATGCACAGTAAATAGTATCAACTTTACTTTAAAATTGGAAAACTGTACTCTTTAATCCACTTACCAGTTGTTGTTCAGTGTCGAGTTTCTTTCTTTGAACCTCTAATGATGTTAGAAGAGCCAATTGTTGTTCGACCAATAATACTTGTGCAACTAGTTGTTGTGCATACAAATCTCCTTTTTCTAGCAACAGGCCAACTGCAGCTTTCTGTGCGACTTCATCTGCAGCAACTGCAGCTATTATTTTGTTTTGATGAGCTTCTCTTTCAAACACTCTAGCATAAACTTGCTGGTCCCATTCCACCTCCCTATGTAGAATCATTTTTTACATTTATTATAAAGAAAATAATCTAACCATAAATAAAATAATTTTATTACAAATTGAACTTACTTTACAAGTGAATTTTTTACTACTTCAGCCTTCATAAGTTCATATTCTTGAAGTTTTATATATTCTTCAGCCAGAAGAGCTTCCATTTCATCTAAACATATGTATAAAGCTTTTAATATTAGTAAATATTTTAAACAATTCATAAATACAAAGTAAAAGTAATCTTAATATTTTTATTAAACTATCTAACGATTTGCAGAACTTTTCGACTAAATTCTGTAAACTTTACTCAGACAAAACATTTTTGAATGCACTAAGGGATTTTCTTCAGTCCCTAGGTAAGTGGTATTAGTTTTTATTACACCAAAAATAATAAAAAGGTTTTTATTATTAAACTGATTAACAACTTGCTGAACTTATCATTTAAAACAATTTACAAAAACGTAATGAGAAAAACAGATTGCCACAACAAATATAAATATGTGAAAACTTACTGAGACAGAACGTCTTCGATCGCTATGTGGCAATATTCATCTGTTAAAGTGTATAATTAAGATTCACCAAATGTAATGGACTACAAAATTTAAGAAAAACAAATATTTTCTCTATTTGAGTTTGTCCGATTGTTATAAAAACAGATACATAAACAAATATAAATATTTAACTCATCTTGTGTTAATTTTAGTTTATCCTACTTGCAGTAATTTGTTTGGTTATTTCAACACAGATGAAACATTAAAATTTTTGTTACAAAAATACAAACAATACACAATACAATTTATAGGAGCATTTACTTTACAGTGCCTTACTTTCAACACAATTACAAGTCTTAATTACAGTAGAGTTGCGATAATTCGATGTAGATGGAACCGAGACCCCTCGGATTACTAAAAACTCAGATTACATGGTAGTATGTTCCTATGCATTAGAAAAAATAGGAGTTTTAACCCGGCAGCGGTCACGTCATGGTCTTTCCCACCGGGCCTCCACCATTTTCTTAATATGTCGAACTGCCGATTTTTGTAAGCTTCCGCCCCCTCAGTACCTTTAAATAGACTCGTCCACTGGCGAATGCTGCGTTTGTATTTTCGCTATCACCAACGAGTGTCTTAGTGTAGCAGACTAAAAAAAAGCCAGTGTGGAAACGACCGTGCGCGACCCCTCGCATGTGCTAAAGTGTGACATAATTTTTAATTTACTTTTGTGTTATTGTTCGTTTAGTGCATTGTGTGTTATATTTATTGTGTTACTACGCAATATGAATCGAGCAGAAGAAGAACGATTTGCTAGAGTGTTAGATAACGCAGAAAGGGAAGAAAGGATTGAAAATCCTGGTAGTGTTAGAAGACAACTTTTTCGTGAAAAGAAACATTGAAGAGATGTTGGACCTACAGTCGCAGGGGCGAAATATTGCAGAAGATGCACGTGAATGACGATGCGGTCCATGACACTAGAGACAAAACAGTAAATTAAAAACTCTGTGCAACAGCTGTCGTACATTCATCTGCAGGGAACACACTGTACCGTCTTGTCAAGACTACGACACCCAAGGGCATCAATCGGATGAGGAACTGTAAGGAATTTCATTGCTATAACCGTCAAGTGCTTAGACATATTGTATGTAATTTTTTGTTTAAAATCATAAATTTTTATGGTTTCATTTCATCACTGTAATACTATGATAAATTGTAATATTATGATAAATTTACTTAAACATTCAACACATTTTGATTCAAAATTGTTTCTTTTACATTACAGCTATTGTAAACATTCAGTACATTTTCTTATTCAGAAATTAGTTTTCTTTCAGAATATATCAATAAACATAAGTCTTTGTAAAGGAGTCTTTATGTTATGACAACTTATCAAAAGTCATATATTTTAAAAAAAAATAAATTTGGTAAATCTTAAAATATTATTTAAAATTATTTTATACAATAATGTTACAGTTAAAACCAATAGAACTTAAGTAAATACATTATACTTAATTACGATGTTTGTATTTTTAAAATAAAATATTGTTCAGTAATTTTTTTTGTATTATTAATATGACCTGGTCGAATCCACTGTGCGCGACCCCTTATATTTTATTTTTCATGCAACCTCTGCCGGGTTAACGAATCCTAACAATATAATTAAAACTGCACTAAATAAGTTCATTTTAGAACTTTATATGAACATTTCTCGGAAGCCTGACTTAATTCATTTGTATACCGTGTTGATAAAAACATATCTTGGAAACTCGACTCATCTCCTTTGCATAACGTATGGCTATAAACATTTCATGGAAGCCCGATTCATTCCTTTTGGATACCATATTGATATAAATATTTCTTGGAAACCCGACTCATCATTTTCTGTTAAATAAATAAAATAAGCTGAAATAGAAATAGGCTCGAATTTCATGGAAGCTGAAACACCAGGATTCGGATTATCGAGACTCTACTGTACATTGTTTTTGTTGCAAGTGAGATTCCACTGTATTTACTTCTAAATATTTTTGAATAATAGAATTTTTCCGAAAATAACGAAAACAAAAAATATTCTATACAAATTTGTTTAAAAAATATGGTATACAATACAATTTTTCAAGTATTGTGGTAGAGAA
Organism: Prosapia bicincta; assembly: GCA_036971475.1. Classification (NCBI taxonomy): domain Eukaryota; kingdom Metazoa; phylum Arthropoda; class Insecta; order Hemiptera; family Cercopidae; genus Prosapia; species Prosapia bicincta. The sequence goes on along the minus strand of JBAIZL010000007.1, from coordinate 19,883,810 downwards.
GGTTTGTGTTTCAGCAATATATAAAGGGGAAATGCCACAAAGGTGGTACCAAGTTTTATTACGCTAATGAACCAGACGTCCTTAAGAGTTTTTTAGTGTACTCAGGTGCTGATGGTATTTTAAGTGCAAAAGACCATATGGTCAGAGTTGTGATAGCACTTATACATTTTCTACTAGCAATCAATGATTCACTTAGTATGGTCACTAAACAGCATGAACTCACTTAGTATTTCTTTACGTTGTAGGGCTTGAAATGACTGTTGAGTACACAATTCTTGCTGTAACTTCTCTTCTTCTTTCAACCATTCATCTGATGCTCTGAATTTATTATTTGAAGCAACAAGTTCTTGAATCATTCTTCCTGCATTATCTTCAACTGAAAAACAAAATGAAAAAATAAATTTTAAAATAATTTTCCTCAGCATACAAAGAAAGTATTATGGTCAAGATAATTGTATTTAATATTTTAAAAGAATAATGCTGCTAGATAAGTAAGAGAAATTTTGTAATTTGTCTAATACTTTTTAAAATTTTACTTTACAGAAATATTCAGGTTAATTTTCATTTCTTTGAATTATTTTCAGAACTCTCTCTAATAAGACTAAATTAATAGCAAAATAGACTATTTTAATTTGTTACATATTGTGATTCTGTAACATAAAATATATACTACAAAAATTGACTACAATAAACATATTATAATCAACAATAATAATGTCTATTATATGAAATGTTTAAAGTCATACAGTACGCAAAGGAAATGAGACCGGCTTTCAAGATATGTTGATATCAATATGGTATGCAAAGGAAATGAGTTGGGCCTTCAAGAAGTGTTTATATCAATACAATATGCAAAGGAAATGAGTTGGGCCTTCAAGAAATATTCATATAAATACATAATTTAAAGTACATGAGTCGAGCTTTCAAGAATTGTTCATATGAATACGGAAAAGAAAAGAAATGAGTCGGGCTTTCAAGAAATGTCCATATAATGTTCTACAAACTTATTTTGTGCATTGCTAATTATAGTATTAGGGTTCAATAGAATTCCTATTTTTTCTAATGCACTGTAATGTATTTCCATATAATCCAAGGGGGTCTAGGTCCCATTTATGTTAAATTATTGAGACTCTATTGTATTTGTAAGACATGTATAAACGACTCTTTTGGTTAAAAATTGTTACGTTCTTGAATATATGAGTGGAAGTTAACATAAAGTGATATCTATGTGAATTTGTTTTATTATTGAATTTTAAAGAAAACCGCTCATACCACCCAGTTGACCCACCAAGCTAAGGGATACTACCTCATCCCGATTGCCCAGATTTGGATCCCTCTGATCTTCATTTGTTTGGTCTATTCAAATAGCATTTAAAAAGTAGAGGCACTTAAAGAGGTTTGTAAATGTTCAGAAGTAACTAGCAAATCAAAGAATTTTTAGGAAAGTGGCTTAAATAAAAAGATCTAGACATCTTTGGATGTGATAAAAAAAAATGAGTTAATCAATGAGAAAGGACATAATATCAATCAAGATTATGTTAAAAATAACAAAAGACTCATTATGTAAAATTATAGTTTTTATTTTTCTCTTAGTTTATCTCTTTAATTAATTTGCTGTCATATAAAACTCAAATCTCCAAAATAACAAATATAATTGTCAGAGTTTAATTCCCATATTCAATGCCTGATGATTATATTGAAATAATAACAGAAATATTCAATATCTACTAGTAAATATTAGTGCTTACTAGTAAATGAAATTAAAACAAAAATTTACTTTATTACAACACAGTAATAAAATTTATCAAAATGGTAAACAATAATCTGAGCTGTTGTTAGTAATAGAGTTGTTTTGTATAGAAATATACATTGATTGAAAATACTTGTTAGATCATTGGTTCCCAAACTGGGGGGCGTGAAGGCAAGTAGGAGAGGGGGGGCGCTAGACAAGTTGAAAAATAATAAGTAAATTCTCATTTAGTTAAAATTTAAAAACACAATTTAATAAAATTTAAAACTAAATTTACACCTGAGATTTTTTTACATAAGTATTTTTTTTTACCATGATGTTTAGAAAATTTAAATGAAATGTATGCATTTATAAAAGAAATACACAAGTAAAGGATGTGCAAATTTTGTAAACTTGCTTCTTGTGAAAGTAATTATGCTATAAATAAATAAATTGTTACACAACTATTCTTTGAGCCTAGCTTGTGAGGTTATGTTAAAACTTAAAACATATAAAAACATACACAAAACTCACAAATTAATCATTTATTGACTCATACCTGTTTCAGTGACAAAGTCATCATCATTAATGAGTATTACTACTACAAACTCTACTTTACAAGAGACACTCACTGATGATGATGATGACTTTGTCATTGAAACATGTATGAGTCAGTAAATGATTAATTTGTGAGTTTTGTGTATGTTTTTATTTGTTTTAAATATATATATATATATATATATATATATATATATATATATATATATATATATACATATATATATATATATATATATATATATATATATATATATATATATATATATATATATATATAATATTTGTTTCTTTTTCATTTGTACATACCATTTATTTTTAGTATAAGTGGAGGGAGCGTGAGAGGCTTTCATTTCAAGAAGAGGGGGTGTGGTACCAAAACGTTTGGGTACCCCTGTGTTAGATGGTGTAAATTTCAAGAGGACTGAAGACGTTCATAACAATTTTAATTGTATATTAAACTGTAAATATATTTAACGTCTTTATGGCCCCTTTAGAAGTGCAGATACTAGGAGATATATGACTTTAGGGAAAACTCTAATTTCTGCTCTAATATAGCATTGTGCATTTCTATGAAGTATGATTGTGACTTCAGATGATAATTAAACAAACAGAAAGTAACCTTAACACAAGGGTACCCTTTGTCCTTGTTTTGAATTTTGTATGGTTTAAGGTACAAAAAGCACATACTAAGTATGTTAACTTTTTTTTTAATTTCACAGACTCATAAACTAAATATCAGTACATTCTTGATTTTCTTAACTGACTAAGTAGGTGGTACCTCCGAAATACTTGTATTTTAGTGTATTTATTTCCTCCTATGTGTCTATATTATAAAAATAGAAGATGGTTACCAAGATAAATCTGTGTTAGTCTCCTATATAATTAAAAAAATAGAAACTACTACAGACATGCTATTTTTAATTTTCCTTTTTAGACAATATTTTTTTAAAATTATTTTTGTTTTAACTGTACAAATACATTTTTAAAGTGTGGTATGTGATTTGTTTTGAAAAAAATGAGATTACACCAAAAAAGTAATAAAACTGAAAAAAATATGCTATATTAAAAATTAATTATGCATTATTCTAAAATGATTATGACTTTTATGTAAAACTAAAGATGTTTTGTTTGCTGCTTTAGGTTAGTTTAATGATTACTTTTTTTTAAAAAGTATATGCATCTATATAATTTAGATAGGATAATAAGGTAGTATCATTTTCTATTCAACTTAGAATATCTATCATTTCTAAACACTGAGGCAGTGGAATATCTTGGGAAAGAAGGTATGTAAGATGTTATGCACTAAGCAAAAAAATATAACAATTATTGTACTTAAAGAGAAATATAAGCACATAACATGTTTATAATCAAGAAAACGTGTTTGTACAATAAGCAACAATATTTGTGAAATTAAAAAAAAACTTTATAACATTAATTAATACAGCTTAGAATATTGCAATTCAAAAAATAATATAACTTTATATCTTAGTATAATTTTTAAATACACTGCATCTATAAACCTTAACCCTTTGATTAGCCACATGTACATGCCCTAATATGGGCCCTGGAAGCAAGAAATTTTTACATTTCTTCTTTTTTCTAATTTTAAAAAAATCTGTCTAATTTTTTAAATTTAAGTAATATTTGTTAATTTTTTTTTATTAACTAAGTGTCTAATGTTAACTAAACTTTACCTCACGCTTAGTGACAATTTCTTTGCTAAAAATTATCTGTTTTTTTTGTAAAATACTTATTTATTGTAAAATACTGCACAAAGTTCGAAACAATCTGTAAACACAAGGGAAAAACCATTGACTTTGGACACAAAAGAACTTCTTCATTATTCATTCGCTTAATCATTGTAAAATACCCCACAAGCGATCTGTAAATACGTTGGAAAACCCATAGACTTTGGACTCAAAAACTGGTTGCTATGTACTCTGTGTAATATTTACTATCCAGATAGTTGCAAATATTATACCTTGAAAACAGCATTATACACAGAAAACCATAAATGTACGGGCAATGCTTATCTGAGAGAAATGGTAGAGCGTACATATACGGAATGCTCCCGCTGACCGTTGCACGATCTCACCTACTGGTACGTGAATGCTAATCAAAGAGTTGAACTTATTCTCTTTAAATAAATATTATACTTAGTCATATAATGTTTTGCATTTTATTTTCAGCCCAAGGCCATCTCTTGAATACTTCACCTTTTAGCAGATGGTCAATAAGTTTCATTCTTTCAGCCTCTTTCTGGCTTTGGAAACGTTCGACTTCTTCTTCTAATTTATTTTGTTGTTCAAGTAAATTTTCTAAAAGCTAGAAGAGAAAATATAAATATATTTCTTGCAAATATATTCCAATTTTTTAAAATTAGATAATGGTGTAACTAAAACTTTTTCTTTTTCTTTCTTAATAACTTTAATGTAATTTTTTAAATTTAATTTATTAAACAAATTCTTGGTGTAATTAAAACATTCTACAATTAACAATAAAGTTAAATGCATTTCTTGTTATTGAAAACATGATATTCTCATCACCTATAAGTGAATTATTGAAATAAAATAAATTAACAATAAGAGAAATTACATATACTATAAAATAATACTACATAAATGATATTTTTCTAATCTTTTTTCTGATTTTCATAGAAGTTATGATATGTGGTAATGTCTGTTCTAAAATTTGTTTTAAAGATTCCATATAAGTTTCAATGTGTAAAGTTCAATTGTTTTGTCATTGCTGTTAATAGATAATTTTTCAAGTCAGTGAAGCACTGTGTTAAAAAAAATTGTTTGGTGTTATACTGGTTGTATAGATGTGTTCTGCAAAAAATGTGTCTGCCCTTTTAAATTTTCTATTGAATTTGGATTTTTAGTGTTTTGTTTTTGTTATAAATATGAAGTTGATTATTTTGTTGTCCTGTTTCAAGTGCAAGTACATTATTTTAGTTTATCATTGATTGTGTGACATATATTTTCTATGAAAGTTTTGAAAATTATGCTCTAGATTTAAGCATGGATCTTTTTGAGGATGTCATCAAACATAAAGTAAGTATAAAAGATTTTAAGCTCTGATTGTTTCATGCAAATTTTATTATACTTAACATGTGCCAATGGTGACCATGTTAACTATCAATAAATAATATACATACAACCTCTAACCACAAATATTTTTATTCTAGTCTTATGTACATTTCGGTTGTAAAGTAACCATCCTCAGAGACAGTTGTATTATTTATTAATATTAAACCCCTGTAAATTATTCCAAGTAATTAGTAATTTTAACTATCGCTGAATAAAATTATCTGGTAAATCAGCATGTCAGATTCAATCTGAACGTGATTCAGTCATTTTTTTTTCCCCAAATAGCCTTATCTCTTTCCCCCTGACAGACTTATATAAACTATAATCACTCATATGCTCATGGAAACAATATATATATATCTTTAATCTGTGCATCTGTGACATCTGATTTCTTACTTACTTCTTATTACGAGCTTCCAAGGTTGGCCTCGATGGCTCGATGTCTCCTATACACACACTCTGCCAATGACCAGAAACAACTTTGTTTCAAGATTCTGTCCAGGGTACATTCCCGTCCTAGTTGCTTTATCAAGGGACTCCTTGTTGCTGCTGTTACAGGACACTTCAAAAGTATGTGCTCTAATGTTTCCTCTTCTTGCTTGCACACTCCACAGATAGAGTCGTTAGTAATATGAAACCTTTTCAAATATGTATTGGTGACAATGTGTCCCATACGAGCTCGTGCCGCAAAAGATGCCACTGAACGTGATAATGACTTGAAGATCTTTGGATCATTAGGTTGTTTTTGTAATGAATAATATTCACGCCCAGTATTGCATTCTCTCCATTTCTTTCTCCAACAGATGTGAGATTCTTTATCAACTGCCTCTTTGCAATTAGTTAAGGAGTAACAACTTTCAGGAGATGGAAACAAGTTGCAAGACGCCTTGGCAGATCTGTCAGCTTCCTCATTCCCAGGAACACCACAATGACTGGGGATCCATTGAAATACAATATTTTTCTGTTCTAAGTTTTTTAACAATTTAGTTATTTCAGATGTTCGAAAATGGTAGTCTGTAGTGTGCTGTACTTGAAGGGCTTGAAGGGCCGACCTGGAATCGGTAAGAATGCAGATGTTCTGTGCATCCATAGTATTGCTAAAAACCAAAGCAGCATTTAAGGCCATCAATTCAGCATTCATACTTGAAGAGGAATCGCAGGGCACATAGTAATCCTCGTTTAATTCTGGACAATGAAAAGCTGCACCTCCCCTATGGTTCTCTTTATCAACGGAACCATCTGTGTAGATTTTTACAAAGTTGTTATATGTGGTGTTTATCAATTCCATAGCGACAGATTTTAGTAGGTGAGGTGAATCTTCTTTTGTGAGTGAACCAGGAATTTCAAGATTGGTTTTTATTGGGATTCGAAGCCAGGGTTGTTGTTCCAAAACAACTGGAATTTTTTCTGATTCCATTGTGTTTAATGATTCGCAGGGTTTGTTATGATGGTAGAACAGTGACTGTCGGATGTTAGTTACCAATGCAATGTTAGAAAGAGTGTTAAGTGAAATTGCCTTCATCTGAAAATGTTTCTTCCACATTCTGTTTTTTATATATAAGTCAAAGGGCATGACTGACAGTTCAATTTCCATAGACTGTATACTTGTGGTTTTTGGACAACCCAAACAAATCCTCAGAGATGAGTTCTGTAATATTTGTAATTTTCGAATATGAGTTTCATGTTTTATGTTGTGACATCTGATTTCTACTCTGTGACATCTGATTTCTACTCTAGACAATCTGTGATTACAATTATTTCATTTCATTCTCTCATATTTCTTTTTGTGTTTTCTCTTCGATTGACAAAGACCACTGTGTGGTTGAAATATATCATTGTTTAAGTGCTTTTATGTGTTTCTATTTCAAGACTACAGTGTGGACTCTTACCAAGGTAAGTCTGTCAGTCTCCTAGTCCAAAAAATCTATATATATATATATATATATATATATATATATATATATATATATATATATATATATATATTTAGGTTAGTTTTGGTTGGTAAAGATATAAAGTAAAGGTTGGTAACCTAAAAATATATAAACGTATATTAATTCTTTCCATTTTCATATTCCTTCACTATCTTTGTATTTGTGTTCTTTCCTCCTTTCCTATCTTATATAGAATGAATCTTCCTAAGCTATATTTGAAACAGCTTAAAAACCTGGCTTTTAAAATCTCAAAAATAAACATGCATATACTGTTTTTAGAAGCATGTCTAAATCTAGGCATTACACCAAAGGGTTTAAATATGAAATCACCACTGTCAGGTATGCCCCAATATATCAAAACTGTTATTTCTCCAATTTACAAAAACAACTCTTTCCAAATTACACGTTTGGTCTTACAGTCTCACAAACAAGAACAAGTCAAATTATCTGAATTACTAACCTCAACTGCCAAATTAATTACCTCCAATTTTCCATATCTAATACAACAAATGGAAGATACTCTCAATAAAGGATACATACTGCAAGACAATCTTGCAAAGAGTAAAATACATAAACTTTCAAAACTCTGCATTCAAGAAATAAATCTTTTTGGCCAAATCAAAAAATATGATAATCCAGTTTTACCTGCCGACAAACCACCTCTTGTTTGTGACAAACCTAGCCTAAGTTCTCTCTTCAAGATACCAGTACCCTGTGGACAACTCCCTAAACTGCCAACCCAATCATTATTGCTAAATAACAAAAATAATAATAAAAACAGTCCCGATATAAGAAATAACCCTTCACCAAAAACAGTTGCCGTGCACAGCATTTCCAACCACACACTCTCGGAACATAAACTACAAGTAATTTCTAAAGGCCTGTCATTCACACCAGCTAAGGAAATAGACCAATTCAAGTTAGGAAAAGATGTTTTCAGCTTTGCCAGAAAACTTAGGATAAAAAATTATATAGCTCAGACACCAACTTTCAAAACGGATACAAACATAGGCGTATGTCTTGCAAAATTCAAACCACCCTCCAACTGGGATCCACCACCACTACCACCTGATCACCCCATTGAACTTTACATCAACTTTATCATGCAAAGCATCACCAATATAAATTTCACTAAAAATCTGAAGACTAAACCTAACTTTACTAAATTAGAAAAAGCGGCAATATTTTCGTTAAAAAACAATAGAGATATTATGATTCTTCCAGCAGATATAGGTTCAACCACTGTCATTATGAATAAAAAAGACTACATCAAAGAAGCAAATAAGCAACTGTCAGACATCACAACATACAAAATACTTACAGATAACCCTACTACAGATTTCAACAATTTACTCTCGGACCTACTCAAATATACATCCGAACAAAATATTTCGGAAACATCTATAAAATTATTATATAATGAAAACCCCTCTACTCCTCAATTCTATATATTACACAAGATCCACAAAAACATAATCCCTCCACCTGGTAGACCAATAATTGCTGGCTCCAATTCAGTAACGGAAAGAATTTCAGCTTTCCTCGACTCACACCTTCAACCCTTAGTAAAGAACCTTCCATCACATACCCAGGACACCGATCATTTCATAGATCGACTTTCACAAATATGTGTACCTCTACCCCCGGTAACTATTTTGGTCACCATAGATGTCACCTCTCTCTATACCAACATCCCTCATGCACATGGCCTATCTGCAATAGAGAGTTTTCTAAACAAACGCCCAGGCAAGCCTTTTCCCATTACACCTTTTCTTGTGAACCTGACCAGGTTCATCCTCGAGAAGAACAATTTTCAGTTTGAGGGAAGGAACTACCTTCAAATAAAGGGAACAGCAATGGGCACTAGAATGGCCCCATCGTACGCAAATCTGTACATGGGATTGTTGGAAGAAAGTTTTCTAAAGACACAAACACACCAGCCATTATGTTGGTATAGATTTATAGATATCAACAGCCTTCCAGAGAAGAGGATACCCAAAAAGACTCATTGAAAACCAAATTCATTCAGCACAATCCTCGGTTCACCATAAACCACAAACAGAACAAAATAAACTGTCTTTAACAACAGACTACCATCCTGGTCTACATAAACTCAACAAGATATTGAGAGATGGCTTCAAAATTCTTCAAGCTTCCGTCCACACCAAAAATCTGTTCACCGATCCACCTCAAATTTGGTACAAACAACCTCCCAACTTGAAAAACATCTTAGTACATCCTAAACTACCAGACCCTGATGCAGAGAAACCACACAAACTTCCTCATGACTCCTTCCCATGCAATAGACCTAGATGCAAGACGTGTCCAATACACCCCTCGGCAAATAGTTTCAACAACCAAACAACAAAAATGGTCTTCAAAATACAGGGTCATCATAATTGTACATCGAAAAATGTCATATACCAGCTACAATGTAAATTTTGCTCAGCACAGTACATAGGCCTGACCACGGATGGTCTGAATATCAGAATGAATGGCCACAGAAATGATGTTAAAATTATGAATATGGATAGGCCAACAGCTCAACATGCTGCGAGTCACATCACAACTTTTGATGACTGCTATACCACAAAAATAATTAAATCACTCCCCGCTGATTGCAATCAAATACATTTTTTTTCCTAATAGCCTCAGACGTCTCCCATCTCTTTTTCCCTGACAGACTTATATAAACTATAATCACTCATATGCTCATGGAAACAATATATATATATATATATATATATATATATATATATATATATATATATATATATATATATATCTTTAATCTGTGCATCTGTGACATCTAATTTCTACTCTACACAATCTGTGATTACAATTTATATTTATTTTATTTCATTCTCTCATATTTCTGTTTGTGTTTTCTCTTTGATTGACAAAGACCACTGTGTGGTTGAAATATATCATTGGTTAAGTGCTTTTATGTGTTTCTAAAAATATATATTCTGGATGAGCATAACAATATAAAAAAGGGGAAATATAATTTGGAAAAAGGGGAATTTTGAATAAAATAAAATATATAAATAGCGTCGAGAAATATAAGTATAAAGTAATAAAGTGATATAAAATAAATGTCTACGTGAATAAGGGGGTTAATGTGTTGATGTCGTCGCTAATATGTTGAAATAAAATAAATGCCTACGTGAATAAGGGGATATAAGGTGAAATACCGTCATATATATGTAACAAAGTATATAAATATAATAAAGATAATAAAAAAATAAAAATAATAGTAATATGAAATAGGGGTTAAATTTAATATAGTTGTGTTCAGATAGAGTGGATAGATTTGTAACTGAAGTGCGGTTGAGGTTAGGTTAAGACGAATTATTTTAAATTAAAAAAAAATTTATGATGAATAGTTGGGAGGAAGCTAAGAAATATAGTAAATATAATAATAAATATCAATCTATAACGTTAATGAAATATTTGGAGATATTGAGAGATGGGGGATAGACAAAAGTGTCTAATTAGGTGAGTTTTAAAATAACATACACCAGTTAAGACAATTAGCTTGAAATTTTCAGCTCAGTATTTAATTATTAGAGAATTAAGATACAATTGTATCGTAGGATTAATTTATAAGTGGACGAAAGGGGACAGATGAATGTATAAACGTCTTTTAAGTGGACAATTATAAAAGGATTAAAGACAATGTAAGATAAGTTAGCCAAATGTGTTGAGGTATAACTTACTCAATAAGAATTTGTTCAGTTAATTATTAATGAAAATGGACAATTAGAGAATAAATGTTAATTTGAATTTAATTTTTTTTTTAAATGTATATTTAATCAAGCTTGGAGAATGTTAAAGCATGTATTAATGTAGATATTAAGAACATTTTTTATTTAAATTAAATTAGGGGACATTGTAACATTTATAGAATGGGCTATATAATGTTGTTTAAGAATTGGAAAAATAGATTAGAAATAACTCACACAAAATGTGAGATCGGAGAAATTCATTAAGAGATTGGTTAAATTAAATTAAAACTAATTTTAGGTGAAAGCCTAGAAAAGGTTTTAACATATAAAAGAGATTCTGAACTGGAAAGAATGCATTAGGAAATTTGTTGGATCAAATAACCTAACAAATAAAATTAGAACAAGATAATCTAATAATAATAAAATTTAAAAAAATGTAAACTATGTTAACATAGGGCATAAGTAGTTACTTGAAAGAGAAGGTAAAACAAGATTGTAAACAATGAAGTGAGATAGGGGCTATGTTTGTATTAATCCATGCCAAACACACACATTTCGGAATTATTACAAAGGTAAAAAGCAAAGACACTGCACACACAAATAATAGTAATTAAATAAACAATGGAACATTTGTTGAGGATAGGATAGGTGAAGCAGTATGTTAACCAAATTAAAACGGTTGAAAACAATTTCGATTAGTTGATCAAATTTAAAGCCAAGAAAGTAGGTCAGTGTTACAATCGACTAGTGGGAAAAAAAGGAACCTCATTACATGAAAGCAAAGGTTTATTGGTAATTAATATGGAGTTTGGAGAAGGAATCAGCGCCATGTTTCAAACATTTTAAAAATAAAAACTACGCGTTAGTCTGGCGTGGGCAGCCGAACGAAGCGAAGCCATTTTTAGAAGCCAAAATCTCGTTTGGAGCATATCATCAAAATTATATGAATTTGTGAAGAAACGTGGCCAAAATAAAACGAAAATAAGTGAATTTAAAACCTATAATACAGTTAAATATAATTGAAGTAACAAATAAGAATTTAATTGTGTGTGAAACATAAAATTTAAAGAGAACTGGATCCTATATGAACAACCAGCAAAACTCCGAAAATCGATACTGTTACACACATCTGTTACACACTTCAGTTTCTCCTTCTGTTGACAAAGGACAGATCCAAAACGTATCATTATTTTAGTTTTCTAAAAAAACTCTATCTATATTTCAGTATTAGTACACAAAGTGTTAAAATTATTTTTTATCTAATTTCAAAGTAATATTTCCTAAAGAAATTAAAGTCTAAATCTTTCCTATAAACAAGTGTAGTAAATAAATAATACAGCATATTTAGAGTCATCTCTCAGGCCTGTTTTTGTATATATAAACTGATAATATTCTGAGACATATAATTACCTTATCTTTATCCTGTTTGTTTTGGCTCTGAATTATAAACTCCCTGCCTTTCTGATCCTGTATTTCTTTCTCTACTGCCAATAGTTCTTGAAGCTTTTCGTTCTAAAATATAAAAATAAGAAAAATTAAAATACAATTTTTTTAAAATCTCCATATTAAACATTTTTTTGTACATTTGAACTAGAATACTAAATGTTAAATCAAGATTTTTTTTTTTAAATTTAAAGACTGAATTAAATTTAGCAAGCACAAAATATAGATTAAATTATTTGCATGCAATTTCAGGAAAATAAGGACCTATGAAAACATTCATTTTCATGTTTCTTCTTTGATGTTTCTTTTATACTAACAACAAAAATGTATAAACATAAAAAATCAAATACTAAACCATAAAAAAAGACATGCCTTTTTCCTTTCCAACCGTCTGAATAGATCCTAGAACAAAGAAAATTTAAAAAATAAATAAATAAAAGAAACAGAAAGTCTACAAAAATGAAATAAAATTAAATAAAAAGTAACACAAATTAAAGTTGCTTGTTGTAATCATCTTGAATTCACTAATTTAATTATAAGTAATTATTGCATAACTGGGTGAATACTTTCGAACCTACTTGCTGATGAGTTTCGAAATAATCATTTCATTGACGAAGCAAACTTGCTGGTGATCACTCAAGGTTGTTGGATGTATGATGTATGAGGGTTTGGTTTAAGCAGGTTTGTTTAGTTTATAATGGAATAAGGTATTAGATTCAAAATGTGTGTGATCATTTTAAAATATGTTGTTTTTGTGTTGTGTGATGTTATCGTATTCTTCAATTTTGTCTATATTGGTTAATTATTTAACAATGGTTTAATATGTAGAGAATATTTAAATTATTATAGATGTTTGTGTATGTGTGTTGGGTGTTTTATATACAAGGTGTGGCTAGAAAAAAACCGAACTGATGCTATAAAAAAATTTTCCATTATTTACAATTTGATGTTATCTCCTTCAATGTACTCTCCTCCTCGGTCTATACACCGCTCCATACAAATTTTCCACTGTTCATAGCAATGCTGCAGATCATTTTCGGTAAGTCCATACATTACTTCCGTCGCTTTTTCTTTTACTGCTTCAACACTCTCAAATCTAGTTCCTTTCAAAGCTGACTTGACTTTAGAGAAAAGAAAAAAATCACAGGAGGCCAAATCAGGTGAGTAGGGTAGATGGTCTAAGATGGGAATGTTGTGATTGGCTAAAAACGTCTTCACTGACAACGCATTGTGAGCTGGGGCATTGTCTTGGTGCAGGATCCATGTCTTTTTTTCCACAAATCGTTCCGTTTTCTCCGTACTCGCTCACGTAGGGTAGTCAGGACGCTAATGTAGTAATGCTGATTCACTGTTTGTCCCTCTGGTACCCAATCAATGTGTACAATCCCTTTGACATAAAAAAAAAACAATCATCATTGCCTTGAATTTCAATTTTAACATTCGTGCTTTTTTTTGTCGTGGAGAATCAGGAGATTTCCAATGCATCATTGGCGTTTGGTTTCGGGATCGTAAGTAAAAAACCATGATTCATCACAAGCAATAACATTTTGTAAAAAGGTGGGATCACTTTCAATGTTTTCTAGGATGTCAGAACAAATCATTCTTCGGCGTTCCTTCTGTTCAATTGTGAGACATTTTGGAACCATTTTTGCACACACTTTGTTCATGTTGAAACTTTCATGAAGAATCTGCCTAACACTTTCCTTGTCAATTCCTGTCAATTCAGACATTGCTCTGATTGTTAAACGGCAATCTTCTCGAACAATTTTACCGATTTTTTCAATGTTTGCATCAGTTTTTGCTGACAATGGTCTGCCAGTGCGAGCGTCATCACTTGTGTCTTCGCGGCCATCTTTAAATCGTTTAAACCACTCAAACACTTGTGTTCGCGATAAAAAATCATCGCCGTACACTTGTTGCAACATTACAAACGTTTCACTTGCAGATTTTCCAAGTTTGAAAAGAAATTTGATGTTAATACGCTGTTCTTTCTGTACACTCAACATTATTCCGACGCACAGACAAAACGTCAACTACTTAGAACAGACGCCACGGGCAGACTGAGTGCAGGAGGCAGATGAAACTCGAGCAGTAGGCGGAGCAAGAGTCACGTGACAGGCCAGGCGACTTTCAGACTTATTTCATTCGTTTTATTGTTTCACCTGTGCTAGTTCGGTTTTTTTCTAGCCTCACCTCATATGTGTTGCATATGTGGATTTTGGATTTTGTTTTTTATGTCGTTTGTGTTTTTTTTTTTTTTAGTGTTATGTAAAATTATTTACCGGTTTGACCAATGTAGAAGCTAGGGCATTTGTTACATGTTACTTTTTATATACCTGATAGATTATATTCGTCTGTGTTTTATTTGATAGGATTGTATGTGTTGTCTTAAAGTGTTTGTTGTTTTGTAGCAACAATTTTCTCCCTCAATACAGAAACTTAGTAGCAACCTATTTGCTCGTACACACTCAAGTAATCATTTTTGTTTGGTCAAATAGCTGTATTATTAGTACATTTTGAAGCGCCTATACTTTATAGTGTGTAATATAAACTTATCTTGATACTAACTGAGATGTAAGTGCTGTGAACATTCCTTAAATCTTACACAAGAGGGTTTTATCTCTTTATCACAATCTTGCCTATTTTTACAATTCTTTCTTAATTTGCAAGGCAATAATAGAGTGAGTGAGACTAGCTGATTGGTCCAAAACCAAAAAGAAATAATGTGATATTTACTTCCCTTAAATTACCACAAAGGGTATGATTAAATAATGGTCATTTGCCAACTTATATTTATAAAGGTTTGCAATGAACTTTATTAATAAGATTTAGGCAAACTTCTGCATAATATCTATTAAACTTTGTTTTCTATGTAACTGTGACAAACTAAAACTCATCAGTTCAAATAAAATCTGTAAGCAATTCATTTAAGGTACTAATAAAGAAAAAGGTGTAATAAATTAGAAAGCATGGAAAGTCCAACTCCAAGCTATGAAAAGTGAAACTGTTTGACATTTTTAATAGTATGCTGACAGTATGTCAATAGTTCTAGTATTACCTACATTGTTATTAAGATTACCAAAATAACAGGGCTGAAAGAACTATGCGTAAATTTGTTTAAAGTGTATAAACAATAAAAAATTAATTTGTTTGATTTAAATATATTTGAGTAAAGACATGAAGCACATATCATGAGGATGCCATAAAACTGTAAAGGATGGCAAAAATAAGCAATACAAAAAACTCAATAAATTTAACCTTTGATTAGCAATCACGTGCCAGTATGTGAGATCGTGCAACAGCCAGGGGAAGCATTCCTGTATATGTATGTTCTACCATTTCTCTCAGATTAGCTGTATTCTAGGTTAAATATTTGCAACTATCTGAGAATAAATACTACACAGAGTACATAGTCACCATTATTTTGTGTCCAAAGTCAATGTTTTCCACGTGTTTACAGTTCATTTCGAACTTTGTGCGTTATTTTACAATGAATAGCTATTAGACAAAAAAAGGATTATTAGATAATTTTAACAAAAAAATTGTCAGTAAGGTAAAGTTTGGTTGACATGAGAAAAATAAGTAAATAAAAAAATATTAACAAATATTTCTATAATTTAAAAATTAAGAGAAAAACAAAAAAAAATTTAAAAAGAAAAAGTGTAAAAATCTTTAAAAAATATTTTGCTCCCAGGAGCCATATTAGGGCAGACATATGTTGCTAATCAAAGGGTTATGAAAATTTTAATACTCAGTGATACATTAGAAGCTAAGGGTCCAAAGGTACAGTGCTTTAAGCAATAAATAAGTGGGTGTGTTAGCTATAAACTCAACAAAGATATGAATTCCCAAAAAAGGAAAATATTATAAATTAGATGCAGAGTAAACGATTATGACTCACATGTGATCCAAAAAGATGGGAAAGCTACATATAAGTCATACACTAACATTAAAAAGATGGAAAGATGTATGTATTTAATCTATTTTGATTTGCCATGAAATACTTCATATAAAAATAAATAAAACAAAACTACCATAAAAGTTCTGATAAAGAGAAATCATTAAATTGCCAGAGAAACTTTTACAGGATTTAGTCTACTCTAACTAGTATTCTTTACTTTCTATTGTTATTTATTTAAATTTACATAAATACCAGAATATCAGCATCATGTCTATCAAATGAGCTTAAGTCTTTTGAAACACCAGGTTCTGCAGTGTTAGTGCTATTTGAAGGTGGTACATACTGACTCCCTTGCTCTATACATTAAAAAAACATAACAATTATTACTATAAAAATAAAACAATTAATGGTACTTGAGAATGTACCATTGTACCTAGATCTACAAATTTCAAGAAGGAATTTCTAAAACTGTCTTTGTACAAGGTCTGTTCAAAAAATATGCGGATTGAGGTCATAAAAAAATGTACTTTATTTGGAAGTTACACGTCTGGGTCTCCTTCAAAGTACTCTCCTCCTCAATGCACACACTTATCCCAACGGTGTTTCCACTTGTTAAAACAGTCCTGGTATGCTTTGTAATGGCGTTCAGCTCCTTCGTCGCATTTGTCTTAATCTCCGAAATCGTTTCAAATCTTCTTTCTTTGAGGGGTTTTTTGAGTTTTGGGAAAAAGAAAAAGTCACAAGGAGCAAGGTCAGGTGAGTAGGGGGCATGGGAAAGAACAGTGATCGAGTGTTTGGCCAAAAACTCACGAGTTCTGAGTGCTGAGTGAGCTGGAGCGTTGTCGTGATGGAAAAACCAGTTATCACTTCTAAACAGTTCTGGCCTTTTGCGTCGGACGGCGTCCCTCAGTACTTCAATGTAGGTAATCTGGTTGTTGTAGAGCCTTCAGGGAGGTACTCGTAGTGAACAAACACCCTTAGCATAAAAAAAAACTGTCAGCATCACCTTGACATTCGTCCGAACTTGGCGAGCTTTTTTGGGTCTTGGGGACGTTTGACCCCATGATTCATCACCGCGATGATTCATCACTGCGATGATTCTTCACCGGTTATAATTCTTGACAAAAAGTTCTCATATTAATTTGAACAATCAGGCAGTTCCCGACAAACCCGGACTCGATTGGCTTTTTGGTCGTCGGTCATTATGGGTGGCACAAATTTCGCAGCGACGCGGTGCATCTTCAATTTTTCAGTCAAAATCTCGTAACAAGATCAAACTGATATCCCACACTCTTAGAAAAGCTCCCTATTGGTCAGACGTCGATTTTCGCGCACCAGGGTGTTGATTTTGTCAACGTGTGAGTTAGTCAGTTGACGTTGAAGGACGTCCAGGACGCTCATCGTCCCATCGATCGACTGTCGGCCACCCTTGAAACATTCATGCCACTTGAAACATGCAGTATGCTTCATGGCAACATCGCTGTAGGCCGTGTTAAGTATGGCAAATGTTTCTGTTGCAGATTTCCCTAGTATTACACAAAATTTCACAGCAATTCGTTGCTCCTTCAGGCTGTTCATTTTACAATCCGACAAACAAAACAAACACTCTTTACTAAACTGCGTGTAACTCATTAACAAATGATGATATCTGCGACTGAAATACCGCGTTTTAATCAGATGATTTATACGAACCTAGCGACACCAAGCGGATTCTCCTGAAACTAACTTGAGCCGCAAAATTCAAACAGTCTGCGTATTTTTTGAACAGACCTCGTATTTAGTGTTAGTGGAAGAAATTCCTCCCATAACATCAAACATCTACATTGCTCAAACTAACTAACAGTATGTGGCATAAAATTTGTGAAAAAATAACATAATTTGCAACAAACTGTGGTGAATTTATTACAAACACCACAAAAGACACTCTAAAAACAAAAAATATATTAACATGATGTGCGTTTCGACTGCAAAACAACCGTCCTCAGAGGCAACAAAAACAAACGTAGAATAAACAATATATCGAAAATTATTTTTACTTTCAAGCTGAATAACAGAACAAAACTAAAACTATGCTGATTATACAAAATGAGAATAAAAACAATAATCAAGATATTTAGAGTATCTATAGAAAAGAGGGCTTTTGTATATTAGAAAAAACAATAAAAAATAATGTAGGTGAATGAGGATTAAAAGTATAAGGAAAATTAGGCTCCCATACAAAATGGTATAACATGAAAAACTAAACAATATACTATAAGAATAAATATATAAATTTGTTTATAATGTTATCAATAGAATAGAGACGTTGATTTAAATGAATTACACGGACATTATAAAGAACAAAGAGTGTACACCGAGAATATATTTCTACAAGTTTGTTACCAGTGAATGGCTTTATGGCAAAAGTCTTGTATGAGAATGTCTTGTTTGATTATAACTGTTTCAAAATAAGCAAAAACTTGATAAATAAAATTGTTCTCTTTAACAATTTATTTATTCTAATAATTGTTATTATAAATAATAATTATTATTTATAATGTTTAATATAAACAATAATAAACATATATATTTATATATTATGTATTTAGGGTTATATAAATTATTAGGTTATTAGTGTTAGATAAGATTATATTACAGAGCCATCTTTAGAGTCCCACTATACAGTCTAATCCTTTATATATCTAATACAAAATCATACCAGTATCTTTAACAGATCGTAAATGGTACAGAAGAACTCCAATTATTCGAACTTTGAATATCTGAATAGCTTTAATATTTTCAGAGGAAAGTTTTGAAACGAACACGTTTCACTGCAATTTCCAAAATAATGATTCCGTCTACATGTGCTATTAACCTTTTCTCTGCGATGCTAATATAGGCTGTAAAGTTTTTTATAAAACTGTTTACAATTATTATTTTTTTTTTATTTTATATTTATTTTATTGATGATATCAAATTTCTATTTAAAACAGAACAAAAAAACTACTCAGGAACAATTCATTAACATTTATTATCACAATTTCATCTAAACATTTAAACAATAAACACAAAACAAAAATTTATAACTTAACAAGTCTTAACAAACTCGGTTTAACTCTTATTTCTTTTGATTTTATAGTTACACAATTTTAATACCCTTGGCTAATTTTACGATCTCTTACAATCTCGGGGTTTATAGCATGGGCTATATTTTTACTTCTTTTGTCAATTAAATAAATTTTGAAAAACAATATTAAATTTTGAAATTAGTTTTAATAAATATTTTCCCGATGGAAAAACTTTAATTTTGAATGAGCAAAAAGGCGAAACTATTTGAACTGGATTTTGATCTTATTACTATTAATCACAAGATATTCTAATGTACAATTTTAAACTTCCCTATTATCCTAAGAGTCCACTAAAGTTTATTTTTTTATATAGCGCTAGGTACTTAACTTATCAAATAACGGCGAATGGCTGCTTGCTCACACGTAGAATTCCGTTGTCTTTAAATTTCACTTTTTACACACTTAAATTCGTTTTAGTTCTTTCAAATTATATTAACCCTGTACTATATCTTTTAATTCACTTAATCCTGTTAATCTGGCCAAGTTTCTTCACAAATCTGTATAATTTTGACGAAGTTTCTAATAAATAGAATTTTGACTGCACAGGGCAGGTCCGTTTCCGCGGCGTCACCACGCCAGAATGCCTCTAACTAAACTAAAACTTTGTTTTTTCTTTTAAAATGTTACAAATATGGCGGCCTCCTTCTTAAAAAAAGAAATCATATGGTTTATAATTTAGTTCGATTCCTTCTCACTATAGTCGACTGCACACTTGACCTACTTCTTGCTTTCATCTCTGTTTTTACAGCTGATGCAATAACGCGATTGTTTACAAGGGCGTTTTAATTTGGTTAAAACTTACTGTTTCAATTTTCCGATCCTTAACAAACCTTCCAGTGTGTATTTAATTATTATTATTAGTGTGTGAAGTGTCTTTGTGTTTTACTTTTGTAATATTTTGAATTGTGTGTGTTTTGACTAGACTTTTCCAAACATAACCTTTCATTGTTTACAACCGTTTTTCACTTTTTCCTTCAAGTAATTGTTTATGCCCTATGTTACTAATATTTACAATTTTGTTTGAATATAATTATTATTAGATTATCTTGTTTTAATTTATGTGTTAGGGGTTTTGATATAACACATTTCCTAATCGATTTTACAGTTCAAATACCTTGTTTACTAATCTAGGCTTTTACCTAAATTTAGTTTCAATTTTAACCTAACCAATCTTTTAATGAATTTCTTTTTAAATTTTGTGTGAGTTATTTCTAATATATTCTTCCAATTCTTAAATAATATTATATAGCCCATTCTATAAATGTTACAATGTCCCCTAATTTAATTTAAATTTAAAAAAATATTACTAATATCTACATTACACATTCTTTACATTCTACAAGCTTATTTAAATATACATATTTTTTTTTTTTAAATTAAATTTAAATTAACATTTATTTCCTAATTGTACATTTTATTTAATAACTAATTGAACACATTTTTTATTGAGTAAGTACCTCAACACTTTGGCTAACTTACCGTCCATTGTCTTTACTACTTTTAGAATTGTCCACTTAAAAGTCATTTATACCTTCATCTGTCCACTTTCGTCCATCTATACTTAATTCTACGACACAATTTTTATCTTAATTCTTTAACAATCAAATACTGAGCTGAAAACTTCAAGCTACACATTACTTAACTTATCTTCTAACAATACAATATACTTATAACTAACATTCAATCAACAATTCTTTAACAATTCTAACATATCGTAACAATAAATCATGTTCTGGTATTTACAATTCCTTCCATAATTATATATTTTTTTTCATTTATTACAATTGGAATCCTTCCAATCATAAGTCTGATTCAATATTTATTTAACATATATTCTCTGATACCGTGTCTTTAAATCCCAGCCTATCCGAGTCATAGTATGTCTAGATTTGGTCAAATTGGTTATAACATTTCTCTTTCCCTTATTTCTGTTTATTCCTTGTTTATTATTTGTCTCATATTTATTTTGCTTTTAGCTTCATCTAACTCTCAGTTCTAAGTTAGTATTTTATCTCCCCTTCCAATCTCACATCCAGTTCAATTATTTTCTTACATCATTTCAGTTTATTTTGTATGAAGTTTAACATCTAATATTTTTAAAGGTTGCAATCTTATATCCTCTATTTGATCATATCTATAGCTCTTTCGATTACACTGTCCCTATATCAACGAATATCAATTTTGTTTTAATACTTATTTATCAACGCAGATTCTCCCTTACAATACGACGAAGTTTAAATACACAATTACCATATTTTTATTACAACGATGCTTTAATATTTATTATCATAGATTAATATTTCTTTTATAATATATACGACGAAGTTCCATTATTTATCAACACAGATTCTCCATTACAATACGACGAAGTTTAAATACACAATTACCATATTTTATTTATTACAACGATGCTTCAATATTTATTAACATAGATTCATCTTTATCTTTATTCATTATTCGACGAAGTTTCCAATAAATTATCGTAGATATAGTTACCATCCCTTAAAACTTATCTCCTGCTCACGTTTTCTTATACACATAGTCACCTAGAGTTTATTCATATTGCTTCCTTCACCTATATTTAATATCTCCCTTCCTATTTTATTATTATTTTTCAATATCCAGTTCACCTGGATACATGCCATATTATTGCCTGTGTCTATTAATGCCTGTAAACTTGTTTCCTCTATTTTAATTTCTATTTCTGGGTTTCTGATTGTCTTAGTTTTCCGACTGACTGTGGGCACCCTGCTCTTTTCTTGTCCCCACGCCTGTCCTTGCCGTAACACCGTTTACATCTCCATTGTATCTCTCATCCGCTTCATAAGTTCTATTTTCTCTGTTATTCTCATATTTAAATTCCATCTCCCATTTTCCAAACTCGAGTTGTGCCTCCACATTCATTAACATGTTCGTACCTCTGATAAATTTTCTCCATAAGCCTTGTACCACTAAGCCTTGAGACGGATATTTAACTCCTCCTATTTCTCCTATTACCATTTTCATTTTATTAATCTTTTCAATCTTCTTATTTGTTTCGGTTCGAATTGTTAAATTTTTTATTGGCAGTACCTCCATCTTTCCTACTTCATTTCTTAACCTTCCCTGCTCTCCTAATATTTTCTCCCTTACATCTTTGACTTTCCTAAAACGCCCATCTGTTATTTTTCTTTCTCCTATCACCTTTAATTTCAACTCTCCTAACTCTTCTGTGTTTTTCTTTATTATATTTTCTACCTTCTCTATCTCTTTTTTATTAATTTCTACCACATCAGCTATTATTTCATTTGTTTCCTCAAAATTTTCCTTAATCTCCTCCTCTAATTCTCTATCTTTCTCCTCTATGTCTCTTCTCACATCCTCTATTTCAGTATTATCCTCTGTCCTCATATCCTCTATCATTTTCCTATTTTCCTCCCTTATTTCCTCTTTTATGGATTTCAAATCCTCCTTCATCCCTCTCATTTCGTCTCTATTTTCCTTTAATTTTTTGTTTATTTCCCTCATATCCTCACTGATATCTTTCATTACCCCTTTTATTTCATCTATCTTATCTAATTGTCTATTTATTTTTTCATTATTTATATTTAATTGTCTATTTAGATCCTCTCTCCCTTTTTTACTCATTTCCATGAGAGTTCTCATCATCTCCCTTAAATCTTCATTTTCATTATTTCCCCGTTTTTTTTGTTGGGTTTGCATAGGTGGTAGTCCCCTAGCTTCTTCTACCTCAATGTTTCCTATTTGCATATCTGTGCCTTCCAATTCTATTTCTTTCATTTCCAAAATTGTCCCTTTTTTCCCGTTTTTTAAGCTCTATCTCCCCGCAAATTGTATGATTCTATCTCATCAGACATATTTTTTCTTTTTTTTTTCAACTGTAAGTAACTTATTTTACAAAACAACCTAGCCTTGACTATTCAACTCAGTGTTTAATTTTACAAAATTTTTTCTAAATCTATTTCCAGTTCAAATGTTTTTCATATAAAAAGTTCTAAATTAATTTTGTTTCAAAATCTCTCTAAATAAATTTTATCTCTTATTATATCGAGCTCCCACGTTGTCGTGCCAATTATAACATAATTTCCTAAAGACGCTATACAACGGGGTTTTACTATTAAATATTTAAATGAATAATTAATTCTTTATTATTATTTTTCTAATAATCGTGCCCCACGTTGGTGTGCCAAATGTAACTTTTTTTATAAAACGCAATACAACGATGTTTTACTATTAAATATTTCTTTTATAATATATATCAAATTTCTAGTTAAAACACAAAAACTTACTCAGGAACAATTCATATTTCTTTATTATCACAATTTCTTAATTTCATCTTTTAAAAAATAAACACAAAACAAAAATTTATAACTTAACAAGTCTTAACAAACTCGGTTTAACTCTTATTTCTTTTGATTTTATAGTTACACAATTTTAATACCCTTGGCTAATTTTACGATCTCTTACAATCTCGGGGTTTATAGCATGGGCTATATTTTTACTTCTTTTGTTAATTAAATAAATTTTGAAAAACAATATTAAATTTTGAAATTAGTTTTAATAAATATTTTCCCGATGGAAAAACTTTAATTTTGAATGAGCAAAAAGGCGAAACTATTTGAACTGGATTTTGATCTTATTACTATTAATCACAAGATATTCTAATGTACAATTTTAAACTTCCCTATTATCCTAAGAGTCCACTAAAGTTTATTTTTTTATATAGCGCTAGGTACTTAACTTATCAAATAACGGCGAATGGCTGCTTGCTCACACGTAGAATTCCGTTGTCTTTAAATTTCACTTTTTACACACTTAAATTCGTTTTAGTTCTTTCAAATTATATTAACCCTGTACTATATCTTTTAATTCACTTAATCCTGTTAATCTGGCCAAGTTTCTTCACAAATCTGTATAATTTTGACGAAGTTTCTAATAAATAGAATTTTGACTGCACAGGGCAGGTCTGTTTCCGCGGCGTCACCACGCCAGAATGCCTCTAACTAAACTAAAACTTTGTTTTTTCTTTTAAAATGTTACAAATATGGCGGCCTCCTTCTTAAAAAAAGAAATCATATGGTTTATAATTTAGTTCGATTCCTTCTCACTATAGTCGACTGCACACTTGACCTACTTCTTGCTTTCATCTCTGTTTTTACAGCTGATGCAATAACGCGATTGTTTACAAGGGCGTTTTAATTTGGTTAAACTTTGGTTGAAACTTACTGTTTCAATTTTCCGATCCTTAACAAACCTTCCAGTGTGTATTTAATTATTATTATTAGTGTGTGAAGTGTCTTTGTGTTTTACTTTTGTAATATTTTGAATTGTGTGTGTTTTGACTAGACTTTTCCAAACATAACCTTTCATTGTTTACAATCGTTTTTCACTTTTTCCTTCAAGTAATTGTTTATGCCCTATGTTACTAATATTTACAATTTTGTTTGAATATAATTATTATTAGATTATCTTGTTTTAATTTATGTGTTAGGGGTTTTGATATAACACATTTCCTAATCGATTTTACAGTTCAAATACCTTGTTTACTAATCTAGGCTTTTACCTAAATTTAGTTTCAATTTTAACCTAACCAATCTTTTAATGAATTTCTTTTTAAATTTTGTGTGAGTTATTTCTAATATATTCTTCCAATTCTTAAATAATATTATATAGCCCATTCTATAAATGTTACAAGGCGTACAAACATTATTTGGATGCTGAGTCACCGTCTCAATGCAGTTCTGTGTAGTTGACTGTTGATGGTCGCCAGATGGCTAGCCGGCCTAACTGTCACTATTCATTTTGATTAGTCAGTTAGTCTGTTAGTATTGGGATCCGCTCGTTGTTTTGTTTATGAGTGAGTTTTGTTATTGACCATAGCTTATAACAGAAAATGAGTTTTCTTATTGTTAGCAGATAAACTAAAAATTATAGACCAATCAGATAAAGGAGTTACGGGTAAACAACTGACGGGTGTATGACAATCAACAATTTCAGACATTAAAAGGAGCAAACTAACACTTTTAAACTTCATGTTAGTGCTTGAAAATGAAGATTAGAGTTCTTCAAGAAAATAAATGAAGACAGCAAAAATCAAAGAATTAAAATATATTGTTTTTTGATGTGGTTTTTGCCATAACTTCCTATGGGAAACCCGATTTCAGGTCCGATTTTTGGGGAAAAACTCAGAAGCTTAGATTCTTTGTGAAAAAGCTTAGAAAAAATTATAAAACTACAGACACCATTTACAGGTAACATACAGTATTTCCTTAAAATTCAACTTATTTTTGAAAAAATTCCAATTGTCTGAATTTTTGTTTATCTGAATCGGGGTCCGGTTAATTGAATTAGATAACTGGAGTTCTACTGTATTTCTTTTTTTTTAGATCATGTCCTAAACTTTTTACACAAAAATGTATCAGCCAAAGGTAACAAGGAATGAAGTTTATATAATCATCTTGTTTATATAACTTATCTGAGAAGAATCAGCTCAGACTTCATTGATACATATTTCCATTATTGTATTTTTTTAAATTGTACTTAACTCGATAATCCAAATGATGAATCCTTAGATGTAAATTTTAGTGCCAAATTTGAAATAGTCTTTCTTAGTTAGCTAGAATGTGGCTTAACCTTGTTCTTAGCTTGGCACTATATGTCCTACAGGTGTTTACAATTCCTGATGTGAACTAAGAAACAAAGAGTTGTCCTTTCATGACGAACTTTTAAAGATTTTATTTAAGACTTTGTTTTCATGTAAATTTTACAATCCAATTTTAGGCCTGGTTATGTGCTAATTTAAGACTTGTGCTAATGAAGAGACATGTGATGCCCGCTTCACCTACATATTTCATAATTGGCCTGATGTAAAATTGTAGGTGGTTTATAGATGTATTTTCGATAACTCCTCGCTTTGTTGAAATCAGTCTCTTCAACGCTTTAAAACTTAGGCCCCTTAATAGCAGTCTTAACCTGCTTAGAGGTTTTTAGGTAAAATATAAAAAATTCTTGACATATGATAAATACCATATTTACAACAAATTATAGATTTTTGTAAAGGGAATGAAACAAAGCTTTCAGGAAATATATACATATGAATTGATTACTTATATATAGATAATGTTATGCTCCTTTGAAAAATGTATAAAATTTTGTAAAAAAAAATACCGACACTATACAATACTGCACTTTACGACATATACTTTATTTTACATTGGAATGAAAATAAATATTACATGTTATATATTATTTCAAATCTAAAAGAAAATGTTATAAATATTTTCTTTAAAATTTAGAAAACTATCTAAAATGAGGTAATTTACATTTTCATTCAGTTCATCAATGAAAGATACGTCGATTGTACCTTGGCCTAGATCGGTTTCACTGCCCCTGCCATTGTCTAAAATCAACATATCTCGTATTGAATTGCATCCTTTAGTGTCTTTAGCCCTTATAATTATAACATAATATCTCTAACAATAAAAGTTAAATAAACTATATAACTGAAAGATAAATTTAAAGCAAATAACAAAAAATTAGAAGTGTAAACAAAAATTACACAAACTACAAATTAAATAAACGAAATAACTGATAGATAAAACTTACAGAAAACAAAAACAAACTCGAAACGTAAGCAACTCACACTAATAAAATACTCACTATCTGACCAAAGTAACATCTGTCTAACAGATGTTTCATTGCTCTCGTACGCCACACTGAACCAATTACATTTTTGTTCGTAAAAGTAATTCTGATTGACCTAAAGTTAAAGTTGAATAACTAATATAAAGAATGATAATGTCAAAACTGAGAATACATGAGAGTTATAATGCTATGGAAATAAATACAGGATCCCGAGCAATACAAAGGCAACTAGCGTTAACTAAATGACCCAATCTATACTCGGGCGTAGACTTGAATGTGTTATTACTTAAGTCCTTTATAGATTTCTTTATATTTTTATGTTTTGTTTCTAGATAAACAATCAAAGCAATGCAACTCTTACATATTTGGAGATTTTTACATTCTCCTTAAAAAAAGATTTACTGCTTATATACATTGAAGATATTAGTTATTTATTTAGAGAAATACATTAGGCTACATATTTGATTTTTAAGTGAATTTAATCTATGAATTTAATTAATCTTTTGAATTATACATAAAATTTCATCTTTCTGTAAGGCTTATAAAATTATTAATAGTTATATGATTATATGCTATATAAATATTATGTTATCAAATAAAATAATAGTGTTTACCTTTACAGAGATATTTCAGAATATCTTGAGTCCCTTTTGTTGTAATTTCAGGCGGGGGATTTGTTACTGTCTCAACATCTAGCTTAATTACTCTTAAAGTATTTGATATTTGGCATAAAGCGTGTGGCAAATGGGAAAGAGAACTATTTCCCTCTATATTTAGTATCTGAAGGCACTTAAGGCTTCCTATACATGGAGGTAATGATTTCAGATTATTGTGCGAAACGTCTAATAAACATAGATTATGCAGGTTACACAGTCCTTCTGGAAGAGTCTTGAGTCTATTGTTTTTTAAATGTAATTCCTGAAACATTATAATTACATAGTAACAAATCTATACACAATATCAAGAGCACAGTGGTACAATATATTACAATGAAAATATTGAAAAGACCCCCAATACCACAAAAATTATCAAAAATAACAAATAAAACAAGTTACTTAAGATTAAACCCTTATGTACATTTCGATGACCATATCATCAGCAGAGGGTCTTATTACAAAATTACAATCTAGCAAACAAAAAGTTACAAACTAGAGTGATAGCTTGTAACTTCTTGTAACTTGTAACTTTGTAACTTCTTGTTTGCTAGATTGTAATTTTGTAATAAGACCCTCTGGTGATGATGACATGGTCATCGAAATGTACATAAGTTTTAATCTTAAGTAACTTGTTTTATTTGTTACTTTTGTGGTATTGGGGTTATTTCCAATATTTTCATTGTAACAAATCTATAACTTTACAGTAAAAACTTAGTTAAGCTGAAACAAAAATAAAATTTAATATAAGTTAGTTATTGTTATTTACTAACTAAGTTAGTAATGTAATTTAGTTTTAGTTAAATTGTAAGAGAAACAATTAAAATTGCCATTGCTGGCTGAAAAAAAAAATTTGTGAGCACTTTTTGACAATACTAAACACCACTAAAAAAATAAACTTTCCTAAGGAAGCATTTATTTTGTTATTGTTGAAGGATGATCCCTTCTTATACGAGGAAAATGTGTTCTTATATACTACATTCATGTAAATGCTACTTAAAGTATGTTTTTTAAAAGCAAAAAGTCTTCATTACTAAGCAAAATCCAAGTTACAAATAACGTTATTCTAACTGTTTTTTACATTTTGTAGATTTCAAATTGTATAAGATAAATTAATTTTACTTTTATTTTGATAGATGTATTATATTTTAAAAACTTATTTAATTTAGGTATATATTTTCACAATACAGCAGTTTTTTCAACCTGTGGGTAACGACGTCTCTGTAGGGGGGCCGCCAGGAAGTCGAGAGAACTAGGTATTTCAGTAACAAAAAATCAATAAATTTTAACAAGATAGACATATTAAGAAAAAGTTGACAGAATGATACCCATTATACTATTTTAATTTATAATGTTTATGTTTATATTTATTTATACTTTTATACAAACAAATTTAAAAAAATAATTCTTCGACTACTCGTATATTTTAATGTGAAAGTTGCACTTGATTTTGTTCAATCAATTTCCCCTATCGTGGATCCGTTTTTGCAACTTTAAGTATTCAATCATTTTCCAAATTTAAGCGATTTATTGCTTTACTTTTTATGTGGGCCATTGATGAAAATGTCAACTCGCACAAGTACGAGGTAGAAAATGGAATCAGACACTTCAAAGCCTCGATTGTTAATTCAGGGTATTCTGTTTTTCTTTTTAACCAAAAGGTATCCAAACTTTGAGACTTGAATTCCAAGTGTAACATCCCATCGGCAGATAATTCCAGCAGATTCTCTTTGAGCTTAGTTGCTAAATTTGTCTCATTTATAGCTGCATTTAAAAACGGATTTAAGATCCATCTTTGCCCAGTGTTATCCAATATCTCGCACTGAAAAGTACTGATACAACTCTTTCTACAAATTATCTAACACCATTTTCATACCAGATATATATGAATTGATGTTTATCTCGCTTCTGACTTCTTCAATGAAAGACTGCGTTGACGAAAATGAATCAGTTTTTTTCATTTATAGATGATGACCTCAATTCAATTTTTTTTATAAAGCCATGGAGTTTGTCTTTTGCTGTTATGACATTTTCATCACGCTCTTGAAGACAGTTATTCAAGTTATTTGAATGCAGAAATAAGTCAGAAAGAAAAGCCACTTTCAAAAGGAATTCCGGGTCAGAAATGAATTCAGAGTAATCTGATTTGGCTTGCTGTAAATGTACTAATAGTTCAGCGCGAAGTTCCATAACTCTGGTCAGTACTTTGCCTTTTGATAACTCCCTAACCTCTGTATGGTAAAGCAAATGTTTGTGGACTGCCCCCATATCTTCACAAATGATTCGAAACAATCGAGTCTGCAATGCTTTTCCTTTAATAGAATTTACAATTTTAATAATAATATTTAGTACTTGACTGTATTCTTGTGGCAAAGTTTTGGCTGCAAGAGCTTGGCGATGGAGAAAGCAATGCATCCAACAAGCGCTTGGCATGTGTTCTTTCAGTCTAACAATAAATCCACTCTTCGCACCAGTCATGGATTTTGCTCAGTCACTACAAATAGCAATGCATTTTTGTGCCCAATCGATATTCATATCTTGCGTAGCTTCAAGGAACATGTCAAGCAAACACTGACTTGTAGTATTCCTGGGAAGTGCCTTGCTAAATAGTATTTCTTCCAGTAATTTTTCATTGTATTCAAAATGCACAAAAGCTACAAACTGCGTACAACCCACAATATCCGTTGATTCATCAAATTGCAACGACACAAAAGAACTTTTATTTATTTTTTCTATGACTTGGTCACAAATGTCAGTCGCCGTATTGCTTATCCTGCGTTGAATGGTATTGTCAGAGAGCGGTATACTTTTGAGCTTTTCGACCTCTTGCTTGCCAAACATAACCTCTGCTATATCTAAAACCGTTGGTAAAATCAAATTTTCGGCTATAGTGTGAGGTTTTCCTGCTTTAGCCACACAAAAAGCTACTCGATAACTAGCGAGCAATGCTTTCTCATTTAGGTTGGACATTTGTACTATAGCAGTTTTTTGATGTTCAAGAGCTTTAAATTTTCGGTCAAAATATTCCAAGGGTTTATTTTTTTCATTAGGATGTTTTGTGTTTAGGTGGGGTAACAACTTCGATGGCTTCATGCTTGCTCTTGACAAAGTTTCAAAGAAAATTACGCACTGCGGTTTTTACTCAATCACAGTAAACCCAAATTTCAAATAATTGTCATCATACATATGTTTTTTCGTTTGTCGAACTCCTACTAGAAGTTGATGGTTCTGATGATCTTTTCAGGAATTTATCCATTTTCAATTATAACAAAATAACACACTTAAATTCACACACCAATTTGGTATAATACTGTAGCTTCACTTCCGAATAGTTTCTACTTATGACGTCTTGCTTCCTAACCCGTGGCTTGCTTCAACTGGCGTGTCCACGATAGACAACCCTATTTATAGGCCATTCGCCAGCGCGGCCAGCACATTCTAGCGACAGCGAGAATCATCTCGAAGCGTAACGAAATGTCTCGAACCTTCTGCCTGGATCTTTTGTAGTAGTTCCAAGTGTTACCAACAGATGGTAGTCTCAGCCGTAACAATATGTTTGTTTGTGAGTTATCAATTCTAAGTATTTGATTTAAAATGATGTGTTTTACGTTCTTAATTATATATCTAGATCCGAATCCTAATAACGCAAACGCATAAAACTTTTGTATGAATTACAATTTACATATTTCTAGCATATATGAAAAAAAGGGTCGGAGGGTCGTGAAAAATAGTTTTGATACTAGGGGGTTGTGTCATGAAAAAGGTTGAAAAACACTGCAATATAACAGTATAATAACAAACAATAATATAATCAATTTTGTTAAGAAATAAACTTAAGAAAATTGCATTTGATGTTAGAACAAAAAACCATACTAATATTTATTTTTTTTTGTTTGTGATTGGGGAAATAGACTGGAAATGAATTATATGTATAACAA
This sequence comes from Prosapia bicincta, assembly GCA_036971475.1. Lineage (NCBI taxonomy): Eukaryota > Metazoa > Arthropoda > Insecta > Hemiptera > Cercopidae > Prosapia > Prosapia bicincta. The sequence continues at coordinate 19,852,080 of JBAIZL010000007.1, read as the reverse complement.
AGAAAAAAAGTGTGTTAATTTCAATAAAATATATACATATATGTATAGCGTATAGCTGTCCCTTGAAGACAATAAGAACTAGGCTTAGACTCAAGGCATAAAGTACTTTTTGTGGCTTCTTGTACAATTAGTTACAGAGCTTACCTAAAGAGATATACTGCAGTTATAAAATAAAATATTATATGTTTGATATTCATGTATTTAACGTTTTTGGACATTTGTGTTTAAAACCCTTGACAGCTAAAGGTAGAAACATATTTTAGCTCCGAAATTCATGTAATATGATTGTAGAAGCAGCATATATGTTGGAGCAAGAGCTTCTTTTAGGTATATTGAAAAAAAAAATTTTGCTTAATTATTAGTTGCATTCTATTTGCAATGAGTTAACAGTATGGTAAGAAGATGAATGGCATAATCTAAAGTGGCTAAAGCTTAACTTGTGATTTAAAAGTATTAACATGTCTGCAGTATTGAATAGTCTTGGTGGCCTAAGGTGTGACAGTTGTACAACTCTTTAATCAGACTGTTTTGTCAAGGCATATACTGAATATTGTTGTAGAAATTCCTGGAAGGGCTCATTTTTTTTCAGTTTGGTTTCAGGTTTCACACACTGTACTTAATTTCTAATAATTATCTCTGAAATCTGACATACAGTAGCCTAAGCAAGTTAAAACCATAATATTCTTTGTCAACAATTATAAATTTATTTGAAGTCTAATTGGAACCACAAATTAAAATTATTATTTAACAATTAGTGTTGTGTTCAAAATTAGCAAACCTAAGTTTTTTCAATACTTTAGAGCATAAATATAGTTTCATGCTTCTCCAGCTATGTTTGAACCAACTGGTCGAACTCCAAAACAAACACAAAATGTACGTCTAATGTCATATTTGGTATTAATTACAATCAAACTTTTTAATTTTCCAAATACACAGCATTTATAGTATCTACTTAAATTCTGATCTACATAAAATGTGTTTTAGATATCATAATTTCAAAATAAAATAAAAAGTGTTTGTTGAGAAAATTCTAAAATTTAGTGCATTTAGTTGTTTTTTAAATAGCTCTAATCCGTAGTGTTAGTTTTTTGTGCATATTTTCAAAATGTTTATTACAGTGAGAAAAGAAACCTAAACAGAAAACATTAAAAATATTGATACCCGAAAGAATCCATGATAATAAAAATTAATTTAATTTTTTAAGTGTTGCATAATTTTATCAATAGGCCTACTGTAAAAAAATAATAAAATAAATATAAAAACTTATTCATATTTTTTATATAGGTTATTGTCAGTTCACAGACAATTTTGCTTTTTAAAAACACTCAACGTTTCGAATTTCTTTCCAAAATTCCTTTTCAAGAGCTCAATTTTAATTAAACAATTATACAACATAACTTACTATTTATAAAATACATACATTATATCAAACATAATACAAATCAACAAATTATAAAACTCTTAATAAATATCCATTTACAAGTCAAAATTTGTCTGTGATCTGTCATTAGCCTATATAAAAAAATTAACAGTTATAGTTATTAACAGACATTAAATAAATAAAAACTTATTAATATTTACTTTAAGATTCACAAGATGTTTGATGTCCTCGGTCAAGACAGCAAACAGATTGTTTCCAAGATCAAGTACAGTAAGGTGAGCTAACTCTGAAAGGTGTCCCCCAGAAGAGAGTGAAGTCAATTGATTTTCCTGGAAAAAAGTACCAAATAGGTTTATATAAATCGTTAAAATTTAAAACAGTAAAATGTATAATATACTTGAAATCGGGCCTAAAATTTTAAGTAAACTCCAATTTTTGTTGAAGAAAATAATTTAGAAATTATTGAATAAACTTACGTAATATGTTTATATGATTTCCTAAATTCACAAACAGAATATGTGCCTACATACCAGATTAAGGAGTTTTTTTTACCACATGTGTTTTTAAACTTTTGTTTATTTTTTTTATATGTTGTATCTATTTAAAACATTAGAATTGTTATTAGAAATATGATTTTTAAAATGGTCAATTCCTAAAAATGATATGCTATTTACAAAATTCTAATAATTTCTGAAATAATAATTATAACATAATTAAAGGAAAATGTCAAAATATGTCAATATTTATATTTTTAGATGATATTCAATTAATATTTAACAATTCCACAACATATTAATCTTGAAAAACAGTCATATCAGGTATGATCCCACTATTTAGTATGGATTTCTACTCCTGTCTTTTTATATATATTTTTTATCTAAACTTTCAGTGCCTACAACATTTTAATAATTTTCTGAAAGCTATGAAAAATCTTCTGAAAACGTATTAAATGATCACACACGCTTTGAAGCCACCAGCCTTTTCTATTATATGACACAAAACTCAAACAACCCACCCTATTCCACAGTCATAAATCCATTCCCATTAGAGCTTTTACACACAACCGATGCCGCCAGTAGAGGGTTAGCTTCGTAAAAGGAACGAATGTTTTGAAACGTGTCAGCAAGCAAGCAATTACGTATTCACTTAGTTAAGTATTTTTTAAAATTAGTTTAATCAGTGAATCACATCAAGCAACTTCGTTGAATAAAGTTCTAACTCTTTAATGAAATTCAAAGACATTTATAAAAAAGTAAAATATGGATAATTTATAATTCAAAATTTGAAAAATTAGTTAGTTATGTAAATTTTAAGTTTCAACATATAGATTGTTAGTCTTCTAAACTATATTGTTTCCTAAGGAATGAAAATATAATTTTCTTTTATCATATAGGCCTAATGCACTATAAAACTGCCACAAACTCTCCTATGACCCATACATGTAAAGAGATAGTTCTATCCTGAAACCTAAGCCATGTTAGCACCTGCCCTTCCAAACAGAACCAGCTGCTGGATTTAACATCAGACCTGATTTTAATTTTAAAATACCAGTTAACGAAATTGAGCTCAGAGAACCTTCCCTCAAAAGAAAGTTGGAGATCTTACGCTTAAACCAAGGAAAAATAAAGTATTTTATATTTATTTCAAAAAATAAAACTTATGGTTAACTGGAAGAAGTTTAACATTAATTACTATTGTGTTAATAAAAAGAATTTTAGAATAAACACAGATTCCTAACTTTTCTGTTAAATAAGAATTTACAAAGTTATATAAGAATAACTTATTATCTTACTTTATCATTTCAGACAATTAATTATAAAATTAACTTAAGCACTATAATTACTAAAACCTTAGCCAATTCATACATAAACATGAGATATAAATTTATTTCAAATAAAACTATAAAACTATACTATACAACTAATTAAATTTACTATTCAATTATTCATTTTATTATAGCACCCCATGTCACAGATTTAATGATTACTAATACTGTAATTCTATAATTATGAATAAATCTTACATGATGTCTAAATAAACTTACAATATTAATAAATATCGTAATTTGAATCTCTCTCTTCTCCTAATATACATAAAACAAAAACACATATAAAAACATTTATAAATCTGGACATAAAGTAGAGTTTAGAAATTCCAAGTCCCAATATTTCGAACTTCCGTTAAGTTCGAGCTTATTTCTATTTGAGTCTATTTTATCATTTTTAAAGAAAATGATAAGTTGGGTTTCCAAGAAATGTTTATAGCAATACAGTATGCAAAGGAAATGAGTCGGGCTTCCAAGAAATGTTCATATAAAGGTCTATAAACTTATTTACATGGGCGCCCATGTATAATTTTATCCACAGGATTTTATCATGGATGGGATTCCCTCCATGAAAAGGAGGGTCTGGGGAAATTTTGAAAAGTTAGGGTTAAAATGGTGAGTTTTAAGGTACTTTAGAAAATTCAAAACTTCTAATTTTTACAGGCTTTTTTATATCAATTAATTAATTTTTTTATAGAATGAGTGAATCTTTATTCCTTAAAATACTAAAAAATACAATTAAAAGCTTTTTTTTTCTTGCGTCATTTCATTTATTATAGGATAGGATAGTAACCGACAAATTATTTTGAGGTTGGAAGTTTTTTAAATATAGGCTATTATTTCAGTTTTATAAGTGGCGTTTTTTTTTTTTAATTTTAACCGAGGCATGACAGTCGAGTATCTGATTTTATTGAAATATCTCATTAGGTTCAGGGTGTTTGCGTGTTTCAGGAGGAACTGCTCAGATAACGCTAAAAATGAGAAAAAATGCTTCGTTAGTTAGATACGACTAGCGAAAGATTTCACCTCCAATTCAGTTACCCCTGTGAAATAAATCAATAAATGTATAGGCCCTACTTAAGTAAGCAGATTCAAATTTTATCCTCCTTAGGCTTTTTCTACTAATTTGAGCAATTAGGGGTAGTTTTCAACCTTGAAAATGAATTTTTAGAGGGTCGAAATATTAAACAATTACAATTAGAGCATCAGACAATCATTATTTTTAATTCATCTGAACCAAATTTCACTCTTTTTACGCTTTTTTATGACAATAAGGGGTAGTTTTCACGCTTAAAAAATAAAAAGCGCCCGTCGGCACTATATAGATTTTGAAGTAGAGGGTAAGTTGAGCTTAATCCCAAATTTGTATGCAAATCGGTCTTTTCCGAAAAATTTGCGAAGTTTTTTCCTATTTTGAGCTTCGTTTCCTGGACTAATAATAAAGATAAATCAAATTAAAACGTCAATTTCTACAATTCAATTAAAGGTAATGTAACACAGGCTATAACATATAATAAACTGTTAACATTAAGTTAACCAGTACAGTTCTACAATGTCGGACGCAGATGACATGCAACAGAGAAGAAATGCAGCGTCAGTCGGAAGGGCCTAGGTTATCCTTCCTGGCACGTTTTCCTTATCATTGGGATAGCTGGCTCGCTGTGTCAGCGTCTAGAATATTAGTCATGTCCTGTTTAGCTGTTTTCCTTTAATTGACGCAACCATTAACTGGTCCACATTGACATAATCACATAATATGGATATTCGATAGTTTCTGACTTTAAAACCTACTTCTTTCAGTCAAGGTGTTAAAATAGCAGAATCGCATAAATATACTACTATATTTATATTGTTAATACTGTGAAAATTTATTATAATTAAAATATAGTTCTTCCACATCAGCTGAAAATAAAAAAAGAAATATTTGTACGAAAGTCTTGATAATTTTAATTTGTATTTCTGGGAGCTAGGGGCCCCTCCCTGCCCGTGTGTATGGGTGCCCATGCTTATTTAGTGGATGTTTAATTACCTATGGACCTGTAGTAATAGGGTTTTCGGTAATCCGAGGGGGTCTCTGTCCCATCTACCTCGAATTATCAAAACTCTACTGATTTATATACATAAATTAAATTTAGATTTTTAATGCATTATGGGAAAAGGTTTTTTCAAATTTATTTTCAAATATTTAGAGATGCTTACTTTAATGGGTTTTCTCTATTAAAATAACATATTTATAATTTATTATTGAAATTTTGAATTTACATACATATTACGACTTTTTGATCCTAATGATGACCAACAGTTTTGTCAAAACCAGCAACCTAATTTTGTTTTTATGAGATTCACTTTACTTATTTATTCTATAATCATATTAGTTAAATTTATTAAATTATCATTATTTATGTTTGGAAGGACCATGTAAAAATTATTATTGACTAATTGTTCTAATATTAAATCTAATAAATTTGAAAAAACAGACTTCACTAAAGAAATTATTGCTTGTAGAGTTAATTATTTCACTTTTAATTTATATTTTAATGTTGCTACAATTCAGTCACTGAGTCCTGTTGACTGTCAGGAATCGGCCCCCATGACTGGAAAATTCCTGGATTCACACCACGTCGTTGGGATGCAATATTATTGAAATCCAAAATCCAAGACCTCATCAATGGTATCCTTACTTTACTCGAACGTTACTCCCTTCACTCTTTTGTCATACTTCAAAACAATGAGCACTGATTTAGTATGATTTCCATTGGCTTTATAACACTGCTGGCCAGTTCATTCAAGACATGTAGTTTTATTCTGTTGTCTAAATTTTGTATATTTTTTAATTTCTTTTTTTCTTGGTTCCATTAAGACCCTAATCCTGGATAATTTGAATAGCAGTAATCTCCCCAATGGTCATTTCATGTTGAATGAAGATATTACAAACCTGAAACTCTGTAACAATTTTACTGATTCGTGACTTTCCAAAGTCTATAGAATAATTGGCAAGTAAGTTTTCTAAGGCTTCTCAATATTAAAAAAAAATATTTCATTTTATTAATTCTTTAACCTGTTTAAAAGTTAAATTGGTCAAAAGTAAAATAAATTTGTCCATAAAATGGAGGTGTCCATAGATAGAAGTTTATACTGTATAAATACTTATAACATAAAAAAAAATTTATCATGATTTTAACAGATTTTTATAAAGTGATTTATAGACTTTAAGTAACCCTTAAGATTTTAACTTGAGATTTAAGAATTCATAGGATTTAAAAACTTTGAAACCCCTTTTCAATTCTTAGTTAAACTATAGATAAACCTAGAATCCTTAAAAACAGTAGCAAGTAAAAACTTTCTGCAGTTGAATAATCAATAGATTCTAAGTTTTGCCATTAAATGCCTGCTTCAAAATTTATGTTCATATTATGTAGTAGTCTTACAGATGATGATGACATAATTCATTGAAATACATATGAATGCTTGTAATTGTGAGTTTGTGTGCAATTATTTATTTCTTTAATGGTATACTATATGTCTTCTGTAAGTAGTACTGAGTATTATGCAAATTATGTAAATAAAAGATAGGAGAAATTACTGGATAAATAGTTTTTTGTATAGTTGCATTTTTTTAAAATAGTTTTGCTTAATCCCAGTACAATATTGGTCTAATTTTAATTTTTTAAATAGATTTTTAAAGCAGACTTTATCCATTTTTACAAATTGTTTATTCATACAATGGTGACATCTGTTGAATCTTTATTGAAAAACAAGTGTGGACCCGGACAAACATTTTTGACATGCATTTTTTATTTTTTTTATTTTGCTTTGGGTTTTTGGCCACGGGAAATCAATTGGGACCAGTCTCAAACTTGGGAAAATTCGGGATTCCACTCCAGTGGCTCCTAGAATTCCCATGTTATCCTTATGGAACTAAGTACGGGCCCGGACAAACTTTTTTTCGCCCAATGATTTTTTATTTTTGTATTTTGCTTTAGGTTTTCAGCCACCAGAAATCGATTGGCACCCGTCTCAAGCTTGAGAACATTCGGGATTCCGCCCAGTTACTCCAATAGTTCCTATCCCGGGCAAACCTTTTTTTCTCAAAGATTTTTTATTCTTTGGGCGTTTTTGGCCAAGGGAAATCGATTGGCACCTGTCTCAAACTTGCGCAAATTTTGGATTCTGCCCCAGTGGCTCCTAAAGTTCCCATCCCGGACAAACTTTTTTTTACTCAAGGATTTACAATTTTTGGGGGTTTTCATTTTTTGGGGGAAATAGATTGACACTTGTCTCAAACTTGGGAAAATTCGGAATTCTGCACCAGTGGCTCCTAAAGTCCCCCCCCCCCTTGACAAACCTTTTTTTCTCTCAAGGATGTTTTTAGGGGGTTTTCGGCCACAGAAAATCGATTGGCACTGGTCTCAACCTTTAGAAAATTTGAGATTCCGCCCTAGCGGGGTAGTGTTGCCACCCCCGGACATAGTTTTTTTTTGTTCAACGATTTTTTATTTTATGATTCTTTTTGGGTGGTTTTCGGCCTCAGAAAGTCTTTTGGCATCAGTCTTAACTTTGGGAAAATTAAGGATTCCGCCCCAGTGGCCGCTAGAGTTCCAATGTTGTCCTTATAAAACTCTATTTTTACCATCATCCAAACCCACAAACATCCGCAACGAAGTATGGAAAGAAGTTCTAAACAATCGTTTTAATGCTCCTTCAATGCCAATAGGCAACCCAAACAAAGTTCGATACCCCATGGAAGTTGATATGTGCGATATATCTTAAAATGTTTCAAATGTCTGAACATACAGAAAGAGATAAATGTTAATTTTTCAGGAACTCATAGGCTAATTATCGACAGAGTTTTGTTTGGCTGCTAACTTTACAATCTTACTATAATGAATTAGTCACTCTACTTAACATAGTTTTTATATTTAGTAATTCATATTACACTTACTTGCAAATATAGAAATTCCTTCCTGAAGACTTTACATAATGAATACACTCCTGAAGGCACTGATTTAAGGCTACAATCTGACAAATCAAACACTGGTTCAGGGTTTTCCCTTGCCTAATAAAAAATAATAGTAAAATATTAGTTGTAAAATAACGAGATAGTATAATCTGATACCCTATTGCTCTTTGAAGTTCCATACCAGTAAAACATTTTTAAATTTTCATATCGGAACAAACAAAAAACCTTACGTAAACGAACTAAAGAAGGTTCTTGATTCCTAACTTTATGAGCTGTTGATGTATGAGTTGAATATAAACAATATACTCATTTGAGGTAAGATCACTCCAGATTTACTACAACTAAAAGGCAATACACCTAAAATGAAAAGATTTTAATCCACCTGGCTGAAAATAGGAGGATTGAGGAGTTAATGGCTACAAATAAAACCTTAGCTGCTGGCTTCCAACAAAAAACACTCTTGTACTATGACCAAATAAAATAACTGTATAAATCAACTGTGGCATAATGTTTAATTTGACTAAACACTTTTAAATGTTTTAAACTTGCCTATAGTAGCACTTACTTTGCTTGTTGAGGACGGCCGTTTCGGGAGATGTGTCCCTTTGTCAACTCAGACCGTAACTCAGAGTTACGGTCTGAGTTGACAAAGGGACACATCTCCCGAAACGGCCGTCCTCAACAAGCAAAGTAAGTGCTACTATAGGCAAGTTTAAAACATTTAAAAGTGTTTAGTGATTACTAGTAGCTCACGTGAAGATGGAATTAACAAATGTTTAATTTGAATAAATAAAACCTCTATGCCAAAAATAACTTTTTCCTTTATAATTAAAATCTCTATACCACAAATAACTTTTTTCTTTTTTAGTAGTTGTTTTGTAAATTACCTCTGAGGATGATTGCTATGCAATTGAAATGTTCATAATGTATTAAATAAAGGGAAAACTCTTGAGTTTTAAAGGCAGGTCGATAGTATCAAAGAGTATGTGTGATTTGTATTGTGTTTGTTCATTTAATATGTTTGTAGTTTGTGTGTCTGTAAATTTCATATTGATCTAGTGTGTTTCTGTTTCTTTTATGTGATTGTAACATGCTGAGTTGGTGTTCTGTTTGTGTTCGTTGACTCTTGTTTAAACTGTGACCTGTTTGCCCAATGTAGAATTTGTTGCAATTGTAGCAGTTTAGTTTTTATACGCCTGGTGCTTGTAGTTTATCTTTAATGTTGGTATTTTGTATTGTAACTTGTTATTAGTTTTGTATGCTATTTTGTATCCTGTTTTTTGAAATTTGTGGGCTATTTTATTTTATGTTTTGTTTATGTATGGTATTTTGATGTATTTGTTTTCCCTCTCTGTAATGTTAATTTTAGAGTTTTTTTTTATATTATGCCATAGTTTGTCTATTATTGTGGTGTTGTATCTATTTGTGAATGCTAAACATTTAATGGTGTCTAGTTCTTTCTTTATGTTTTCTATGCTCATTGGAACTTCTTTAAGTCTATGGAGCATGAATCTGAAGGCAGCGGGTTTGTGTTGGATAGGGTGGTTTGAGATGTTGTGGATAAGTGTGTCTGTCATTTTGGGTTTCCTGTAATTGTTGAAGCTGTGTTTTTTGTGTATGGCTCTTAGTTATGGTTAGGACGAGGAAGTTTATTGATCAGTTGGTTGGTTTCAATCGCTGAGGTGAAGTGGAGTTTTGGGTGTATTTTATTAGTGTAAGAGTTTTATTAGTAGGTTTATTGGGAGTTTTTCACATTATCAGGTGTTGCCTCTGTATAGTGCTATAATATCATCGATGTATATGTGCCAGTAAATGATTTTGTGTGTGAGTATATTGTTTGTATCTTAGTGTTTTCTATGTGTTGTAGGAAAATTTCGCTTAGGACACCTCTGATAGGACTTCTTTGAGTTGTGGGTGTTTTATTTGGTGATGGTTTGCAGGATGTTTAGGATTTCTGTAACATGAGTTTTTGGTATGTTGTTCTGTATTAATTGGGTTTCTAGGATGTTGAGAGTTTTGGATACGGGTATGTTGGTGTACATATTTGTTATGTCGAGTGATAGTAGTGTTGAATTGTGTGGTATGTTTGTCTTTTATTTTATTTATGAGGTTTGTTTTGTTTCTTATGTGTGTTTATGTGTGCAAGTTAATGGATTGTCTGATTATTTTGTTAGTTTATGTGCAGGGGCATTTTGGTAGTTGATAATGGCTCGAATGGGGACATTGGGTTTGTGAATTTTAGGGAGGAATTAATAAGAATTAGAAAGTGATTAATAAAGGAAAAGGTTATTTGTGGCTTATAGAGGTTTTATTTAAATCAAACAAAACAAGTTTACAAATATTAATAAATATTACTGAAATCAAAACAAAGAAGAATTAATATAACAAATCATTTGCTGTGTAAAAAACAAAGTATCAGATATGGATACAAAATAATCAAGTATGTAATCAAATCATATCTTCAAGTCTGAGAATGAAAATACATTGAATTTCAAACCAGCACTGTTTAGATAACTCTATCAAACTGTAAAGATTTCAGATAAAGAATCATAAAATATACTTTTATAATTAAAATGAAAAATATTCCATTTAAATTAAATAATTATCTGGCCCTTGTGAATGCAAGAATAGTATAAAAAATTAACACTCAGAATTTTACATGTAACTATGGTCTGTTAACATAGAATCAATGATATGTAAGCATCGAAAGAATCTGTAATTAAACATCAGTCTCGCAAGATTCTGAACCCTAGTGTTTTTCTAAACAGAATTATATTAACAGAAGTAGAGAAACTAAGGTTGTTATGTAGGATAGGAAGTTTAGGAAAATCATCAATTTTTCCAGATTTGGTTTTTTCAAAACAAAACTCATAACTTACGTTAATATTTGACAGACATTTCATTTTACATAAATGTTACTTTAAAATATATGTAAAACAAGGAAAGAGTAATTTTAAATATATAAATTATATTAATTACTACTTATTATTTTTAAAATTCAAGTAACAATAGAAAAACTTAACCTTTATTTAAATTTTTTAAATGCTTACTGCATCAGAATGTTTCTGACGTTCAGTTAAAACTTTCTGACATTTCAATCTTACTTAAATCCACAAACAAAATAATAATTATTCTTGTTGTATCAAATGGGTGACCAAAAGTATACACTAATAAATGAAAAATTTCACAATGGATATTTTTAAAGATAAAGAGATATAATTTCATCAAACTTTCTCATATAACTTTCACAGTTACTATACCAACTTCGATTTTTTTCATTCTTTCATATGTTACACAAAAATCTATTATATGTATGTTATTATAAACATATATTAAACACAAATAAAGAGGTTTAAATAAAGAGACAACAAACAGTATCGTAAACAACAAACAGTATTTCAAATTTGAAAAAAAAAACATGAACATAACGACAATGCATACGACACCAAACTGTAAGAGCTGAATGTTTATAAAAGTACATTATTTTATACTTAAATACTTGTTGTACTATTTTTGAACCATATTATATATTTACTTTACAAACTACCAAAGAAATATCCGGTAAGGATAGGTTTGGGAGTAAAAATAACATGCTAATAAACCCCATAGTTAAAAAATGTTAAACCACATAGTATGATAGTTCTTGAAGAATTATTTGACAAGTCTACTTAAAAAACAAGTAATATAAACCAAAATTTTTTAATGTCAATTTCTACTTAGGTCAACAAAGATAAATTTTATTTGACTTACTTTTTATTAAATAATTAAAATTAATATAAATAAAGTAACATAGCCATATCATTAAAATAGCTGTTTGACCACATAACATATACAGTAATGTAAAATCAGCTGTATTATGAAATCATGTGTTACCACTTATTGTAAGCGAAATGAGACAAAATACCTTGCACCTTTTGTTTTTCTCCCATATAAAACTAAAATGAATTAATTAAATTTACTTAATGCATCAATATTTGAAAAACTGTATTAACATCAAGGGTCATCCATTACAAGTTTTAAAGAATGTTTTGAACTTGAATGGAAGAATAAAAAGTATTTTATTAATGATAGAGAATGTGAACAAGATATATTTATAAAGAGTGTGAACTAATATAAGGAACTGAATAATATATTTTATGATATTAATAACTACAAGTTTCAGCTACTGTTTATTGTTTACTACATTTACAACCACTTTATTTATGTTGTGTTTCTAATAACATATGCAAAAATCCAAAAATCAAAGTTTGTAACGACAAAAGCAATAATTCTATATTCTACAACTTGTCTGTTGTTTATGAATATTTTTTTATTTATATGGTTTTTTTTTAGCAAAATATATATGTTACTTATAAGTCACCCAACAGTATGCAATGAATTTACCTCTTATTATAACATAGGCATAAAGGAGAAATCAGAATATGAGATACTAAAACATTTTATAATTCGTTTTTCTTACTTAAAATATCTAAAATTAATATAAAAATTATTATTTTAGTTAGACCAAGAAAATAATGCTCAATGCATCACAAAATTGGTATATATTAAGATACATATTATTAGTAATTGCAAAACAATCAATAATATTGATTAAAAGTATGAAAGACAAATCTTTCTTTTAATAAAATATTGAAATGTATTGCATGCAAAAATTTAAAGGTGTACCTGCATATTTCAGTGGTGAAATATTAAACAGTAAATCATTATTCGGTTATTATTAATGATAAAAGTTACTTTTGCTTGTTGTAATTGTCTTGAAGTCACTTAATTAATCATAAGTAATTATTGCATAACTGAGTGAAAACTTTTAACTTACTTGATGACATATTGCTAAACAATCGTTTTATTGTTGAAAATACTAAGAGTAGCGGGTTAATTTCGCCAATAACGCGATAGTTTCATAGCGCGTGAGCATGTGTGTTAAAAGTTTTCACTCGGCTAAGCAATAATTACTTATGACTAATATTTTTATTAATTGTCTGTTAATAACTATTATTTTTTTTTACATAAGCTAATGACAGATCACAGACAATTAATTCATGCTTTTTTAAACACTCAGTTTTGAATTTCTAAGGAAATTAATTAGAAAATTGGAAAGAAATTCAAAAGGTTGAGTGAATACCGATTCTACATAGAATAGCATCTCTGGAATATAGGTAAGAAAAACTAAATTAGAAAGTAGTTTTCTGTATTTCTTTATAAAGCCAATGCTGTACATATAACATTACTGTTTTGATTGTAGAGTTAATGCAAATTGTGGTAGGTTATGTTGCTCATAGTTTTATTTTTCAAATTTCATTGTAAAAAAAACAAAATAACAGGCAAATTAGTTTTTCCTTATTTATTACAGTTAAATTTAAACACCTAGTCAACAATTTTTCACATTTTCATAAAGATACAGGAAAATACTACTAGTTTAATTAACTGCTATTTCACATAATTACTAAAAGCTTGAAATCACTTAATAACCTGTTTTGGTAAAGATTTTCATCATAAAATGAATAATAAGAAATTAGTTTGTAGATACTGACTTATGATAAAAGAAAATAATCTATTTCTGCAGGAGAAATTATAAAAAAAAATAATGAAACGACTAATTACAATACTTACCAAATATAACTTTTTTTCTAACTTTGCCTTGTTGTCAGCCTGTTTTGATTTCCTTCCTAAATTAAACATATCTCACATCTTAAAATTCGTTTTTTGTTATACTGGAATAATTAAAGTTATGTCATAAGGAAATTAATATCATTCTGTAGGTTATGTTATTTATTTTTATGATCAACTGCAGCTGATATCTGGAACTCATTTTTTTGCTAGTTCTTTACGCTTTCGGTTTTATTAAAACCAGTTTAAAATTTTAATAGTAGGAAAATGAAAAACCTAGTTTTCTTTTACACGAAGGTAAATTTTAATATTTTTTACTATTAAAAACCTATTTAAAATTTTATTCACAATAGTTTTGTAAATTTGTGTCAATAAATATATTTTTATTATATATCACCAACCCATATGCATATACTGAAATCAACTCACTGAAATCGATGGTAAAATCTATATGAAATAAATAATATTGATAATCTCAGTGAAGTGAAAATTCTTTGATTATAGGAATACTTATAAATTTTATTATAACATCAAACAATAGTTTTAGACTAAAAAAAAATTCCAGGATTATGGTGCTTAACAAACGTAAAGCGTGTAAACTTATAAATAGAGTGTGTCAATAATTGTGGTAGGTGACAAAAATTGATTCAACTCTAAATTGTATACATGTGTATATATACATATCATAGAAATTTTTTAACGATTTCATTTTATAAACTGAAAGAGATAAAAATACTTTTATTTAAAAAAAAGTTTATTTAGGTAAAGTGCTATAAATCTCTTAATGGTCGTGATTGCTTCGCAATTAGACCTATCATAAGACCAAATATTTAGGGTAATAAATTTTTTATAATCATGACTCATGTGATTATATGATAGCTTGGCTCGTATGGAAACACTAGATTGAGTTGCTCCTTACTACACTTCCCCTACACTTCACTTGTGGAATCAACTCACATGAACGTCACCATCATACTCAGTAATGCTGGTTGACTGGATTAGAATTACTTAATATGATCCCAAACTGTAACGAGTTTCTGGTTGTGGAAGGAACATGGTACACGTGTGCCAGTGGGATGGACAACTATGTGGCGAGAACTAAAGATGATAAAGAAGTCTTGGTATTAGCTCAAAAAGTGTTACATGCAATGATGTGATGCCTTAAAGATAGACCTCAGGTGCTGCGGTTTTTGCAGACCTCCCCTTGATCTTTCACATATAAGGCACCATTGCAATTGCTGCAGCAGTTGGCAGTCATGCTCCACTTTTCAGCTAAACCAAATTAATTGTTCTCTTTTTATTCACCCTAAAAATTTGGATCTCCTGTTTCCTTTTAACCTTGAAGGCTGAAGACCATAATTTTAGCTCCTTATGATCATTTCTGATTTTCAAGCGCTGTTTTAGCCATGGAAAAAAGACTTGATGTGATTTGGTTTTTTCTACAACTCAAAACCCTGTGTATCAGCGAGCACAGAAATAACTAGAGGGGCAGGGATATTCTCTTTACATAGCGCCAGTGAAGCAAGGTCCACCATCTTGGTGAGATATCTGGCCAGGAAAGCAAGACTTGACTACCGACTAAGTTTAATAGTTAGCGATTCACTCCAACAGCACTTTAAACCTGATACCATGGTCAGAAAATAATAAAATTTTGTTTCATAGTAATATATAATACAAGGATTATGATGGTGACAAATTTTAATTTTATAAAATAGTCCTCTTGTCATAAAACGGCATTGAATTAAAAGCTCTCAAAATAGAATTACAGTTTGACATAAAAAGTTAAATGGTGAAGTTTTTTTAATTTTTCGGTCAGGTAAATGATGTCAGCGGGAAAGTTGGAGGTATGATTCCAAATATTATTTCTTAAAAAAATTATTTTGCTACGACTACCGGTTTGATTGTGGCGTTGGTGTATTTGAGCGCAAACATTAGGTGTTATTGTCCAAGAGTGTGACTTGTTAACACAAACGAATAATTATACTGTGTGTTGGGGAGTTAATCATGTTAAGTTATTTGTCTAGTCTACTGAATATATAACAAGACATTATCTTATATAATCCTCCTTACAAAATGTATCTAATGAAAAACAAATGACAAAATTGCTATATACATCATTACAATTTATTGAAAATAAATTTTAAACATTACTGCCCTAAAGAGGTTATTGTTTTGAAAATATGATGTCTAAATTTTTCTGATGCAACTATAAATAAATTTGTTTCAATAATAGTGTAACTTTACAATAATATACTTTATACATACAGATTTTATAAGTAAAAATGACTTAAACCTAAATCTTGTTCATAGAAATGTCCTGAACTATTAGAGAACAAATCTTGCCCAATGCACCTTTTCAAAACTGTTAGTCATTTTTTTAATAATTATGTTTCTACTGGCCAATAGGCCTACTACTGGGCAAGTGATCCTTATCTGATAGCAATTTGACGTTTTTCACTAGGGTAACTCAATGTTTGAGGCTCGCATCCAGGTGGGGCTGGAAAAGCCGGTTTAGCCGGAAAAGTTTGCTCCAAAAACCTAGCTACGATGTCTTTTCTAGTTATTTCTGTTCTCGCTGCTGTGTATAATGACAAATGGATACAACTCCCTCAATACTGATCAAAGAAAACTAAGTCAAAGAAAATTCAGTGACCTTTATGTTTTAGCACTTTATGACCCAATGTCAGTGTATTGTGAAAATAAGGGAAACAAATTTTGTCTTAATACTTTTGTGTAATAAGAAGTAATGTCATGGTGTTGAAAAGTTATTTTAAATCACCTAAGTCCCTTGGCTGATGGTAATAAAACTAAGCTTATATGGATGTTTAAACAGTTCATCAGCCAAAACTAAGGATGTGAACCAAATATCAATTCCTATGTCACAGTTCGATCTGTGATAGAGAGCTATTAACATTTATATATAGTAGGGGGAAAGAGAGTGTTTAACAGGTTTTTTGTTTTCTTAAATAAGATCTAGCAACTAACATGTAGACTACTCAGAAAAATTATCACAAACCATAACAATTTTTAAAACACACTTTAATGTTAGTTTTTTCCACATAAATTTTGAATGTATATCTACTTCTAAATGTAAACATCTGCTCTTCAATGGTGAGGCATAAGCCATGTTCATAGTTGTCTAAGCATGATTTCATGAAATATTCCTAAAGATTCCCTATAGGTAAGAAGTGATATGTTGCTAATTGTTTTACTCAGGTAGTTTTGTCATTGATTCGGAAACAATCCAACAAAAATTGGAATTAATTTTCGCTTAAGCAAGTTCTATAAACAATATCACTTACAGAAGGATCAAACATTCATGAAGTATTTAGACCATTGCCGTTGTGGAGAGTATAAAAGTCAAAATTCCAAAGAGTGTTTTTTTATCTTTATGAGAGAGATTTGACTGTTTGAAAGTTGTATTTCATTTTTTTTTAATTGGCTTTTTTCCTTCATTTGTATGAGTAACAATTAAGTTTAAAATCAAAACAGGAGTCACTTATCCAATGAAAAAAAGTCCTAATAACTGATGGGTCAAATAATAAATATCCAAATAATTAATATTTTACTATACATGTCACAAATTTCTGATTTTGTCACATGAACAATAACTCCAATAGTCTTACCCAAACCAACCACTGTGGTGTGGTAGCCTGAACTACCATACCACAGTGGTAGTTTTTAGGTTCATCTTTCTATCAGTAGTTAAATTCATATTATTCAATATCAGACATTATTCCAGAACTCTGCTTGACATTTTCACAGCTCTTGTATTTCAAATCATCAATTTAATCTAACTTATGAATTTGTTCACTGCAAAAGTATTGGTAAAAACTCTTTCTTTAAACTCAAGCTTATGGGTTCACTGGAGTGTTTTAAATTTAACTTTCACCAACCCTAAAATCATGCCTATTTTTCAAAATTATATAATACAAACTTTTAGAAATCTTATGTGGAGAGGAGGAGAGAAATATGTTTCAGGTAATAAGGTTTTTTTAACTATAACTGTTTGAAGCAACTGTGGCGTAATGTTTATTTTTAAATAAATAAAACCTCTAAACCACAAATAACTTTTATTTTAAACCTTATGTACATTTCAATTGCCCAGCAATCATCTTCAGCGGTATTTAAAAAATAAAACCAACCTTTTTATGCTTGGGAATAGTGAACAAACGTCAAACAATACAAATATTTCGTCTTCTGTCAGTTCAATATTTTTCAATTTATTTATAAACTCTCCTGTATTTTTTATTGAGCTGGATTCTATATTAAATTTAAAATTTCCAAAAACTTTATTTAACCATTTTGACAAAAGATAAGTTGGTGAGTCAATCCCCGAAACTATCGGTCTCATCAAATTACCTTCTTTGTGTATCTTTGGGAGGCAATATAACCTAGGTAGAACTGCATTTGAAACATTAAATTTATAAATTTCATTTTTTGGAATAACTAAATTACAACTTCTAATAATATTTACCGTTTCTTTTACAAATTTGTTTATTGGGTTCTTTTTTAATTTCATGAACATTTATTCTTTTAACAAATTATTAACTCGATTAACATAATCTTCTTTATTTAAAATTACAATAGTATTTTCCTTATCCGCTTTTAAAAAATAACAATTACGATTTCTTAAACTTTTGATCACTTCTAATTTTTAACTATTTCTGGTTCCATTCTTCTTTAATTTTATGTTTTCAACAATCTTCGTCTTGCAAACTTTCCTGACGTAGTTTTTATCTGTTTCGTTTAAATATCTTATACCATTCTCAATATTTCCTATTAGCTCCTCAATACCTTTCCCATTATTATTACGGAATGAAAATTTCAATGCTTTATTTAATATTTCCATTTCCGATTTGGTTAATTTTATATTTGTTTCATTTTTGACCAAAATATTAATATTATTTTGGTTATTAGGTTTATCTGATGTATTTATCATCAACATGCTCAATATCCGTTCTAATTTTTCAACTTTTTTCAAATATTTATATTCATTAACTACAAAAACTTGTTTACAAAATGTGTCCCAATCTTCTTTATTTTCTTTTGCTAACTTCAAATGTAAATTATATAACTCCAATTCCACTGTATTTAATTTACCATAAAGGTATTTTATTTCTAAACTTAGCCATTTCTCCTTAGCAAATTGTAAAACTTTCCCTGTTCTATAATTGTTAACTTTTATATTAATTCCTTCAATAAATTTAGGAGTTAAGTTCTTCTTTTTACATGTTTTAAGAAATTTTATATCCGCTAATATAAATTTAACTTGTAAATTTAATTTTTGGAATCTATTATGCTCTCTTGACCGAGAAGTCATATTTATAACTGTATGAAACAACTGTGGCGTAATGTTTATTTTTAAATTTAAAAAAACCTCTAAACCACAAATAACTTTTATTTTAAAGCTTATGTACATTTCAATTGCCCAGCAATCATCTTCAGAAGTATTTAAAAAATACAACTAACCTAGTTGAAATGTACAT
The DNA here is from genome assembly GCA_036971475.1 of Prosapia bicincta. NCBI lineage: Eukaryota > Metazoa > Arthropoda > Insecta > Hemiptera > Cercopidae > Prosapia > Prosapia bicincta. The sequence goes on along the minus strand of JBAIZL010000007.1, from coordinate 19,832,818 downwards.
GAGGTTTAAAATAAAAGTTATTTGTGGTTTAGTGGTTTTATTTATTTAAAAATAAAGGTTTTTTATTTTAAAAAAGTTGTCTTTCATATAAATGGAGTTAATTCCTGTTTCTTTTTGATAAATGGCATGAATTACAAAAGGCAGTAATTAATGTATAGTTACTTTTGAAAAATATCATGAAATTCTATTCCCAAAAGTTTGGTCTCAATATCATTCACACCACATAACAGGTCGTTATGAAAAAAAAAACATTTACTTTCACAGTGCACTATGTATTCAAAAATTTGTTTTAACTTGGCCTACGGTTGAACACACAATACACATCACATGGCAGGTGCAGAGCCAGTCAAGTCAAAATAGTGAACTCAAAATCTCACCAAAAATTAGTTTTTAATAAACAAACACACAACAAACTAGTTTCAGCGACGATGTCACCTTCCTCAGAAGTAACAATATGTTAGTATTAGCCAATCACTGAGGAGGCTACATTGTCGCCAAAACTAGTTTGTTGTGTGTTTGCTTATTAAAAAATAATTTTTGGTGAGATTTGGAGTTCACTATATTGACTTTTACGTTTATATAACAGTCATGTTACAGATACCACACCATCGACCATTAACTCCACTTGGATCTACCTTTAGTAGTTTGAAAGAAAAAAGTTTTTTAAAGAGACTAGATACTCCATTTTCTTTAAAACTATTATAAAACCATATTTATAACAAAATATGTATTTCATAAAATATAATGTATAATGTATAAAATATGTTAATTGAACTGATTAGAACCATACAAGGAAATAATGTTTAAGAACACAACTGTTTTTATATTGTTTACTGAGAAAGTAATTGTTTATTTAAAAAAATAAATTTTAAACTAAAAGTGAAAATTAAGTATGGCTCTGTCTTCTATAAATAGTTTTTATTTGACAAGAGTCTAAAATAATTTCCATAAAATGTAATTTACATAAATATATACTAAAAAATATTCACTAGTTAAAATCGAAAAATTATTATTTCATGAACCCTGACTTGTATATGTGTTTTTAATCACACACACACACACACACACAAACACACACACACACACACACACACACACACACACACACACACACGCACACACACACACACACATAAACAGACACTCACACACACACACCTCCCACATAAACATAATACTGTAGTTATTCTGTAAAATTCAAAGCTTTTCTATATACAAATTAGTATAACCTATTTCACTTTTTCTTCTTTTTTTCAGTTGTAACTTTAGTAGATTTCTTCTTGCATAATGTTTTTAATGCAGTCTTCAACAATACATATGTTGTGAGAAGCGCAATCACAAAAACACCTATTATTACTGCTATAACATCTAAGAGGAAATATTGGTACCATTTCAAATATCTTGCAGCTGTTCGCAAATGTGGAGCCCCATTATGGCGTAAAACATATTCTATCCAATATATTATTGTTTCTTTTGGTGGCATTGGGTTGTCTGTCAATATCTTTGATTGCCTTTTTGCAGACTCATGGAAACTGAGAATTAAAAAAAAAACAAATAATCATATTTATTAAACAGAATATGTATAGTGTATTGAATATATTTATTGTATGAAATATATGTTCATAGCTAAAAAAAGTAGCCATTGTTTAAATCGACGTTGCTAAACAGTCTGGCATTGTTTTAGATCTATTGTAAATCTATAAGTATAAGAGCTGCTGTGTTTAAAAGATACATTCAGTTTTAAAAGATAAAAAGAGTGTGCTGTTGGATAAAACAAACTATGTGAATAATAGGGTCTGGGAAGAGGGGCAAGACCATCTGGATTTGCTCGAACATTCAGAAAACTCTGAAGGCTTTAGGTGAGGCGAGTGCCAGTTCTAAGCTAGTGGCTAGGACTATAGCTTCACTAGCAGAAGCTGGGTGAGTATAATTCGCTCAACCTAACCTGGATTCCAGAACATTCTGGCTGGATATGGAATGAGAGAGCAGATGCCTTAGCAAAACAAGGATGTATAACTCAAGGACCATTGCTGAGGGCAGTGGGGAGGACGCTTCAGGAGGGACAAAATAAGGATCACAGCACATATAGACAGGTTATGCAGGGAAGAATGGAATGCGACTTTGGGGTGCAACAAATTTAAGGTACTGTGGAGATACTCGGGAGACTTGTTGAACAAAGAACTACTTTCCTTAAGTAGACCTTAACTGTGTTACTGTAGAACTGGACACAGGCCATGGGAATCTGATGGGTTCCAATACAAAATTGAAAGATCTAGGTCCTCTGTGTGAAAGAGATGTGACAAGGACCAAGAGAAAGCCCAATCCACGAGCTCTGTGAGTGCTCTGCTTTGGGAGCTGCAAGGAGAAAGTGGTTTGGCTACTTATACTTTGTTTTACTTACAGTGAAATGAACAGATTAAATTTAAATACAGCAGTATAGAAGGAAATTACAGATATATTGAAACGACTATCAAATTTAACAGCCTAATGTTTATCGATAAAGGAAAAGAAAATAAGTGGTTCTGAAAGTGGGAGTGTGGATTATATTATAGGAGACAACAATTAAATATATAATATACATAAAAAGTAAATTATTTAGCCTCTTTTTAATAAATATATGGTAATCATTGTTTTAAAAAATATCTATTATCTTTTTATTATTTATTAGCAAAAAATCTAAACTACAAACATAAGTTATATCAAATTAATATGAAATAGAATGTTTACCTTTCTAAAAATGGAACATCCCATAATATATTCCGATTTATTATTTAGTGTTTTAATTTTGAAAATGAAAATAGTAATAATGGGTAGAAATTGAAATGTCAGTTGGATTAGGAATGATTCACCCTTTAATGTAAGTTTTCTTCATTACAGTGCCCTATAAATTAATTAATCACTTGAACAATAGTTTATGACTATCCGAACTTTAAATTTTGTAAATTTGTTAAAACTTACTGAGACAGAATGTTTACGACTGCCATATGGCGATCTTTATCAGTGTCTTCTGCTTGGAGATGTCGGGTCAAGCAGTGACGGTTTTAAAGGCAGGTTTTCGATAGTATCAAAAAGTATGTGTGATTTGAATTTTGTTTGTTTGTTTAATAAGTTTGTACTTTGTGTTTTTGTGTGTCTTTAAATTTCATAATGTTCTAGTGTGTTGAGATGTGGACAATACAAATCACACATACTCTTTGATAATATCAAAAACCTGCCTTTAAAACCGTAACTGCTTGACCCGACATCTCCAAGCAGAAGACACTGACGAAGATCGCTACATAGCGATAAAAAATGTTCTGTCTCAATAAGTTTTAACGAATTTACAAAACTTAAAGTTTGGATAGTCATAAACTATTGTTTAAGTGATTAATTAAGATTCACCAAACGTAATGGACTACAAAATTCAAGAATATAAATTAAGTTGATACTAATATGCATAAATAAATAGTCTGTAAATGATATTATGGTATGTAAAATGACCATTATTTCTAAATTATTTGTATTATATTAGAGATTATTTTAACATACCTTGGCTGTGTAATTATTTTTTGTACAAATGAAACAATAGATTCAACTGTGACATCATTAAATGGTAAAGCTATACCAAATCCTGCTGATTCTGCCTGCTTACTATTCTTCCACTGATCACCATAGACAGGAATAGTAATTACTGGTACACCATAATATACAGCTTCTGTTATACTGAGGATCCCTCCTTGAGTGATGAACACTTTCACATTTGGATGAGCTATTACATACCAAGTATAATTTATAACCATAATATTGTCATTTTTTAAATTTTGGAAAGAAAAAAATAATGTAAACATAGTGTAAACATAATTTGAAAATATCGTCCTTTACCTTACTACAAACATTTCAGAATGAGAGAATATTTAAAATCAATATTTATTTGAATATACAGTTCATTGTATAAATTGATTAAACTTTTTGGACCAATTATTTTAAACTCAGAAAGTGTAACAAAAAATTTATTACACTTTTTTGTTTATCTTGGCAAAAAAAAAACACCACTTACTGATTTATTCAGCAGACGCGTTTCGCGCTAGGTCAGCGCATTTTTCAATGCTGTTAATTACTGACAAGATGACAAGACTCAGGTCAGAAAAACAAATAAAAAAGACACAACCCACATCAAATTTCGCCATACACATACAAAACACACTACACTCACAGACTGACATAGGCACCAATCTAAAAATCCTACATTACATCAATAAAAGCAAAAAACTTAACACAGTAAAAAACTATGAGATATATAAACATCATAAATACTATCCACAACACATTCTAAATGACAAAACACACTCGCAATCAAACACTATATTTGAGCACATAATTAACAGCTACTCTACGAACAATAACACACTACAGAACAAAAATACACCACAGACTTACACCAACATAACACACTTGAGCAACTGTCTTGTCAGTAATTCACAGCATTGAAAAATGTGTTGACCTAGCACGAAAGATGTCTGCTGAATAAATCAGTAAGTAGTGTTTTTTTTTTTTTGTCAAGATAAACAAAAAAGTGTAATTTTTATAAAAACCTCAAGATGTACAAAAATATCTATGTGGATTTACATCAACAGTATATGTATGGCATATTTACAAAATATGATTTGGGTTATATTTGATAAGTAATTATTACACACACACACACACACACACACAAAATGTTTAGTTCACACACTGTGATTTTTAGTCTTATTATTAAAAATTGCAGAGAAATGCTTATGCAATATAAATTAGAGAATTTTATTTTGTTAAGGAGTTTGTTAAAGTTTTAAGGTAAAAGACATTAATTTAAAACAAATTTTAATTGAAAATGTACTAAGTGAAAAGTATGAAAAGTTTTTACACTATAAAGTGTATTTACATGTTGTCTGACAGGGTTTATTTAAAGGACAGTAGTTGTTGCCAGTAGGTGTAGCTAACTAATCTGAGAATGAATGTAATAGTTGATTTTTTGAAATAAAAATGATTTTGCAGGGTCTAAAATTCTGAATAAGGTTTTTGTCTAAATTTTTAAACTTCAAAAACCACAAATTTTGATAATAACATAATACACCATGCAGGAAAAGTAAAGTGAGGAATAGAAAACTCATATGTATGTAATTTACTGTGCCTATCAAACGTTAAACAAATCATAGTAGTACTGATAAATAATCTTAAATTGGAACTCTTTCTTTTTTAGAAAAAAAAAGAATATTATTTCTTTTCAACGAGTCAGGGTCTCTTTGCATTGCTGGGGCTTTCTATAGCACTTCTCCTTCCATTATTCTATTACTAAGGAGAAAAGATTATTGTTGGTCATACTTCGAAAAAAAATATGAAAACAAAAAACACTTTTGTTTTAATCAAAATACAAGGTAAAGTTTGATGAAGTAAAAAAAATAGCCTACTATTCATTAAATTGAAAAACAAAGATAATTTAAATACAGAAAGCACTTTTCATTTTAAGTAATAATTATCAGTGTAGATCTTTAACACTTACTTAATTTTATAAAACCAGAAAACAAACTTGAATATCAATTATATTTCAAAGAAACTTGCTTATTTTACACTACTAAATTTAACTTATAATTATACTGAAATAAAAGTACAAGAATTTAAATATATTAATTATCATTTGTTGATTCCATCTTCGCGTGAGCTACTAGTAATCACTTACACTTTTAAATGTTTTAAACTTGCCTATAGTAGCACTTACTTTGCTTGTTGAGGACGGCAGTTTCGGGAGATGTGTCCCTTTGTCAACTCAGACCGTAACTCTGAGTTACGGTCTGAGTTGACAAAGAGACACATCTCCCGAAACTGCCGTCCTCAACAAGCAAAGTAAGTGCTACTATAGGCAAGTTTAAAACATTTAAAAGTGTAAGAAATTATTAATTATACTTATGGGCAGAAAATTTATAGATATTTCATACTCATTTAAAGACAATAATTACCAAAAGTTTTAAAAACTTACCTAAGATGTCAGTTTGGGGTAGCCACTTTGAAATTTTTACATTTTCTGGTTTGTTTGGCATTGAATCTAGTTCCCATTTCCATAAAACTTTATAAGGAAGCTTCCTGAAAGCTTCCATAAAGAATTGTTGCTTTTCTTCTGGCATGAAAGCACTTTTTAAGTTACTTCCTAGACTGAAGTAAATAACTCCCTCCTTCGCATTATCTAAATAGTCTTGCAACTCCTGTAGAATATTATAAAATTTATATATATATATATATATATATATATATATATATATATATATATATATATATATATATAATCCCTTTAACAATAGTTTATGACTATCCAAACTTTAAATTTTGAAATTTGTGAAAACTTACTGAGACAGAACATTTTCGATCTCTATGTGGCGATCTTCCTCAATGTCTTCTACTTGGAGATGTCAGGTCAAGCGGTAACAGTTTTAAAGACAGGTTTACGATAGTATCAAAGAGTATGTGTGATTTGTATTGTGTTTGTTCGTTTAATATGTTTGTACTTTGTGTTTTTGTGGGTCTGTAAATTTCATATTGTTCTAGTGAGTTGAGATGTGGTCCTTTTTTGTTGGTATAGGATTTCTAGGTTATGGTAAATGTTTGTGTCCTGTTTCTTTTATGTGATTGTTAAATGCTAAGTTGGTGCTCTGTTTGTGTTCCTCGACTCTTTGTTTAAAGAATTGTTGCAATTGTAGCAGTTTAGTTTTTATACGCCTGGTGCTTGTAGTTTATCCTTGTTGTTGGTGTTGTGTTGTATTTTGTTTTGTAACTTGTTATTAGTTTTGTATGCTATTTTATATCATGTTTTTTGAAATTGGAAGGCTATTTTATTTATTGTTTTGTTTATTTATGGTAATGTGATGTATTTGTTTTCCCTGCCTGTAGTGTTAATTTTAGTGTTTTTTTTGTATATTGTGCCAAAGTTTGTCTATTATTGTGGTGTTATATCCATTTGTGTGGATACATTACATGTATATATGTATATTGCATATATAATATAATATAATATAAGTATACAAATATATATATATATATATATATATATATATATATATATATATATATATATATATATATTAAAACAACATAGGTTATTCAAATACAAGAATATTTATTAATTTATATCCAAAGCTTTTCGTGTGCTAAAACATATGTTATTATTATTGTATGTTACATTATTGTAATTTTCATTCCTGATGATGTTGGTACTGTTTACCGACGAAAAGCTTTGGATATAAATTAATAAATATTCTTGTATTTGAATAACCTATGTTGTTTTAAATTATTAAACAAAAAAACGTATTATATATATATATATATATATATATATATATATATATATATATATATATATATATATATATATATATATATTGTAAGTAGTTCTTTTATTATGATATTATGAATGAAGTTTTTAAAATGTAATTTTTCTAATAATATTTCAATCAAGGTAGGTTAGCAACTTTTCTAATTTATTTTAAGATAAATAAATTTTCTAGAGCTTTCCTTTTTTTATAACAAGTTTAATGTATCATAAAAAACACTTTCTTAACAATTATAAATTTTATTAATAAATTACAATTTTTTTTTTTTAATTTTACAAATTTACTATAAGTTTCCTCTTTTATTACAAGTCATATTATTCTAAATTGTATTTCTCTTTTGGGCAGCAACAGTTTTTATTTAATTTAGCCTAAATTGATTTTAATTTTGATTTATCACAAGCTCTCTTAATCTCGGGTTATCTGGTGGGTTTTAAAGTTTGAATACTGAAATCTTATTTGGCACTCTAAAGTACAAGAACAAAAAAAATCTAATCTTTAAATGTTATAAACTATGTTACAAATCAATCTATTTCTAAGTAAAATTGTTCCTTAATATTTTCTCCAAATGTTTTCTTTTATAGTTTAATTTTATAATAAATTCCTCTAATTTCTTTTCTTTTATAAATGTCTGATTGCAAAATTTCAAAATGTATTAATGGATCTAGCCTAGATACTTAAGTGTTTTAGATTGCAGATTCCACTTTTCAGCCTTTTATCAAATATTTAATAATATCTTTTTTAAATAAATAGTTTTAATTTTTTTTCTTGTAAGTATTCCGTAGTGTTAATTCAATTCCAGACCAACACTCCCGCACCAAACTTGAATTCGTTAAATTTTGCTGGCCAACTCTGAAACACGTCCATCTTGCTTGAATAGGTGTGTAGGACTGAAGCCATGCTAACTAAGCATTTCAAAAATGGCTAAAACAAACTATTTCCTTTTCTTAATTGTTGTTACTGGCTTTACGGATGCTGTATTCACTGCCTTTTGTACATTTCATGCTCTTAATAACTAGATTTTAATTTCTTCGCAGGTGACTGCATTTAAATATTATATCTCAGTTTAATTGTCAGCTGTTCTATTCACAATGCGCCCGAATCTTACTTTATACGCTAGTTCATCCAGTTTTGGTCAACTTCTGTGAATCTTAACAGGGTTTCACTTTTCTTAACACTTAAAGGCTTTTATTTTTATTTACATTGTTTTAGTGTTCTTTTTAAACTGTTACACATTAAATTTTTTCTATTATATTGTTTGTTTTACAGTGGTTATTGTTCTAAACTTGATTAAATATTACGATTTTGCCAATTTAGGTTATGTTTACATTTTTCTCTTTTTTTCATAATTGGTTATTTTATGGTTTGAATTTACTTACATATTTATATTATATTATATATAGTGCCTTTCTTATTTGCTATTTTCAAAATGTTACAATATATATATATATAACTTACATTTTAATGTACTTAAGCAAGAATCTTACTTGGTGTATTTGTGAGTCGACTTTCAAAAACTATTAATTACATGCTCTCATTTTCAAGCATATATATATATATATATATATATATATATATATATATATATATATATATATATATATATTATACATATATATCCAACAATAACACCACTTGTAAACAATTGAAATCTAAATATCAAGACATAATATACATACTATGTAAATTAATTTTAATTCAGGTAGAACTTAAAGTTTGATTGAGATTTTAGTAGATTCAAAAGGACAGCAATAAGAAAAAGTAATATGAGTTATCTCACCTTAATTTCAAAGCAACAAACATTAAATTGAAACCTATAGTAATATTTTTTATCTTTCTTTATAATTAACTAAATAATCTAGAAATTTTTTTACTGTTTACATTATATACTATTGTAAAAAAATGTAATGAACAAATCTCTTACCTTTGGTAATTTCTTAGGTGGTTTAAGATGTAGACCGGCAACTTCAATTACATTAGGATTATTGGGATGAGGGTAATGGACACCGATATGTGTATTTAATATTACCAAGGCAATCTCTGACAACATTGTATCTAAAGTTGGTCGTGTTTCCCATCCAGTGTAATTTATATACTTGTCAGCAAGAGCTTGTTGCCTTGGTAAAAAAAATAACCGTTTAGAAAGAACCTGATAAACACCGAATACGGTGTTTTCCAACCTTTGAAAGAAATTCATCCTATCAGAATATGGAGTCCAAAAATCAACAGAGTATGATAAACTATATGGATTACTAGTCACATCGTTTAGCCAAGTACTTGCACACAATGACTGCATTTCAATTACTGGAGCTCGAAACTTGTGTCCAAATGCTACCACAGCCTCTTGATAGAATGTCGATTCTACTAAAATGGCATCAAAATGTAAGTCCTGTGAATGTATAATTTGTTGCACCTGAGGTGACTGTAGAAAATGTTCCACAACTTTTTCACCAAAATAGGAAATGAAGAACATATTTCTATATCTTGACATTTTGATTAGTTCGAATACTGATTTACTATCTGTAACAAAATATACAGATTTTGAAAAAAATGTCACTAAGAAAACAGAAATGTAACAATAATGTTAATGACTTAAACAATAGTTTATGACTATCCGAACTTTAAATTTTGTAAATTTGTTAAAACTTAGAGAAGACACTGATGAAGATTGCCACATAGCGATTGAAAACGTACATGTCTCAGTAAGTTTTAACAAATTTACAAAATTTAAAGTTCGGACAAACAACTAGTTTAAAGTTAAACAATAAACTATTTTTTAAGTGATTAATAAGATCCACCGAATGTAATAGACTACAAAATTCAAGAATGTTAATGAGTTAAAATGAAAATAAAACTAAATAATATAAAAATATTTTCGTTATAAGCGAAAAACACTATCAATTTTTCTTACCCACAATTGTATCCAAAATATTTGAAATGACTATCTGTTTGTATTTAGGGTTTTCTTCAGGACTTGCTGTAATCACTGTAAGATCATGACCTCTGCTCACAAGTTCATTAACAATTGGCTTAAAAATATGGTGATGACTATGAATTGGTATTGGTAACACTGCAAGAAGTTTGGCTCCATAGCATTCATTAAAAGTAATCAGGAAAAACAAGACGCCAAATATTTTCTAGAAATAAAGTAAAATCATTTACACAAAATACACAGACAAATATATAGTCATAAAATTGTTGCACATTTATGGCACTTTATTTGGTTATTTAAAATAAATATACCTGTAGGTCTATATATTTAAATATTTGAACACTTTCATAAACAAAAATAAATTTGAACAAAAACCAATGTTACAAAACGTTTCACCAAAAGTTTTTGCAACAGCTTTTTCCAGTGAATGTGTAAGTAGAATTAATTACAAACAACAGAGTAACTCCTATACTTAGCTATATAATTTATGTAAAATTATATTTCTGTATAGCCAACGTTAAAGATAAAACATTTCAATCCTTTCTGACTTTGAAACATGTTTCTGACAACAATGTCAATAATTTAGAAAAGATATAACATAACATAGTCAGTCATTAATCACTTTAACACAAGTTTGTGACTGTCCGAACTTTAAATTTGTAAAAACGTACTGAAATAGAACGTTTTCGACCGCTATGTGACAATATTCATCAGTGTCTTCTGTTTGGAGATATTGGGTGACTGATTTAAAGGTAGGTTTTCGATAGTATCAAAGAGCATGTGTGCTTTGTATTGTGTTTGTTCATTTAACATGTTTGTGCTTTGTATTTTTGTTTGTCTGTAAATTTCATATTGTTCTAGCGTGTTGAAATGTGGTCCTTTTTCTTGGTTCGGTGCGTCTATATTTTTGTATAAAGTTTTAATGCTTTATTTAATGTAAATGATTTCTGCTTATTGTATAGTGATTGTAGCTACTTTAGTGTTATTGCTCATATGTGGGTGTTATGTTATGAATTAGCCATTGCTTGTTGAAATTTATGTGGGCGTGTATTTGTCTAACCTTACTCATCACTCAGGGAGGCTCAAGGATTAATTTCCTCATTTATTATTTCACTGAATATGGAGATAGTGATACTGAAGCTATAAAAAAACTGACTCAAAATCCTTTCACTGTCAAATCTAAAGAGGTAATAAATATGAATAGACGTGGTAACAAAGAGTCCACTTATAATATTCAAGAAGAGATTATTATACTTGAAAACTGCCATAACTTCAAACACATCTTTCAGTATGGTTAAAGCCAGAAGGGTTGATTTGTAAAAAAGGCATCGGTTAGAAATCACCTAACTACAAGCAGTGACTTGAGATTAGCTCTAAGTAAACACCTAGCTCTTAGCAGTTATTTATTAATTCACTTGGAAAACATCAATACTTAATAATATTTTAACGGCAGATCCATTTCACATTAAGACAATGCAGTGACGCAGTGCCCATCTGAGAAATATCAGTAAGTACACTAGAGTTTCGATAATTCGAGGTAGATGGGGCCGAGCCTCCCTCCGGATTACCAAAAACTCGGATTACATGGAAATGCATTCCTGTACATTAGAAAAAAACAAGAATTCTAATAAAACCTGTTACTATAGTTAAGAGTGCGCAAATACTTTTATAGAACTTTATCAATTAGGCCCGGCGCACATGAGTTTGAAAGTAATCGGGACGCCGAGATAGTTTTCTATCCAATATTTCTGATACCTATCGGAGTTTCAGCGCACATGAGCTAGAATGTAAGCGCGCGTCATTTCAAGCCTATATTTTTGATAGTTATTTTCCATGTTGGGGCTGGCTTCACTCTGTGTTGTTTCTCCTACGAGATGGATCATAAACAAGTGCAAGTTTACAAAAAGACAGTAGTGTTTTCGTTCTTAGTGTACAAATACATTAGTGAAAGGGAAAGTAAAAGCAGAAGATATTGGATTCACCCATTTAATAATGAGAGATATTTAAAAGCTGCATTCAAGACTGTTTTAATTGATTTAAGGGTCGATGTACAAAAATTCTTTAACTATTTTCGAATTTCTACTCGATCTTTTGATGAATTTTTTTTGGAAATCTAAAATCAGATGTTTATTTTGCAGATTTCCTCCTAAGCCGATAGCTATGTTCACTATAAGCCGATAGCTATAATTCACTTTGCCCATCTCATATTGTCCTATGTTGTTTAATTTCCTCTATAAACAATTCTACATCCACGTCCAAATCTTCACTCTCCATGGCTAATAGATTCAATTACTATATATATATATATATATATATATATATATATATATATATATATATATTTGTTGATTCCATCTTCGCGTGAGCTACTAGTAATCACTTACACTTTTTAAATGTTTTAAACTTGCCTATAGTAGCACTTACTTTGCTTTTTGAGGACGGCCGTTTCGGGAGATGTGTCCCTTTGTCAACTCAGACCGTAACTGACCTCAAGGTTTACGTAGGTTATGGTGGGGGTGGGATATTTTGGTGGTGTGGGTGTATTTTGTGTGTATTAGGAGTTATGATGTCAAAAAGTGCGTGTGAGTTGTAATGTAATTGTGTATTGAGTATGTGTGTAGGGTGTAGTTTGAAGTGCCTATATATTTCGTATTGTTCGGTTGTGTAGCGTTGGTTATTTCTGTGTTGTTTATGAAGAATTTGTAGGTTAGATGTTATGTCTAAGTAGTCGTGTTTTGTGGAGTTGAGATGATCGGCGAAGTTTGATTATGTTATCGAAAACTTCCCTGATAAAATGGCAAAGATAGAAAGTATGCTGCGGTGCATGTGCACTGTCCCATTACCAACTGTGTACTTGTAGAACGCTGGCGATAGAATTGACGCCAAGATAGGAGGAGAAACCTGCGTCAGTCCAGATACCGATCGAGATAGGCCGAGGGTATCCGATAGCTATCTGCGTCCCATGTGCGTTGCCCCATTACTCCCAATGTACTTCTGCCTATCCAGCTTGAAAACTATCTCGGCGTCCAAATTACTTTCAAGCTCATGTGCGCCGGGCCTTAGAGCAACTTACATAAATTAATGTTGCTTTAAAATACGTTGTACATCACGGTTGCTACAGTTTTTTGCAAAAATGTATAAAGTGTCTTCTGCATCTGCTTATCAGATAGTTTCCACACTGCGGTGTCGCGCAGATGTCTTATAGTAGAAGCACTTCTGTTGGCGTAGTGTCTGTCTGTTATTCGATATAGCACAATGCAGTTTCCAGGCTGTCGTTTTTTCACAGAGATTAATTTTCTTTTGTTGTGCTGTCTCGGTCTAACCTTCATCTTTATTCCCTTTGTAAATATTTACAAGTGTTTAGTGAAATTTTCTTAATGATAGTGTAATCAACATCACTAAATTTTAAGGTAGATAATTTCTGCTAATGTCCTTTTTAATTGAGAAATTTTTAAACGTTTGTTAAAGTTTCAAACAAAATGTCTCTTCGACCTAACATAACTCTTTTTCTAGATTTCTATAGGCGTTGGTCTCCTTGGTGTTAGTATTGATCAGGATCGGATCTAGAAAAATATTTTGGGCAGGGCGGGTGTGAGGGGAGGAAAGGGTCCCCCTCCATCTGGAAAATATTTAGGAGATACAATAGATATAGTGTAAACTCTAAGGGTCTTCTATCCGAGGGAAATAGTTATAGGCCTGGTATGTGATATTAAACACGCATTATTTGGCCCCATTTACCATATATTTACAATGTAAACAACCTATTTATTACATTGTGGGAGGGCGTATTTATTAATGATTACAGTATGGGATTATAGTCAATAATATGGGTTTGTAAACATACTCTACTGATTATTAAGTAGATTTAAATCGGGGACTAACGCAGACATTAGAAAAACATTTTAGTTTACATTTATAGTGTGATTTTATAGTTTAAAAATTTTCACTTTTCCATAATTTGGGAGGGGCTTGAGCCCCAAAGCCCCCCCTTAAATCCGCCACTGGTATTGATTCCCAAATCCCTAAACCTCTTCTGAAACCATACCGCTCATCAGTAAGTTAAGAGAGAATTTCTTTACTATTTTTATGTAATATAATTTTTGTTATCTTTTCTCCGGGTTAGGCTTAAATCACTGTAATTATACATATACGTGTATCGTATTTTTGTGTGGTATCAGTGTAATTATGTTTTCTTTAAAATTTTCAGGTACATTTCCTGTTTCGTGCATTCGGCATATGGAGTGAGATATAATTTTACGATTGCCATCGCCCACATCCTGTAAAATTTCCGCTGATATTTGTTCCCTTCCGACATTGTATTAGTTGTTGCTCTCATCTTTAACATTCTCACGTAGTTCATTATTTTCTTAGTCCTCTTTCACTTCAATTTCATGCTCTAGACCTACAAGTCCATCAAGAGACAATGTTTCTTCAGTTGAACCGTGATTATCCGAGGTAAAAGGTACCTCGGATGACACGGACTGCGTTAAAAATCGGGTGCAAAACGTGTGGTAAACTGTTGAAATTAAAACAAGATCGAAGAAATAGAATACATAGAATATAGGCTACTGAACATCAAATGAAAAAAAACGTAAAAATATTATAGAAATACAAAATTTAAAAAAATATTACATATCAGTAATTATTTGGAATAATTTACAGTGGTTAATTAATAAAAATAAAAAACACACAAAAACCTCCAACCACAAAATAGTTTTATTCTAACCTGATGCACATTTCGGTTACCAAGTAACCATCCTCAAAAGGCATGACACACAATAATCATGGATATGAATAAAGGCTTGCCTACGAGCTCAGAACCTCAAGCCTATGAGGTTAGAATAAAAATATTTTGTGGTTAGAGGGTTTTGTGTGTTATAATGTTATTCCTTTAAAACGTTTACGTATATAGAGGCCTACGTTAAATATATGTTTGCGTATATAGAGGCCTACGTTAAATAAGTTTGCGTATATAGAAGCCTACGTTAAATAGTCTAAATGTTTGCGTATATAGAGGCCTACGTTAAATAGATGTTTGCGTATATAGAGGCCTACGTTAAATAGATGTTTGCGTATATAGAGGCCTACGTTAAATAAGTGTTTGCGTATATAGAGGTCTACGTTAAATAAATATTTGCGTATATAGAGGCCTACGTTAAATAAATGTTTGAGTATATAGAGGCCTGCGTTAAATAAATGTTTGCGTATATAGAGGCCTACGTTAAATAAATGTTTGCGTATATAGAAGCCTATGTTAAATAAATGTTTGCGTATATAGAGGCCTACGTTAAATAAATATTTGCGTATATAGAGGCCTACGTTAAATAAATGTTTGCTTATATAGAGGCCTACGTTAAATAAATGTTTGCGTATATAGAGGTCTACGTTAAATAAATGTTTGCGTATATAGAGGCCTACGTTAAATAAATGTTTGAGTATATAGAGGCCTACGTTAAATAAATGTTTGCGTATATAGAGGCCTACGTTAAATAAATGTTTGCGTATATAGAAGCCTATGTTAAATAAATGTTTGCGTATATAGAGGCCTACGTTAAATAAATATTTGCGTATATAGAGGCCTACGTTAAATAAATGTTTGCGTATATAGAGGCCTACGTTAAATAAATGTTTGCGTATATAGAGGCCTACGTTAAATAAATGTTTGCGTAGGCCTATATAGAGGCCTACGTTAAATAAATGTTTGCGTATATAGAGGCCTACGTTAAATAAATGTTTGCGTATATAGAGGCCTACGTTAAATAAATGTTTGCGTATATAGAGGCCTACGTTAAATAAATGTTTGCGTATATAGAGGCCTACGTTACATAAATGTTTGCGTATATAGAGGCCTACGTTAAATAAATGTTTGCGTATATAGAGGCCTACGTTAAATAAGTGTTTGCGTATATAGAGGTCTACGTTAAATAAATATTTGCGTATATAGAGGCCTACGTTAAATAAATGTTTGAGTATATAGAGGCCTGCGTTAAATAAATGTTTGCGTATATAGAGGCCTACGTTAAATAAATGTTTGCGTATATAGAAGCCTATGTTAAATAAATGTTTGCGTATATAGAGGCCTACGTTAAATAAATATTTGCGTATATAGAGGCCTACGTTAAATAAATGTTTGCTTATATAGAGGCCTACGTTAAATAAATGTTTGCGTATATAGAGGTCTACGTTAAATAAATGTTTGCGTATATAGAGGCCTACGTTAAATAAATGTTTGAGTATATAGAGGCCTACGTTAAATAAATGTTTGCGTATATAGAGGCCTACGTTAAATAAATGTTTGCGTATATAGAAGCCTATGTTAAATAAATGTTTGCGTATATAGAGGCCTACGTTAAATAAATATTTGCGTATATAGAGGCCTACGTTAAATAAATGTTTGCGTATATAGAGGCCTACGTTAAATAAATGTTTGCGTATATAGAGGCCTACGTTAAATAAATGTTTGCGTAGGCCTATATAGAGGCCTACGTTAAATAAATGTTTGCGTATATAGAGGCCTACGTTAAATAAATGTTTGCGTATATAGAGGCCTACGTTAAATAAATGTTTGCGTATATAGAGGCCTACGTTAAATAAATGTTTGCGTATATAGAGGCCTACGTTACATAAATGTTTGCGTATATAGAGGCCTACG
Organism: Prosapia bicincta; assembly: GCA_036971475.1. Lineage (NCBI taxonomy): Eukaryota > Metazoa > Arthropoda > Insecta > Hemiptera > Cercopidae > Prosapia > Prosapia bicincta. The sequence continues at coordinate 19,815,900 of JBAIZL010000007.1, read as the reverse complement.
TTAAATAAATGTTTGCGTATATAGAGGCCTACGTTAAATAAATGTTTGCGTATATAGAGGCCTACGTTAAATAAATGTTTGCGTATATAGAGGCCTACGTTAAATAAATGTTTGCGTATATAGAGGCCTACGTTAAATAAATGTTTGCGTATATAGAGGCCTACGTTAAATAAATGTTTGCGTATATAGAGGCCTACGTTAAATAAATGTTTGCGTATATAGAGGCCTACGTTACATAAATGTTTGCGTATATAGAGGCCTACGTTAAATAAATGTTTGCGTATATAGAGGCCTACGTTAAATAAATGTTTGCGTATATAGAGGCCTACGTTAAATAAATGTTTGCGTATATAGAGGCCTACGTTACATAAATGTTTGCGTATATAGAGGCCTACGTTAAATAAATGTTTGCGTATATAGAGGCCTACGTTACATAAATGTTTGCGTATATAGAGGCCTACGTTACATAAATGTTTGCGTATATAGAGGCCTACGTTAAATAAATGTTTGCGTATATAGAGGCCTACGTTAAATAAATGTTTGCGTATATAGAGGCCTACGTTAAATAAATGTTTGCGTATATAGAGGCCTACGTTAAATAAATGTTTGCGTATATAGAGGCCTACGTTAAATAAATGTTTGCGTATATAGAGGCCTACGTTAAATAAATGTTTGCGTATATAGAGGCCTACGTTAAATAAATGTTTGCCTATATAGAGGCCTACGTTAAATAAATGTTTGCGTATATAGAGGCCTACGTTACATAAATGTTTGCGTATATAGAGGCCTACGTTAAATAAATGTTTGCGTATATAGAGGCCTACGTTAAATAAATGTTTGCATATATAGAGCCCTACGTTAAATAAATGTTTGCGTATATAGAGGCCTACGTTAAATAAATGTTTGCGTATATAGAGGCCTACGTTAAATAAATGTTTGCGTATATAGAGGCCTACGTTAAATAAATGTTTGCGTATATAGAGGCCTACGTTAAATAAATGTTTGCGTATATAGAGGTCTACGTTAAATAAATGTTTGCGTATATAGAGGTCTACGTTAAATAAATGTTTGCGTATATAGAGGCCTACGTTAAATAAATGTTTGCGTATATAGAGGCCTACGTTAAATAAATGTTTGCGTATATAGAGGCCTACGTTACATAAATGTTTGCGTATATAGAGGCCTACGTTAAATAAATGTTTGCGTATATAGAGGCCTACGTTAAATAAATGTTTGCGTATATAGAGGCCTACGTTAAATAAATGTTTGCGTATATAGAGGTCTACGTTAAATAAATGTTTGCGTATATAGAGGTCTACGTTAAATAAATGTTTGCGTATATAGAGGCCTACGTTAAATAAATGTTTGCGTATATAGAGGCCTACGTTACATAAATGTTTGCGTATATAAAGGCCTATGTTAAATAAATGTTTTCGTAAGTGAAGAATCCGTATTTTCAAGTCTTTACTCTAAGAACATGGCGAAAGCCTAAACGTGTCTATGTGTCCATTGTATCACATACGTGTCTATTTTATATTTTATTTATTACCTCTAATAACCTGGAAATTAGGTAATTAGCACTCAAATACTGTATACATGATCTGCATCTGTTAATGATTTCTTCGGTTTTGAAAAGTGTATATTCCATCCCCATAAATAAAATAATATATAGGCTACAACATATTATACAAGTAAGCATGCTTGTCTTTGGTGCCGTTATCTACTTGTTTTTTATAGAATTAGTGGAGTTTGTTCTATTGGACTATCAAATCTAAGGTCAAGTAAGGAGTTACGTACGATAAGCAATCTCCATACTTATCTAAACTGTCTAAATTGTACCTATATCTTAAATAAAATTTTTATTCTATTACCAAGGCTCTGAGCTCAAACTGTGATGGTTCAAAGGATAATTTTCATTGTTATATACAATCAGAATCGATTAATGAATCTGCCCAATGGCTACCCCAGCCGAGGCCTACTCAATTTTTTTATATTTATTAGTTAAAATCCTTCTTAATTGCCAATAATTTAAAAACATAAATGATTAATATATAAGACTAAAACAATGCTCACAATATAGCAAAATTGTAAAATAGTAAAAATTGTTTAAAATTTAAACAATTTCTGGGGAAGGGCACTCGCCCCCCTCCGGTAGTCACTATTCCCTTAAACTGTGCCTACCCAAAAAATAAACCCTGAAATCGGCGCTGAATCTACCATATTCAGAGGGCACTCACCCCTTTCCGGTAGTCACGACTCCCCCTAAACTGTGCCTACCCAAAAAATAAACCCTGAAATCGGCGCTGAATCTACCATATTCAGAGGGCACTCACCCCTTTCCGGTAGTCACGACTCCCCCTAAACTGTGCCTACCCAAAAAATAAACCCTGAAATCGGCGCTGAATCTACCATATTCAGAGGGCACTCACCCCTTCCCGGTAGTCACGACACCCCTAAACTGTCCCTACCCGAAAAATAAACCCTGAAATCGGCGCTGAATCTACCATATTCAGAGGGCACTCACCCGTTTCCGGTAGTCACGACTCCCCCTAAACTGTGCCTACCCAAAAAATAAACCCTGAAATCGGCGCTGAATCTACCATATTCAGAGGGCACTCACCCCTTTCCGGTAGTCACGACTCCCCCTAAACTATGCCTACCCAAAAAATAAACCCTGAAATCGGCGCTGAATCTACCATATTCAGAGGGAACTCACCCCTTTCCGGTAGTCACGACTCCCCCTAAACTGTGCCTACCCAAAAAATAAACCCTGAAATCGGCGCTGAATCTACCATATTCAGAGGGCACTCACCCCTTTCCGGTAGTCACGACTCCCCCTAAACTGTGCCTACCCAAAAAATAAACCCTGAAATCGGCGCTGAATCTACCATATTCAGAGGGCACTCACCCCTTCCCGGTAGTCACGACACCCCTAAACTGTGCCTACCCAAAAAATAAACCCTGAAATCGGCGCTGAATCTACCATATTCAGAGGGCACTCGCCCCCCTCCGGTAGTCACTATTCCCTTAAACTGTGCCTACCCAAAAAATAAACCCTGAAATCGGCGCTGAATCTACCATATTCAGAGGGCACTCACCCCTTTCCGGTAGTCACGACTCCCCCTAAACTGTGCCTACCCAAAAAATAAACCCTGAAATCGGCGCTGAATCTACCATATTCAGAGGGCACTCACCCCTTTCCGGTAGTCACGACTCCCCCTAAACTGTGCCTACCCAAAAAATAAACCCTGAAATCGGCGCTGAATCTACCATATTCAGAGGGCACTCACCCCTTCCCGGTAGTCACGACACCCCTAAACTGTGCCTACCCGAGAAATAAACCCTGAAATCGGCGCTGAATCTACCATATTCAGAGGGCACTCACCCGTTTCCGGTAGGCACGACTCCCCCTAAACTGTGCCTACCCAAAAAATAAACCCTGAAATCGGCGCTGAATCTACCATATTCAGAGGGCACTCACCCCTTTCCGGTAGTCACGACTCCCCCTAAACTATGCCTACCCAAAAAATAAACCCTGAAATCGGCGCTGAATCTACCATATTCAGAGGGAACTCACCCCTTTCCGGTAGTCACGACTCCCCCTAAACTGTGCCTACCCAAAAAATAAACCCTGAAATCGGCGCTGAATCTACCATATTCAGAGGGCACTCACCCCTTTCCGGTAGTCACGACTCCCCCTAAACTGTGCCTACCCAAAAAATAAACCCTGAAATCGGCGCTGAATCTACCATATTCAGAGGGCACTCACCCCTTCCCGGTAGTCACGACACCCCTAAACTGTGCCTACCCGAAAAATAAACCCTGAAATCGGCGCTGAATCTACCATATTCAGAGGGCACTCACCCCTTTCCGGTAGTCACGACTCCCCCTAAACTGTGCCTACCCAAAAAATAAACCCTGAAATCGGCGCTGAATCTACCATATTCAGAGGGCACTCATCCCTTTCCGGTAGTCACGACTCCCCCTAAACTGTGCCTACCCAAAAAATAAACCCTGAAATCGGCGCTGAATCTACCATATTCAGAGGGCACTCACCCCTTCCCGGTAGTCACGACACCCCTAAACTGTGCCTACCCGAAAAAAACCCTGAAGCCGGTGCTGAATCTGCCGTATTCAAAGGGCACTTAGCCCCTTCGGGTAGTCACGACACTCCTAAACTGTGCCTACCCAAAAAATAAACCATGAGGCCGGCGCTGAATCTGCCGTATTCAAAGTTTCATAAATATTTTCATCGCATTTTGTAAAACGTAGAAAACAACTCTAAACCACTTCTAGAGCATCACTAATAGGTGACGGCATAAAATTAATAATTTAAAACTACAATTGAGTGTTAAAATTTAGAACTAGTCTCACGCATAATTTATATGCTGATGTTATAGAACGCATGAACACCAAGTCAATCTCACAAGTTTTTATGAGGTAGTAAAATGCACTTTTATTGCCGAAGTGTTCAAATTATATCTTATCCAACTAACTTATCTTCAACAATTTTTATGATCTGAAAATATTTAGTTTGTTAATTTCTTTGTAATGGACATATTTAAAACATTTATAGTTTTTTCAGTCTGTAAGAAATAATTTTCGTAACACACAGGGAACGCCTGTACAGGAGAGCCCAAATTATCGGAATGTAAAGGGAGGGTACCTCGGATATACGAAAACTCGGCAACAATGACTGTCAAAAAATCAAAGCGGAAAATTCTGGTAAACTGTGAAATGATTGAAAACGTGGTGAAATATTTAAAAAAAAGTTTTTATAGTACTGTAATATCAATTGAAAAAAATTACGTAAATAAAATGTTTTGTAGGTCTTTGCTCGAGAGCCAAAACCTATCACGTACTACATATGTATATATAGACTATATATATATATACAAACATCGTGTTTCAGGAGGAATCTGCCATACTGCACAATCTTATTAATCTCAAATATTTGTTTCTTTTACAATTGCCAGGACAATATGTAATAAATTTCTTCTATTATATAGGGCCTATATATATATATATATATATATATATATATATATATATATATATATATATATATTTTAAAACAACACAGGTTATTCAAATACAAGAATATTTATTATTTTATATCCAAATATTCTTGTATTTGAATAACCTGTGTTGTTTGAAATTATTAAACAAGAAAACGTATTTTATATATATATATATATATATATATATATATATATATATCATAAATTCAAGCATTTCTTTCCTTACTGATTCATTTTCATTTTTTTCAACTCATGCAAAGACGTTGTCACTTCTGTCAGCACTACATACATTTTTTTACATATGCCTATATGTTTACAATTTTTAAAAAATGTCTCTTAGTAGTAGTGTTAATTTTTAAAAGTGTTGGAAAAATTATTGCTTTTATTTACAATTAAATATTTGTTTCCCTTACAATTGCCAGGACAATATGTAATGAATTTATATTATATATATATATATATATATATATATATATATATATATATATATATATATATATATAATATAGTGCAAGCAAAACTACTTCGCACGCAAAGAATACTTACAAAGAGGTTAGGATTGCCAAATCTAATTTAATAACACACTAAAATGAAATATCTCTACGAGGTCGCGCTAATATTGCCCAGTATCGCCGTAGACCATTGGTTCCCAAACTGAGGGGGGCCTATAAACATTTTCTTAAAGAAACGTTATCATACACATTTTCTTTGTAATTTGGAAAATAATCTTCCCCAGCACTCTGGTGTTGGCCTAGGCCTCTTCGTAAATTTAACCTGGTCCTGATGAAAAAGGTTATGGGAGGGTAGAACGTAATTATTTAAGACTAAGGGAAAGGATATAATGTTCCAAAATGCAAGTATTTTGCTAAAATCTATTAAATTAGTCAAAAAACTCACTCTAAAAAATTAAGTAACAACGTGGTAAACATATATGTGAAAATTAATGTTTTTGCAAAGAGAATACAAATGTTTACCTAAATTTAAAAATAAAGAAAATTGTTTATCCTGTATCAAAATGACATTTGAGGTTATATTTTTAAACATTTTTTAATATTAAATAACATGAAAAAGCACATAATATTAAATTAATATCAATTTTCCAAACAACGCAGCGTGTATTAAGACTATAATTACCTACTGAAGAAATTAAACTTTATTAACTTCAAGTATTTTCACAATAAGAATTTTTGTAAAGATTAAGAGAGTAATGAAATTTATTTCATACTTTATAGCTCAAAGAAATCCATATAATTATCATCTTCAAAAGGTTATTTAACTTTAAACTTAATTTACTTTGGAAATTAAAAACTCTACTTGTAACAATGTAATTTATCTGTATTTATTCAATAAATCAGTTTGTAATGAAACAACAGATAAAATAATCTTACCATTGTAAATAATATACAAGCAAAGAGGTTTCTAAACAATATCCCACTCTACAAACATTAACCTTCAACTGATATACACGTACGTTCCATCAGCGGAAATGAGGAAGGAGGAAAATATGAACCAAATATACGTAGAAAGGTGGGGGAAGGCCTGACTGGTTTTGTGGGTCGTTCACCACTACACATGGTTTTGTTTTGTTGGCTAGCTTAGTACTCACTCGTAGTGCATTTTGCCTTATTATTAGACTGTGCATATATAAATTACATCCTCATTTAAAGTGACGTTATTCCGTTAGTTGAGATAATGCAATGAATATCACTGATTTATATTTCTTTAAAATCAAGATTGTTCAATAAAAAGTTATTAGCTGTGTTTTGGAAGAATAAGATTAAACAAGTTTGATGATTTGCAGTTTTTGTGATTATTTTTTTTAGTTATTTTAGAAATTGTTTTTATTGAAATCGTTTGGCAAAAAACCACAAAGAGGAGTTTCGTACTAGATCAGTGCATTGTTCAATGCTGTTAGTGACGGTTTGGCAACAGTCTTGTTGACTCACAGCATTGAAAAATGCTCTGGTATAGTGCGAAACACGTTTGCTGATAAATAAAGTGTAAGGTAGTGCTGCAGTAGGTATTATTATTATTTTTTTTGCCAAGTGATATCAATAACAAGTTTGATGCACTCTCTCAACATCTCTGTCTGTCTGCATCTCTCTCATATAAATATATGTACTGTATAAATATTACTCTACATAATATAGAAGCCTACTTCAAATGACCAAATTTCATCTAACCAACATACGCAGCTGTCAACTAACCAAATACGCGACATTCAAATAATCGTAATACACGAACTTTAACTAACCAAATACGCGCATTTCAACTAACCAAACACACGGACTTCAACTAAAAGTAATGTTGCGGGTTATCGCTATGCCGCTCCGCAGGCGTTCAACGTACAACTTGAAGTTAATAAATTGGAAGTAATATTTCTATAAATATCTAAACTTAGTAGTTATTATTACTACCTTTAAATTATTTCTCAAAATGCTACGGTTTAACTTTATCGCTATCAAAGTAAATGTAATGCAGGAATATTATTCGGTTACCTTCAAATTATTTCTCAAAGTGCTACAGATTGGTTAGATGAATTTTGGTTCATTAAAGGCTACCCGATAACATCACTTCCTTTATGTTAAGAAATAAATTAAAATAACTTTAAATTTAGTTTTATTAGTATGAAAAATCACTATTAAATAATTTATGTTAGGCGCCAAATCTGTATCCTAAACAGATTACAAATAAATAAAGATTTTCAGGGTTTGACAAACAACAAAAACTCATTGGATAACTTATGAAATTTACTTTAATTTGCTAAAAGTTCAAGACTAATTTACATTTAGATAATAAAACTTTATAATTTTGCCAGCTAGCTTCAATGATAACAAAAGCAGCAAGAACTCTTTACAAATTAACAATTGTCTTAATCTAATCTTAACATAGACACAATCTATGTTAAAGATATTTATATCTAGGCGCCGGGTTATTGTGTTAAGGCTTGTAATTAAATCTACTTATTACGCCCGTTTCAAAATTTTACTTGTTGAGCTTTAATTTAATTTTTACACGAATTCAAATTTTAAATAATTAAACTAATATTACTATTAATAATTCCAATAATAAGTCAAATATTATTAATAATTGATAATTAACTGTTACTTAAATTTGCATTGAGTAGCTTGGGTGATCTTTCTTTTATTCATTGAAAGACTGATGCGTTTCTTTTATTCCCCCGTCTCTGACTCCCAGGGTTGAACTCTTCTCCAGCTCCTTGACTTGCTGCTTTCCCTGACTCCCAAGCTTGACTTCTTCCTCCGGCTTCTCGTACTCCCTTTTCGATTGCCAAAAATGAACCTCTCTGCGACTCATAGGTAGTTCTTCATTTCCATCGCTTCCCTTTTCCCCATCTTATCCACCGATCCTGACCTGCTTTGTTGCTCTTTGCATGCGCATAATTTGAGAAAGTACGGGTTTGGAAAATTTCGCCGTCAAAGACTCTACTTTTTTACTGAGTTTACCCTTATAACTCTACGTGTCAGTCGGTCTATTTTTCTAATTCCTAGTTTAGAAATGTTTAAACTTTTGAAAAACCCCTTTTAGCTTTTGAAACTAACGCTCTCTTAAACACAGCAAGCCTCAAGCTTATAGATTTACAATATCTAAAACAATGAAGAATTTCACTTTCCACAAAGAGAACACTTTCGGGTAACATGACACAATAAGGGTGTATAGCAAATGACCAACGTTTCAACTAAACAACATTGAAAAACGACCTCACGCGATGTTAAACTAACCAATTTACAAGTTCAAACGAACAACATTTACACGGAGTTCAACTAACCAACAGTCTGGACTTCGTGTAAGTTGGTTAGTTAACCGTCGCGTAAGATAGTTTTTCAATGTTGTTTAGTTGGAACGCTGGTCATTTGATCTAGCCCCCACAATAGTCCAGACCAATTTAGTCAAAGCCACGAAATTAGGCATCGGTATGAAATTAATCGTTTTGTGAAGGAACCAAAACAGCCAAGGGTAATTAAGGAACAACCATCAGCGCCAGGTCAATTTTACCGTAGAAACGGAAATACCCCATTCGAGAGAGGAAAAGATCCGAAATACTCAAGGACAATGCGACCCTTTGTTGACCATATATTGTAAATAACCAGACTCATATAATCCGTCTTTGATATTTATTAAAAAAGAGAAGATATTGTGCTACGAAAAAACTAAACAAATAATATGCATTAACGAGTTTAAATTAATAAACTGCCGAAAGGGGAAATTTTAATTTAGGAAATTATAAAATTATTATTTTAGTTAAGCAAGTAGAATGCATTGTAGAATTTCAAACTTAATTTTAAAGAAAGATTATTAATTTGTTATGATACAACTTTGTATTTATGTACAGGCGCGTATCCAGCGACTTGCTTTGGGGGAGGGGGCGATCGATGAATTATATATATATATATATGTGTGTGTGTGTGTGCGCGCGTGCGCGTGCGTGTATGTAAAAACATAGAACAGAAAAAGTTCTTTCTACGCTTGCGTTAGAAATCGGTAACTTGATAAAAAAAAATCGTAGCAAATTAGACTTTTTAATAAATAATTATTCCAGTTTCGATAACACTTATGGCTAGAGAATATTATTAATTTCATAATAAGCTATTATTATAAAAATTGTTTATTAATTAATATAAGTAGTTATTCTTTCAACACGAACAATTCCGGAGTCAACTGCGAATATTATATGAAAAATAATATATTGAAAATCATATGTTTTTTTTACCCGGGTCTGAGCCCCCAAAACCCGCCTAGCCCTCGTGGCAGCCAACCTCTAGCGAGCTACCTCCGTCTCACATGCGCATGCGGTTAGTATCCCTACCGCGAATGAAGGAAACGGGATTGATTGCCCATGTACCAAGCTCATAAGCTCTTTCCATGGAGAATCAGGAGATAGTGAAATGAAACAGTACGGTAAGTGTCGCGCTAAGAGCGGGATGAAAAAACCTGGCAAGAAAGAAACCCTGCCAGGAAAAATCCCGCGACAGATCATGCAGGAACCCTGGGGGCTTGGATCACCTTATGCTATGGAATAAGGAGAGGTATTACCTTGCAAATACCTTGTTAGTGAGTCTATGGCAGGAATGGCATGCACCTCTTCTTCTGCTGCCTACTCGAAACTGAAAAGGCATGCAATCAAATTATTACTTCCGTTGGGGCTAAGCTGCGGCCCTGGAGATGTGCCCCTGCGTCACCTGGAACATAACTGTGAAGCAGAATTTATTAGTATGTATATTTTATTTTGGTGGTATGGTGTGAGCTAGGCGGTCAGTAAGGACAGCGGCCGTCTGTGTGTGTCGTGGGTGGGGTCATATCTACCCAGTGAGGAAATGAGTGTTGATGTTGTATGTGCGTGAGCCTGTTTGTAGAACTTTGTTGCTAAGTGTCGGAGGTGTTGTTTGATGAAAGGCACTTTTAAGTCAGTGTGAAGCAGTGTTAATCTTGTACATCTAGGTGCCTTCGTGATTATTCGCAAAACCTTGTTTTGGAATAACTGTAGTCTGCGTGTGCGTGTGTTACCTGCATGACCCCAGACGGGTGATGCGTAAGTGAGTATGCTGCGCAACATAGATACGTATATAGTAGTGGCCGCCCGTAGTGAAAGTGGGCTTGTTCTGTTAAGCATAGGATATAGTTGTGTTAATCTAAATGTTGCTTTTTTTAACGTGTTGGTAATGTGAGGGTCCCAAGTCAGGCCTCTGTCGAGTATGACTCCCAGATATTTGACCTGGTTCCCCCAGTGAATGTCCTCGCCTAATAGTTTTAGTGGTGTGTTGAGTTGGTGTGTCCTACGTTTGGAGAGAAGCAAAGCCTGGCACTTGGCAACGTTCACCCTAACTCTCCAGTAGCTCAGCCATGATTCTAGTACTGTAAGGTGGTCCTGTAAATATAAGTGTATTAGATGTGGTTTCCATGACTGAGCGGATAACGCGGTGTCATCTGCAAATATGGCCACTTGTGTGTTGAGTGTTGTCGGTATGTCGTTGATGTAGATGTTGAACAATACGGGCCCAATAATTGAGCCCTGAGGGACTCCGGCCCGTATAGTCCGTAGTGTAGATTGAGCTTGATCTACATCAACCCTAAACTTACGGTTGGACAGGTATGAGCTAACTAGGTGTATGAGCCCGTCTGGAAAGCCATAGTGACGAAGTTTCGCTAAGAGCCCGTTGTACCAGACCCGGTCAAAGGCCTTTTCAATGTCCAGGAAGACTACCCCAGTCGAGCAGTAATTGTTGAAACCCTTGGTTGCATGCTCCACCACTCTCATCAGCTGATGCGTAGCCGAGTGTTTTGTCCTGAAGCCAAATTGCTCTGGCCTCAGTATGTTGTGTGTGTGGATATGTTTGTTGATACGTTTGAGCAAAATTTTTTCAAATACCTTGCCCATCGTATTCAACAAGCTTATCGGTCTATATGAATCAGGTTTGTTGTGGTCTTTTCCCGGTTTGGGGAAGACCAAGATCTTGGCCTCCTTCCAAGCGTCCGGGAAGTGTTGTGTCCGGAGTATAGCATTATAGATGTTTGACAGATAAATGATCGCTTTCTTCGTGAGGTTTTTTAGCGTTGTGTTGGTGATGGTGTCTGGTCCAGGAGCTTTCCTGGAGTTTGTTTGTGAGATTGCCCACTTTATCTCTGTAATTGTAGTGTCAGTGTTTGGCTCTAATGTAGGACAGTAGGCAAACCGTGCTGTTTCTAAATCTACTTTAGCTGTAACGGCTGCATCAGCTGGTTGGTCGTTTGGTTGGAACGTGCTCTCAAGTGTGTCAGCAAACAAGTTAACTTTGTCGACCGGGTCGCCCACCTGCCCATTCGGGCCGATGAGTGGGGGATAGCGCAGCGGTTCTCGCGTGAAGTGTTTGACTATCGGCCAGATGGGTGTGTCTGTTGTGTTTAAGGTCGCCAATTCCGCTTGGAAGCCATCGACTTTGTACTGAATTAGTTCCCGCCTAATTTGCCTCTTAAGGCGATTAAGTGTTGTGTGTGGAACGCATCTGTTTACCCCGTGTTGCAATGCCCGCCGGATCCTATTTCGCCGGGTGATTAGATGTAGTACGTGCCTTGGTATGTGTACATAGTGTCTGGGCTGACATTTAACTGGTACCGCGTTAGTAATCGCAGTACGTATTGCCGTCGTAAGGCTGCCGACGGCTTTGTCTATGTCCAGTGGTGAGTCGACATTTAGGGTGGCAGGTAGAGTGCTGTCCAGCTGGGACTGGAATAACTCCCAGTCAGCCAGTCTGTAGTTCAGCACCTTCCTTAGCTCTTTGCGAGCAGGGCTTCCAGAAACCGCCATTATCACGGGGTAGTGATCTGAATTCAGATCTCTATCGACGTGAAGTTGCGGTGACACTAGCAGACCTTTCGCAATAGCTATATCGGCCTCTGTCGTTCGAGACTAAGCTTCACTAGCGCTATCTGTTGTTAAAACGTTTAGACGTTTACGAGGGTATGACGAGGGAACGCGTCAAATTTTCAAATTAAAATTTTATATTTTATTTACAATAAAAGACGAATTAATTTCAGTAAAAGTCTAATTTAATAAAAAGTCCTAATTTAATAATATATTGTCGATTTTTAACCCAAAGTTCTTCAGGGTTGGGGGGGGGCGATCGCCCCATCGCCCCCCTCTTGGATACGCGCCTGATGTAATATTTGATAAGTGAAATGAGTTTAGGATATAAGAAGTAATTATTTCAATGGGAAATAAACAAATATAGGTGGTCCTCTCCTCCATTCAAGCAACTTTGACAAAAAAATTATAACGGACAAGGCTGGCAGAAAAAAAGGGACTACGTGCAGCTAGCTAAATGTATCTTAAAGTCCTGCTAGGGTTCAATAAAACTTCCAAATCAATAACAGCTAGCAATTGAAGAAGAATATTCAACAACACAAAGTTCAACAACAATAAATTCTATAAAAATTCAACAAATAACAGATTTAACAACAATAAATAAATTTAAAACAATACAGTGACAGCAGAAATACTTCGTTGATTAGAATATTCTGTCACAATAAATAACTCTGTTGTTAAAATCACGTTAAAACTCCAAATGGCACTGAATTAATTGTCTTTTATTTCATTTATAAAATCGAAAAAAAAATTGTTCATTAAAGAATAATAATAATAATATCCAATTCAGTGCAAATGCAGACGTTCAGTAACATAATTTTCAAGATAAAACAATGTTGACGACTTACCAGCCTTGTACTGTAGATAGCGCACAATTAACTCACTACGCCAACTCTCGGCTAAATACAGTATGTTGTACGCTGATAAAAAACACAAATTTCACAAAGTAATTAAAACAATTCGCTTTCGGCGTACAGCTTCCGAAATACGGTCACAAAAATTATGCTGATAAGAACAGATTGGGAATTTTATTTTCAGAAAATTTTTACAAAAATTATACATTTATTTAAAAATAATACGAAAAATACAATTTGATTTATAACAAAAAATAACTTATTTTAGGGAGGCTGCTTCCGCTTCTCTGCGTCGTTGCCGTCGCCATGCCCGCTGCTTGTTGCGCCATCGGCGTTTAGCCCTGAGCTCCTTTTCCTCATCGTCCCTCATGAGTTCTTCATAGAAGAACTCTTTAGCCAAGAGGCCGAAAGTGACTGGTGATGTCGCGTCTTGGGCTGGCCTCAAGTTTAATGCAAGAAAATGTGCCAGTCTTGACGTTGACTGCCGTATAAAACGAAAAGTGACGGATACGATTATTATTATTAATAATAATGAAATGGTGACCTTGCGAGAAGGGGAAGAGTACTGCCACCTGGGTATCCCCACTGGCTTCAAGATCAGCCAGACCCCGGTGGACAGTATAAACGAGATGATCCGCGACCTAGAAGCAGTCGATCGGAGCCTTCTTGCACCCTGGCAAAAGTTGGAGGTGGTCAGGATGTTCATCCTGCCACGTCTGGAGTTTATACTCAGGGGCGCCAGGGTTGAGAAGGCCCCATTGACTAAACTGGACAAGGCGGTGAGGCGCATGGCCAAGTCATGGATGTACCTGCCTCGCCGAGCGAGCGCGGAGCTCGTTTATTTGGACCCGTTGGAGGATGGAGCTGGTCTCCTTCCTCTGGCGGACCAGGTTGACGTTGCGGCCGTCGTTCGTGCCTTTCGACTGGTCACCTGTCGAGATCCAGTTGTGAAGGACTTGGCAAAGTCCATCTTATGCGGTGTAGTCCGTACGAGAATCGGGCAGCAACCCACCGAAGAAGATCTTGCTGGCTACCTGTCGGGGAGACTTGACGGGCAGTTCGGCAGAGACGGTGGTGATATTGCGTCAGTCTGGACTGTCGCAAGGAATGCTGCGCGACGGCTGCACCGTCGAATTGGGGTCACGTGGTGTTAGAGCTCGGTGTTGCGGGAGTTTCAAGTAATAGTACCAGCACCCGATGCTCCAATAGACCCCGTCATCGTTCCGGAGAACGCGCGCCAGGTCCTCACGAGAAGACTGCGGGCGGCTGTTAGGTCTGGGTACCGTAGAAGACTGATAGGGAAGGCGGACCAGGGGAAGGTGGTCGATGTGTCGGTTCGGTGCGACACTTCAAATCATTTTATTCGCACCGGACGTTAACCACGATTCGCCGACTGGAGGTTCGTCTTTAGAGCCCGGCTCGGAACGGTGCCACTTAACGGCTGCCGGCGGTTCGGAATGGGAGACAGGCGGTGTCGGCGGTGTGGTTATGCGTCCGAAACGCTGCCGCATGTACTGAATCACTGTCTCAATCACAGCGCGGCCTTGCAGGGTCGCCACAACACGATTTTAAATAGATTATCCAAGGCGGTACCGCGACGGACTGGTGATGTTCGCGTTAATCAAACGGTACCAGGTGTGAGTTCCAACTTAAGGCCGGACCTGGTGGTGGTGAATGAGGGGACTAGAGAAGTTTCAATTGTTGATGTAGCGGTCCCCTTCGAGAATCGCGACCAGTCTCTGGCCGAAACACGACAATCCAAGATTGATAAATACTCGCACCTGGCTGAGGAGCTCCGATCTCAGGGTTATGTAGTGATCCTTAATACCGTAGTGGTAGGAGCCCTCGGTTCCTGGGACCGTCGTAACGAGGAGATCATCCGGTTGTTGAAGATATCTCCACGTTATACTAAAGTAATGAAAAGGCTAATGGTTTCGGATGCCATTAGATGGTCACGGGACATTTATATTACCCACATCACCGGTCAGCAACAATGGTAGCAGCTGGGGCACGTTGCAGTTGGACGAGCTTGCTCATGTCTTGGGGAGGGAGCACCAGCTACATTAAATTTAAACCTTTATTTGTTTTTGGTTTGCGTGGCTGGTGCTGTAAAAGGAGCTAAGTACATCTTGTTATTGTTTATGTTTTACTTAGTGTACTTAACTATTAGCATTTAAGAGCTCGGAGTTAATCCGATAGTTTGTATTTTTTTTTACTGTTGCTACTTTGTAAAAAGGAAGTGCCATTGAACTCTAAGGAACTGCATATGAACATTCAGTGTGGTGCAGGACAGTATATTTTTCTCTAATTGTTATTAATTTTTATGAACCTTAATTTAAATTGCTGCGCCGATATACAAATTTGATTTAAAAGAAATATTTATGTACTAAAGTGTTATTGATAAATAAATGGTTTTTAAATTTGATAAGTGAAATGAGTTTAGGATATAAGAAGTAATTAATTATAGTAGACTTAAGATTGGATGTAAAAATTTTAAACAAATTGTTCTTTGATGTCATATTATGTAAACATTGTAAAATTTAAAATTAAGGAATCAAAGAAAATTAAATTTAAATTTCTGGGTACTCTATAACATAAACGTAGGAGGCTAAAGAATAAATTCAGTTTATATCCAAAAAGAAAAATAGTCGGAAGAAATATTAAGCAAAAGCGACAAGATTAGTTCCTAAAAATATGGACAAAGTACTTAACCATTGTTCTATTTCAAGTGTAGTCATAGAGGTGCTGTGGGAACCTTTGACAAAGAAGGGTCCAACTATTTTAATATAGGAGTTCCCAAGAACCAAAATACCTGGGTTTTAATAACACTGTACCATTAGAGAAAGCTTTTTGTAAATGGGTGTGGGGATAACCAAACTAACTAAAATACGTAGGGGGGGAGAGATAATGCGAGGTTGGAAAAGGAAGTGATCGGGGGAGTCTTGGAGGAACTTCATAAGAGGGCAGACGTATTGGGGAGGGGGAGACCAAGTGTCAGCATTGTTAATAAGGGGTAAATTTTGTTTAATAGAATTAAAAGAAATTAATTTTTTGTATGTGTATAATTTAAAAAGTGCGGCGTAAATAATTTAGTAAAGAATTAGGAAAAATAAGTTAGTTATGTAAAAAGTGCATCAAAACAGTATCAACGGACAAGATCCCAGGAACTCAACAAACAATAAATACTTTCTTTTTACATTAAAATTAGCCAACAGAGCTTTATAAACAGTAAATTCAGAACAATGTTAAATTCGTTAATATAAAATAATAATTTAGTTTTTTTTCCACCACGTTCTAATTTATAAAAAGATCCTTTATAGCAACCCGAGAGAAAGAGCAATTAATACCGTAATTATTAAATTTTATTGTAATAACTTAAAGCCTCAAGAGTCAACTTTTTTTTGTAATTGTAATATTAGTTAAGGAATCAATCTTATCACATAACCACTCTGTCTTACAACATCTACGACACTTAACAACTAGGTTCTACAAACAGCCCCCCCCACACACACATATACCACATTGATACTAATATCCTCACTGAGTAGATACGACCCTCACATGACAAGCAGACAGCCGCTGTCCATTCTGTGAAATCAGTTTGCTCCATAAACCCTACAGCAGTGCATGATATTAACAACCTGTTTCGTTTCAGATGAAGCAGGGGCATATCCAAAAGGACACAATCTACCCTTATGGAACTACTTTGATCTTGCATGGCTATTCTAGTTTCGACTAGGTTGCAGAAGAAGAAGTGCATGACACCCACAACATAGCCTCACTAACAAGATATAAATAAGGTAATCTGGTTCAACCTAGCCCCAGGGTTCCTGCATAATCTATCGTAGGATTTTTCTTGTAAGAGTTTCTTTCTTGACAGGTTTTTTCATCCCATTTTTATGCTATACGTCGGTACTCTTTCTTTTAACTATCTCGTGATTTTCCATGGAAAGAGCTTAACAGCTTGGTACATGGGAAATCACCCTGAATATTTTAGGAGTATTAGGGGTACTAACCACATATTAGACAGAGGCAGCTCACTAAAGGTTGGCTCTTACAAGGGCTGGGTGGGTTTTCGGGGCCCAGACCAGGGTAAAAATTTAAAAAAAAACACTGTGTTATTTCTATTTTGTGTATACACGAAACAGAGAGACAATAAACTCGGCCTTTCACTAGTCGGTGACGTTTCATCATGAACATTTCAACTTTCTTGCTATATCTCATCAGGTATACATTGTCAAGTTAAAATGTTATCATTCAATAATATTTACCAAGAAATATTATTTCTAAACACTTTTAAATGTTTTAAACTTGCCTATAGTAGCACTTACTTTGCTTGTTGAGGACGGCCGTTTCGGGAGATGTGTCCCTTTGTCAACTCAGACCGTAACTAATCTCAAGGTTTACGTAGGTTAGGGTGGGGGTGGGATATTTTGGTGGTGTGGGTGTATTTTGTGTGTATTAGGATTTACGATGTCAAAAAGTGCGTACGAGTTGTAATGTAATTGTGTATTGAGTATGTGTGTAGGGTGTAGTTTGAAGTGCCTGTTATTGTTCGGTTGTGTAGCGTTGGTTATTTTTGTGTTGTTTATGAAGAATTTGTAGGTTAGATGTTATGTCTATGTAGTCATGTTTTGTGGAGTTGAGATGATCAGCGAAGTTTGATTGATAGTTATTGTTTTTTAGTGCTTTTATATGTTCTTGGTAACGTGTGTAGAATGACCTACCTGTCTGGCCTATGTAAAAAATGGGGCATGAACTGCAAGTTAGTTTGTAAACTCCAGTGGTGTTGTAAATGTTGTTGATTTTATTGTTCGGTTTAAATTGTTTGTTGAGAGTGTTGTGTGTGGAGTAAGATATTTTGTAGTTGTATTTTCATAGTGCGTTGGTTAGATTGTGGGTTTTGGATGATCTGTATGGTATTGATAAGTATTTTATGGGATTGTCATCTTCTGTGTTTGTATTTGCGTTATTATGTTTATTTTTTAAGTGGTTGTATGATTTGTCAATCATTGTTGGGTTGTATCCGTTCATTTGTGCTATATATTTAAGGTGTTTAACTCCTGGTAGTGTTCATCTTTGTTTAAGCAAATGATATATCATGGTGTTGTAAGCAACTAGCTTATGTTATTGATGCTTGGCTTGCAATATTAACATTTGTTGATTCCACAAAGGGACACATCTCCCGAAACGGCCGTCCTCAACAAGCAAAGTAAGTGCTACTATAAGCAAGTTTAAAACATTTAAAAGTGTTTAGTGATTACTAGTAGCTCATGCAAAGATGGAATCAACAAATGTGAATATTATTTATATTAAAATAACTCTTACTATGATAAATTTAATATACTGGTAACTAATAATATATTTTTTCCAATGTCTTAAATGAAAACTTCTTCTTTTCAGGCATATCTGACACTTTCTTATTATTTATTATTTATCAGGTATTAAAATAGTTTAATGGTGGAGTTGGACAACCATAAAAGCTATTGATAATTTCCTTAAAAAAGGAAAAAGTTATGTGTGTGTGAGTGATAAAACAATTTTTCTAAATATAACTAAATACATTTCCACCAAGGTTTTGTCTGTCTACTAGTTTCGTACAACAGCCATATGTTTTTGTTTATTTTATTTGTCTGTAATAGAGTATGAAAAAGGTAAGGAAAAATCACTCAACTATTAATTCATGTAAGGTATATTGTTTTAAAAAATCAAACAGAAATGTTACAAACTAAACATTATTGCTCATTTTACAAAATATACACATAATTTCAACTTAATATTATTTTATTAATACTTACACAATAAAACTATGTCTGGATAAAATGTTCTTACTGTTCAGAATATCTGCAATGTTCTACAATAAAAGTCATATAGTTAGCAAATACAGTAAATCTTTATATACAGTAAACATACAAAATAACTCAAATCTCACTGATATACTCGGGATTATTTTGAATTTTTACTGCTTATATTATAATTACAAGCCTATAAAGTGAATTATATCTTTATATATTAATATAAATAAAATAAGCAATATATTATTATCTAGTTTCAATTTAAGAGGTTTTAAATTATTTTTAAAATTTACTTCGTACAATAATAGATACCGAGATTTTCAGATTTAATTTTCTCAGCAACTTTTTTTGTTTTTAAAATGTTCATAATTTGCTGGTATAATTTTGAATTTAAATGCATGTGTATACACTAATAACTATAATACAATTTCAACATATGTCTTCAATTATATCAAGTAATTAAAATCAGTAAATATAAAAATATATTACTTATAAAGGTTTTTCAGATACAAATGTCTGAATTAATTTACTTCAAATAATTCTGATGTAATAAAGCAAATTTTTGCAATTTTATAACACTTTTAAAGAAAATGAAGTAAAAATAACATAAAATATTGCCTTAATGAGTTAACTGTACTATTTACACCAGCCTGGTAATTAAAACATATCAAAATATACAATTATGAGAATATACAATATATAAGAAAAAATATACAAATAAAAAATGTAGTAAAATTGCATAAAATCAAACATATTTGCCGTCATTAGGAAACAGAACAAGTTAAAGAACATTTATATCCTTCTTTTAAAATATAGTTGTTAAAGATAATATAACCTACATATGTCAGACTTATAATAATAAATAGAGAGATTATAGACTAGATGTAATATAAGAGTGGTAACCAATATAATTTCTTTTTTATATATAAATCGTTTGATTACACAATTAATAATGTTTTTAAAATAATAAATTATTTAATCAAATTGTTACTTTTAAATGTCATTGTCATAGAATTGTTTCATTTTATAATTCTAATTTTTTATAGAAATGTCTCTTCTTGTTACATTACTTACTTAATACAAAATTTCTGTATTTTTTAAAATAACAATAAATTACTAAAAATTTTCCATTTTTTATAGTTATCTGTTCTTTAGTTTTTAAACATTTTATAAATTTTTGGGATTCAACTGAAAAAGTACTTTACCAAAATTTTAATATTACCTGAAATAAATTTTTTGATATTTACAGGAAATAAACCTTTGTCCTATATACCATCAAACTATGCTTTGAAATAATTAACTTGAAAAAGTTTCAAGCAAAAAAATGTTGAAATGGTTGTCTGTTTATTTAAAAAACAAACAATTTGAGTAGTTTTGTTGATGGCTATTGTTTTTAGTTTATAACAAAGTGTAGATTTTGACTAGAAAACAGTTCAGCTTTTAAGTATGTATTGATTTTGCTTATAAATATGTATAGATTTTAATCATCTAAACAGATGTTTAAATTTTGTGTCTTAATTCAGTCTCATGGTACATTAAATAACCTATTTTGAAAGCTGAGTTTATAATATTTTAATCTCATATTTCAACTTCAAATTTAGTTCTTAATAGTGTTTTTTAATGATTTTAAGCTTCAAACACATAACAAATCACTAAGACAATGTGGATTAAGTATCCCACTACACTTTGTGACTTTAAATAGCTAATCCAAATTAAATTATAAAAAAATAAAATTATAAATATTCTGTAGTCCGTACATGTAAGCAGAGAAGGAGACAAATCTTCGGTTGTTAGTAAATACTAGATGTTAGTATCATTATATAATTTTCAAACAGTGAAAATTCCAAAATTTAAATATTATTTTTTTACAAATTTTGTTTATATTAATATTTACTCATTTAAAATATCAAGTCTTGTAAATATAACTGTTTGCTCAATTGTAACTACTGTAAGGCAGGACCATCTGGTGCAGCTACCCTAACCTGTTTTGGGGCACTCCTACATGATTAAAAAATTTTAATACATTCATTAGTTTCTTTAAATTAATAAATTTTATTATTATTATTGCAGTTATTATTATTAACATAATTATTAAGTCACGTGATGGTTTAAGGTGTTTATAGAACAATTTTAATATTAAAATAAATATAAAAGTTTAATAACTTATGAGATACTCAAAACCAATAGTGCAGAGATTTATATATTTATAAATCCACAATAAAAGGTTGGAATGAGAGTTTCAACAATAATTGAAAGATATACTTGTATGTATGACCACATTTATAATTTTTGTGTAAATAATTTAATATTAATATATTGTAAATATCAAATTTGTTGATTCCATCTTGACATGAGCTACTAGTTTTCAATAAAACACTTGAAAATATTTACAAACTTGCCTATAGTAGCACTTACTTATATTTGTTGAGGATAACCGTTTCATGAGACTTGCCCCATTGTCAACTCAGACCGTAACTCAGTTTACAGAGTTACGGTCTGAGTTGACAATGGGACACATCACCTAAAATGGCCGTCCTCAACAAATATAAGTGCTACTATAGGCAAGTTTGTAAATATTTACAAGTGTTTTAGTGTATTGTAAACTTATATAAATTGGTATAAATAACAATTAATACATTTTTTTATTCAGTTCATAATATAATGTGTTTGATTTTAGTTAATAACTTGTTTTTGATATTACCTTATTAAAAATTTTATTTTATTTAGGCACAAAATTGCTGCATATATACGATTTAAAATCGGAATGTGGATTAATAGGAATGTAAATATCATTACAGCAAACACAAATCAGTATCAATTTTAGTAAGACTTTTATTTTGTAGAAATACTAAAAATTAGAATTTTAAAATGTAACTAAATGACAATGAATATTTCTGTTCAATAAAGTACGTTTTGGTCATCAAATCATTATAAATGCTGCTCACATTACATTATAACAGAGAATGATTTAACTTTTTTTTAGTTTTTGTAAAATCAATTACATTTTTTTCAAAAAACACAATTTTACAATACATATAACATTTATTTATGAAAGGTTATTTTGAATTTATAGGAAAACGTGTAAATATTAAATCTGAAAACATATTTGTTAATATTTTTACATGAACTCTTGAAAGGTCCATACTGTTCAATATTGTGCTGTAAGTTTGTTGTAGTTTGTAAAAATATATAACAGAATATTGTTTTTTAAAGTTTCTATTTTAAGTATACCTACTCATGTACCAGCATATTTATATTTGTAATTATAGGCTTATACTTTCAAATTTAAACTCCATGCATTTGACCTGTTTTTAATGACATGAAAACAGTTGCTTGTACAATATTATTCAGTACATGCAAACAATATAGCAGACCAGATGAGGGACAGAATAAGAACTGTTGAAATGTCTTCAGTGCTACCTGAGACAATTATTGTTAATTTAAGTTATTAAAGCTGGAAATAAAACTGTTAAAAGGTGAATCAACACATTTGGTACAATAAAACTATCATATATCAGTTCTATTTCTAGGAAAATGAGAGAGCCAGGCTCCTCTAGATGAAAATGAAATGGGCAGAGCAGTTTCTAGCTTAGTGACCTTATGGAAAACTTAATTGTTTGTTGAAATACTCTAATATAATTTATTAAATTGCAAAAATATTTAACTTTAGTTGCTGTGTTTATGGTTCAGTAAATTTACTTTGCTATTAAAGCAAGTCTAAAGAACAAGATCACAAAGCAAACTTTAGCACAATCTTCAACTTCAGCATCACATTTACTTTTGGTCTACTACATATAACCTGAGAGAATCCAAACTTTAAATCCGGATCTGCTTTCATTTTACTCACAGTCTATTTATTGTTAGTGTATTTTTATAATCTTTAAATATGCCACAGGAATTTTCAGGAGACATTTAAAACGTTTTCCTATATGTTTTTGAGTGGTTAAAGCCACTGTGTGGAATTTCATGATAAAAACATTGCATAGTAAGTAATCATAAAACAAATTTGAAAAAGTATAACATTTAGAAAAACACCATTTTCTGAGTTAAAAGCATTTAGAAATAATGAAGTGAGCTGTGTTGTTAGGAGGTAGAGACACAGTGACTTTTCTTTCAAATCATTACAGTTCTTCTTATTCTATAATCATTACCAAATACATCACAGTTATTTATAAGACAATTTTACTTCATTCAATCGAATTTAAGTTCCCTCTTACATATTGGACATTGATTTGATGCTTTTAGACATTGTCTTAAACAGTCTCCATGGAATATATGATGGCATGGTGTTATTCGAGCGAGTTTCATCCCACTTAAACATACAGCGCATACATCTTCAAACTCAGCCAGTTCTTGATTTGTGGCATATCGATATTGATTTAAAACTGCTCTTTCAATATTTAAATTGTGTAAACTATTAATTAACATTTCTTTACATCTGAGATAAACATTAACATATAGTGCAATAAAACAAGTACGATATTGTCCGTAAAAGAGCAAAGGCAAAGCAAAGAGAAAAGAAATTCCAGCAGTGTATGTTCGTATTGCTACTGGTAACCAGAGTGACTCTAGATTTTCAAGACTTGGAAGTTGTAAGTAGGTAACAAAAGTTAAAAGAAGTTCTACAAATACTTTTTCTGTAAGTACATAATAAACCCATGTAAACAGTGTATATATCAGAGTCGGTTTATAATGTTCTAAACCTTGTTCTAATCCAAAAACAAGTAACATAAACACAACTGTCACAATGAAAGTTACTGCCTTAGTCCACTCCAGTACTATTTTAGTGGCAGACATCGCAAGATGTTTTATGTTGGAATGTTCTGTCATTCTTACCCATGGTGACCAGTCTTCTTTCTCAATAAGTTCCTTAATATATGATACACAGTAAGCGACGACATTATAAAACATAAGTGAATATAGAGATGTTACTCGTTGACTGACCAGTACTTGATCACACAAAACAAAGAAAATCAGCTGAAAAATATATATTTATATTAATATAATGGTTTAACAATAATAAAATTAGTTTATTGTTTTCAAAACATTAGTAGTATTACAACCTTAATGTGTGTTTTAAAAATTTGATAACTAGAAAAAGATACTATAGTTGCAGGCGCGTATCCAGCGACTTGCTTTAAGGGGGGGGCGATAGATGCATTATATATATATATATATATATATATATATATATATATATATATATATATATATATATATATATATATATATATATATTATATATATATATATATATATATATATATATATATATATATATATATATATATATATATATATAGATTTTTTGGACTAGGAGACTGACAGACTTACCTTGGTAAGAGTCCACACTGTAGTCTTGAAATAGACTTTTTAATAAATAATTATTCCAGTTTCGATAACACTTATGGCTAGAGAATATTATTAATTTCATAATAAGCTATTATTATAAAAATGGTCTATTAATTAATATAAATAGTTATTCTTCCAACACGAACAATTCCGGAATCAACTGCGAATATTACGCTTGCAAAATTACGTATTGAAAATCATATGTTCGAGACTAAGCTTCACTAGCACTATCTGCTGTTAAAACGTTTATACGTTTACGAGGGTATGCCGAGGGAACGCGTCACATTTTCAAATTAAAAATTAAAATTGTATTTTTTATTTACAATAAAAGACGAATTAACTTAAGTAAAAGTATAATTTAATAGAAAGTCCTAATTTAATAATATATTGTCGATATTTAACCCAAAGTTCTTGAGGGTTGGGGGGCGATCGCCCCATCCCCCCCCCTTGGATACGCGCCTGTAGTTGATAAGCTTTAAGTTAAATAGAAAAGAACTATGTTTCAGAAGTTCTTGATGGTGAATGTACTTTATTTAGTACCCATTATGAAAATTATTAAACAATTCTAGAACAATTAAATGTGTCGAAAAGAACAATTTAAATTAATATAAAATTGAAATTAGTCGTCTCAGTTTTAAATATCATAACTATTAATCTTCTGCCTTCAAAACATCTAACAATTCCCTCTATTACTTCAGGTGAAAAATATATTTTTTTTCAAAACAATTCCACAAACTTATGGGGCTTATTGTGCTGCATTTATCAGTTTTATTGGTTTAATGCTTTTTTATAGTTCATGTGTAGTTCATTCTCAGATTATAACAAACTCCTAAAAGACATTATCATAAAAAAAATTAGAAATAAGGCACAAAATCTGTTCAAATATTTTTTTTTTACTTTTAATTAAAGTAATGTCTTTTCAATTATCATAATTTTCTAAGTTTTTGTTAGGTTGAATATTAATTTTTTCAGTGTCACAGTTATTGCCACTCCTAACATTGTTACATTTGTTGACACTTTTATAAAACCTCTAATATTTTGTATAACAACTATTAGTAGTTGTATGAACTCAGTAGTTCATAGAAAGTTCTGATTGATGGAGGTTCTCTGAAATGAGACAACAAAGGTAATATGTAAATGCTAGAAATGGCAGATTGCTTGACCCTAAAATAATTAAATTTTTTTTCATATATCTAACCATCTAAGCCTCAACATAAAATGCCTAAAATGTATTATAATTTTGCTATAAACATTAGTACTATAGACAAGTTATCTTACAATATTTAGAATTTATTTTAATCAAAGAAATTGTTATTAATAATTATTTCAACTAAGTTATGAAATCTTACACCTTGAAAATTTAGCTGCTAGATGCAAGATACTAAAGGTAATTTATTTGTATGATCTTCATCAATAATTACTAAAAATAATTTTTCTTTATCAAGAACATTTACACTAAACAATATACAGTAGAGTCTCAATAATTCGAATTTAATGTTGCTTGGAAAT
This sequence comes from Prosapia bicincta, assembly GCA_036971475.1. Lineage (NCBI taxonomy): Eukaryota > Metazoa > Arthropoda > Insecta > Hemiptera > Cercopidae > Prosapia > Prosapia bicincta. Next base: position 19,790,009 of record JBAIZL010000007.1, on the reverse strand, counting down.
ACATTGTTCATCACAGTTGCTACATCTTTTGGTAAAGTTATGTGTCTTCTGCATTTGCTGATATGATCGTTTTCATTGTATAGTTTTGAGTAATGTCTGTTGTTCTATATAGCGTAGTGCAGTTTCCAAGGTGGCCGTTCTTTCACCTTGACTAATTTTCGCTGCTTATAGTGTCTCGGTCAAACTTTCAGCTTTATTCTAGTCATCATTGCCTTCAATAGTTCTTTTTACCATATCAAGAGTTGAAACAAATATTATTGTTACTTAATTGTGTTCGTCCTTTCACATCCTTAAGGACACATCGTATTATCGATATTTTCACAACCTGGATGTTTCTTGATGAGAAATGTCAAATCTATTTCTTCTTGTGGATCAATGACACAATCAACAGTTTCATTATGACTCAGGACTTTATTCGACGATTTACTAAATATTTCTTCTTTTATTTCGTTCCATGATCCCGTAACATTTGCGGGCAGATATAAAAGCACGGATATCATCATCTGTTGATCTTCATTTGGATATTATTAATTTCCTTTCATATAGCTAAAATAATCTGAAATAGAAATAGGCTTGAATTTAAAGGAAACTCGAAAAATTGGGACTCGGATTTTTTAGACTCTACTGTATTTGTACCTAATGTAATGTAGCTTTAAAAATAATTATATAACACCATTTTTAAAAAATCACTAAAGAGAACAGTTAATGAGAATTTTTTAAAAATATTTCATTGAGACTATGTACAAATAACAAATATAACCATTATAGTAGACTATATTTAGGAACAGTAAAATTAAGAGCCAAAACGAACTGTGATTACTTGATAATCTTTAGAGCTATTAGATTCTTCTTTGGTTATCCAGACACCGTTTCACTAATAGTATACATCTCAACCATGAAGGAAAAAAAAATTGTTACACTATAAAAATTTTCTAGCAATTATGTCATACTACATGGTTTTATATTTTAACAAAATAAATTTAATCTATATATTTTTAAGTGAGTAGGTGAATATTACAAAAAGAGGTAAAAGATAGAAACACAGTTTCTAGTTAAACTCAGAATTCACATACCTGGTTCACCATTGTGAAGATGTTGGTCATGTGTATATAAGCTCTTTCAACTGTGTCTATAGGAGCATAAATCTTTCTTACTACCATGGCTGCTGGCTCAACCACATCATGGCAACGTTCTGAAAAACCAAAATAATATTGAATATCAACACATAAAAGTGTGTTGAAGGATTTTTGTAAATATTTGACAGTAACTAGGAACAAGAGTTTCTGTAACATATATAAAAGCTGTTTGTGTTTTGTATAAATGTCTTTTAAGCCATTTTAAGGTTATAAGTGTATAAAACAACTGTGGCGTAATGTTTAGGATAAATATTTCTATTGCATAGCAATCATCCTCATATTTATGTCTTTTAAGGTTATTTTAAAACTATTTCTAGTTAAATAGAGTTTTATAACCTAATTAATACCGGTATGTATAATAATAATAAAAAATTTTAATTCATCATCTTTCCAAGAGCTTTGTAAACAGTATAATCAAAGCAAAGAAGGGAAAAGATTAAAGTAACATTAAAAGAGAATAGAAGATACAATTATTATCTAAATTCCAAAGCAAAATAAACATGTCAACATTTGTTGATTCCATCTTCGCGTGAGCTACTAGTAATCACTTACACTTTTAAAATGTTTTAAACTTGCCTATAGTAGCACTTACTTTGCTTGTTGAGGATGGCCGTTTCGGGAGATGTGTCCCTTTGTCAACTCAGATCGTAACTCAGAGTTACGGTCTGAGTTGACAAAGGGACACATCTCCCGAAATGGCAGTCCTCAACAAGCAAAGTAAGTGCTACTATAGGCAAGTTTAAAACATTTTAAAAGTGTAAGTGATAAACATGTCATTAAAAAGATTAATTTATATTGACAATAAACATGAAACCATTTTTAAAGGTTAAGAAACAAATCATTTTTTAGTTTCTGGTTAAAATTACCATTGTTTAATAGGGTAATGTGGAAAAGGATCCATTCACAATTAGCATTATGAAAGAAGTTACAGTATTACAGCTTTCAAAGAAACTTGAAACACAGTGGGCTGTTCAAAGTTGAAATAAAAAAAAGAAATTGAAAAACTGGAAAGGATTAAATACCAAACCACAAAATATTTAAATACTTTAAATCAACCATAGGCTTATATGATAAAATTTATAAAAAGCCAACAAGAGTTAATTCATTCATGATCTTAAAACATGGCATTCTGTGTTTCTTAATTATTTTTTATTTGAAAATACTTTTCTGATTTTCCTTATAGTAGATTATTATCATTTGATTATACTGTATAAAGATTTTTTACACATTTACAATTTCTCTTAAAATTGATCCTAATATAAAAATTTAAAATTTAATGAATTTGTCAGAAATTAGCAGTTGAAACTTTAATAAACAAATAAAGAAAGAAACATAGACCAATATTATCAAATATTCTCAAGAGTGTACAGGATACAAATTCAGATTGTAAAAAGGGCATAAACATAAACTGATACCAATTTAAACAAAAAATATTTCTTTTATTCTTTTTGTTAACAAATCTCTACGGTTGGCACAGATTATTGACAGACTAAAGTTTGAATATGTCCATCACACCACATAAATGTTGCCAGTTCAAGTTTAGGGCTCAAGGTTGTGTTTATTTCGGCATGTGACTTAGGTGCATCATACTAATTTGGGAAGTAGTTTTAATTTTCAAACTATCCCAAAGTTTATCATTATCTGTCAAATTTTTTATACATTTTCTTTTAATATAGTTAATGAATAAAGATATTTCAAATACAAGAGTTGTTTAATTTATATATTTTCAAAAATTTTGAAAATAAAAAACCTTTATTTTCGGAAAGCTTTAAAAGTATATAAATTTAAACAATTCTCTTATTTGAAATTGTTTCATATATATATATATATATATATATATATATATATATATATATATATATATATATATATATATGTGTGTGTGTGTGTGTGTGTGTGTGTTTGTGTGTGTGTGTGTGTGTGTGTATGTGTGTGTGTGTGTGTGTGTGTGTGTGTGTGTTTATGTATGTGTGTACGTGTGTTTGTGTGTATGTGTGTGTTTGTGTGTGTATGTGTATGTGTGTGTGTGTGTGTGTGTGTGTGTGTGTGTGTGTGTGAGTGTGTGTGTTTATTTGTGTGTGTGTGTGTGTGTGTGTGTGAGTGTATAGAGAGAGAGAGACAGACGTACACACACACATACTTTATATGTATGGCAGCAGTAATACTCAAAAGTCAATATTCCTTATAACAACATTTTTTCTATTATTTTGATATATGGAACACTTTATTATGTTGTTACTTTATTAGTAAAAAAACACGCCTTGTTTAAGATGAAGACAAAATTAGCAACTTGGTTGTTACCATCACCTCTTTCCAGTAACTGGGCAAAATTAAATAACACTATTTATAATTTAATTATAAATTCCTGAATGTAGTCCATTACATTCGGTGAAACTTATTAATCACTTAAACAATAGTTTATGACTATACGAACTTTGAATAGTATCCGAATTCAAAGTTCGGATAGTCATAAACTATTGTTTAAGTGAATAATTATAAACATTATCAAAGTTTATAATACTGTAACTGAAATATTTTGAAAATGTTTTCTTGATACATGCTCATTTGAATAGCTTGCAAGAAAATCAGCCTTGAAATAAGTCATAAATGTATCCGAATACAGTCTAAGTTATAAATAGAACACATACAAAGGCTCACTGCCCTACATTCTCCTGTTTCATTCCTTGCTGATTTATTTACAAGAAACTAGTAAAGGAAAAACTGTTTCTTGTTTAAGTACTCTTTCTTTAAAAGTTTTGGTTGATAAATTTTCTATTTTGATGACATAAAAAGAAAATATTTTATCTCAAAGAAATCCTTAAAATCTATTTCTATATTTGATGCAGCCTAGTTAATTTAGTGAAAGAATTATAGTTGCTCAATATTTCAATAAAGAAATACAAAAGCATGTTGCATAATGCTTTCAGCAGAGTTACATATTCTTTATAATTTGAAATTTCACCATTTCTGAGTGTCAAAGTAACTAATTAAAAAAAAAAAACAAATAAGTTAAAGAAATAGATTTAGGATTTTTATATTTTGATGGACATTAACATACTGTAAACCTATTATACATCAAGAAGTGTTTTTTTATAACAGTGATATACCTGTAGTAGTTTAATATGAGTTCCTGGTAAATGGTTTAGTGTATTAGTAGTAACTTTACCTACACAAGATCTATTTTACAAGTTGTGCAGAGGTTTGAACCTCTAATATGTGAATTATGAGAAACAAATATATACAAGAATGCATAATTTCAGGAGAGGTTGGATCTATTATAAATCTGTATTTTATTTGAAATGAAAACAAAACTTAAATATATAGGGTCTTTGTTTCTTCAATAAACTTAAGTGACGATTTTAATAAAATTGAAAATGGAAATGCAAATTAGAGAGACAATGTGGTATTTATTAACAATTCAGAAAACAAAAAAATATATAATGAAGAAATAAGACTTGATTAACAGAAAAGTTTGAAAGTATACAGATGAAATTTACATTTTCTAGGCATTATAAAACAGAAATGCTGTGCAGGAAAATCAGGTTTAACCATAGCAGGCAACAAATGTTAATGATATTAAAAAGTTTATTGGGCCACTGTTACTAAGATTCTAGCAAACAATAATAATATTAAAAGTGTACATCCTCTAGCAAACATATCTCCACTTAATTTGAACCTAAACAGTTATTTTAAAAATTAAAACAACCTAGGGAATCTATAGTATTAAATGGGAGTATGATAGCCTCAGAGAGAGACTCATTTTCCTGCTGTATCTGCTTATCGAAATGCAAAAATGGGGTGAGAAAATAAATAAACTATGTAAATGTACATGATACACATATCGTATTATGATTTACATGGGTAAAGAAACTACTACTCTAGAAAATGTCCTAGACTGAATGGACTTGTAGGATGGTTATTTTAGATGTAATCAATATTCTTGTTAGAAGAAAACCCTGTCTTTTGAGAACATTAATTAACAACAGGTTGTGGTTACCACACTGAAAAACAGTTTCTGACAGTTTAATTTGAAAAACTTGAGCAGATACCTGGAATATGAAAATGGTGTTAGTGTAATAATGAGCGAGAAATCAGTATGTCTTGAAATTACCCTGTTGAATTAATTCATTGATATGGGTAAAAGAAATAAAAGTAAAGTCTACACTAAATTTCTTCGTTGTTGTGTACAAAAAGGCAAAATGAGTATTGCTCTATCAAGTCAAATGTCTTATTTCAATCTACTAGTAAGGAAGACAATAGATATGGTATCATAAAGTGACTGAAGAGCGCCTGTTAAGTACTGCAATTAAATATCGAAATCTTTTTGCTGTTCATGACAAGATGGTTGTTAATAACTTATTGATACTTTTAGTATTAACACAGCAAAAAAACCACTACTTACTGATATTTTTCAGCAGATGCGTTTCACACTAGGTCAGCGCATTGTTCAAGCACTGAGCAACAGTCTTGTCCATCACTCACAGCATTAAACAATGCGCTGACCTAGTGTGAAAGGCGTCTGCTGAAAAATATCAGTAAGTAGTGGTTTTTTTGCCAAGTTAATACCAAAAGTGTAATTAACTGATAGATTCACTTGGAACTCAGTATAAATAAATTAGCATGCAGTCTAGGAGTAAGTTGAAAAATAAAACAAGTTAAAAGTGTATTAACAATTTTCAAATAATGTTTTGATAAGTTAAAGACAAATACTTTTTTCTCTATTGTTATTGATATGTCTTCCTTATTATAATATTGAGCAAAATATTAATACTCATGGACTTTGTGTTAAATTATATACAACAAAACTTGTGTGTGAAAACTTAATACAACTTGTACAAACTTATAAAGTAAATCTGTAAAACAAACATGCGGAGACAAATATTTTTAACCACTAAAAACAACTTCCTTCAGTATCCACATATAAGGATGCACAGTTCAGTTGGGGGTGCCCATTTAAAAATAGTTGTTTAATAATATGGTCCAAGAATGCATCGTGTCAGAGTATTTGTGATGTTTTGAGTTCTGATAAGTCTGTAAATACCCCAAAAGTTGTGTAAAGTTATTTTAAAAATGAACATTTCAACACACTAAAGCAATATGAAATTTATAACACACAAAGGTCAAAACACAAGTAAAACCATATTAAACCACAAGAACAAATCAGATACATTTTGTTCATATTATTGATTGTTTGTGTTTAAAACTACTCCCGACACTGGTGGCATTAAAACCGACACTGGTGAAAATCATAAACTGCAGTAAAAAGTATTTTTTCAAGTAGTTTTTTAAAAAAATTTAAAGTCTTTTTAAAATTTTCATAGTTTTTGTAAGTTGTAATATATTAGGCTTCAATATATAATAATAATATTTCAACATTAAAAGTTTCAGAAGTGAAAGCATTATACTTGCTAAACAAAATCTTGAATCTAGTTACCCTAATAACTATTTCTGCCATTATTTAGCAGTTATTTTCACATTTGTTTACATCTTCAATAATATAAATAAATAAATAACTGAGCAGGAACTGACAAAACATTATACTTTATTGCCATACATATTGTTTTTCAATGACTTATGTCATCATCATTAGTGACACTACTACAAATTTACAACTGTAACTCTACAGTGTAAGTTTTTAGTTGTTTCACTGATGATGATGACACAAGTCACTGAAACGTGCTTATCAAAATAAAGTATATTGTTTTATGTTTTCTTGGGCAGCTATTTATTTATTTATAACCTTAACTCACAATCCAGCTCAATTATTACTTCTCTCCAATATTGTTTATAGCCTTGAATTGATTATTTTCAAAGCCTTTAAAAATAGGAACACTATAAAGAACATTTCACTTCTTCATTTCTGAAGACCTCTGTAAGAATTTGATGATTATTATAATGAGACATTCGAACATTGTAATGTGTTTTTAATTAGTGCATCATACAAAACAAAACAAACAAAAACCACCAATTCAAACAAACTGTGAGTTTTGTATGTTTCATTTAATAAAAAATTGTAGTTATTTAATTTATTCAACTTCAAAACTTTGTTCAACTTCAATAAATATCAACCGTCCTCTTGGTTTTTAATAGTTATGCTTAAAACATGTACCTAAGAATGCTGGTCCCAATTCTAGCAAATAAATTGCCCAGTACCAGAATAACTCCTTTGTGTTCTCTGTAAATAAAGCCAACAGTAAGTTTCTAAATTTATTTATTATTAAAGAAATACATGTTTGTTTTAAACATTGACATAATGTACAATGCACTAAGAGCTTTTCACAAAACTTAATAATCAAATAATTACCTGAAAGATAAAGAATCACAGAATTTTTCCGATATTCTTTATTTACTAATTAGCTTCTATAGAAGGATGTTCAATGACCTTATCACATACAATTCTAAAATGTTGCTGTTGTAGTAATGTAATTAAATATGGTCATATTTAATACATTTTTTAATTTGGAAAGATGTCTCGTGTTTTAGTTTATAGGTTGTTAATTTTTATTAACTATTAGTCTTTTTACTCATAGTTTTATGAGTTGTAATGCTCCTTCATAGCAATCAGAGGAATAAAGAAGAGTTCTTTATTTTATTTCATGAACCAGGGAAATAAAGAAGTAAAAATGTTGTCTCTTTGAAGTGCAAGACATAAAGTGGGTTGTTTAATAATAGTGGGCCGTATATTGGAAATGCAGCCATTTCTACATATGTAGAAGTGTTGAAAGTATATAGAATGAAATTTAGGATAGAAAAATTTACGTATTTAGTCATTATTATTAAAAAAAAGAAGGTTAATATTCAAAATAGAGATTGAAGAAAGTTGTGGCCTTCAAGTACCTAGAAGAAAAATACCAAAGACATACTATTTTTGGTATCACTTGGCAAAAAAACCATTACATACTGATACTTTTCAGAAGACACGTTTCACACTAGATCAGTGTATTGTTCAATGCTGTGAGTCACGGACAAAACTCCTATCTGTACTTGTTGATTATCTTGGATAGTCCATTTTTGTGTTGCACAACTTGAGGATTTATCAACTTACTACTACTGGTGGTAAACTTACTACAAATAGTAGTAAATCTTTAAACAAACTTTTAATTGTGCAACACAAAAACTCCAAAAAAATATGTAGTGTAAGTAAGGTGAGTCCATATCGACTATGTGGCGGCTTCCTAATGTGGCACAAAACTCTAACCCAAAAAACTAATGTGTGATAACTGGGGAGTACCCTCTAAAGTAGGGGTTCTCAATCTTTTTCAAAGACTGTATCCCTTAATTACAATTAAAATTTTGCATACCTCCTTTTTGTGTGTGTGTGTGGGGGGGGGGTGTTTAAATTAAAATACACTTTATACATTAAAAACAATATATTTGAAAATACTGTATATTTGAATGCATCACAAAAAATTAATGAGAAGGATGAGCTTGGTATTTTTTACACAGTTCCTCAACATTCGGCTCAAGTTTTGTTAAGTACAACCTTAAATCGTCCCAACATTAAGTTTGTTTCTTTAGTTACTTTTTAGATATGTTAAGCTTGAAAACCCTCTTTCAGATAGGTGTGTAGCTGAAAACCCAATAGGAATCTTTACAGCAGTGTTTGAAAGTTCTTGGTACTCTTTCCCAACACCAAGCCAAAAACCTAACAAAGCACTGAAATATTTTTTTAAAATTTGGATCAAATTGTAGCACGAAACAGACAGAAATAAAAATGGTTTAATTTTTCATTACCTGTCCTGCCTATCCCCTAAAAATGTCCGCGAACCCCTAAGGGGAACACGTACCACATTTTGAGAACCCCTGTTCTAAAGTAATAAATGCATAAAATATTTAGGGAGAAATTCACTTTGTAGTAAGATTCAGGGAAAAGAAATTTCTGAAATTTCAGGTGATGTATTATGAAGAAATAGAGCACAAGAGACTACAAACCATTATAGGTTTATATCGGAATAGGTACTAATTTTAAGAAACAATATCAAATATACACTTTGAGCTTCAACTAGTTACTCTTATCTATTTGTATTAATATATGTATGTAAAATAATAATATTTATATTACTTTGCTATTTGTACAGTAAATTAATATTATAACAACTTTCACTGCTCATAATAAACCAATCTAGTTTCAGAAACCATATTTGAAAAGATGCATTAACTTACCTTTACATTTTGCCACAAATCGTTTAAGAGCACTAACGGGGTATTTGTAATTAGCAGATATAACCATTGGTAGTACTAAGGACGAGTAACCAAGTCCTACGCCCCCTACGAGAATTGAGGCATGACCTCCAGCCAAGTATGGTAGTAATAGTACTACGGACAAGAGACATACTGAAAAGGATAGGAAAAACACATTTTATTAACCAGTATTAATGAAGATATATGAAGATATTTATGAGCTATATCATTTTACAAACATAAATTTAAAAAATTTAATTGGGTTTTACTAATAATTAGAGCTGATCATTGAAATAACCTTCAATTATTTTTGCTTTTTGAATCATACAAAATCATTTCAGAGTTATTATTTCATATAATATAAAATATATGATATTTTTTCTTACATTATGCATTTTTAACAATCTTACATAGATAATGTATAAGGCCAGAATCAAGTCTACTGTAGGAATGCAGCATCAGTTGTAGGGTAAAATATATTTGTACATTATATAAATATTATAATAAAAGTTAAATAAAATTATCTGTTGTTTATAATCTAACCAGCTCCAGTTTCATACTTAGATTGTAATTTTTGACCAAATATACAAAATTAAAAAATTTACAGGTTACGTTATAGAACAGCTATTTTACACGTAGATTATTAATTATTTATAATCGTAGGTTATTCATTTAATAAATAGTTTTGATCAGGTAATAAATATATTAATTTATTTAAATTTTGATAAACCGCAACAGAAATAATTCAATATAACGATAATAATAAGTTAAGTATTTTTAATCCAATTTTTGAAAGGAAAATATGTTTAGACCCGTCATAACTTTTTAAAGAACGGATTTGTATTGTTCTTAAAAAAAATTTTTATTCAGTAAACATCTGATGAATATTTTTGTTACCTACATTATTTCATTATTAACTACAATAAATATAGTCTTTATAAAATTCATTCCTCAAATAAAGATGTAAAAGTTGAGCGAAAAATGTATAAATTCATATTTTCGTTGAAACTTTTGCGAAACTATTAGCTCTATTTTGTTATCACTTCTGTCGAGTGCCAGAACCAAATTTTTTTTCTTACCCTCAAGTCTTGATTATTTTAGTGAATCAAGTAATCCTTGTAATTAGATGCTTCTTGACTTCGATAACTTATAAAAGTAGTTATTAAACTAACAACTGTTACAAATAGACTACTAAATCACATAATTTTTAATTTAATAAAGCCTATCAAACCATAGCTTACTAATATTGTGAACAGACTTTTCGAACTTCATTCATAACTCAGAGTTGAATACTGACCAAGTACAAAACCCATCTGCTGATGATATCAAGTAAGTAGTGGTTAGTTGAGTTCTATTTAATTAAAAATACTTTTTTATACAATATTTCAAGATATACAGCCTAATAAGAAGTTGTAGATAATAACAGTAGTTAGGTAATAAAAAGAATACCCTTGAACATTTGTTAGTACGTTACATTGGTATGTAGTAGCACTTACAGTCTGAGTTGACAATAGGACACATCTACCGAAACTGCTGTTCTTAATAATAAAGAAAATAAGTGCTACTATAGTCAAGTGTAACATACTAACATATGTTCAAGTGTTTTTATTTTAAAACTAGTATCTCAAGTAAAGATGGAATCAAAAATTAAAATAAATATATTTACAGTTTTGCTTAAACAATTATTTAAAGTGGAATAATTCGAGTTACCTGTCTGGGCGGTTTTTTCAGCTTGGACCTGAGGGTCCAGTTTGGTTAAAGCCTGCAGACTATGAAGCCTAGCACGGAATCGTGTCATCATCCCCATGTTGCTTTTAAGCCACTCTGAAAATGTTATTGCAGAACATAAAATCAGGCTAAATTAACCATAAAATGAAAATGTAATCTAAATAACTTCCACGAATTTAATTTGCAGTAGTATACTCTATCTCTTACTAAAGTCTTGTAATAATTTGTAAGGTTGCTTTTAATGATACTCAAGACCGAAAGTTTCTATACAATTATGTAGGCCTAATTAATTACAACGTTTCAATGATAACCTACGTTTACTTTATGCATAATTTTTAATGATTTGACGTTTTGAACGTCTCAATTTATTTGTATGCCTAAAGAGGATTCAAGTGGGTTTAATCCTTAAATGGTTGAAATGTATTCAATTACATACATTGTTGAAGAAATTTTTGGCCTGGAATTTCCTTAGCAACCTAACCTTAAATTACAGTAAATTATATAAAAACCTACTGAAGACGGAACGATTTTGTTTTAACTTTTATTTAAAAGATTATCTTCAATATCTAATTGTGTTTGAATGAATTTTTTGTTAGCAAAAAGCAAACATGCTAATATTGAAGCGATTTTGCTTATATGTAGTAAATATGACAACAAAATCAATAAGCTTAAGACTAACAAGTACCTCCTCTCTCTTTTTGCACCATCAGTAATCGTAAAACTAAAAAAAAATGCCCTAACCTACGTAAACCTTGAGATCAGTTACGATCTGAGTTGACAATGGGACACATCTCCCGAAACGACTGTCCTCAACAATTATAAGTAAGTGCTACTATAGGCAAGTTTGTAAATATTTACAAGTGTTTAGTAAAAAAAAATCAATTTCCTTCTTGTTAGTAATAACTTCTTAAGTTAATAAAACCTAAGTCAAATAAAACCTCTTGAACTACAAAAACCTTTTATTTTTATCTCCTGATGTACATTTTGATTGAAATTACATTAAACAATCGAAATGTATAGTGCAGACCATGTAACAGTGCACTTGGACTTCTGTGTACACTACTACTTCTGGAAACTTTTTACATAATAAGAATGTTCGATACATCAACAGCTTCTTCATCCAATATGTCAAGATATGGCCGATATTTCAAGAATGTTCGTTATTTCATAACGAAGCTAATTTATTTAATATCGACCGTCTAATGCAAGTCAGTGTTTTGCCAGTCTTTATCATGTTTGAAGGGAAGTGTTTATACTGACCCACTGCCTCCCGTCTCGCCTATTGCGATCTCTCAAGGTCAAGTGCACGGTCACGTGGTCCGCACTATGCAAGGGTTTTATTTATTTATAATTCCCTCTTTCTAATTGCTAATGTTTCATCTTGATTTTAATTTTTTTTCTTTTTTTTTTTTTTTTGCTTTTCAAAGTCAATCGCTTGGTTACTGTACGATAAAGTTCACTAAATACTTACATAACAAAATATTACAGAATGAGTTTTAAAATGTAAAGACTAAACATTTTAAAAACATGTTTACATATCATTTAGGCCTGTCTTCTATTTATTTTATTTTATTTATTTATATATCTTTAATAAGCAATGCCTTCAATTAATGTGATCTAAACTGAAACTAAAATTTAGACTGAGTTGAAAAAGTAACAGAAATGAAATTTTGGTTTTTAATTTTAATGCCTAAAATGTGTTATATGAACATAAAAACTTTAAATTAGATTTCTTCAATATTGGGGTCAGAGCTAGGGCCGCATTCAAAGGCTCTCTTAGAACCCTCTCCCGAAATTTCGAAATGAAACAAAAATGATTTTTAAGCCCAAATTAGAAAGTACGTAGCACAACAGTAAGCTGCCATGGAAGTAAAAGTTGTCCACAAGTTTTTAATTTTAATTTTGTTTTGGAACATGTGTAAGCATTTACGTGTGAAATATTTCAAAATGTTGTCCTAAAATTACTAGCAAGGCTCTTAGTAATCCCTCCGATCGAAAACATAATGGCTACGTCCCTATTCAGTGTGACATAATTAAACAAAGTAATAGCTTGATTAATAGTTGACTTGACTTTAAACTTTTCAAAAGGTGTTTTAGGATTTCATATTGTATTTCGGCCACCAGTTCGTCTAAGCTAGTGAAAATTAATACTTCCGGTCAAACCTGGGATACTAATAGGAGGTTGAAGCTGACACTGCTCATATTACCTCCGAACTCTTCTCTGATCATCGTTCATTTTTAATTTTTACTATCACACACTCAACCTGAGGTATACCTTATTTACTCTGAAGCACGGTAGATGTGTACAAATAGATAGGTTAACCTAACCTTATTTAGCTATCCTAGCCTAACCTAATCTTTTCTATTAAACGCAAAATAATAAGATGAATACTGATTTAGATGTTTAGATATAGGAAAACTATGTAAGGTTTTGATCGATATTTAATTGAAATAAATTAATGAGAAATACTCGTTTCTTTGTTCCCAAAACCAACATTTACCAAGCGTCATTGGTAAAACCTAACCTTTCTCAAACTGTAGTGGTGAATCATGAGTTATTTATAGAATCCTTACATTTAACAATTCTTATTTGTAAACCCTAACATTTACTGATGTAAGATTTACTAACATATGGACTTTCACAATAACGTAAAGTCTAAATGTGTGAAAAAGTTGATATTCTTAAAGGTACTGTTAAGTTATTACATTGCGTTGACATTGGTCTTGTTTTCTAGCGTTCATTGACGTCAGAAAATAGCCAAATGAAAGTTTTGCGGTCAGAGGAGGCTCAGTAGTGAAATTTGTTTTGGCAAACCAAGACCAGTCTCGGACTTACATTATGGTCGTTGCCAAGTAAGCATTTAGGGCGTTCAACTTGAATGAGATCCCTATTTTAATCACGCCCAAGACATTATCAGTTTATAAATTGAAAAAATAAATAAATTTATTATTATTATAAAATATATTATATAATATTGTTATAAGAAATGTATTATTATTTATTTGTTATTATATAAATGCACTCGCAAATCTAAATTTCTGTCAAATTTAATTTAACAATTCTGACAATCATAGTTTTAAAATTAATTATTAAACTGATTTATTTTAAAAATAAATGTAAATATAAAACATATTAGGTTATATTAAAATATAATAATGGAATAAAAATAAATAATGTAATACCCTTTGCGAAATATATTTTAGTAATTTTGTCAACATATCAGACGGACCGAGGATCCCCATTCAAACCAGTTTTATTAATTATCTTTAAACGATTTCTTATTTAAAAATCAGTCTCTCATTTATTTATTTCTATAAATTGTAAAATTGTTACCGGAATGTTCAAATATTTATTATAATAATACGTTCAGCAGGTTTGATATTCTATTCAACTCAGTGTCTTGAAATTGTGCTCATTATAAAAATTATTACGGATAGTGTTCAATTTAAAATAATGTTATAAATCTCTTGAATACAACATTTCTTAACGTCGGAGATGTTTCATAAGTAGCTTGATGATTTAATTGCTGAAATTCTATTATAATTTAAGTCAATCTCTCAGATTATTGTCAGTGGTATGACTTACAAATCCGTTCGGTAGATCCAGTAGTTAATATGTGTTCATGAATTAATTTCGAACAAATTCGAATTAAAATTAGAAAGCACAGTAGAGTCTAGATAATTCGAGGTGAATAGGACCGTGGCCACATCGGACTACACGGAGAAGTTCCTGAGCATTAGAAAAAATAGGACTTCTAATGAACCCTAATACAGTAAAACCCCTCATAACCAGATCAATTTGGCAACAGCCCAAAGCGAAATTATTCATAGCAGGAATAAATACCAGTTTAGCTAATCATGAGTGTCGTCATTGTTTGATTGATTTGTTTGCTTCAAGAGAGTTTATTTTTTGATACGTCATGCACAAGACTATACATTTGTGCAGGGATATTTGTTGACTGTCAAAACTTACAGCGTAAGCAGAGAAAGATATTTATGGCCCATACGGATATTCAAACACAACATAACAGCGAACATTAGCGACACTATAAAAACAACAACAAAATGGAGAGGAAGAAAATATCGTTTTGATATAAACATTAATTAGACGCCTGACTCAATTTCTTTCTATGACGTATTGATATAAATATTTCTTGAATGCCCGATCATTTTTTTTATGGCTATAAGCATTTCTTGGACGCCCGGCTCATTTCCTTCCAAATAGATAAAATACAAATAGGATCGAATTATACGGAAGTTCGAAATATCGGGACTAGGATTTTCGAGACTATAGTGTATTTGGAAATCAGCAGAGTGAGATGTCTGAGCGGCGCCGTGTGTGTAGCTCTGTTCGGTCTTTCACTGGAGAAGAAAGTTGTTGAAGAGGAGAGCGACGTCACAGGTACTCTGAGAAACTTGACAACCTTGACGTTTCGGCTATGAAGTGTAACATACATGAATAAGTATTTATTTAAATGGTTAATACAAAATTGTGATTGAAAGTTAATTAAATAGTCTATTTCAGTAATAATAAAATGTAACACTGGTCATTTTTCTAAGAAAGACAGCAATTATCCAGAATTTACTAGCTTAGAATGTGTAAATCAATGTGTGTTAAAAAAGAAACCGACAGTCCTTCATCTGTGCCGAGCCCTTTGCCACCTTTGTGATAAGATACCAATACATTTTTTTCTATTTGTAATGTTTTTTGAAAAACGTTTTTGACAAACTATTTTTTGTAGTAGAGTTGTGAAAATTTGCAAACAGTATGATATTTAGTTACTAAATTGAAGAAAAACTTTTGCGATACATAAAAATATTTTTTTAGTACTTAATTTTTTTATCTAAAGTTGATTTTTTACATAATTTTTTTTTCTGTTAGGCATTATTGCTTTATCAATAATGTTGTTGTACAAGTAAAGCTTTTTTAATTACTAAATGTTGATAGCCCACGAAATTGAATAAACACTTTTGCGATACATAAAAATATTTTTTTAGTACTTAATTTTTTTATCTAAAGTAAATTTTTTTTATAATTTTTTTTTCTGTTAGGCATTATTGCTTTATCAATAATGTTGTTGTACAAGTAAAGCTTTTTTAATTACTAAATGTTGATAGCCCACGTAATTATCTATAAAATAAAAAAAAATCATTACATTTGCATAAAAACTAACGAAAGCACAGAGCGAAATGTAAACCGGTGCAAAAACGTTCAAACAGGCCTTGGCGGTTCTCGCTAGTACCGCTGACAGAGCGGCTGGCAGTCAGGAGTTGGCCTGCGGCCCGAGCGGCTGGCAACTAAAGGGTTAATCATGTTTTTAAGCTTCTCAGAACAAAGTATTGGAAAAAAAATTAATTGGTTTAAATTTAAAATTATCTATAAGCATGTATGAAAATCATCCATAATCATCTACTTCACTTTATGAGAACACTGTGGGCGGGCACAATCGTTCAACAGTTCAACAAAAACAATCTGAATTGAAGTTGCAACCTTTAGCATATATCGAAGATGGTTGTCTGTGAGTCTGTTGCGGTGAGTTGATTTTATAAATCAATTCATTGATTTCATTGTTTCAAAGATGCACTTTCAAAGGTATGTGCTTCCAAACATTGAAAATATTTTCTTACCGATGACACGTAGTTTGGGATGGGAATTTGACTCCGAAATGCAGTACCAGTTTCCGACCTTGTCTGAGAATGGGTGACTTTGCAAGTTACAGAACATTTACTGGGGGTAGGAGCCGTGTTCAACCTATATCCTATACAAACCTTTATTTTTACATTTTACATTTATTAATAAAACAATAATACAATGTTTTAACATTCGTCTAAGGCCGCTTAAAAATAGGTCGCGGGCCGCTATTTGGCCTGATGTGGAAGAACGTTTTACAACGTTAAACTGACGAGTGCGCGCGCGTGTGTGTGGTGTGTGTGTGTGTGTGTGTGTGTGTGTGTGTGTGTGTGTGTGTGCGCGTATTTGTGTGTATGTGTGTGTGCGCTCATGTGCGCGTATTTGTGTGTATGTGTGCTCGTGTGTGCGCAAAAAATAACTATCATTTAAAAAAACTTTTTTTAGAAAAATGAGTGTAATTTTGTGAATATTTTAGTAAAAATATTAATGTAATTATACATTCATATAATCATATATTTGCTAGGCTGTAGGCCTAAATATTTTGCCTTTCCTTAATAAAAACCCATATATAATATGTAAATACATTAGTATTATATACGAGCTCATTTTGTGAATATTTTGTCTTGCTTCAAGAAAATAAACTGCATAATATGTGACAGTTGAAACAATTAAGAGATACTAGTTGTTTCTTAAGCCCTTTCCATCATTTTAATTTAGCCAGGAAGTAAATAAAACAAAAATTCATAATCGTGCCAAAACGTAACGTGTCCTTTTGAATGAAAGAGGGGGCGTAATCCTGGCTACGACACCAAGGTCCTCCCTAGACAAATAACTATTTCAATTCAAGACTGATAAATGAATTTGTTTACTCAGTTTCTAAAAATAAACAGACCTGATAGCAGTGCGTTTTGTTTTGAAATACAAATATTTTTAGAATAGAAACATCGTCATCTGTGTTTAGTACGTATCAATTGCGTCTTCTAACCTCAAAATAGTCGAGAAACAATAACGTGTGTGAAAGGCGTAGAAGAGTTTATTTTCTACGGGTTATATGGGACGAACGCCTGAAATACTGCAACCCGCGTAACGTTGCTGATTGAAAATTAAGCTAATTTGATCAATTAAAATGAGTGCATCTTGGTTGGTTGAAACTATATTCGTTTTGACAGCCGGGTGATTTGAAAAATGTATCTTTGTTTACAGATATCAATAAACATTCGTTAATTAGGCACTTAATTTGAATCAGAAGCGTAAATACTTGGAAATGTTAATTGCACAACTTAATTGGTTTTTGAAAATTGTCTTATTTAAAAAACCATGTTCATATTAACGCATCAACAAATAATCTTTTATTTCGTTATTT
This sequence comes from Prosapia bicincta, assembly GCA_036971475.1. NCBI lineage: Eukaryota > Metazoa > Arthropoda > Insecta > Hemiptera > Cercopidae > Prosapia > Prosapia bicincta. Next base: position 19,771,969 of record JBAIZL010000007.1, on the reverse strand, counting down.
ATACGGTCAAAACTGATTGTTTTTTTTATTTTTATGAATTTAAATGAGCTTTATTTTTTTATATTCGTATCAAATTGCAACTACAAAAAGTCAAATTTAGTATTTAAAGATCCTTTAAATATATCAATACATTTTTTGGAAGTAAGCATTTTCTTAATTATTAACTATGTATAGGTTGGCTAACAATTAAAACTCCTCTAACGCTTGACAAAAACAGCGCAACTCAAATTAGTTTTCGTTTTTACATATATTATTTTTAAATACTTTCTAAATATCCTTTCTAAACATTACAAATTTATTTTACATAGACTAAACGAAAAATAGTACTAAATTACTTGAACATAATGTGATAATATTATTATGACGTTACACTTTCCAATAGTAGCATTTACTTTTTTGATTACTGAGGTTACTTTTTTCGGGAGATATACAATATCTTAGTGTCAACTCGAAACATAACTCCATTTCAACTTGACACCGGAATAGCCCTACATCTCCCAAGACGACAAAAAAGAAAGTGCTACTATAGGAAAGTGTAGCATAATATAAGTTCAAGTGTTTTAATGTAAAACTAATAGCTCAAGTGATGACGGAATCAAATTATAAAAATAACTAGTGCTTACAATTTTAAAAAAAATACACACTAGAAAGACTTTAAAAACAGATCACTGTGTTATACAGCATTACTATAGTCTATAGCTTTGTTATATGGCTTTTTATAGTTATAAAAATTTATGTTCACCAACGTACTAGCATGTTTACTAAATAGTTTACAAATGTAAGTTATGTTATTACAAGATTTAACATACTACACTAAGCTGGTAGTAAAACAGTTATAAGCAAAATATTTACTTTAGTGATATAAACTTAATCAAATACCACCAGTTTAGGTTGTTATTCTCTCCTGCAATTTGTAACCAAGATGTATTAACTAAAATATAGCACTTAAAAATAATTCTAAACAAAAGTAAGAAGCTATTAGAGTAGGTTCGATTTTAACAATAAGTTCCTAAATTAACCTTTAAATTACAATGAAAATATTGGAAAGAACCCAAATAAAACAAAAATAATAAAAAATAACAAATAAAACAAGTTACTTAAGACTAAACCCTTATGTACATTTCGATGACCATGTCATCATCATCAGAGGGTCTTATTACAGAATTACAATCTAGCAAACAAGAAGTTACAAACTAGAGTGATAACTTCTTGTTTGCTAGATTATAATTTTGTAATAACACATTAAGACAATAATTTTGTCATCGAAATGTAGGCTACATAAGGGTTTAATCTTAAGTAACTTGTTTTATTTGTTATTTTTTGTTATGTTTGTGGTATTGGGGTTCTTTCCATTGTAATATATTGTACCACTGTGTTCTTGATATTGTATAACCTTTAAATCAATTACCTTTTAATTAACCTTTTAATTTAAAAGGTTAATTAAAAGTAGGGATGGGCCGATTCCGATTCTCGATTCCAGGAATCGTCGATTCTAGGTGGTATCGAGGAATCGTCGATACTCGATTCTTCATTCATAAAAGCGTCGATTCCGAATCCTATTTTGTTAACTATTAAAATATGCGTGTGGAGTAATTTATTACCAAAATAAATTTATTACCAAAATTTATTATATTTGTGTGGAAAAATAATTAATTACCAACTATGTCTTATTTATGTATTAGTTGATTTGAATGAATTAAATGATTAAAGTAAACGAAAATATTATTATTTATGAAGCAACAGCAATCAAGATCGTAACAATTTCTGGTCGTTTGACATCGCTCGTCTCTCTCTCTCTCTCTCTCTCTCTCTCTCTCTCTCTCTCTCTCTCTCTCTCACTAAATGTCAGAACAAAACACAAAAAAGTACAGTAAACACTCGATTAACCGTCACCGTCGGAACCGTGGCCATGACGGTTGAGCGAATAGACGGATAACAGAAACACTGTATTATTCCTCCGAAACTTAACCTTAATAAATTATATTATAGACAGATATCACTCTCACGGTTGAAGGTTTTGTGTAGCCTATTACATTAAAACAGAACTTTTAAAAGGTTTTGCCATATGACCAAGAGGTTAACTAAATTAATTAGCATTAACTAGCATGTAAGCTAATATAACTTGAAAGAATCGAGAATCGACTAAAGAATCGAGAATCGAAAGGAAAATTTTAGAATCGGAATCGGAATCGAAAATTTTAGGAATCGGCCAATCCCTACTTTTAATCAATGTAGTTACTATAATTTAACATCTCAATAACTTCTTCTGGTTGCAGTATTTTTACTGACAAAACGTTATATTTAAATCAATAAGCAATTATTTGAATAAATAAGTAAGAGCTATTAGCTTTCTGATACATTTAGAACCCGTCGTTTCATTGATGAAGCCTATCCTGCTTCTAATATCAAATAACTGCTAAAAAATATTAACTCAACCAAACCCTAAACTACACCAAACTCTCGTTGCAATATTACACCAAACAAACTCGAATAAATCATCCAATACCAACGACTCTACACAAACAACAGTCGTTGGAAATCATCCAATACACAAATAACAACAGATTATCACACGCAAACAAAAAATAAAACTACATAATCTTTCAACGCAAAACAATATTACTTCCCACACCGACCACCAGTTTCGCAAAGGCACAATAAACACCACGAACATCTAATTTAACCGAATTAAGAATGTTAAAACAAAGAACATAAATGCAATTTACATCCCAAAAAATACGACCACAAATAAATGTTAAGCATAATTTTGGACACAGAAACAGCAATACAAAACACTGAACCCACTCTCCATTAGGCATTAGTCAAGGCATTAAAAGTAAAAGCTTATTACAAACTCATTAAACACTAAAACAAACACATCTAATGAACACACAACAATTTAACCCATCAAAAAAAAACTTGACCAACATAACCTCATTTTTTAAAAGCAGATAAATGTAATTCTATAGAAATAGTTCACCAAAAAGACTTGACAATGAATTAACTGAATTTATAACAGAAAACAACATAACCGAGCTACATTAAACCCTGCACCAAAATATCAAATACAAATTAAAAATCATCTTAACAAATTCACCGAAATCATGACCGATTATCAGGTTAGGCTTGTCAATGAAACGACGATTTCGAAATGCGTCACCAAGTAAGTTAATAGTTTTCACGTAATTCTTTCAATAATTACTTATGATTTAATCATTGAAATTAAGATGGTTACAACAAGCAACTCAAATTTGTTTCAGATAATACCTGAGAAAGGTTAAGTTTGCTTCGATTTTTTTCACATATATTACTCAAAAATACATTCTAAACAAGTAACAAATATCCTTAAGTCTCTCAAAAGATAAATACAGTACTGGTTAAAATCTACATTAGGCCTAACAATTATCTTTCACTTTCACTCTAAAACGCACACACTTAGTAGACATAGTTCTTTATGAAATACGATCGACATTGACAATCCACCCACGTGTAATTGCCATTCTATAAGTTTTTAATAAAGTACAGCTACAAAATATTCGGTTAGAACAGATTTGATTATAAAGAAGTAGGCCTAATATAAAAAAAAATTAATCAATTCCTACTTGGATCAACAACGAAAAATTTCATTTTAGTTTTTTTAAAATTTTAAATTAATAAAAATTTGTATATTGGCTACGTATGTCAGAATAATAATATTAAGTGGCAAAATAGGAAGCGAATTGCCTTGCAATTTTCCATTTTCCTTTCTATGCATGGTGTTGGACCACTGTTTTTATTTTTTACTATTTATATACTTTCGTTTATCGTCGCTTGCATCGTGTTGTAGTTTTTTTCGTTTTTCTTTCGCATTGTCTGTTTGTAAAGCAAGGTTCGCTACCGTTAATCCAGTTTATTTATTTTATTCTTTTCATTCATTTTTAATCCTAGAGCTTTATTTATGATATTGCGTGGTAACCATGGCAACAATTTAAGGTTATCCAATGAGGTTTCTCATATAAATTTTGGAGACGTTCATTTTTAGGTATGGAAAGTTGGCTCAGGCCCAAAAAACGCTAGACTTCGAACAGGAAGATAGTCAGTTCGAATCCGATGTAGACTTCCAAAATTTTTATAATTTAATTATGAATAATGTTTGAAAAAAACTGTATAAATATCAATTGTCATTCGCTTAAGGTTTAAAAAATGTGTTTGAACTTGATTGGATGAATAAAAACGTAGTTCATTAACGATTGAAAATTTGTACAAGATATATATCAGGAGAGTGTGAGCTAATAGAAGGAATTTGTACAAGATATATCAGGAGAGTGTGAGCTAATAGAATGAATTTAATAACAATTCGTCAACTTTCCTAACAGAAAAAAACGTGAAGTTGAGTCATTGGCTTCTAATGCCAATCATAAATGAACACATTTTGTTTAGAAATTGTCTTACAGTAAAGTTTTTCTATTTATTTTTTTGACATAAAATGCCCCAATTTCTGCTATAATTACATGTTGTTTTATCTTGTATATTTTATACTTATTACTACTGTATTTCCTGAAAAAAATTATATGACATCAAGTTTATCACACGTATTGTAGATGGACAAGGTCCTTTAATATTGGTTCGTGAAGTTTTATAATATTTTGCGAATTCAACAGTTTGCCGACCTCAGTGTTGCCGTTAGTGAAGATATTTTCATATAACCCAATCTATCCTAGCCTTACAGTTTGTAGTTATATAGTAATGCAGTAAAGTACAGGGCACTGTAGCATTAAAAAAGCTCGAGTTTTTACTGTTTTGTGTTATACTGTGTCTTGTTGCTAACTATTTATCAAATTTCCTCACTTTTATTACAATTTAATGCTATTAGAAAATTCTAAAAAAGTTAGAAAAAACATAGTACCTAAAACTTCATTTCAAAACCAGATCCTCCATAGTGTTTCTATAATATTATTAAGTAATATTTTTGCTGTGTTTCTTTAAAAACCAACAGCTTCCGTTTAGACATTAAAAGTTTTTTAAAACTCAATTTGTCCAATATTTGAATAATTTTTCATGTCCTAACGTTTTTTTACAATATGTTATTGTAATATGTTTGTGTTATGTTGTTTAAAATGATTGTTAAAAGTTTATTTCTTGCTTAAATGTTTTAGGTCAATTTATTTTTTTTTAATTACAATTTTGGTACTACTTGGAAAATAAAAACACTATTTACTGATATTTTTTAGAAACGCGTTTCACACTAGGTCAGTGCATTGTTAAATACAGTGAGTCACGGACAAGAACATTTATGTCATGGAAATCTCGCGTGATTATTTTCCACAACTGTACTCTGGAATTGATTTTCTTCTTTTTTTCTGATAATCGCATGGATATATCTCCAAGAGAAACGTTTTTGAACTATTTAATTCTCTAGGTATTTCGTTTAACCTTTTTTGTAAGTTATAAAGAATAATGGTCGCTATAAAAGAACTGTCATTGTGAATAGGCCTAAACAAAATAAGCTTACGTTTTTACAATTCCTTCTATTAGTTCTGATATATAGGTCTATCTTGTAGACATATTCAATCGTTAATAAAAAAAGTTTTTATTCATCCAATCAAGTTCAAATACATTTTAAAAAATCTATAATGGATGTCAACGGATGTTAATAATATTTCGATGTTAAATGTTTTCAAATATTTATTCAATAATTAAATTATAAAAATTTGCAGGTCGAGTTCGGATTCGAACTGAGTATCTTCGTGTTCGAACTCTGCACTGAGTCAACTTTCCCAAAGCTCCTCAAAACTGTATATGAAATTTACTTTGGCCCCTTCTGGTTTGGAACCTCTATTGTACAACCTTAAATTGTTGCCATGGTTACCACACAATATCATAAATAATAATGTAGGATTAAAAATGTATGAAAAGAATAAAATAAATAAACTGTATTAACGGTGTCGAACCTTGCTTCATAAGCGGAAAATGCGAAAAGAAACTACAACACAATGAAAGTGACGAAAAAAACGTATATATAGAACAAATAAAAATAATAGTCCAACACCATATCTTACATAGAAAGGAAAATTGAAAATTACAAGGAAATTAGCTTTCTATTTTTCCACTTAATATTGTTATTCTAACATGTATATACATATTTATATTAATTGTAATTATAAAATAAAAATAAATAAAATATATATATTTTTTTAATGATATAAGTAGGAATTTACTTTAAAAAATTTGTTTTATTACTTGTTTTTTTTAAATAAATGTAATAAGGATCGAGTCTTGGGAACTAGTTTTAATATTTTTGCGTCATTGTTAGAAACACGAGAGGACAAAATAATACAAATACAAACTTATAATTTTGATCAGAAAATTGTTTTAGAAAACGCACAAGAATAAATAATTTCGTGTTCTTGGCGTTCTTTAATGGTCTGAAAATAATAAGATGATGCAAGCTTTTAAACTTTTCAAAGCTTCAAAAAAAAGGCACTTTGATTTAACAGCGATGAGAGATTTTTGATAGAATAATACTAAATACGTAAAGCAATCTTTGTGTTATTCGGAAATATTTCGCTTTCCTACTTCATGTAGGATATAATGAATGGTTTAAATTAACTTTTTGGGTAGTTTACTTGCCTTTAGGAACTACACTTGATCCCTCTTCCCCTCACTAATCTGCAAAATACTGAGTGATCGCACTGTTTACAAAACTCAACGCAAGAACGTTTCAAGAGAGCAGGTCCTGTCTAACTGAGATGTAACCAACTGCTTCAAACCCGAAATAGATTCTAAAAGCGCGCTTTAGATTTGCGTTGTGCGCCACGTCGACTTCCGGTGACGTCAAGCCAACGTATTTCCTGCCAAATCATTCCACCCCTTCGTATCTACACAGTATATTTAACTTCAACTTACACAGAAGAATTTATAAGTAATTCATGAATCCAAGAATTGCTCCGTGTCGTAGGTCGGATGACTGTCAGGCGGTAGTATAGTATCACAGCCTGCCCACGCTTATTGCAATTTTCCAGTATATTTCTTTGTCTTCACTACCCTCTCTTTCTCTCTCCCTCTCTCTCTCTCTCGCTCTCTCCCCCTCCCTCTCCCTCTCCCTATCCCTATCTCTATCTCTGTCTCTATCCCTATCCTTATGCCTATCTCTATCCCTATCCATATCCCTGTTCCAATCCCTATCTCTATCCCTATCTCTATCTCAATCTCTAATTCAATCACTAACTCTATCTCTGTTCTATCTCTATCCCTATCCATATCCCTATACCAATCTCTGTCTCTGTCTCTATACCTATCTCTATCCCTATCTCTATCCCTATCTCTATCTATCTCTATCTCTATCCCTATCTCTAACTCTATCTCTATCTCTACTCTATCTCTATCCCTATCCCTATCTCTTTCTCTATCTTTATCTCTATCCCTATCGCTATCCCTATCTCTATCCCTATCCCTATCTCTATCTCTACCTCTATCGCTATCTCTATCTCTATCTCTATCTCTAACTCTGTCTCTATCTCTATCGCTAACTCTATCTCTATCTCTATCTTTATATCTACTCTATCTCTATCCCTATCTCTATCTCTTTCTCTATCTCTAACTCTATCTCTATCTCTTTCTCTATCCCTATCTATATCTCTATCTCTATCTCTAACTCTATCTCTATCTCTTTCTCTATCCCTATCTCTATCTCTATCTTTATCTCTATCTCTATCTCTATTCCTATCTCTATCTCTATCTCTACCTCTATCTTTATCCCTATCTCTATCTCTATCTCTATCTCAATTTCTATCTTTACCTCTACCTCTATCTCTACCGTAAATCCACAGTAGGCCCTAATTCTATTTCTGGACTTTAAGAGTAGGCTATATTTTAATTAAAAACTAAAACAACTCATCGTCTAATTGTCGCAATTTAATATTAAAATATAATGCCTGTTTTATTATTATCCATAAATATGTTAATGATATTCTGACAAACGTAATTCTACGTTCACCTGTTGCCATGTTACACTACAGTTAATGGTCAATAGACAGCTTTGAAGTACCTAAGTTGTACAAACATTGTCTTAACGTTTTTTCGGCGGCAAGTGTGTCGTGTCATTTGTATTTACTTGCTTCTAATTACGGACGCATCTTCGTTCGAAATAGATTCTTTGCTTTGAAACGTTTTCTTATGGCGTTATAAATTTTCTTGTTTCTGTCTTCAACATTTCTATGTGATAATTAGAAATCCTAAAAAATTATAAAATATGTAATTAGGCTATAACTATTTTTAAACCTTTGTGTGTGTTTTATAGCGGGGTAGAATTTTAAAATAAAAAAAATAGATGTTTAGTAAAGAAACGCATTTTGCGTTATAATGTTACAATAAAAAGATATAACATATTGAGTTTTATAATTTAAAAATGTTATAATTTTTGTTATCAATATAAACACACAACAAGCGTTTACTAATGAATATAACAAGGTTTTATGTTTTACTCTTTGTTTATTTTGAAGCACAATTATACAATAATAATTGTGTGATGCAATCTTTCTCTGGCCACAGAAATATAGTCCGGCTATTCTTAAATGTGGGGTAACAGTAAACCTTATAAACGTCACAGATGTGGCTAACTGGTGGGAACAACTGATGACATTTAGATCCACGACGACATATAGGATGTATACGAATACCGTGTATGGAATATTATTTCGGACGACCAGAATATAAATAGAAAGGGGAAAATATTTTCTGTTATAATTATTTATATATTTTAGAAATTTTATGTTGTTGAAACGACGAAGAAGTGATGACATCTTTAAGTGCTGTGAACAAAACATGAGATTAAAAATTGCTTTCGCGTCACGGTATTTCTGAAACACATGCCTTACAGCATATGATTTCATGAACAGCTGATTTTGTGTTATAGGTTATGTTGTAGAACATCCCTTTTATAAGTAGGATATTATTAAATAGTTTTGATCAGTTAATAAATACATTAATTAATTTAAATTTGGATAAATATCAATATAAGTAATTAAGTATTCTGCAAATATAAGTGAGTGCAGTGGGCGTGTAGTGTATTATAAAGGTTGTATATTATAGTATTACAAAATATTAAGTATTCTGCAAATATAACTGAGTGCAGAGGGCATGCAGTGTATTATAAAGGTAGTATATTATAGTATTACAAAATATTAAGTATTCTGCAAATATAACTAAGTGCAGAGGGCATGCAGTGTATTATAAAGGTAGTATATTATAGTATTGCAAAATATTAAGTATTCTGCAAATATAACTGAGCGTAGAGGGCGTACAGTTTATTATAGTATTGCAAAATATCAAGTATTCTGCAAATATAACTGAGTGCCGAGGGCGTGCAGTGTATTATAAAGGTTGTATATTATAGTATTGCAAAATATCAAGTATTCTGCAAATATAACTGAGTGCAGAGGACATACAGTGTATTATAAAGGTAGTATATTATAGTATTGCAAAATATTAAGTATTCTGCAAATATAACTGAGTGCAGATGGCGTGCAGTGTATTATAAAGGTTGTATATTATAGTATTACAAAATATTAAGTATTCTGCAAATATAACTGAGTGCAGATGGCGTGCAGTGTATTATAAAGGTTGTATATTATAGTAATAAGTTAGGCTATGTATTTTGAATCCAATTTTTGAAAGGAAAACATTTTTAGGCGCGTGATATACATTAAAAAAACTGATTTGAATTGTTGTTAACAAAATTTGTATTCAGTAATCATGTAATAAATATTTTGTTAGCCACATTATTTTATTAACTACGATAAATATTAGTCTTTGTTAGTTCTTTATTTTCCGTTTCTTCACTCGTATAAAAAGATGCTTCTACAGCTAATTTGTTGTAATTTTCAAGTTATTATTAAACGTTTGATGTATAGAACATTCTGAATATGTAACATGTTTTAAGAAGTGGAAGTACACGAGAAATCTAGTGCGATCTCTCAAGGCCAAGTGTCCGGTTACGTGGTCCCCACTATATACATACTATGTTGTTGAATTTGCTGTGGAGTGGAGTTTGAGAGTTTTGCTTTGGTATTGACACTAATGCCGTTAAACAAAATCCCAGTAAGAGTCATTTTGTTAATGTTTTATCTCTCCTTTGCAATCTCTCACAGTGAAAGTCTGTATCAGGAATTCTTGCCAAAAACCAGCAAAAATAACAAGCTATAAAACTTAGCCGCGTTTTCTTGGAAAGTTTTAATGTTTTTCCAAGTACAATTACGACTTAAAATTTAATTTGTTTACTAGTACTCAAAATTCATAAAATTAAGTTTTTATATCGTTTAAATGTATAATGTTATAAGGTTTTTAGAACAGGGGCTCTCAAACTGGGGTTGCGCCTTCCTGGGGAGGGGATTTACAAAGTTTTCAGAAGGGGGCTTGGATAAGTGTACTGAAACTGTCTACAGCCGAGGTGTGTGTCCTCAAATAAGTATACCAACGGGTAGACTTACGTGACATGTGCGTACTAAACTATGCCATTATTTAGTCTTGATAGACCCTTGTTACTCAGTTATGGTCTCTGTGCTCAAGGATAACATCATTGGAGCGTAGGTAACAGTTATTTATTATATAATCCTTTTAACATATTTTTTACCTACGTTATACATTTTCAACAGTTTTTAAAGGTACATGTTGTGGAAGCCCAACCTCAAGTCTATGACTGTATGATTGCAGCATTATCAGTTGTGGGGTTAAAATTATTTATATATTATATAAATATTTAAATATAATTATTTAATGTTCATTGACTAACCAGCTTCAGTTTCATACTCAGAATGTAATTCTTGACCAAATATAATTGAAAGGGGCGTGCTGCCTCATGTAGTGTTATAAAGGTGGGGTGCCTGTCGTGCAATGCTGCCGTACTGCAAGGGTTATCTACGCCACTGTGGCAGATTCAGCAGCTAAGACGAAAAGCAAAATGTTCATTAACATCCAGCTTTAGAAAGGCTTATTGCGAGTTACAACTAGTGAAAGATTTTACCCGGATATCTGTTCCATTTTCCAATGCCTTCTATTAGGGTTCACTCTCTCTCTCTCTCTCTCTCTCTCTCTCTCTCTCTCTCTCTCTATATATATATATATATATATATATATATATATATATATATATATATATATATATATACTGTATATATATATATATATATATATATATATATATACTGTATATATATATATATATATATATATATATATATATACTGTATATATATATATATATATATATATATATATATATATAATACGTTTTCTTGGTTAATAATTTAAAACAACATAGGTTATTCAAATACAAGAATATTTATTAATTTATATTCAAAGCTTTTCGTTGGTAAACAGTACCAACATCATCAGGAATGAAAATTACAATAATGTTCATTATGACATTATTGTAATTTTCATTCCTGATGATGTTGGTACTGTTTACCAACGAAAAGCTTTGAATATAAATTAATAAATATTCTTGTATTTGAATAACCTATGTTGTTTTAATATATATACAACTTGTACAAATTTTTAATCGTTAATAAAATACGTTTTTATTTATTCAATTAAGTTCAAATACATTTTTTTCACCTGTAGTGAATGAAAATTAATGTTAATACAGTTTTTTGGAATGTTTATTCATTAATTACATTTTAAAAAAGTTATTTTTTCGTTCGGATCCGAACTGAATGATTCCATGTTTAGAATCCAGCACTTTGTCACCGAGCCAACTTTTCGTTACTAGAAATCAATTATTTAAAGATTAATATGAAGTTGTAAGGGAAAGGTTCCTTACAATAATGAAGCTTTACAAGTTATGGCTAGAATGAGAAAGTACAGACCACCATCAGCTTCATAAATTAGAAGCTAAAAAACGAGAATAAATAGTAACGAACAAAAATAATAGTCCAACACCATATAATGTATAGTGAGGAAAATGGAAAATTCATTGAAATTCGCTTTCTATTTTTCCACTTAATATTGTGATTTTCCCAACTGTCCTTATTTCATTAGTCAATAAAAAGAGAGCTTTCCCCTTACTTGACTATTTATTAATAATAGGACTTTTTCCCTTATTTTAGATAAGATCTTATTTTAGTCTATTTCCTTTTTTCAATATTAAGAGAGCATGTCTCATATTTCATTATATATTAATAAAGAGGATCGCCCATCATTTCATTATTTATTAATGAGAGCTTGTCTCTTATTTCATTATATATTAATAAAGAGGATCGCCCATCATTTCATTATTTATTAATGAGAGCTTGTCTCTTATTTCATTATATATTAATAAAGAGGATCGCCCATCATTTCATTATTTATTAATGAGAGCTTTTGCCCCCTTATTATAAAGTTTTAATTAATTTATTAAAAACTTTCTAGCCTCCAACAAATTTATACGAGATACATAAATTTAAATTATAAGATTAAGTAAATCTACGTAGTGAAAATGAAAGTTAGGTAAAGGTGAGCATTCAAAGAAACAACCACTCAGGCTGGTGCCAGTGAATCACACCACCCACTCTTGCACTCACGTGCTCTAATAAGAAATCCGTGCCAAAGTAAGTAGATTGTTGAAAACATGTTGATCAGCACGGAGATCTAAAAGTAGACATTTTAATCTATCTAGTCGAATAAATTAAAATTAAAATAATATTTTTTTTTGAAAACTTTCATGAACCTAAAAAAAGTTGGAATTGCAATCATTAAAAGTTAAATTAACTTTTGGTATCGTTTGGAAAAAAACACTACTTACTGACACTTTCCTAACTTACTAAATTTATAATAAAAACCTCAAGATATACAACACAAAAACTTTAAATTAAAAGCTAGTTAGCCTATGAATTAAAAATACCAAATTTTGGAATTTTTCTGGAATTTCTAGATGAATGCAGTCTTTGATAAAACTTTTCCTACCTGCGAGGGGTAGGACCTGTTCGAGGGTTCTGACCTTAGATAGGATAAAATAGGGACAAAAACTCCTGGGTCTCGATATAGGATCACATTTGCAGGATACCTGAAGGATACCAACTCTCTATCGTAAAGAGATGTCTAATAGTTACATTCCCTTCTAAGGATAGGCTAGGATCAGGAAGGATAGGGTATAAACATAACAATCTCCGTAGAGCGCTATCGATCGATAGAAAATAAAAGGCTAGCGCTATTAAAAAAACATTGGCGTTTGTAGTGCGTGTTGCATCAAAGGCCATCGCTAAGAAATTGCAGGCGTTGCGGACGTTAGAAAACTGATAAAAGCAAATTTGTTCAAGACTTTCTGGTTAATAAGACAAATCAAATAAAATAATATTTATAGCGGCCTTTTAGCCTTGTCAAATCTGCATTATTGTAATATAAATACTACACCTCATATTATAATGTCTGTGGAACGGTCTTTTGCTTCCCCTGCCCTTCCCCCTCCCCGCCTAGCTCGCCCGTCGAGGTCACGCGCCAGCTTACGTACTTGCTGTTTTTCTTTTATTTTGTTCCATGATTGGCTATTCATCTCCTTTAACTGTATTTTTTGTTTTGTTTAAAGCCTTCCCCTTCAGTCGCGTTTAAGAGAGATTGTAAAGGGTAACGTGTCTATTTTTTTCATACATTCCAGAACACACTGATCCATCGGCTGGATTAGGGTTGTAACATTTTCGGGAAGATGTAAAAGCACGGATATCATCAGAGCACAGCTGATCATTATCGGGATACGACGATGCTTTGTCCAACAGTAACATTGCCTTCCGAGGCAATTTCTTTGATTTTAAAAACTTTTCAGTTTCGGGCATAAACTCATTATAAAACCACTCTTTGAATAATTCTCTATCCGTCCAATCAGCACTTTAGTTCTTATATGAAACCGCCAATGCTGACGTGGAAACGTTTTTAAACACCGGCGACTTAGCTGTTAAATTCCCTTAGAGGAAGCTCGAAGAAATCGGAACTCGGAATTTTGAGACTACTGTAAATCAACGATTTTATAGCCAAGTCCTTGTCCCGCTTGTTCTAAGACATGAACTGTTTATCAATTCAAAATCTATTTATAAATTCAGTAGGAGGCTTAAACAGTATTAACCTATTCAAAGCAATTGTAAAAAAAGTTGATATTTTTATGTTTGGAGGGAAATAAAATTAATACACCGCAGGGTATCATCGAGATGACAGAGGCGACGATGTGACCCAGATTTCGGGTATTTCTAGCGATCGCAATTCAGGTCAAAGAAAATACAACTACTTATTTTTAACTACTGTACGTGCATCGTGAACTCTTTCAATATATTACACAAGTATTAAAAAACAATCTAGATAATTAGTGATATTGTCCTTTGTGGAAAAAATTAAAGTAGTTTTTCAATAGCGTAGGCCCTAATACCTCACGATATTACAATAAAGACAACAATTCTAATCTTTTATAAAGATATTTATGTAATTCTATACACCCTTTAATTGCGTACAATTTAGTTCTACGGGTTTTGTATAATCATAACACGATTAAAAATTTAATTGAAAATGCTTGTCACTTTAAAAAAAATTGTCCTACAAACAAGTAATATAAACAAAAATAGTCAATTCCTAATTAAGTCAACAAAGACAAATTTTATTTTAGATTCTTTTATGTAAATACATATGTCAGAATAACAATATTAAGTGGCAAAATAGAAAGCGAATTTCCTTCCAATTTTCCATTTTATGTATGGCATTGGAATTTTTTGGTTGCTATCCATACGTTTTTTTGTCACTTTCATTGTGCTGTATTTTTTTCCGCATTGTCCGTTTGTGAAGCAAGGTTCGATACTGTTAAACCAGTTTGTTTGTTTATTTTATTCTGTTTACTCATTTTTAATTCTTGAGCATTATTTATGATATTGTGTGGTAACCATGGAATCAATTTAAGACTGTACAATGGAGGTTTTGACAACAACCAGATGGGAGCAAGAAAAAAAATTCATATACTTGTTTGAGAAATACACTCCTAGCTATGAGAATGTTGGCTTTGGGTTATACTTTGAACATGAAGATATTCAGTTCGAATCCGACCTAGACATCCAAATTTTTATAGTTTAATTATTGAATAAATATTTGAAAAAACTGTGTCAACATCAGTTGTCACCCACTACAGATTTAAAAAAATGTATTTGAACATAATTGGATGAATAAAAATGTATTTTATGAAAATTTATTGAAAATTTGTTGATCCTGATATATATCAGGAGAGTGTGAGCTAATAGAAGGAATTGAATAATAAAATGAATGACATAAAAATCACAAAGTATTTTACTTCTTTTAATCTCTTTTTTGCTTTCATTTTGTCATTTCCTCTAATTTGATGTATAGCTGTTTAAAATAAAAAATAATTAGGGAAACTATTTGGATGTCCTTACATTGTTACTAAATAAATAATGTCTATATCAACTGGCATATATCTACTTTCCTATTGGAGCTACGTAGAAATATGACGTTTTTATCTTTCGAGGAATTTACTAAACAAATGAGTTTTTAGAACTTTAAATTTTGCTTTAATCCACTCCAATATTGTTCACAAGATTGAAAATTGAGAAGCAGATACATTTCTATGTAATTAATCCTTTAAAAATAACGCAGAACCGTTTTTTTACAATTACAATCCACTTGTTTATGAGATTAAATATTTCCCAGTAAATCATCATTGAATTTACTGAAGAACTCAAATATTTTATAACATATGTTGTAATATAGCAGATACAATGCAACAAAGCACAAGAATTTGAAGACTGCTTGTCTAATCGAAATTAGCATAAAATATTTTTCAGAAGTTATATTATTGTATACCCAAATATGTGTAATCTTGTTCCAAAATATCTTTATTACGTAGAATAATAATTTAGTAAATATTAAAAAAAAAATTCAACAAGTAATATAAAAAAAATATTTTTAAGTGAATTCCTACTGAAGAAAAAAATTTTTAATCATTATTTACTTATTTAAAAAATATCACTTTCATGCCAGCGTCTGTCGAAATTAGTTAAATTAGTAGGAGGATGGTCAGGTGCAATATTAATAATAGGAATTGCTTTAAAAAAGAATTTGTTTAGACCGACAATAACGTTCGACTTGAGGTATGATATATTGACCAAACCAGTCCTCAAAAAAAAACTGTCACTCAAGCCTTCCGATTCAACTTCCAAATCGCGGGCAAGCTAGCTTTAGAAATATTTTTTAACGCCCTTGGATTTTCTGAGCAATAAACTATGAGAGGTTGCAACTTACAGTCACTAGCTGTATTTGCGCCAACCATCGCTGTCAATCAGTCATTGGCGGCCTTAAAACTTATTTTCTCTTCATGAGCTATAAAGGTTCTCTTAGACATTTTCTTCCAGAACAGGCGTAACTCGGAAAGCATGAATTAAAACTACGTAACTTGGGAATCTCGTAAGACGAGGTAGCTTAAGTCGAGGTATTATTGTAATATATTATGAAGTGGTTATTGCAGTTTTTGTGTTTTATTATGTTTTATGACAAATTTAGTGGTTTTTTTTCATTCGAATGTTTAGACTGAATTTGTATATTTTAAATCCATTATTATGAGCTTGAGAATTTTTTTCAAAATGCATTAAATTTTTTTTAATAGAATAAATGCACACTGGAAAGAGCCACCCAGTGTTCAAGGCAATTAAGTAAAGATTAATTAATTTTTCATTACAGAAAAAACAATAAATAAACTCAATCATTTTAAAATTATAGTAATCATTTAGACAGGGCTTGCCATCATTACTGGATTGGATGGCTAGTATTTCCAAAATTCAATTGTGAACAACTTGTCTCTATGTAGAATAGACAAATTTCTTTAATCTCCCTCACCCTGCTCCATTGACCTCTTATGATCTGCGATAGCATTACTCTTCATTAACAAAACCTCAAATATAGTCGTTCAAAACCAGGTAGTATTTAGACCAAAAAACAAACTACAATATAACATGTAAGACAAAAAACCCTTTAAGCACCAGTTATATACAACTAAACTATAATACATTCTACATTGGGAAAGATTTTCCCAGTTTTCCATAAAGATTTAAAGATTACATAATTTTATTAAAAATAATAACGATAGCTAACCACATAATAGAAACACGATAGAGTTATGCAGAACATTCTCCATAACAATAAATGACAGCACCTAAACACACTAAAACAAAATAACATCAAATATACCAGAACATAAAATAACATTAAATTAAAAAACCCTGTTATAAAACACACTCTTTAACCACAATAATAAACACCTGCACTTAAAATTTGCAACACCGAACTTAGCAACCTAGACTCTGATGAGGATTTCTAGTGATG
The DNA here is from genome assembly GCA_036971475.1 of Prosapia bicincta. Classification (NCBI taxonomy): domain Eukaryota; kingdom Metazoa; phylum Arthropoda; class Insecta; order Hemiptera; family Cercopidae; genus Prosapia; species Prosapia bicincta. Next base: position 19,754,653 of record JBAIZL010000007.1, on the reverse strand, counting down.
TGAAAACATTTTGTTTCACTGAATGTTTTTTACATCACCCGAGTTATAATAATACTAAGTTTTGAAGTAAAAGTTTTCCCAAACATTATTAACAACCCAATCTATGAATTATAATTCTGTTTTAGTCTGTTTTTCTGTCTTCAATAAATACTTAATATTGAAAACACAAAATATATTATTATATAACAGGTTTGGCCATGAACTCATTGGTTATGTTTCTGAAACAGTATTTATAAAATGATGTAATTTGAATACTTACTTTCATAATTATGAAAATATTTTCTTAAATAATACACACAAGCTCTTACAACAAATATTTTTATCCTAGTTAAATAAAAGTGGTTGACTTATGAGTCAGGTACAACTATTTATTTATACGAGCACTGTTATTGTTTTTAGGCCCTATTCCTACTGCACTCTATTAAAAAATAGAGCTGCGGCATAACCTTAGGATATTTATAACAGCACATATAAATATGCGCTGTTATCATAAATGCACTAAGATTTGTCATGGCGCTATTTTTCAATAGAGTGCAGGAGGAATAAGGCCTGATGATGATAATGTACCCGTTATTGAAAAAGTTGCCTGTATAAATATAGTTGTACCTCACTCTCAAGTCAACCGCCCTTATTTAAAATTATCTTGCAAGTGTAAACATGATTAATATTTTTGTTCTAGTCATATGTATATGTTGGTTACAAAGTAACCATCCTCAGAGTATGTATTGTCACTTCTTTGAGGATGTATACTTTGTACATAGGACTAGAATAAAAATATTTGTGTTAGAGGTTGTGTGTATTATTTAATAATAATGGACCACAGTAAATTATTCCAAGTAATTAGCGATAATATCTTCTACTTAATGAGAAAGAATGATATAGCTTTTTCTCTTAACAATGCGAAATGGAGCAAAGACAATGTTTTATTTTTTTAAATTGTTGAAGGTCATACAGGAATACCTATGTTACTGAAATATTTTTCATGTTGTAGGTTTATGTGCTAAACCACACATTTAAAAATTGTAAAATATTTTTTAAGAGGTCTAAACTATAATTTTCTGCTTTAAAGTAGTGAGAGATGTTCAACAAGGTATTAACACATTAAAGTTGCTTGTTGTAATCATATTGAAATCACTAATTAAATTATAAATAGTTATTTCGTGACTGAGTGAATACTTTTGTACTACTTGCTGTGTGAATCGCAAGTCATTTCATTGATAAAGCAGACTCGCTCAAGGTTGCTGAACGTATGATTTATGATGGTGATTCTATACACCCTTCAATTGCGTACAATTTAGTTCTACGGGTTTCGTATAATCATAATACGATTAAAAATTTAATTCAAAATGCTTGTCACTTTAAAAAATGTTTGGGTTGGGCAGGTTGTTTACAATATTATGGAATAAAATGTTAGTTTCTAAGCGTATGTGGTCGCTTAAGATATGTTGTTTTTGTGTTGTGTGATGTTTGAATATTTCAATTTTTTTCTGTACTGACTAGTTTTTTTTACTATGGTTTATTATGTGAAGAGTATTTAAATTAGTCATGATGTTTGTGTATGAATATTGGGTGTTTTGTATACGTGTTGCGTAGCTGAATTAAAAAACATAAATCCAAAATCAAGCTACGTAACACATACACAAAACAATCAACATACATAGACGTTTATCCATTCTAAATTAAATATTCTCTACATATTAAACCATAGTAAAAAACTAACCCACTACTGCAAAATTTAAAATATTGAAACATCACACAACACAAAAACAACATATCTCTAACAAAAAAACACACACTTCGAATCTAACACTTTATTACATTATATAGTAAACAACCCACTTAACCCAAACTCCCTCCAGCCTCACAAATCATAGGCCCATCAACCTTGAGCGATTTCCGGCAGTAAACTGTCAGATTTATCAATGAAATGACTATTTCGAAATGCGTCAGCAATTAAGTTCAAACGTATTCACTTAGTTACACAGTAACTACTTATAAATAAATTAACAAATTGCTTAATAGACGATTCGTTAGGTCAAAATAAACTAAATGTATCCTATAATGTATAGCGCTTTTTTGTATAATTTTACCCGTATCCTGCCCTTTTTAAAAAATATTTTATAAATCCTATACAGCAAATAAATATAAAAAATTCAAATCTTTGCATGGTTATTGGAATAACAAAAACTACTGTTCAAATAAAGTTTGAGAAAAAAATCACTTTCCATTTCAAAATGACTGGAAAATAAAATGAGTTACTCAAAAAGAACATACAGTATTTATAAAAGATGGTTGAGCATACTTATACTTGGCTTATTTTGTTAGAAATGTTTTAAAAATTATAATTATTCTGCTGCGCGACAAATGAGTACTATTCTACTATGGAGTAGTGGAGGTTTTTTGAATATCCACCATTACTAGAATAAAGTTATAATCAGATGATTAATGTTACATAATCAGTTAATACCTTAACGGTTTAAATAAACAGGCAATAAATGTTCATTTTATCTAATACATTTTATTAAACCGGACCAACAAATCTACAAAGCTTCAAAAAATGGATGTCATTTTGAATATTTGCTATGCATTTTTTTTAAAACGTCTTACATGTTTTATTGTTATACATTATTTATTTTATTTGGTTTTATTTCGTTCATGTACTGTAATCTAATATCAATTATACAACATTTTTATAAATAGCTAAAGTAATTTACTTTTTTTTAAAATATAAATGAATGATAATGAAATGATATAATATCATTATGCCCTGGGTCTCCTAAGCTGAAAGATATCTCTATACTAATCTAGCATTTGACAAGTCTATACATACAATGGACATGTTGTCTATACATACAGCAAACTATAGTAATAATAAAATGCGAGAGCCCCTGAGCGCCAGGTAATCTCACTCACAAAGATATTGGGATGGGCTGTATTCCTTCCGGTACTATGTTTGTTAGTCACCTAGTGGTGCTTCCTTGATCAAACTCTAATTTTTTTAATTTGATAACACCCCTCAGAAAGTTGAGCATGAATCAATTTTGCACATCATTATGAGAAAATTGATAACAAACAATGTACAATTTATTGTCACTGTTCATGAGGGGATAACATGAAATAAAAACATTGTAGAAATGCTAAAGGAAAACACTGTACTTAATACATTAAAGTGAATAATAACTACTAAAGTAAACCATGGGTTGTTTATTATCCCCTTTCTTGTAATTTTAAGTAGACTCAATATTTATTAACTATTCTTAGTTAAAATTACAACTTAAAAAGTTAAAGTTTGGTTAGAAGATACCACTGAATGAACAATGGAGCAGAAATACGGTCTGTCTCTAGTCTGTCCAAATCCTTTGAGCTCAAATCATAAGAGTGAGTGTGCATGCGTGCGAGAGAAACTGACCTGGCGTCCAGGAGCATTCGCATTTCGCTACTGCTATAAGTTTTTGAATGTTTCTTTATCCTCAAGTGAAATTAACAAGAGACAAAATCAGCAACAATAGGCCAATTATTTCATCTGTTAAAAGTATTAACCAGCTGATTATGAAACCCTAATCATCTTATTGTGATACTCTATAATCAGCTGATTAAAAAAAACAATAATAACATGTTAGAATATTGTATAACAACAATAACATTAAAAAAAAAACACACAAAATGTATTGGCAAAAAGACCGGCATATAAAACACATTAATTGAAACCAATAAAAAAAAACTTTAAAAGAGAGTATGTGAATTTGTTATAATTATTATAAATTCTCAACTCGATTTTTCACACAGTTTAAGTAATTAAATATAACACTACAGGAAATAAATGGTGATCAATAAAATTAAATAACCGATAAATAATACATTTTATTTAATATGATAAATAAATACTACACTAGTCCCACTTCTTTGATATATCAATATATTCTCCATCAGGTGCATCAAAATCCTTTACAGGTGGAGTAAGAACTGGACCTTTGACTGTGTAAGGTAATAGGTTAGGATCCACCTGAAAATTATAGTTGTGTTGAATATTAAACTCAGTTATTAGTAATTTTATTTAAATGGAAAATTGTTGAGTTCTTCATCATACTCCAATAACATCTGAAAATTGGGAAAGAGTTTTGATTATGAGAATTTATTTTAACATTAGTGTTTAGTGAAGTAAAAAAGTGCAAACTATTATTTGCTTTTAACCACCAATGTTTTTTAAAAGTTACTTACAATTTACTACGTGACAGCCATTATGTTTGGTTTCAGCCATATACGGATGACTTCTTTAATATTTTGAGCAAAAAAGTGATAAATGAATAGCTTGTTTGAAAAATTTCGATGTCCATAGATAAGGAAGGCAAAAACATCTGCGAGAAATACTAACAACATATATTTAATGATTAATTTCTGTCATTTAATTAACATAAAATAAATTTGCCTCAAGAAAATATATAATAACGTTTGTTTTAATAACGTGATTCTAGTAAAATAATCCTGAGAATAAAACTAAGGATTATGTTTTTTAATCTAAAAAAATAACTTATAAAGAAGTATAAATTTCAGTTTAGAAGAATATTAATAAGAAACATATCAACATTTCAGTGTTTAAAGGGTGAAAAGACTTTCGCCCTCTTTGTTCTTATTAAAATTTCTAACACAGATATTTTGTAGATACTTTTAAAATACAGAAAGTGTTTAATTATGGTGATTTTGAGCATGATATCTGTGTGATTGGTTGTAGGTTCTGATACAATGCTTCTACAATGTCATGATCTTTGAATTGTCAATTTTTTTAAACTTTTCCAAATTCAACTTCAGTTTTTTGTCAAAGGATAAATATTCAATCTGAAAAAAAAAATTAAATATATATTAATTACAGTTTAATATTATGAACTAAACAGAAATGTTTTGGAAACCCAAAAGGGTTGAGAGATAATAAATGCAAACTGCCAAACTGACATTTTATCTCAGGACTCTGTTGTAAGTAATTGAAACTATTTAATTATGGATTTTTTAGGTTAAATTTAAGAATTCTGACTTTTAAATATCCACTTAAACGCTTCGTTTGAAAATATTCTCAAATTTTTTTTGATTCATACTTTAAAGTTTGTTTGACACTAAATTATCATCATGTCACTACAGATTCTTTTAAAAACCAAAAAAATACTTAAATATTTTATATCAAGGAATGACAGACATTATCTGATGTAGTGGACATGTTGCAAAATGACTAGATTGAGCATAAAGGAAAAGATATTTTAACTGAATTTCCAGATACTTTTAACTAATAAATTTTCAATAGATCAAGATACTCCTGTGATAGTCAACTTGCCCAGGAATTAGTTATTAGATTATGCTAAATTCCCAATTTTCTATTGAAGATTTAAAAAAGTAGGAATTATCAAAACAATAAAAAAAATGAAAATATCCAAATAAGGCCGATTATACTTTCCCCATGAAAAATGCCAATGAATTTAGTACCAAATGTTTATTTCATGCCACTAAGACTAAAAACCTTACAATTTGAGGTATTTCAAATGTTTACTGATGATGGTAGTGAATATTTTATGAAATAAAAAAAGTAAGGTAAAGACGAAACCTGAGTGGAAATACTCAGGAGGTAATGGTTTTTTCGGAATATTAGTAACGGTAGTGTCAAATTATGATTTTAAAACCAGGCAAATGTCCTTTGCTAGGACACAGATAAAAATTCAATCCAACGAGATGATTATATAAACATTTGCACCTACATTGCGATAGCAAGAATGACACTTATTTGTATGAAATTACACTAGACAAAATGAACATAATTCAGTATATGCAGTGGATGTGCCAATTATTCATAACTGTGATCACTACTGCACATGGCAAATATCCAACATCCCCTGTAAAGAGAAACTCAAGAAAAGACAATAAATATATTTATGCTAGCCAACTAAATGCAACTGTTATGTATAATAAAGGTATGGGTGGTATAGATTTAACTGAAAACATAAATAAAAATTGGAGTAGGAGAGAAAGAAATATGCCTGGCTCAATAATATTAAAATTTAAAATACTTGATTTTTGTGTGAAATCAGTACCAAACAATACTTACAACAACAAATATTGTTTACAAAGCTATTTAAAAATAAAATACCCCATTTTATAAACCAAATCCTATAAAATAATATGCTATGCAAAAGTAAATCAAAATGAACATGGACATTTTGTTGTTCTTATGGATCAGACTGTAATACACATGATATGTCATTAGTAAATAAATTAAATTTTGTTTCATTTCTATATTTTACTTAAGTATATCAAATAAAATTTTTAATTATCAAAACATCCTGTTAGTTATAACATTTAAATAAGTGTATTATGAATGTACATGTGTTGTGTCTCAAAAATAAGTTACACTACCACTTTTTTAAATATTTTTTAAAATTTAAACATACATTTTAAAAATTAAATTAAAAAATCTATTTTTCTACATAATCCCCTAGTTTGTCAATAAATTGTTGGTACTGTGGTAAACGTTTTTTTCAATCTAGTGCTATACCAATCTGCCATCATACTGGTTCGCCATTTTTCAACGTCTAGCTTTAAATCACCGTCGTTTGTGAAGTGTCTTCCTCCAAGATGTTGCTTCAGCTAAAAGAACAAGTGGGAGTCATGTGATGCAAGGTCAGGGAGTAAGGCGGATGTCCGATATTTTTATCTGGTGAAAAACCAATTTTGGTTGTCATCGCCATTCTTGGGTTGGACTGATGCACAACATTTTAAGTGAAATAAAATTGAAAACATTTTTTAAAATTGCAAAATCATAAATAAATATAGGACAACAACAAACAATAACTTACAATAGATAAATGACATTAAAATATAACAATTAAGGTATAATAATTAAGATGTAACATAGAATGTATAACAATAAGTATATAACGATAAATAAATAACAATATTACAATAATGAACAAAATAACTATAAATAAAAAATATTATTAAATCAATAACAATAATGTTTAAAGCCTAATAACAAACATATATAACAACAAATTAATAAAAATAGGTTTTCAACAATAAATTAATAAAACCAGGTTTTTAACAATAAACAAAAATCCATACACAATTATAAATAGATGTACTAAAATTTATAAATAAATATTGAAATTATAAGTTTGTTTGGAAAAATTTTAAATATTAAATAATGTATTTAGGTGGTGCAAGAATGCGATGACATGGTCAATGTCCCCAATTCATGTCACTAAGGACTCTTAGCATATCCAATATCTTGTTGCATCTCATCTTCATATCGCATGCATGTAAGATCCATGAAGGTCTTTTATCGAATAAAATGTCCGTAGTTTTGAAGCTGAATCACATCAAGATAAAGGATGGCTCCTGGTGTTGCCTATGACGACTAAATGATACATATTGGATCTTCGAAGCAGACCATTTTTTTTGACCATTCGTCTAATCTGTGTATTAAAATTTTTAATGATATTTCAACGGTTGCCATACTGTGAGCAGGAACATAAATACAGAATTCAACTACAAATGGAGAACAACAAACCAGAGACCATACATTACCAGTGATACTGTTAATTGCAATGGTAAATAGTGTGACGCTCAGCATACTGTCCTGCTGAACACCATTCTCCTTCAGATAACTCTTTGACAGTGTGCCTTCGAGATGTACGCAGAGAGACCTATTTGACAAAATGTTTAGGATCAATGCAGAATGTTTCCTTTTATACCTCATGATTCTAAAGTTTTCAAGTCCCTATTTTCCAAACCATATCATATGCCTTCTTAAGGTTGAAAAAAATGGCAACAAGTGTTTGTCACAAGAGAAAGGCATTTTGAATTTCAGACTCTAACAAAACTAATTGATCAACCGATGACTGTTCTTGCCTGAAACCACACTGTTTGGTGCAAATAAGCTTGTTGGTTTCTAGGTACGAGACAAGACGTCAATTAACCATCTTCTACTACTATGATTGGTTTTGTCTTTACCTGGTTTCAAAAGAGGAATCACTGTTGCTTCTTACCATGCATCGGGAAAACACTGCTCCTCAAATAAACTATTATATATCCAAAGAAGGACTAGTTTTGCAGATGATGGTAGATGTTCACCCATATAGTATACAATGGAATCAGGACCTGGTGCGGAATCTTTCGTTGACAAGAGAACTGACTCCAATTGCAAAACAGAGAACTGAGTGTTTAAAGGAGAATCTCCAGCCAACCCAACAGTAAAAGGTATTGCCCCTTCCTTTAGTTTATACATCTGGAATAATCTATTATATGTTTTAGTAAAAGAAAATTTAGAAAACGACATACCCAGTAGCAGTGTTTGTGATCAATCTTCCATCCAGTTGCTTCAGTACAATGGCTGGCAAAGGAATGGAAGTACCAAAAACTGAATGGAGTTGTTCATCTAATTGTGCTAATTGTACTGTGCCCAAGAGTTCTTTCTACTCAGCCTAAATATTCTTCATGCTTTTGCAAGGAGTATTTTATATTCCTGGCGGTTTTCACTTGTTGGGTGTTGATTAAATATTAAAACTCTTCGTCGTAAACAGAGGATTTCTGAGCATTCATCGCTCCCCCACAGAACGGGAGTACAACGTGGATGTACAGAGGTTTTCGGAATGGTCTTGTTTGCTGCATTCAAAATGGACTTAATAAAATCATTTACTATTCCATCAATGGGTACAATAGAATCCATGTCATGTGATACAAGGTAATTTGAATAATCGTCCCAGTTGGCTTTTCCCAAAATCCAACGGGAATGTCGAGCATAACAGGGAGGAGAGTAACATAAATTGATCTTAACTGGTACGTGATCAACCTTTTAATTTTTGTTTAATCTTTAAAATAATTACCCTGTACAACCCAATTACAATTATCACCCCAATGAATAGGATAGTATTGTGAATATAGGTTGGATTAAGTACAGAATATAGATCCTCCTGTTCGAGGATATAAAGGATTGTGGTGTCGTACGTACAGGGCACTGTAACTGAAGTAGATGTACTCAATTAAGGTTATAAAGAAGTGTCTACTAATTGCATCTCTTGTAAGAAGATAAGGAATAATGGATAGATTCGGTAGAACTAAATAAACAACAAAATGATTCCCAGGTACTAGAAATAAGGGGAAATGATGCCATCTTGTTACCAGAGCTGCTTAACTGATTCTAGTAAAGCGTACACCCCCTATTCAGTTCTTCTGAAAACTTCATATGAATATAGTAACAGTTTTAGATTCATAAGGAAAGTTATACTGTAAATATGTTTAATTATTTTTCCATTATAATAAATAATTAAACTAAAATCATTATTGGTTTTCAAGAGTCCAAATTATTCTATAATATAGGTAAATCACTACCAGATAACTGGGCTCTAGTTTATTCAATTTCTCTAATTTAAACCAAAATTTATACTGTGAATGTATATAATAATAGGTATATCATTCAATTTCCAAAAAGTTTAGTATGCATGACTGTATGCAAATTACAAACAAAATTATTACAAAATTAATTAAATCAATTATAATTTGTCTATCGAGACCTGAAATACAAACTTTATTTGATGCCCTGGATACAAAATATGCATCGACAATACCTGAATTGCTGCTTGATACAACTCCTCAGATTCTTTCCGAAGTTCATCGAGAGCTCTTTGCTGTGAGTACATTATTCTGTCAATCATCTGTACATCTTTCAAGTGAGTTTTTAACTTGTATGCGGACCAGGCTTTAGATATTAAAACTCGTTCATCTAGTTCTTCAGCTGTCAATATTGGAGGTTTGCGAGTTCTTTCACTGAGACAAAAGATCAGATGCACATTTTTTTTTAATATGGTATTTACACTTTGTATAAGATTTACAAACATATTTCTTCTAGAATGAAGGTTTAGTTTCAATGACAATAATCAAATTTTTTTATTAGGTTGTAGACCTTTAGTTAACCTTCAATCACACGCGCCAACTACTCGGACATAAACACACGCGCGGGGTATTTTCCACCCCATTTCTTAACTTAAAAAAAAGTTAATTATCACTAAATTTTCATCTTTATAAAATTGTGTGTGTGAATGTTGTTGTTTATAAAACGTTTTATAGTATTTTTATGGGTTTATCACTTGTAGATTTTTTTTGTAGTAATATAGTCTAAATGCACTTAAATTGACTTTATAAATTGTAACTTTTTTTTCAAATTAAAATTAGACATTTATTCATACATTTTAGTAAGTTGTAATGGCTACATTCTTTAGAGGACTTTTCAAAATGTTAAACAACATAAATACAACAATATGTTTATTTGAAAAAAAATTATGTAAATTCAGCTTGAAAATCGTCAAAATTTGCCACACTCAAAATTTAAAATTATTCGTCATAATGAAAAATAATTCTTATTACTATGCAATTTACTTCATATTTAGTCAAGTAAACATTAGTAAATAACTTTTTACATTGGAATAAAATATTGCAAAAAATATACACATTTTATTAGGTGAAAAAAATTAGCTAAATTCATAACTGTGTACAAAAGTATTGGTTTAGAAGTAAACATTAGTTCAGTCCAAATTAAAAAGTTAAAAAAATTTAAAAAGTAAAGATTTTTTTAAATTAATATTTTCAAAATGTATTTTTTATTCAGGTGCACATTCTTCACAGTATATAAAGGAATGTCCCTACAAAGTAATTTGTTGCAGTTGCAGCATAAAGTGGTTGTCTTCCGGTCTTTTTGCAGCGGGCAAACTTCGCATCGTCCAGAACTTCTTTTATTTTTATTTCTCGAGTTTCCTCAACACCACTTATGTGCTTCACACCTGCTTTTATATGCAAAGGTAGCCCTGGCAGTAAGGCTCTTGATGCAATATGGGGTTTTGGAAGTTCTTGACCCAGAATTTTAATTTTTTTTATGACAAAAAGACAAAATTACAACAAAAAAGATAAATAAATATGTTAAACACCAATAAAAGACTCACACTAAAAAATTATTCTAATTAAAAAACAATAACTTAAAAATGTACCAACAAAAATGTTTGGACGAGAACACACGCGCGGGGTCAAATTCACCCCGCACTTAAAACGACGATGTAAACACAATGACTGGTACGCCACAACGGTTTGACCTTGAGTGACAGTGTGGAGGAAGAAGTGAAAAACAACTACCTAGGAGGGGAGCGAGAACAAAAATTTTTTGGAGTCGCCTCAGAGAGAAATGAATGGTGTGGGGTGCTTTACACCCCGGCGCTTGTGTTTGAAGGTTAAGTAACTTATAAAAGGCCCCACTTACAAATATTTTTCAAATATCACCAAGTAGTGGCTTTTTGCCAAGTGATATCAATTAGTGTATATAAAAAAAAGCCTCAAGATACATAACACAAAAACTGCAAGTTATAAAAGTCAACTAAATTTGTATTAAGACTTTCATGGGAAAATGTATAATATTTAATATCAAACTGGCAAAGACTAAACTGACAAACTCAATATAACTCAAATATAAAAATATAAGTATAAAATAATACTTTAAATATATTGAATTATTAAAACTAAATGTTTTTAAATTAAAGCAATATATTATAATTTGTGTGTACATTACAGCTGTGTGTACAAATAGATTTTGCAGAATAAGACATTGTAATTACATAGAGATATTACCAATGTTCAGAGAAATGCCATAGAAAAAAATTGTACTCTTTATCTGTTCCATTCAATTTAAATTAATAAAAAACCCCTAATATAAATAGAAGAATACTACGTTAAATGCACTTTAAACATTTCAAATTTGGCACCAACACCAACTAAAAAAGCATTGAACTGTCAACCTTGACCAAATAAAGTGGCATAGCCACTTTTTTACTATTCTATTTACTCATTGTCGCCAACTTACTAACAGCTGTGTTAATAGCCGTACAAACTTTAATTTCCTGCTAAAGAACTCCATAAATAATGTATTCGATGTTCGACCTACTTTCCATAAAAGCATAATTTTCGACACTTATTGGGTAAACTTCCTTTGCACATGAGTTTTGGAAGTCAATTTATTGATTGCTGCTTCATCCTATCTCAGAAAGTTCTGATTTTTACCAATGTATAAAAGCATGGAAAAAACCAGTGCTGTGTGGTCTGGAACAATGATTGTGGAAAAGGAGGAGTTCCTTGTTACTTGGCAATAACATACATCTCTTCCAACAGAGTGCAAACGTGCCTTTTTTTCTATCTACTTTATGTAAAATTCAACTGTCACTATTCCTTTTGGTTATTTTCGTTCTATTTTTTTTTTCTGTGAGACTTGCATTGTAAGTTTAATAAAACCTTAGTTATTGATTTGTTACAAGATCAAATAGTGTCGCTATTCAATGTATTTTGTTTACCTGTTGAGCTCACCTGGCCAACAAGGGCATCATTACAAAAACCAACAGGTTTGACTATTGGTATCGTTCACAATGTATTTAGTTTTAAGGGCTCAGATAGTTTAATTAAATCTGTTATACTTTTTCCTTGATTCAAATAGATCTCACACTACTTAATTAAAAGTGAGTGAACCTCCAAAAAGTTGGTTATTTATACTTTTCTATTCTAAATTAAGACTGCTAAATAACAGCTTTAAAGAAGCTGGCCGGGGTTTATTAAATCATACAGAAATTATCTCAATGGACATTTGCACTTCTTCTTTGTATCTCTATGGACAACATTTTTTTCTAGGCTTCTATTTGCTTTTTTTACCTTCTCAATTGCTCACTAAATTTGTTTATGTTCAGAAGTACACGTTTTTGTTAGAACTAGATGGACAACATTTTTTTCTAGGCTTCTATTTGCTTTTTTTACCTTCTCAATTGCTCACTAAATTTGTTTATGTTCAGAAGTACACGTTTTTGTTAGAACTAGATTTTAAAACTTGCCGCATTCCTCTTTAAATTAAAAATGAAAATATTTAGTTATTCAAATTAACCTCTAAATTATTGAAGGGTAAACTTCAATTGAGAAAAGTGATAAAATAAAGTGTTAGTTCAATGTACTTAAGCAAAGTTAAATTTACAAAGCAACCAAACTTTAAAAATTCACCATCACGAGTATAGAATTTATTACACTGAGAGTAATGAGTGGTTATGACTGGTTAAGAGTAGGTTATGCTTAACCCTAAATGAAGTATGTGCATTTAAACAGACTGGATGGTAACCATTAAGTGAATACATGTGCCTTTACTATCTCTTTCTTTAAATTGCTTTCTTAAGTGTTAAGTACAACGCTTTAACATTCTCCTTTTGTCCTTCGAGAACTTGAGTAATTAAAAAATAAAGTTGCTTGTTGTAATCATCTTGAATTCACTGATTAAATTAAAAATAATTATTGCCTGAGTGAAAACCTTTGCACTTACTTGCTGATACTTTTCGAAATAATCAGCTTTGTCAATGAAACGATTACAGTAAACTCCCGATTATCCGTGGGCGGTTTAACCGGTTTGCGGATTATCCGGGTCTGCCATTGTTTTACAAATATCCAATTTTTATTCCAATCAGAGACATGTGTTTAAATTTCTAAACGGTAAATTACGACGTAAATACATATAAGGCTTAATAGAAGTTTAGATGAAGGGAATAGATATGTAAATATATACGTACTAATTTTTACATTGAAAAGGAAGCATCCCGGGCCAGCGAAATAAAAGGGGCGAGCAAACTACTGTATATAAGAGACAATGACAAAATGCTTGGACGCCCGAAAACCTAATGTGTGTCATAAAATTGTAAATAAATATCAGCTAATCTCGGCTATAAATAGTCTAGGACGTGACATATGCATTATCCATGTCTGTCATACACATTATCGATCTTTATGGCATTGTGACACAAGTAGACACTGTGCGACAAAATGGTTTTCAAGAAACTTAGATCGCACATTAAAGCTAAATCAATGCTCACAAAAAAAAAGACGAAAGTGACAGATTTTTTTGTATTATGTGTAAAGGAAATTACATATGTACATACATACTTACTTTTGACATATACTTATGTACCTATTGTAAATAGTTAGACATATAAATGTACATGTTATAATCCGTCAAATACATCGACATTTTAAATTATTTTCTGTATTTATTTTGTCCTCTAAAGATTATTTGTGAATTGCATTAACCGAGGTCATTATTTGTGTAACTTATGGTATAATAATCGATTATCGATCGTTTTGCGTATTCTTTGTTCATAGCGGATTATCTGGTGAATTCGGTTATCCGTCGTTGTCGGGCCACCCTATTCCACAGATAATCGGGAGTTTACTGTATTTTGAAACACGTCAGTAAGTTCAAAGATTTTCTCTCAGTTACGCAATAATTACTTATAATTAAAAATTATTTTATCGTCAAGCCCAAGACATATTTTCCAAGTAGGATAAATAGATATTTTAACATCAAAGGCCACGTCATGACGAGCTTAATTTTATACCTCCACAAACATGCCACCCTTTTGGTATTCTGTTTTATAGTTTAACAATATAATATTTGAAACATTTGTTCAATGAAATAATTAAAATCGCCTTTAATATGAATTATTACTTTGTGAAATTAGAATATATTATTAGTGAATCACAAAATATCATCAAATTAGTCAATAATTATTTCTTTTCTGAGGGAACAATTAAAATAGTTTCAATTGTAAGCCTGTTTTTATATAGGAATTACATGATTCTGTAAATAACTTTCTTTTTTTTTTACTTCACTTGGTATGTATTTACATTTATCAATGAACTGCTTTTCTTAAATTCTTAAGTAAAGTAATCAATGCATATTATACTATTCATTTTTATTATTTAAACTTACTTTTATGTTTGTATGAAATTATTGTTGTATGAAACTATTTAATTATAAAAATATATATAACAAACTTAGGAATTCTAAAAATTTTAAAATCTTCATTACCTTTTCTTTGTCATTAACACTATTGGCACTTCAAGCTCATCAATAGGTTTTAACTGGCGTGAATTTTTTTCTAAACGCCGAATTTGTTTTTCAAGTCTCTTTCTTCTTTTTTCTTCTCTAGCTTTCACAACTGCTGGATCAAGCCGTTTTTTCTTTTTTAGCGGTTCAGCACTAAACATACGTAAAACAAAATCAGTATCTGTTAATCAAGATTTCCCTTAATGTTTTTGTCTTGTTAATTTGAAAATTTATTGTAGATTACTACTATGTACCAGAGCTGTAAAGTGGTAGGTAATTACAGATCAGAATTACAGAAGGATATGAATATTTCTTTGCAATGGAAGAAGACGGGATCGTAATATTAGAAACTATTCCAACATAGAAGATGCAACCACAATAATGAAACCACTGTACAGGAAATTAACTCAAGGCAGAACCTAATATCAGAATGAAACTTAAAATAAATACCTTAGTCATTACTTTTACTCTTGAGAAAGTTTCAATTATCACAAAAACTTTTTGAAATTATGTTCATAAAACTTTATATAACTCTTAGTTATTACATTAAAAGTATATAAAAAAACTAGCAAAAAATGCAAGTCTAATAAAACTAAAATTAACTACCAAGTCAATAATTAAAAAATAAATCTATATATTTTTTTAAACAAGCAAAAGAAGATGGACATTTTAATAATCAAGGTACTGATTTTATCTTTAATATATATATATATATATATATATATATATATTGATATTTTATGTTGTCCATTATTTTTCCGTTGCACTGACTTTATGAAGTTGATATATTACTATTTTAAATAATTTTATCCACCATTATTTACAATTGTAATATATCAACTTCATATATATATATATATATAAATATAAAATACGTTTTCTTGTTTAATAATTTAAAACAACACAGGTTATTCAAATACAAGAATATTTATTATTTTATATCCAAAGCTTTTCGTTGGCAAACAGTACCAACATCATCAGGAATGAAAATTACCTTTAATTTTTATTCCTGATGATGTTGGTACTGTTTGCCAACGAAAAGCTTTGGATATAAAATAATAAATATTCTTGTATTTGAATAACCTGTGTTGTTTTAAAATATATATATATATATATATATATATATATATATATATATATATATATATATATATATATATAGAGAGAGAGAGAGAGAGAGAGAGAGAGAGAGAGAGAGAGAGAGAAGGCCAACTCATTTCCTGTTTAATTAATTTTTAAAAATTTAAAATAAAATATTGCATCAAGAAACAAATGACATTTTTAAGATGGAATACAAGAATCCACTGTTTGAAGCATGTTTAAACAAAATGATAAAATGAATACAATTTGCAAGAATATCAGACAACTCATCCATAAAAAATACAAAAAACTACTCATGAACTAGACAAGCAATTTTAGAGTAGATGAGACAATTAGGTAAGAGAACTTTAAATTGAGTGAAAATAAACAAGCAGAAGAAAATTCAACCAGAAGGAATTTCTCACAAAAAGTGGACAATGATGTTAAGTCAGGTTTGTTGTGGATATCTTTACTACAAAGAATAGTGGAATTATAGGTGCCAAGATATAGGTCAATTTAATGGTGTGTAACAATGCAATGGAATCTCAAAACTATTAAAGGTTAAAAAAATTAAAATGCCAAGGTCTTTTAAATGAACTAAAGACCTATAAACCTCCCAGTATATTTCTTCAACCAAAAGAAAGGCTGGATTGCTTAACAAATACTTAAAGATTAGTTTGAAAAATGTTCATTCCCTAAAACAGGGAGCTTCTAAACTAAAACCTAAGAACTTAATTGCTGATTCACAATGCTATGCCTCACAAAAAAGAAAATTTTTGAAGGTCATAAAAACAAAATTTGTTTTTAGTCTTTGGCCTACCAACATTTCTGTTGAACAAACTTACTGAAATAAATTATTGGAGAGCAGAATATCTAGTGTTTCTAAAAATATGTTGTTTTGAGCATTTATGGACATAAACACCACTAAGAGGTTTGTAATGTAGAATCCTGGGAGAAAATTTAACCAAAATTCTCAAATAGTTTTCTAGTCTGCAGACGAAGAAGCAATTTCTGCTTGTATGTAATTTAGCAAACCCTATAGCTGGTGGAAGTAATAATTGTTCAGCAAATTGATCCAGACTTACTGTTCATGAACAACTTACTGATGAACGAATCTCACAAAGATATGTCCCAAACCCATATTTTTACTCTTCATCAAGAATGGTTAGAGAAAAAGTTGAGAAAAAAACCATCTGAGCCTCAAAGAAGAAATCCCTTCACATTCAATTCTGAAGGAGTCATTTAATACAAGTTATGCCTAAATAACTTCATTTTTTTTTCATTTATTCGCCATTCAGATTGTAGCGTGCCATAGCAGACAGGAGTAGTCTCATCCAAGGTGAATGGTTATAAAGTTTTGATTCACAATTCTAACAATCGGCATCATCTGTTGAAAGAGTGAGAGTTGGAGTTTGCTAATTCTTGAATAGATGTCTTATAATTGCAACTATAGATGTTCTAAAATCACTTTAATATAGCCGTGTTGGGCCCTGTCACAGAATGTAAACCTATTGTTGAATGGGTCACTACTTTCAGACAAACTAAGTACAACAAGACAGATAAATGGCATGATTTGTTTGAACTACCCCATCAAATGACTTGAGAATGTTGAGGCACTTAGAGTTTCCTCCTTGCTATCCCCACAGCCTTCTACTCACAAATATGCGTGAGCCCTTGAACTTTACGATTGTTTAGTGGTGTGAATTTTGCATGACAATCTTCCTTTCTAGGAAAGCATGAGATGTTCTTCTTAAAAATATTCCTAAGGACCGACTGTTTACATTATTGGCAGGAAATATTTAAAGTTTCATGTTCTAATCATCTTTAATTCACTGAATAAATCATTGTAATTATTTGAGTAACTGAGTAAAAACTAACTTAACTTACACATTGACGAGTTTCAAAACCATTGTTTCATTGATTCTATTTAAGTAGTGGGTTAGCTTCGACAATGAAACTACTGTTTCGAAATCCATCATCAAGAAAGCTAGTAGTTTTCACTTAGTTACTCAAATAATTATGTGTGAGAAAATATTTGTTGTAAAACAAAACTTTAAAACTATACAACTACATATATATGTAGAAAAGTAATAGATTTTAAAACCTTTTAAGATCAATAAACATTTTTGAAATATGTACTGGCATAAGTGTGATGATTTATATCCTTTTTGACAACTCAGATTAAACATGAAAATCCCTTATCCACACTAGCCGTGCCACCTAATTCTATGGATATCCAGGATTTAACTGTAAATGGAAGCATTTGAGGTTTTGGGGAAAGAAGCCACTAGAAGAATTCTTCTGTTATATAATTCCTAAATGTTTCTCTTAATATTTTCTTCAAAATAACATGAAAGGTAATAAAATATAAAAAACAAGTAATATATTTTTTTTCAAAAAAACCCTACTTAAATGAACACAAAATTAATTACTTTTACATTAATTTATGACTATCCAAAATTTAATTTATTTTGTGAATTTCTAAAAACTTACAGAGACAGAATGTTTTTCATCGCTCCGTGTTGATCTTCATCAGTGTTTCTTCATGACACTGTTGAAGATCGTCACAGTGATTAATTAAGTTCAACAGAACGTAATGGACTATAAAACTCAAGAACAGAAAATTGTTTTATTTTAGTTTCTTTTTATTTTATAATTACAATTAATATAAATGTGTATATACATATATCCGAATAACAATATTGGAGGCAAAATATAAAACGAATTTCCATTTTTTTTTATATGTATGGTGTTGGACTATCATCTTTTGTTCATTATACACTTTCTTTTTTTGCTTTCCTTTCTTATTGTCTAATATGAATTAAGGATCGATACCGTTAATCCAGTTTGTTTGTTTATTTATTGTTTTCATTCATTTTTAATCCTAGAGCATTATTTATGAGATTGTGTGGTAACCATGACAACAATTTAAGATTGGACAATGGAGGTTCCGACAGAAACCAGATGGGGGCATGAAAAAAGTTCATATACATCTTTGAGAAGTAAATTTCTAGCTATGGGAAAGTTGGCACATTGCCAAATCACTAGACTTTGAACATGTATATGCTCAGTTTGAAACCAACCTAAACCCCCTAAATTTTTATAATTAAATTATTGATTAAATATTTGAAAGAACTATACTAACATCAATTGTCATCCATTATAGGTTAAAATAAATGTATTTGAACTTGATTAGATATATTAACTTAATAAACATATTTTATTAACGATTGAAAACTTGTACAAGATATATATCAGGAGAGTGTGAACTAATAGAAGGAATTTAATGATCTGTTTATAATTCGATTCCTAAGCTAGAATTAGATAGCATGAGCGTAACTAAGGAGAATAATCATTTCCCCCCAAACCTCAACTATATGTGGAACTGAAATTCATTCTAGATGAGTTGGATCATATTACTAAACCATGTCAAAAGATACCAATACTTACAGAAAACAAAGAATTCCACCATATTAAATACCAAGCACATTAAAAGGAATACAATAATTGATAAACTAAAGCACAAAAAAAAACAGCACAAGATGGGGAAAAGGAAATTTGCCATACTCAGATAGACAAAACTTCGAAATTGTTACTCAAGAATTTCAAAAAACGGATACAGAATAGCATTTAAAACTAACAACAAACTGCAGCACAACATACAACACACACCCAAAGCAACAGATATAAACAAACTGTACATACTGTGGTAAATTATACATTGTGTAAAAAGTTTATAGCTCTCAAAATAAATTTAAAGAATACGTAAACTCTTTAAAATATAATACTAACTTTGCTTTCCTTAACCACATAACAGAAAGGCTACACTTACATAGACATCAACCATTACTTAGGTATTCTTCAGATCTACCTAAAAGGAAAACCGAGGAAAAAGAAAATAAAAATACACCATAATCCAAAAGAACAAAAAAATGAACAAACACAATATAGATCGCATTCACTTTTTATCCTCATTATTTAAAATCTGTCTTTAATATCCATTAGCCAAAAATCGATTCCAAGTAGTCAACCTAGATACTGATGAAGATGGCCTAGTATGATCAAAAGTGTTGTTTTAGTAAGTTTTTCATACATCTGACCAAAAGGGTCAGTCTAGTTTGTTAATATTTTTTGTATTCTAGATTGTACTTTTGTAATAGGAACCTCTGAAGATGATTAACCTCTAGGATTAAAAATGAATGAAAACAATAAAATAAACAAACAAACTGGATTGTACCGCTGTGCTCTTGATATTGTATATCAAATTTATATGTTCGGTAAGTACTTAATTAGTTAAATATCTTAAGGTTTCGCTTTTCCTCACAGGCAATATAATCCATGAGTAAATATAACTTATTACAAATTAATATTAAAATGTTCTTACTAGAGACTGGTTGTCAATTTAAAATAAAGTGGTGCTGTACATGCTGAAAAACTTCTTGAAAGTGCACCTACACTTGTACTAGTAACAGATCCACAAGATAAACTGAAACAAAATCAGTTTTATATTTAAACATTGTTCAATAACACAGTTAATGACATGACATATATTACAAAGATTCTCTACAAAACCTCTAATATTTTCACTAAATTATTTTAAAAGAAACATTAAACTACAAGATCTTGTCTTATAGTAGAAAAAATTAAAATCTCATAGCTGACTTTAAAAAGTACTGTTTTTTAGTTATCTATAAAGAAAGTGTGTGTGAGAGACTTATCCAAAATGTGTGTACTGAATTTTTGTAGGTTACAAATTTTTTTATTTAAACAAAAAAAAAACACGTGGTTACCTTAGTACATATGTAAGCTATTTTTTGAAGAAGTCAGAAAAAAATAGCATTCCTCTGGATGTAGGTGTTGAAGCAGAGTATCCACTTTTTGATCCCTTCCTCAAAGTACATTCCCACCAACCCCTTCGTCCACTTCTAAACCTCCTCCTCTCCTCTTGAGGCATAAATTCAATTAAAATTATACCTTGACAGTCTTAAATGACAGATACCATGATTATCTTGAAATTGTAGTTTTGGTAGAAGGTGAAGAGGTGTAACGCTACTGTTGACACTACCTTTTCGTTTAAAGCATGTAGAGTGCAACCCAAGTTTCATCTCCACAGAGTTTGCAGTGCCTCAAATACTCTTGCCCAGCCTATTATTAACCCTAATATTATTTTATACAACATTACTATATACCAATATTAAAATATACCTATGAAGCATCCAGTCAGGATAGATTTGGTTGTAATTTTCTGCATTGGCAATAAGTCTAAATATTTACCAAAATTACAACCAAATCTATCATGACTGGATACTTCGTAGGTATATTTTATTATAAGTATATAGTAATGTTCTATAAAATTACAACCAAATCTAGACGTAGTGCAGTGTGCTGTAGCTACTGCGTGCCCGGTTCATGCTATAGACATGTATGCCATTACAGACTAAAATTTAAAATGTGAAAAAAATAACTTTCCGTATATTCCAAAGAAAAAAGTTGATATTTGTTTTACACATTAAAATAAGTAATAAAAAAATAAATATTTGGTAATTATTAAGATCAGCAACTACAGCTTTGATTGATGAATTTTTTTATTCTTGGTCAATTTGATCATGCTGAACACGAATCTGAAGTTATTTTTTACGGCAAACATAAAATAAACTAACCTAATCTAACCTGACCTGACCTAACCTAAGTAGGGAAGCGTGTTGTACCTTTGGACAGCTGTACCTCTGGACAGTTTCAGTTCAGCCTAAATGAGAAGGAATTTTTGCTTTGTCTATATTTTTACAGATAGTGGCAGCAGTGACAACTAACCAGTTGGAGGGAAATAGTTCCAAGTTAATAATTGATTGTGTTTTATGAAGAACATTGTTTTACGACTCAAAAAGTAAGTTTTTTTTGCTATACTTCATTAAACTTTAGTAAATATATTTTCTGTATAAATATCCAATTTTGTATAGTATTACAATCTATAAAACATACCCTTTTTGGCAGTGTCATCTATTGATCTGCACTTAACCTCAATGTTTTTCTACATTGTTTTTATTTTCATGAGTACATTTGTTGTACCTTTGGGCACTGCTCTTGTTGTACCTTTGGACACTGCTCTTGTTTTGTACCTTTGGACACTGTACTCAGGTATGACAACTGAAATCTTTACTTTCAAAATTAAATCTCGGTTCACATTAAACATTTTATTTTGTTTAACCTGTAACATCACTATTAAAGGTCAGTGTTAAGTAATGTGCAGCTGAGTAAACTATTCCATGTCAAAATGAGACCTAACATTTTTTCTCTTAATTAAGTCAATTTTTATTTATACCTCATAAAAACTAAAAAATAGTAATTTTAATTACTTTTTTCAGTGCCAAGAAGCAAAACAGGAGTCAAAAGAGTGAAATTGTCAAAAGAAAATGTAGATGAAGCAGTCAAAGCAGTCCTAGATGGTAAGTCTCTTTGAGATGCTGCTGAAGAATTCTCAGTCAGTAAATCTACTTTATGGAATTACTTTAAATCCCACAAAGATAAAGGTAAAGAAACTGTTGATATTGTTTTAAGAAAAAATGACACACAGAGAGTTTTTACTGTAGAACAAGAAGCAGAATTAGCTGCCTACCTAGACACAGCTGCTAGACTCCATTACGGATTAACAAGAAAATCAGTAAGGACTCTTGCATTTGAATATGCTGTAGCAAATAATATTAAATGTCCAAGAAAATTGAAGGAAGACAAAATAGCAGGCAATGAATGGATCAGAGGGTTTTTTAAAAGATGTCCTACATTATCGATAAGAAAGGCAGAAGCCACAAGCCTGGCGAGGTCAACTAGCTTTAACAAGTCTAACATAAAAACCTTTTTTGATAATTATAAGAACATACTGAGCCGGAATAAATTTCCTCCTAATAACATATATAATCTTGGCGAGACAGGCAATTCAACTGTCCATACCCCTAAAAAAATTGTAGCACCGAAAGGTATAAAACAAGTTGGAAGTATGACTTCTGGGGAGCGTGGTGCAAATTTCATGATGGTGCCATGTGTAAATGCTGCAGGAAATCACATACCGCCAATGATTATTTTTCCCACAGTCTAACTCAAACAACACATGTTGAATGGAGCTCCTCCAGGTTCGATTGGCGGTGTACATCAGTCTGGATGGTCAACAAAAGAGTTGTTTGGCCAGTATTTGGATCATTTTATTCACTATGTAAAACCATCAATAGAGGAACCAGTTATACTGTTATTAGACAATCATGAAACACATATTTCAATAGATTCCATTAATAAAGCCAAAAAGTCAGGGGTTGTAATGTTAACATTCCCCCCCACACACATCACACAAACTTAAACCCTTAGACAGGACTGTCTTTGGGCCATTTAAAAGATTTTACAATGTTGCTGTGAATGAGTTGATGCTTTCTAATCCTGGTAAACCAATGACCATTTATGAGGTAGCTCAAATATGTGGCAAGGCTTATCTCCAAGCATTTACTGTAAAACACATTATAAGTGGTTTTGAAGTCAGTGGAATAAACCCCCTGAATGAAAATATATTTTGTGATGAAGATTATTTGCCCTCTAATGTAACTGATAGACCATATCAACATCCACTGATGTTTTGACAGAAACACAACTTAGAATATTCCCGCATGTTATCAGACCCTTTCCAAAAGCATTACCATGCAAAACAAAAGGAGGACGAAAAAAGGCAGATCTATGATTATGACTGACACACCTGAAAAATTGGCAATTGAAGCAAAGCTAAGAAAAAATTGAAAAATCAAACAAAAAAAAAAGACTGGGAAAGAAGGAACTAGGCCTACGTAAAGTGAAGAAGATTTTTAAAAAATTAGTTTTCTCAAGTTCAGAAGAAGAAGATATGGAGATAATAAAAGATGATACGGAGTCTGAAAATGAAGCATTTCTTACCCTACGGGGAGATATAGCAAGAGAAGAGGAATCAGTATTGGAAGAAAAATTATTAGAAGATGACACAGTGAAAACAGGAGACTTTGTCCTTGTTCACACGATGGGGAAAAAATATTTTTTGTTATGTGGCAGAAGTGAACAATATTTTAAGTGAAATGGAATATCAAGTGAAATATTTAAAAACAGTGGATAAGACAAATAAATTTAAGAGAGACAGTGAAGACTTGTATTACCTCATTGCTGGTGATATAGAAAGAAAATTGCCCGTTCCTGTATCAGTTGGTGGTTCGGAAAGACAAATTTCTCTCTTATCATTTAGTGTGGATTTTAGTATTTTTAATGTACATTGACAAACAAAGTTTTTTCTATTTTATTATTTTCAGTGACAATAATATAAAAGGTACCTAACAAATTAAATAAGATGTTTTAATTGTAAATTTGTTGAGTTGTTAATTTAAAATCTTATGTCCAAAGGTACAACTCAGGTGTCCAAAGGTACAACTCAGGTGTCCAAAGGTACAACTACATGTTGAACCTTTGCTCTTTATTTTGTTTACCTTTGAAACTAATTAACCTTTAACACTTCAGTAATACGAAAAATACATTTTAAGTGTAAAAGACCAACAAATATTTTAATTTAACCAGATTTAAATTATATTCATAAAAAATGCGGGGGAAAATTATTTAGTGAAAATTGTCCAAAGGCACAACACTCTCTCATACTTATCTTAGAGGTATTTTGGTGAATACAAAAGTTGATATCGCATCGAGTTGGTTTATATTCACTTTGGTTCACTCTAAAAACAAACATATCTTGGTCGAAACCCTCCACCAAATCTTTTTCCGACCTATCATGGGCAATGAAATAACCTTCACACACCTAAACCTTAAGGGGAGCAACGTTCCCTATGTTCGTCCATGTTAACTTAGGTACATTTATCTCATGAACCACTAAAGATACAACTATCAAATGTTGCACAGTTCTTATATGGTTCTTTGTACATGTTTTTACCAGAGAATATTTTAAAATAATGTTTTGGTCATGAGATATGATTTTTTTTCTAAACTCTTTTTAAATTGTAATGTTTTTATGTATAAAAATATTTATAACCAAACAAATATTAGGATTTTAGGAAAACCCTCTGGTCTGTTTGTTTACAATACATATTAAAATATGTTTGCCAAATTGTATCATTGTAGCTTGAATGGTTCCTGAGAAAAGTGTACCTAAAGATTAAAAAAACAGAGGTTTCGGGAATCACGGAAATAAAGTTAGACGTGCACTGAACAGGTAAGTTACATACTTTTAATAATATCCTGCTGCATATGAGGGGTTGTCTAGTCCTTCCTCCTCTTTGAATTCATCTTCCAATTGTCTCCTTTTCAAACTTCTTTCTTGTCTCCACTTCTTTTTCAATTCGTCAGTTGCTTTATCTGCTTTCTTTACACGCCGTATGTCAAGCACCTTCGTTGCTTTTACACAGTTTTCACCAGCCTGTAAGCCCATAAGTTTGAACACAAAGCACTTTGAAATGTTACCCTTGTTGTAATAAGCAATTGCATCATATACTCTATAGTGTGTTGTTACTCTATGTGTTATACTCTATGTGTTATACTCTATACTATAGTGTGTTGATCCTCACAAAAACTCTTTTTGGGACGTGGCTCCAAATTACGTTATTGAGGGACTCACTTATGTTCTGAGTTCCCTCATGCGCGCACTTACTCAACAGAATGGGGTTTGACAGATCTTTGAATACCTGTTTGTTTTCAAGCAAAACAGCTTTTGGTAGGTGAGTGAGTTCTGCATGTTTATATGGAACACCATCTCTTACTGATTGTTGGTATTTATACCAGGAATTCTCATCTTTTGGACATAAGCTATGTTGCGGTTCTAAATCAGTTGAGCCTAAGTGGAAGTATTCTGCCCATATGGCTTGCCTCATTGCTCCCACACCTATTTTACAATTTCTTCTTATATCAAGGCCATAGTACAGTTGTATAGCTGCCTCTGTAAGCCTTCCCCGGCCACCAATAGTTTTGCCGTCAGACAATTTTTTTTTAGAATTTCTCAATTTGTATGCTCTAAGACAAGTCTACGTCCAGAAGCATAACAAGAACTAATAACAGCTGCACTAGAAGAAAAACAAATCCAATAACATCAGTGTTCAGTGCCTCTTGGATATCTTGTTCATAAACATAGTAATACAGTATAAAGTTGACATACGAGCGTATATTGTGATGTACATGCTTTTACACAGAGTGTAGCAGGAACTCAAATTTTGTCGCGCAAAACTTTCATGAACGCCCGAATATATATATTTTTATTACATAATGAAGGAACAATGCAAATTGTCCATGTTGTATATCATTTTAAAGAGTAAATTCTAAGCTATGTTTTAATGCAAAAACCCCAAAATTTTTTTTTATCACGTTACTCCCCTTAAGTCGTCTGTGATCTTCCCTGTGTTAACTCACATCAAACAGTTCGTCTTGGTCGGGAGCATGTGGTGCGAACATAATTCCTCAATAACCCGCTTTTCATGGAACAAACTTCAAAATATAATGTGTGGCAAGATCCATCACACACACTAAATACATGCTTTTTCAGTTGAAAAGTCACGTAGCATCTGTTGGATAATCGGAAAGCATCTTGCGGGTCACATGACTTGGATTTGTCACTGAGATTCACGCCTTTTTGACAAGAATAAAAACTTTTGCGTGATCAGAGAGTTAGTAAGCACCTTGGTCAGGTTAGGTTATTTTATTTTATGTTAATGTTTGCTGTAAAAAATAACTTCAGATTCGTGTTCAGCATAGTCAAATTGACCAGCAATAAAAACATTTTGCTGATCATAGCGGTAGTCGCTGATCTTAATAGTTACCAAAAAAAAAATTTTTTAACCACGTCATTGGGTTAAGACTATATTTTTACCCCATGTTGAGTTTTAGATTATGGTTAAGTTTAATAGAAAGGATAAAAATTGCATGATAATAACAATAAGTATTAAAGTATCTTATTAAACCCTCGACATTTCTGTAAAACAAATACTTAATAAAATTATTTAGTAAATATCAGCATTCCAGACATCAATTTCGGCAAAACTTATTATACCAATAGATACCAAAATATATTATGGTAATTATTCCGACGTGCGACTACCTGTATTTTCGTGAAATTTTTTTACTTTTCTTATGTATTTTTACGTCCTAAACACGAATCCAGCATTAATAATTGTCGCTGACGCCATTTTTTTAAAATATACTTAAAAAACATAGTCTTTATTGACGTAAGTTCAGACGTGCTACTACCGCTATTCAGACGTGCTACTACCGCTATTTTCGTGAAATGTTTTTACTTTTCTTATGTATTTTTACGTCCTAAACACGAATCCAACATTAATAATTGTCGCTGACGCCGTTTTTTTAAAAATATACTTTTTAAAAACATAGCCTTTATTGACGTAAGTTCAGACGTGCTACTACCCCTATTTTCGTGAATTACCTACGAATGACTACCTACGAAGTATCCAGTCAGGATAGATTTGGTTATAATTATATTCAATTTTACTATATACCTATATTGAAATATACATACAAAGTAATCAGTCAGGATAGATTTGGTTATAGTTTTATACAACATTACTATATACCTACATTAAAATATACCTATGAAGTATCAAATCAGGATAGATTTGGTTATAATTTAATAAAAATAGATAGTGATTCTGAATAAAATTATTACCAAATCTAACCTGACTGGATACTTTGTAGGTATATAGTAATGTATAAAATTACAGATCTAGACGTAGTGCAGTGCGCTGTAGCAACTGCGCGCTTTTTTCACGCTATAGGCCTACATGTCATTACAATCTAACATTTAAAATGTGAAATAAAGTAACTTTCACAAAAATACATAAAAATGTAGAGAACGTACATATTATGTACAAACGTGAAAATACATAAGAAAAGTAAAAACAAATTCACGAAAATAGCGTTAGTCGTACGTCAATAAAGGTTAGTTTAGGTTATGTTTTTCAAGTATATTTTAAAAAAACGGCGTCAGCGACAAAAAATAATGTTGCATTCGTGTCTAGGACGTAAAAATACATAAGAAAAGTAAAAAAAATTCACGAAAATAGCGGTAGACGCACGTCGGAATAATTACCTATATTATTTGTTGGTTGCTGTAATCATCTTAATTTCATTGATTAAATCATAACTAACTATTTTTATATGTGTATACATTACATATGTATTATATATAATTTCTATATTTCTACATGTTATTTTAAATATAAACTTGTTTTTGAAGGTTAAAGTACCCATTGTGTAAAAATATCTAACCTTCTAAATGAATTGCACAGCATTAAAACGCTCATCTTTGCATTAGATAATTTTTCTCTTTATTAAAACAATTATCAATAGCGTCCACACACTTCGCTGTAGCAAAAAAAAAAAATGATAAATGAATTTAATAATATTACTGATATAAATGTGTTGTTCTAACGTACCAACAGACAAAAGTAGTCTGCTTTGAAATAGGAATGGGTAAAGCCGGAACAGACTGTTCTTTTGACACCGTTTCTGATGCTATAACTGTTCCTTGTTCCTTGTAAAAAGAAACAGCTCTTTGGGGAATGTTCAAATGAGGTACAACAAAGAGGTTTGAACAAAGTTGAGAAAACCTTGTATCATTCTTGTTATCGGTTTGGTCCTATGCCTGATTTATGAATGATTTATAAAAGCTAGTTTTCAGTTAATAAGTAGCACTATTATAACTAAAACAAAAATAATCCGAGTTCAAGTCTATTATTCAATCATAGGACGATTAATTGATCAACGAAAAACAATAAAAATTACAATTGTTTTGAAAAAAAATAAATAACTTGCTCATACTCATGCAGTTTCGAGTATAAACAATCAGTACTAGGGTTGTACAACAATAGTAAATGTCTTTAAACATAGCCGTCTTCCATTTTTTTTTTTTTTTTTTTTTTCTGATGGTTTATAATTAACGCTATTTTGTCGATAATTATTGTAGATATTTTCCCTTAAGAATAACAAACACATCAAATAAAATGAAAAAAAATTCATAGCAGCTGAGAACTAATAATTACATTCTTGAATGTAATGCTAAAGTGGTTAAATAATAATTAGAGTTCAGACAAAACAATATTCTATTTTTGAAACTTGATGAAGATTCTTCTGTGTATGTAAGCGTGCACGGTGTTATTGTGTACTCAGCCCAACGACATTAAAAAAAAAATCATCGTCATGTATTGATGTAAAGTACACATTAAGTGTTATATAAGAATTGGATTAGAATTTATCGACTTGGACTATTTCACAATGCTCAGGCTTCTTAATACTCAAACACTTTTAACATTCACATTTCATGTTATTCCACAGTTCTTTTAAACATTATGTGGTGTGTAAAATAGTGAAGTTATTTTTTTCATATATTTTCAATTCATACTTGTTACACTCATACTAAATTATTTAAAGTATATTCTTAAACCCTTTATTAAAAATGTTTTCACTTATTACACTTTATTGTAAATGTTTTCACCTGAAAGTTATAATGTATAATTAAGGTTATCAACAATATTATAAAACGTAACTAAAGTTTTGTTCACTATTTATAATTAATAATACACATAGAGGCATACATTATTATGTCACATCACTATTACATGTGTAGTGTTATAATAGTATGTAATTATTAATACATTTGGAACTTGCAGGCATATTATTTTACAAGCAGTGAACGTCATTCATTTGCTGCAAATCATGACGCTTTAATTTGCTTATAATACCCTATATTTAAATTTCTGTTCAAATTTTACTTTTTAATTTGTGGTTGTTTTTAAATTTACAGTATGATCTCAAAATAAATTCGTCAAGAAATAAATTGAAGGTGCATAATCAAAAAAATTCTATGCAAGTAGATTTTGTAAAGTAACGTTTTTTTTTAAATTTGAACAGTGAAAAAAATTATTTTACAGGTTCAACATCTTTATTATCATTCAAGTTAAGTTATATATTGTCAAATTTAATTAAACTATAACAGCAATATTTAAAATTTAGATAATAAGATGTAAACAAATACATTAAACAGAATCTATACAAAAATCATTTGATATCTTGTTGCTGTTCATGAGGAGCTGGTTGTAAATTATCATAAATAATAAAATAAAATCATAAATAACAACAAACATGCAGATAAGATAATATATTGGCACAGATATGTAGATGATGTTATAATACTATACCGAGGAAACATAAGACAATGCCAACAACTCCAAACACATATAAACAAAATACACAAATGTATCCAGTTCACTGCAGAATTTGAAAACAACAAAACATTGAATTTCTTAGACATCACCATAACAAAAAATCAAAACAAACATGAATTCAACATATACCGCAAGCCAACCAGATACATGACAGATACATTGATACATAATTCATCGAACCACCCATATAACATAAACATGCAGCACTCGAACATTTACTACACAGACTAAATAAAATACCTAAGTCCACAACTAACTACACAGAGGAACTAAACACAATCAAATATTTAGCTCACAAAAATGGATATGACAATTATTTAATAGACAAACTACACAGAAAAATACTCAACAAGAACAGTAACAACAAAAACACGAACACAAACAAATTCATCACCACATACATAAACAAACTCACAAATAAGATAGCACACCAATTCAAAAAAGCAGGATACAATGTAGCTTATAGAACAACAAATAAAAGCCAAACAGCTATCAGATACAGCATTAATAACAATACCAACTCATACAATAACCCAGGAGTATACAAACTAAAATGCAACAACTGCGATAAGTTTTATATTGGATAAACAGGCAGATCTTTAGCTGAAAGATATAAAGAACACAAAAGGGCACTGCACACTACTATTGAATCCACCTTCGGAAATCACCTCATGGACACTAAACACTCATGCAAAAGTATGGAAAATAACATGAGCATCCTCCACACATGCAACAAAGTCTATAAATTAAACACACTAGAACATTTGAAATATATAGACATAGCAACACACATAAAAATGACATCTTAAATGAACAAACACGGCACAGATCACACATACTTTTCGATCACATCACTTCTAACTTTCAAAAAAATGGTACCGAGGAAGCACAACAGCAGTATTCCTAGCGGCAAGAATACGAGGCTGAAGAAGTCGTAAGACGAAAACGTTTCCTCCAAGTGTAAGTTAACAATTAACAACTTTTATTTAACAAATTTCTGGTCGCAAGTAATAACAAAAGTGTAATTTGAAAAATCATTTATTATAATTAATCGCTTAAAAAATAGTTTAGTAAATCTCAAGTAGATTCACCGAACTACAAAATTCAAGAATAATAATAATAATAACCATTACTTCACACTGGGACATAAATTAACATGTGACATCTGTTTATAGTAGCACTTTGTTTTTGTTTATTGAAGACAGATGTTTTATGATATGTTGTCAACTCAGACTATAACTCCCAACTTTGGTTTTTGTAAGTCTGGTAGGTGTGAGATTAGGAGAGTTATATTATGTGAATTTTAGGTGGGTTATGTGTTTATAATATAAAAAGTATATATGGAGTTATAATATAACCAAGGCAGGAGTATAGAAGATTACATGCAACAACAGCTCCAGTTTTACATAGGACAAACAAGGAGGACATTTATCACAAGATACAAAGAACACATAAAAAAGACAACCCAAATTACATTTTGTCATACACATACAAAACACACTACACTCACACACCAATTTAAAAGTCCTACACTACATCAAAAAAAGCAACTAAACATAACAGAAAACTATGAGATATACAAGCACCACAAATACTATCCAAAACACATTCTAAACATTAAACAAAAAAACACTCACAACCAAATGTCTTGTACTTGACTCACAGCATTGAACAATGTGCTGACTTAGTGTGAAACATGTCTGCTGAAAAATATCAGTAAATAGTGGTTTTTTGCCAAGTTAATCCAAAAGTGTAATTAGATATTGTTTTTAGAGGAGTACAAAAATAAATCATGTGAAAAATCAAGAAAATTTAAATCTGAATTATATTTAAAATATTACAAAAAAGCATGCTTACATTTATGATATATATTACAAATATTATTCTTGACTAAAAATACTTGTAAATATGTTACACTTGCCTATAGTAGCACTTACTTTACAATTAATTTTGAGGACGGGCGTTTCAGGAGAGGTGTTCAATTGTCAATTCCGATTGTAACTGACCTCAAGGTTTTTGAAGGTTAGGGTTGGGGTGGTATATTAGGTTGGGGATGTTAATGTATTATGGTGAGTATTAGGAGTTATGATGTCGAAAAGTATATGTGAGCTCTAATCTAAATGGGTGTTGAATATATGTGTAGTGTGTAGTTTGAAATGTTTGTGTTTCTGATATTGTTTGGTTGTATATCGTTCGTTATTTTTGTTTTGTTTGTGAAGAATTTGTAGGTTAGATGTTGTTTGTCTAGTAATGGTTTGTAGATATGAGATGTTCAGCGAAGTTTCGTTGGGTTTTTTAATTTGTTGGTGCTTTTATGTGTTCTTGTTAGCGTGTGTAAAATGACCTCCCTGTCTGGCCTATGTAAAAGCTGGGGTACGAACTGCAGGTTAGTTTGTAAACACCAGCGGAGTTGTATATGTTGTTGATTATGTGGTTGGGTTTAAATTATTTGTTGAAAGTGTTGTGTGTGTGGAGTAGACTATTCTGTAACTGTATTTTCAAAGTGTGTTAGTTAGTTTATGGGCTTTGGGTGATCTGTATGGTATTGTTAAGTAATTTATGGATTTGTTGTGCTGTGTATTTGTAGTTGGCTTATTGAGTTTGTGTTTTAAGCGGTTGTATAGTTTGTCAATCATTGTGGTGTTGTATTTATTGGTTTATGTTATATGTTTATGGAGTATCGAAATCTTGTTGCTGTTCATGATGAGCGGGTTGTTAATTCTTATTACACTTTTACTATTACTTGCAACCAGACTTTTTGTTAACTAGAAGTTGTTAAATTGTTAACTTACACTTGAAGGAAACGTTTTCGTCTTACGATTTCTTCAGCCTCCAACGGATTGTTAACGTTTCCTCCAAGTGTAAGTTAACAATTTAACAACTTTTAGTAAACAAAAAGTCTGGTCGAAAGTAATAGTAAAAGTGTTTATAGAGTTTAATTCTTGGTAGTGTTCTTCTTTCTGTAACAGTATTTTTAATAGGCGATATATCACGATGTTGTAAGCGGCTAGTTTATTTTGGTGTGGGTGGTTTAAAAAATTGTAAATAGTAGTACTGGTGTTGGCGGGTTTTCGGTATGTGTTGAATTTATGTCTTTGTTTGTCTGTAAGTTTAATTGTAAGGTCCAAGAAATTAAGAGAGTTGTTTTATTCTATTTCGATGTTAGTTTTGGATGTATGGAATTAAGATGTTTTAAAAATATGTACTCAGCGTTTATTCCCTTTGTTTAATGTAATAATGTTGTCAATATACCTATATTAGTAAATAATGTTGTCTGAGTATTTATTGTTATGTAAAATGTGGTTTTGTTCAATGTGGTGTATGAATACTTCCGTCAAGATGCTAGCTATGACCCAGTTATGGTAAGATCTCAGTTATGGTCAGAGTTGACAATGGGATACTCTCCCAAAACGGTCATCCTCAACAACTATAAAGTAAGTGCTACTATAGGCAAATGCAACATATTTAGAAGTATATTTGTTGATTCCATCTTCACATGAGCTACTAGTTTTCTCTAAACACTTGTAAATATTTACTAGCTTGCCTATAGTAGCACTTACTTATATTTGTTGAGGACAGCCATTTTGGAAGATTGTGTCACATTGTCAACCAAGATCATAACTGTAATTATTTAAAAGTGTTTAGTGATATTTAGAAGTGTTTTTAGTTGAAAACTGGTAGCTCGTGTGATGATGGAATCAACAAATATATATTACTAATGTATTTCTGCTTTAGTTTGGTAATTTTCAAAATTATTGCAGCTAATGAAAAACTATCTTGAAGCTTTTTCTACATGTACATAACAAAGATATGTTTATAATAATTTGGCAGAATGATGTAGAAAAACACTATAGCATACAAGATATTAAAGAAACTTACTCTAAAGGAGCTGAAAATTACAAAAATTACCAGACAAGGAATATGAAAAATTACTTACATAATCATAAAATGTAACAACTAGAAATATATAGGCCTATCACTTAAGTCAATATTTCTATTTAAAATTAAATGTATTTACTTAAAATTAAATTAAAAGTATTAGAAATTACTAAAATACAGTTGAAATGACTGGGCAAGAAATACCAAATATTATTAAACAAAAACCAAATGTTTTTATATCCTGTGGTTGTTGTAAAAGTATTGCAAACAAAGTTCCATCTTACTGTTGTACAAAGGATCTAAATGGAAAAGTCGATGATGACAAAAATATCTTTATTAATCATATAACTGAATATCTGAACAAGATAAGTCAAGGAAAACAAAACCAGTTAATGAATACAAAATATTCTGTGGAAAAAGAAGACGATTTTGAGTACTCAAAAGCTTTAAGAAATGTAAAACTTAAATGTGCCTCGAATTGCTGTGGCATTCAATCTGAAGAGCCTACTACAATAATTGAAAACAAGGTATTTGAAATCAATAAAAATATAGACCGAGGAATAAGTAAACAAAACATTAAACAGTCAGAAGACAAGAAATGCTTACATGTTAACATCAATTTTGTAAATCAAGTAAATTTACCAGGATCTGTATGTTGTACATGTAACAATAAAGACACAAAAACAAATACACCATGCAACTGCAATATAGATCTTCAAGAAGAAAACTTTAAAGCATTATTTCCTGGTGCCTCTAAAGGATGTGGAGCACAATATTGTGTAGTTATTTCTCCAGAAGGAGAGACTACCATATTTTATCAAGAGCATGCAAAAAAAGAGGAGCTCACAAAAAAAAGTGAAAAGAAAAAGAAAATTTCTAGGGAAAGGGATATTGAAACAGAGTCAGAAGAATCGGCTGAAGAAGAACAGACTTCCCAGGATGAAGATGTTGATGATAAATCAATCTCTAGAAGTGATGTTAAGCAGGAAATAAAAGATAGCAAACCAGAAGACATATCTGATAGTTTAACTGATTTGGAGGGAAAAGAAACAGATTATCATAAACCTCAAGAAACTGGAGATGATGATAAAGTAAAGCAAAGTGAAACAAGCAGCGTGGAAAGAAAAACAATAGAAAAAGAAGCAGAAAATGAAACAATTTTTGAGGCAGAAAAGGAAGAGAATGAAAATATTGAAGACACATTACCTGATCCAGGAAGAGAAAATTTAACTGGTGATATTGATGAAGATAGTCCTGTGACGAAATCGTTTGAACAAATAGAAGAAAAAGATCAAACAGAATCAGTACTACAGTCATCTTCAGATGACGGAAATAAAGATGATGAGGCACTTGAAGGAACAGAAGATAGTGGACCTAAAAGTGAAACATATATGCACAAATCTAGTACAGAAGAAGACGAGCAAAAAAAAGATTTGACTGAAGAAATTTTTGAACAAAAAAGTAGCACAGATGAAGATAAGTTAGATATTAGCCAAGAAGTAAAGAGTATTAAATCTGACGAAAGGAAAGCTGAAGGAAGTGTTAAAAGTATATCAAAATCCAGTAAGAGTTTAAAATCTAGTCAAAGTATAAAAGAGACTATAAGTAAATTGAGTAAATCACAGGCTTCAGAAATATACTCTCTTGCAACTAAATCTATAGAATCAGCAAAAAGTAAGTAGTTTTTTCTTTATAATCTTAATAATTACATGTTGTAAACAAATGCTGTGACTATTACTACTGGTTATTACTACCTCATATCATGTTGATGGTGTAAAAGGAGTATATTATTATTATTATTACAGTTAAGAAGGAAACAGGACTTTTGAAATAAACAATACTAGGTGCTTGTAGCACCAATTGCTGCTTCTTATTTATTACAAGAAAATGAAATGCAATACTCATTGTTAAACACGTTTTAATAGTTTAAGTATTATATTAATAATGTCATTCAAATACCAATACATTTTATGCTAGAATCACAATAGTTTTTCTTGCTAAACAATGTTTTCTGTGTAACTATTTTCATCATTGTTTATTTTCCTTTGTGTGTATTGGTTTTCTATTTGAATCTTAATGTCTCGAGGCGCTCTTGCTCTACTAAAAGCTAAATTGTCCATGACTGAATAATGGGTTTCCCAAATAGATACCAATTTTTTTAAAGGTTTGCCCTTGAGCTTTGATTATTGTCATTGCAAAGGTTAGCCTTATTGGAAATTGTCCTAAAGAATGGAAAAAGAATATTTTTATTTTTGTTCTTGGAAGAAATACTGCTTGCCCTTTATTTTTGCCAGGTAAATATTTCTAAGTATAGTGATTTTTCCAACAATACTTTCATAATTAGTCTTATTCTATTTGCCATTCCCAAACAAATTCATTTTTCTGATTAACATAACTATAGCTCCAATCATTATTTTTAAATTGTGTGGAGAAACGCCAGGTGGTGTTATTGTGTTTGAGCCAACACTATTCTGAATCACATAATTTTCATTATTTAGAGGGCCCCTAAAATTGTGGATATGTTCTCTCAACCACCATTCTTAAATACTCGTCTACGAATTCGCGGTCTTCCTCCATTACCATTCATTTAAAGATTTTCACTTAAACAGATTACTAAAATCAACAAATATAAACAATAAATTACGCAATGTTCTTGTAAGTTAGGCTTAACCATTATTCCTACTGCACATCATTCCCAAATAATTTTACACAAACTCGCAGCCTTCCCTTTTAGATACATTTCAACATTTTACTTAAACAGAACTTTAAACATAAAATCAATAAATAATCAGATTCACCTCAGCTGATGTTATCACCATCTGGTATATTAATTAATCATCATCTGGCATATTAGGCTTATTTATTAATAAACCCACTGTAGTGTTGTTTCTATTAGAAAGCTATTAGATCTATCAAGTCCAGTGGCATTAAAATGAATCTAAATAAGCTATCTTATTATTTTCAAGAAATTTCATGGGGACCGATTTGCTAATGGAATTAAATATATAGATGTTAAAATTATGTCTATATTTTAACTTTAAAAAATGATTTTCATAACATAAAACATAAGCAAATTTGTTAAATGATTTCAATCGTACTAAGATTAATTATTTCAATGACACAATGACAGATCACTTGTAGTAATACAAAGTATAATTTTCACTAAGTTTTCATATCAGTAGGTGGGACCGAGATCCCTCGGATTACCAAAAACTCGGATTACACAGAAATACGTTTCTGTTCATTAGAAAAAACAGGTGTTTTAATGAACCCTAATATAGTACTGAACTTTATATGGATATTTATTGACAGCCCAACTCTTTTCCTTTGCGTACCGTACTGATATAAACATTTCTTGAAAGCCTGACTCATTTCCTTTGCGTACTGTATTGATATGTACATTTCTTGAAGCCCGGCTCATTTCCTTTCCATACTGTACTGATATAAACATTTCTTGAAAGCCTGACTCATTTCCTTTGCATACTGTATTGATATGTACATTTCTTTGAAGCCCGACTCATTTCCTTTGTATACCGTACTGATACAAATATTTCTTGAAAGCCTGACTCATTTCCTTTACATACTGTATTGATATGTACATTTCTTGAGCCCGGCTCATTTCCTTTGCATAGCGTATTGATACGAACACTTCTTTGAAGCCCGACTCATTTCCTTTGCATACCGTACTGATATAAACATTTCTTGAAAGCCTGACTTATTTCCTTTGCGTACTGTATTGATATGTACATTTCTTGAGCCCGGCTCATTTCCTTTGCATAGCGTATTGATACAAACATTTCTTTGAAGCCCGACTCATTTCCGTCGCATACTGTATTGATACGAACATTTTGTTGAACCCCAACTCATTTCCTTTGCATACCGTATTGATATGGACATTTTTTGGAACCCCGACTCATTTCCTTTTGCATATTGAATTGATATGAACATTTCATGGAAGCCAGATTCATCATTTTCTTTCAAATAGATAGAACAGGCTCACACAAAAATGAGCTTGAATTTAACAAAACCTCAAAATATCGGAACTCGGATTTCCAAGAATACTGTATTTGCTTAAACTATAAGTTTGGTAAATCATTGTTTATCAGGTTCAAACATAAAAGTTCCATCAATTGTCATGAGCAACAAAATTTTTAAACAATATTTTTCTCTATTAATATTTTACATAACTAATCTTTGAATGTCTCATATTTCATCTATGAATAACTTTGGAAATTCTAGAGAACTGGACAAAAGACACAGAATACCTTGAAAAAGAAGTGGGAAGCTACCTGATAAAGTCTATGGCAGAGATTGGTTTTGTGCAACCGTCAGACCCAGTTAATTATTTAGGGGAGCGTTTATACAAATATCGTGAAATGGAAGATTATAGATTACTTGCTGATGATGAGAAAGAAGAATTATTACTCAATAAAGAAATGTTTGAAATGACTAAGCAGGTAAGAAACAAATGTGTATTTGAAAATAAAAACTTTTTGTTAATTATAATAATAAACATTTAAAATTTTACTATTAAGGCTTTGCTTTGTAAAAAAACTATTGTTTCGAAAAACGTCAGCAAGTAAGCCATTACGTATTCACTTAGTTAAGTATAATTTAATTATAGTTTATAGTGAATTCAAGATGGTTACAAGCAACTTTAAAATTTTAAATGGTTGCAACCATTTTAGTATTTTTGTTCAAGGATTATCACAAAAATATCTTGTTCCTAAAAAATACTGTTTTTTCTGTTTAAATTTTTCATTGGGATTTTAAGAAAAACATATCATCATTATGTTACTTACCAATTCTTTGATTCATCAAGTTCAGCTTTGTGGACCATCATATGCTTCTGTCTTTTGCGATCCTTTTAAACCTTGTTACAATCAGTGTCTTCCATTATTTATTGCATGCTCTGTTTTCTTGATTTTACATTAAATCTCACATTTTGGTTTTCTCACTAGAGTTCATGTATCTTTAGTTTTGTATAACACTTTTATCATTTGTCACTAGTTCAAATAAGCTTAAACGTTATCATTCCTCTAAAGCATTCATTTTAGAGGCTTCTAATCTTCTTTTATAACCATCATTTGACTTTTACAGTTGTACACACCGATGCTCTAGATAAGTTTTCAACAGTTGCTTTTTTATATCTGATGTGCATTTGTTTGAAGTGAGAACACTTTGTTAAATGCCATTTTAGCTTGTTCAGTGCATCTATTTCTTTCCTACTTTTGCCTTTAGAAGTTTAATTTCTGTGGTAGTTCAACTTCTCTTCAATACTAAGAATAGAGAGCACAGTTGTATAATTATAATAAATAAACCATTTTGTTCTTATTGATATTACTTGGGAATAAACAAATAATATATTTTCAATAGACACATTTCACTGATATATTTATTGTTACTTTATAATATATTTCATTTTTTCTTACTAGATCAGTGCTTTGTTCAATGCAGTGAGTCACTGACACGACTGTTGCTCACGGGTGTTGTGTTATTGTGAATCTGTAGTGTTTTGGTGTTCTGTGTTGTTTCATTCTTCATAGTTATTAATTATGTGTTCGAATTTAGTATTTGATTGTGAGTGTGTATTGCATATAATATGTTGAGGTTGGTTTTTCTAGTGTTTGTATATTTCAAAAATTTCTGTTATGTTAATTTATTGATTTATTTGATGAAATGAAGGTGTCAATGTTGGTGTATGGGTGTAGCATGTTCTGTATATGAATAGCGAAATTTGATTTCGGTTATTTAACCCTTTTATGTGTTCATTGTATCATCTGGTGAAGTTTTTTCTGTTTGACCTACGTAAAAGCTACGACTATCATTACAAATGATCTTATGTACTCCTGGCTTGTCATTTTTGTTCTGGGGTGTTTTTGTGTTATGTAGGTATTTTTCAATTGTGTTAGATGTTTTAAAGGCAGCTTTCTAATTAAGTTTTCGGAATGAAAAAGGTATTTTTGGTGATGTAGTGTCATGATATGTTAATGTTATGTACTTTTGTTTTTGCGTGTTATTGTTGTATTTTGTTGTGTGTAATGAGTTTTGTCTGTGTCTTAAAACAACAAGTTTTAAAGCATCTGAAAGTTACAAATAAACTGAGAAATATCAAGTTTTTCTATGTTTGTTGTAAAAGTTCTCACTTTATTTGTAGCCTTCTAATGATGCTGTGTTAGCAAAATATACATAAAAGTTGTGTAAATATTTGTAGCAATATTTGTAATATTGTTTATAATTATTTATTAATTCTCTTCAAAAGGAATACATCTTTATAAAATTAATTATTTACAATTTAATACTTATACTGAAATTTATAACGTCTTTTTCGTATAATTCTCTTAATCCCACTCCATTTCGTATCTTCCTATGTACTGTAACAGTTCATCATTAATTTTCTTTTATAAAAAGAAAAAGTATCAAGGACAAATTTTAAGTACTCCTCAGTAAATAACAATACTATAAATAAAACCGAATATTTGATTAATATGTAAATTCACTAATAAGCTATAAGTAGCTGTTTGGCTAAATTACTGACTTGACTTAACTTTTCTGTACTATTTATTCCTTTTTGTAATACCATTTGTAATTATAGGTTTACCATTGAAATAGTATATAAACTTATGTAATTAATAAGTGTTGTTTTTTAATGTATAAGTAATTACAAAATATTTGCCTCCTTGATAAGCAGTCTGACTGAAAATTGTCCAAAACTACATTGTTTGCATTTTAACTCAAGTTAATACTAAACACTTGTAAATATTTACAAACTTGCCTATAGTAGCACTTACTTATATTTGTTGAGGGCAGCCGTTTCGGAAGATGTGTTCCATTGTCAATTCAGACCATAACTCCCGAAACGGCGGTCCTCAAGAAATATAAGTAAGTGCTACTACAGGCAAGTCTGTAAATATTTACAAGTGTTTAGTAAAAATTAGTAGCTCACATGAAGATGGAATCAACAAATATCAAGTTAATAGAATTTACCTATTTATAGCCCATAAAATTTAGGAAATCTTACCTAAAATAGGACTTGATATACCGTTTTCATGTTGTTATTTATATGGAAGTATAATTTATCAGTTATTGAGGTTTTGTATCTATTTCTCATATTATTGAGGGCACCAGTTAACAAATTATTGTTCAAATGTGTTGAGTAATTGTAAACAATTTTTGTGTTGAGTAATTAAAAATATATATAGTTATTCAGATAAATTGTTTAACGTTATATAGATTTAGAATACATATTCTGAAGTTTTTATAAAACATTATGTAAACAAAAACAAAAACTATTATTATTTCATTGTATTTTTTATCTTTTACAGAAAATACGTACATTTAATATTCTAAAAAGGCATAGACACAAAGTGGATGTAACACCAGAAAAAACTCAAGAAGGAGGTGAACAATTAACAGATGATTCTAAACAAGAAGAAATAAAAAATGACACTGATATAGAAATGTCAACAGAAAATGGTAATACAGAAGTGCCTGAAGATCAAGTTAATCAATCAAACGTTGATTAGCTTATTAGAATTTTAAAGCTATAAAATATTATTTATACACTTATTCTCTTTACAACATATTATTTAAATATGGACATTGAGATTTAAATGGTAGTTCAATAAAGCTACTGATATTCTCACAATCATTCATTCTCTTTAAGAAATTATTTAAAAAATAATGATACTGTCAAATGTCAGCAATAACATATTTCATTAATATTAAAATTAAATAATAGAGGCATTTTACAACAAGTGGTACATGTTTTTAGAAAAATCTTGAAATAATTATACAAATATAAGTAAACATTGTATTTTGTTCAACTTCTATTCCACATTTTTGACGTCATGTTTCACACTGATAAAAAACTAACTTTTAATGATATTAAACAAAACAAAAAATGTATACAACAAATAAAAAACATAATGAAATATGTGTTCCATTATATCCTAATGTTTTTAAAACTATGTTACAAAAGATAACAGTTGTAGTATTAACAGATATTTTATAACTTAAAATTATTACTTTTGGTATAATCTAGTCAAATAGCCCCTTCCCTCTTACCAGGTTTAGGAGTTTCCTGACTAGTGTTTTACCTTCAGCATCCACCAGAGCCGTTCCGTCACCAAAGAGGTTGAAGCACCTCTCAGCAAGTACTTCATATCTGTAAATAATGTGTGTGGCAGTCTCCAGTTCCTGCCCACATAATCTGCACACTGCGTCATCTTTGTAGATACCCATTTTATGCAGATGTTTCCTTAGTCCACCGTGTGTCGTGAGTAGACCTGTGGCTATCCTCAATTCCTGCCTAGACAGATAGATGAGACTCTTCTGCAGCCCCAAGGAAGGTTTCCTAAGGGTTAGCTTACTGTGTCTCATCCCTTCAGCCCTGATCCAGTGCTCACAGTGTCTTTCAGCCATCCACATTCGCACTGCCATCTTGACCATGGATTTGGAAATACCTACCGCAGGCTCCGGTCCAATCAGGGGAGTCGAAGACCCCTCTCTGGCCAGCGCATCTGCGGCTTCATTTCCAAGTATTCCCCTATGCCCTGGCACCCAACCTATCTTGATTTGATTGTGCCTTGCCAGGGCTTGTAGGTTATTTAGACACTCCCTGACTATGGCCAAGGTGACCACATGTCCGTTTAGTGCCTAATTGCTGCCTGACTGTCAGAGAAAATAGCAATCCGGGTCCCGTGTATTCCCCTTCTCGCTATCTCTCCCAGACAGGCATTTATAGCATATATTTCGGCCTGAAAGACAGAGGTATGCCTCCCCAAGGAAAAACTAGTTTTACCCTTGGGTTTTTACAATACACCCCCGCTCCAGTGCCGAAGTCCATCTTGGAGCCATCTGTGTACCAGATCTGAGCTCCCGATGTTAATGTCCCTGACCATTCCATCATAGTTTGGTGGACCTGGTCAGGTGCAAACGGAGTAATGTGGTCGCTGCCCATTTCCAAGACGGGTTCTTTGACCACGCACTCGATACTCATATGTCCCGAAACATCTGGGAGGTTAGCCCAGTTGTTCGAGTTGCGCAATCTCCATGCCTCGCCTCTCCCCTAAGGACAAGCTCGAGGGGAGGGAGGTTAAGCATTACTTCCATTGCTGCACCAGGTGTAGTTGACATCGCTCCCATTGTGCACAGACAGGCCAATCTCTGGATAGAGCTCAGTTTAGCTCTTGTCTGTGCCTGGTTGGCCTTTGTCCACCACACCAGAGCTCCATAGGTAATCATAGGTCTTATCACCCTCAGATATATCCAGTGCATCATTGATGGCTTCAGTCCCCATTTCTTACCCACCATTCTTCTCACAGTCATCAGTGCCCTTTTGGCCCTGTTAACCGTCCTCTCAAGATGTGGGTTCCAGGTGAGTTTCCTGTCCAGAGTAACTCCCAGGTACTTCACCTCCCCCACAAACTCAAGGTATTCACCAAACAAGCGAGGCATCCTGGTCGTCAGATCTTTTTGCTGTCTGGTGAAGTTAATAAGAGCAGTCTTTTTCGGATTTACCCTAAGGTTCTCCTTATTACACCATTCTTCAATCAGTCGTAGAGGATTTCTGATTACCTCAACGGCTGTATCAGGGAATCTGCCCAGGATCAGAACAACTATGTCGTCCGCATATCCTAGACAGAAGTACCCCTGTTCATTCAGCAGTTCAATAAGGTTGTCAACCACTAGGCACCACAACAGAGGAGAGAGAACCCCCCCCCCCCTGTGCACAGCCCAGACTTGTCTCCACCCTTCTGACCTCCCCTGCTACCTCTACAGAAATGCTTCTGTTTGTTAACATGGAACTTATCCAACCACAAGTGGCCGCATCCACTCCATGACGTCTTGCACTACTTACCATCGTCTCCACTGAGGGGTTATTAAAAGCCCCTTCAATATCGAGGAAGGCACCTATGGCACAACCTTTCTTAGCGATCATTTGCTCAATCCTACCAACCACTTGATGGAGAGCTCCCTCGCAGGATTTCCCTGGTTGATAAGCGTACTGGTTCCAGTGCAGTGGTTTTATGGCCAAAGCACCCCCCCCCCTAATATGCCTATCAACCAGTTTTTCAAGTCCCTTAAGAACAAAGGACATGAGTGTAATAGGTCTGTATCCT
Organism: Prosapia bicincta; assembly: GCA_036971475.1. Taxonomy (NCBI): domain Eukaryota; kingdom Metazoa; phylum Arthropoda; class Insecta; order Hemiptera; family Cercopidae; genus Prosapia; species Prosapia bicincta. Next base: position 19,710,419 of record JBAIZL010000007.1, on the reverse strand, counting down.
TTCCCTTCCGATTGGTTACCGGTGAGCTTAGGTATAAAGACCACCTTACTAGATTTCCAGGCTGCTGGCACATGCCCTCGAGCAATGCTTAGCCTGTATAATTTAGTAAGTACCAGCACCAGCATATCCATTCCCTGCTGCAGCAGCACAGGATAGATCCCATCTGGACCTGGAGATTTGTAGGGTTTAAATGTGCCAATAGCCCATCTTACCCTTTGTGGAGTTACTATCCTCTTTGCCACTTCCCAGTCCTCCCTCTTACCACGTTTTGTGGAGAGTTTGGCAACTGGTTCAGTGTCTGCTCCCCCAAGTTTCCTCAGATACACTGACCTAGTGTGAAACACATCTGCTGAAAAATATCAGTAAATAATGTTTTTTTTTTCGTCATGTGATACCAAAAGAGTATTGATTTATAATAAAAAACTTCAAGATGCACAACATAAAAAATGCAGGTTTAAAATACATAATAGTGTATTGATATTTTACAATGTACTTCTCTCCAATATTTAAATTTCTCTGAGTCTAATTTAATCATTATATACTTTTGAAGTAAAACAACTGGTTGCTACCAACAAAAGCTTATCTATAACAAGCAATACAAACAGATAATTAAAAGTCAGCTGGTACTCCAGTTTTTATTTGTACAATGTACATTTCTGTTTTGTTTTATGGCGACAAAGTTAAATGGTTATTAGTTGAAATGTATAAAGTGAATCGTAATTTAAGTATGAATTATAACTAATACTAAACAACAATAACACATAATAAATACAAAAAGAAATCTGAATAAAAAAGTACAAACAAAATATATAAAAAGAAAAAAGAAATTACAAAAATATTGAAAAAGTGTAAAATCCCTTCAACTACATAAAAGATATTAAAAAAATTAGAGAATATTTTTAGACAATGACGGAGGGCAGGAAGACAAGGAAAAGGCTATGACTTGAATATAGTCAGTAATAAAGGTTTTACCCTCCACCCATTATGAACAAGTATTAAATCTTATCCTTTAGAAAAAATAAAATGTTTTGTTTCTGGTAGTCACAACTTTACTGTATAACTTATATGCAAATAAAAAGAACTGAACAAAGGATAGACTGGGTTTATGCTTAACATCAGTTTATCTTAAATCTATTCTATAGACTACAGTGTATAGTGCAGCCATATAACTGTGCACTTGGTAGTAGAGATTTCTCATGTAATAACACTTCTGAAAACATGTTACATACTCAGAATGTTCCATATATCAACAGCTTCTGCATCTGATGTCTACACATATTTCAAGATTGATTATTATTTCATACCAAAGCTAATTTATCATCAAATTTATCTAATATTGACGTCTCATGCAAGCCAATGTTTTGTCAGTCCTTATCATGTTTGTAGGAAAGTATTTATATTAACCCTCTACCTCCCGTCTTGCTTACTGCGACTTCTCAAGGCCAAGTGCATGGTTACATGGTCCGTACTATATCTTGTTTGGGTTAAAACATCTGACATCATAACAGATTGTCATTTGCATCATAAAAGTTGTTTCTTTTGTTTGCAATTATGCGTGTCAACTCTCCAGAATTGTGTCATTAAAATGCTCTGTAATGAATCTGAATATTGAACACAGAATATATATTTCCAGAGTGCATTCCATAATACCCTGAAGTATACTTTGAACATTCACAATCCTTTAAAGCATTGGCCTGGACTAAGTTTAGGCGGTTGAAGCTAGTAAGTAAATGCTGATAAGAGGTCTGAGAAATAAAATAGACTTCCAAAACTCACAAACCCAACGTCCCCATCAACTACCAGAATGCCCCTGCACATAAATTAGCAAAATACATGGACAAAATAATCAGACAATCCATAAACTTAAACACAGAAACACACATAAAAAACAGAACGAACCTCATAAATAAAATAAAAGACAAACATACTCCACAATTCAACACTACTATCACTCGACATAACAAATATGTACACCAACATACCCATACTCGAAACGCTCAACATCCTAGAAACCCAATACAACAAATTCTATATTGAGCAAACAGGTCATAGCTTAAAAAAAAAAAAGGAACACAAACAGAACACCAACTTAGCATTTTAAAATCACATAAAAGAAACAGGACACAAATACACAGACATTTACCATAACCTAGAAATCCTACACATCAATAAAAAAGGACCACATCTCAACACGCTAGAACAATATGAAATTTACAGTCACACAAAAACACAAAGTACAAACAAATTAAACGAACAAACACAATACAAATCACACATACTCTTTGATACTGTCGAAAACCTACCTTTAAAACCGTCACCGCTTGACCCAACATCTCCAAGCAGAAGACACTGATGAAGATCGGCACATAGCGATCGAAAACGTTCTGTCTCAGTAGGTTTTAACAAATTTACTAAATTCAAAGTTTGGATAGTCATAAACTATTGTTTAAGTGATTAATAAGATTCACCAAACGTAATAGACTATAAAACTCAAGAAATAAAATAGGTTGTCAATTCCTAGATAGTTGCAATTTCTCATCTAAATTTGATAGTTTATTATTATTATTTATCTCCGCACTTATTATTATTTGTTAAGAAAATGTCTTTCTAGTTATCAGAAGTTTATTTCCTGCTCGTTTATAACCTGCATTCTAGGAAACGGCCCAACCTATTTTTGTTAACCTTTTCCTCGTAGCTTTAGTGTGAATTTATTCTTTGTCATGTGCGGTCAGATTGCAGAGGTTTTGTCCGCAAGCACCCTTTTGTGTGTTGTTAACGAGCCTCTTTGCCAGATGATGAACCTGACGAAGAAGTCAATGAAATTGTAAATGAAACAAATGAAGACATAATAGGTGAATCTGAAAACGACCAATTTGTTGAATTGTTGTCTGATTTTTGACGTTACAGAGAAAATCCCGCTAAAATGTACCAGGAAGCTGTTACAGTGCGGTTTTACAAAAATAAAATAAAACCTTTTTTAGTAAAAAACGAAAAATGCTTTGGCATATTGAACCGGGAAGGCAAGGGAGAACAACAAAAGAAACATAATTCTCATGAGAGGGCTATGTTCACGCTACACTAGTGGTGATTAGAAAGTTTAGAAATGAACAATTATGAATTAGGTTTTAAATTAAAATTGTACAATAATGATGTATAAAATTATTTACAATGCATTTATATAATATTTAACAGTGAAATCACCCAAACCTAAAATCGTAAACCTTTTAAATATTAAAGGCGGTTTGTGCTGAATAAACCTCCGCAAGCGCTCTCTCCCGTTTGAAAATCTATGCGCTCTCTCGAAGGTAAAAGACGAATTCTTATGCCTAAATCCTAGAACATATCAACAAAAATTTCTTTTTCCAGATTGGGGATTCAAGCATCTGATTAGCTTTGCAATACTCACAAAATACGAATGTTAAAAAAACAAGTATACAGAATGAAAACAAGTTATGATACATAAAATAAACTTTGAATGGATTTTCATAATCCAATGAAAATGGATTATGAATGGACTATAGAAGTATTCACAATAGTTAATGTTAGAGGCAATGTCTTTTGTCAAATTTTTAAGAGCAGGCTCTCTGCACTTAGTTCTCTGTGGTACAGGAGAATACAGTGTATGCATTTTAAGAATAATACTAGCCACTGGACTCAAAGATATGTCATAGAAACAGGAATTTTTAAATATAATTCCTGTGTTTATTATTACCAGGGAATTCCAAAGAATCAAGTAACAAGTTTATACATTTGTATGCGAAAGCGTTTTAGAAAAAAAGCTTGATCACTGTCAATATATAAATTCACTTAAATTACAGTTAACCATTAATACATAAATTAGGCTAATTTAATTAAACACGTTAAAAAGACAAAAATCGATTTCAGAATCTATCTTTTCAAATTATTCTAGTTTGAATATAATTATGAATTAGTAATTATTATTAGTATAGCTTTCACACTTAGCTCTCAATTCTGTTCTAAAATCCGATTACCTTACATTGAGATGTAATATTCACAGAAGTAAGACTAGAGATCAAAAAACAATTGATGTTACACTATGAACCATTTCAAATCTCGTATATATTTGCCATATCAAGTTCTTATTTATTATAGACAATACATTCCATTTGTTTTAAACTTTTAATTACAAAAGTAAATTTTCCAATTTAATTTTTGGTTTAGGATCACTCAGATCAATCGACTTTAGGATTGTTTATTTTACTATTTATTCGTCTAAATTAATTTTTTTGTCTTTCAAATCTCAAGTTCAATCAACACAGGTAACAGCTGGAGTTTAGGTAATTTAAAAGTTACGGTATTTACCTATCTTATTAAATATATTGGTGCACAAGTCAAAAAATAATCTATTAAAAATTTGGCAACGTTTTGAGAACTAAATTGTTGCTCTCCTTCAGGCCTGATCTCTTCCTTTGTACTATTTTCAAACCTACTAGAAACACAAGACAACTTCCTTTCTACATTTTTAATTAAAAACTATGTTTTATTTAACAAAATTTTGTGATTGTACACCTCATCATACCTATCTTCTTATTAAAAAAAAATTATAACACTTGAAGGCAACCTATATTTCTTAACATTGGACCTCACAATAAGTATACTTTAAACAAAAAAATAAAAGTGACATTGTACTAGTCATTAAAACATACCTATTAGAAAGAAGCCATCAATTGATTTATCTGTTGCAAAATGCACTGGACTTTTTATTTTCCACATTAGTTTGGAAAACTTACTAGAATGATATTTTGTCTCCATCATGCCTATCTAGATATTTTGTATCTGATATAATGCTTTTAATTTCCTTTTTTTCTTGAGACCCCTATTCACACAGTAATACTTGAGGGGTTTCTCTGAAAAGGACTGTCTGAAACACTGCAGCCAAAACTGAACATATGTAGCACCAACAGGTAAACTGGACAGTTTGGATATATAAACTAAAAACTGTTTTTCGTTTAATAGTAATTAGAAATATCTAGAAAAATTTCTGTTGAACTGAAGAGAAATGATCCCTATCTATGACAAATTAAATTGAACGAATATTATGAAAAAAGCTGCTTATTTAAAGTTGTTTGAAAGCTAAAGAAAATTTGACCCTGCATATAAAAAAGAAAGTGTAGTGAAGAAAGTAAATAACTAAAAATACTTGTAAATATGTTACACTTGCCTATAATAGCACTTACTTTTATAATTGTTGATGACGGCAGTTTCAGGAGATGTGTGACCCATTGTCAACTCAGACTGTAACCGACTTCTTGGTTTTTGTAGGTTAAGATGGGGGTGGGGATGTAGTTATATTTTGGTGAGTAGTGGGGAGGGGGGGTTAAGATGTCAAAAATTGTATGAAGTTATAACTGGGTGTTGAGTATGTGAGCGGAGTGTAGTTTGAAATGTTTGTATATCTCATTGTTTGATTATTTTTGATTTGTTTGTGAAGTGTTTTGAGTTAAAACATGTGAAGATGGAATCAATTAATATAAAAAAAATAAATAATAGCTTTCTGAAGCAATAAATTGCTTTTAAAGGAACTTTAAAAGATAAAAGCGTGAAGAGATGAGGTTTTTAAAACTAAATTGTGGTACTTTCTACTTCTGGGGGTTTTTGAATGACCAAGAAAAAAAAGTTAACAAATCTCTTTTAGATGATGAAGATGACAGTCAGGTAAGTAGCAAATCCTATACTTTTTAACCTTAATATGTTAACATATCAGAATAAAATTTATTAACATTAGATTGAGACCTAACTAATAAATCGGAAGTAATCGTGGTCATTGGAAAGTAGTTTTTCTATTATTACCATCAATTAATTTTGTATAATACTACGATTTAAAATGATATATAATGTTAATTTTATATTTTGTTTATTTATTTGCATGTACTTCTTTATCAAACACTTAATGAGGAAAATATTAAAAAACCTAATTAAAAAAACAAAACAATATAATCAAATAGTGTGTTATTGAATTGATTTATTTATTTCATCATCATTAAATTAACCTATGCCTAAGAAAATGTTAATTTTTATATATAAAAATGTTTTCGTTTACGATCCAAATAACCAGGATTATTTTGGTTTGTTTAACTGCTTTAACCAGTGATTGAGGTCAAATTTTTACACACCATACAACCCATTTTAAAGATTGTTTTTGTTTATTTTCACATCAGTAACACATCTATTTTTCACCAGAAAATAACTTTTTTCTCATCAGCTGTGTACTAGCAGCCACAAGCAAGATCACTAGCCATACTAGCTAAAGACAACCAGAGTCACTTGTGAAACATCCTGTTTCCAATTACATTAATTAACAAAAACAAATATATCCACTTGCAACCCATTCAGATTATTATGCAATCTGAATTAAATTATCACTTAATCGAGGTGTGATTATAATGTGATTGAGCTACAGTGCTCACCAAATCATAGGTACAGGTTATTTGAGAATGCCAGCACCCAACCCAGCTGCAATTGGTTTATTTGTTGTGGTTTTGTGCTGTGAACAAAGTTACACTCTCCAGTCCAGTCAAGCATTCTCAAATTAACACATGAAAGGGCATTTATAATTGCAGGATATAAATAATAAATGGCGGAGTTCGAGACGTCTTCTTGGACGCATCGGGAGGAGCTGAAATAACATTTCTTAGACATTGACAGTGCATTAGACCTCTATAATAAAAAAATATTTGCAACTAGTTATGATTGTTGGAAGAAAATAGTTGACTATGCAAATTGTTATATATTTACATTAGTTAAGTTCATTACAGTCCAATCCCGGTAATCCGAAATAATAAATATACAACCATTTCAGGTTACCAGAATGTACATGTACTAAATATACCTAAGACTTGAATACGGCTAAATATATCCCTATATGGTATTATAAAGTACGTATAGTCTAATGTTAAGAGTAGAGTTAGTTGAATACAGTACAGTAAGAGTAATAACTGAAAGAAAACACAAATTGAAACAGGTTTTTATCAAATAAAGTTTTAAAATAAACAATAACTTGAAAATAAATGTTTTAACTTGAACAACACACTTAATAAAACACAAATAAACATACTACTATACGTACTAAATATAAACACTTTACTTTGTTATGGAACAAAGTAAAAAAGACAGTTGCTTAGGTTTGTTGATTACCTCTTCTGCAACCTTCTTTCTTATCTAAAACAGCAGCAAGACTTGATGGTATGGTATGTCGTTATACTTTGCCCAGTCAATGCATGTGGCTTCCCAAGTAAACAACAAAATTTTTTGTTTTTCTTCTGTATGTAATTGGTTTTTGAATTTCCGATATCGAAATCTTCCGTTAATGTTTTAGTTGGTACCCCGGCATCAAGTTGTTTTAGAATATCGCATGTATCCGACAACAAAAGTGTGTCTTTTAAAAGAAGAAGACGCCATTATAAAAATTAAAGTTTAACTCAATGTGACGACAAAACGATTATACCGCCTGTTTATCATAATCGATGAAACTGAACTGCTGTAGGGTAATTAAAAAGGATCGATACACTGAGGGTCATACCAAAGTAAACAAAACAATGTTGCCTTTTTTCTTTGAACCTTTCTTATAGCAATTTATTTATTTCTCATTTTGATATTTTTGAAAAAATTTTCGGATTAGTGGGAGTTTTGGACTACCAGGATTGGACTGTATTTAAATTGCACAAAATACCATAAAACTCCTAAAATATATAACTCATTGATCTTTTTATGACTTACAAGCATTGTAAATAAATTATACAATAGATATTGCAAATCAAGGCCATTTTGTACAAGTAGTAGACAATAAAAAAATTAGCTCTTGGGAGTCGTAGAAAAATTTTAATGTAATTTTAGTGCACTAGCCATGGCATTGAATAATACTCTAATAGACAATTCATAAATATTTTATTAGGATATATGTACAAAAATGTAAATGTGTTTTGGCATAGTTGTTAATTGAAATTTAACATGAAGAAGAAAACTATTCATTTTCTACCATTAAGAGTAATTTAATTATTAAAATCAAATTCATTCTCTAAGGGTCATACTATAAGAACCAAAAAAACACGACCGAATATTGGTGTCAATAACGGCCGAAGTTGTTGTGCTATACAAGCAGAATTTCTCGGCGTGAAATGTGTGCTGACATTCCGCATGATTTTATCAGCGGATATCTTCTTGTGCCTTTTGTACCTGAGGAGAATCAGCACTGTATTCGCTGCTTCAAGACAAATAACTGCTTCTCGAAGGTTCTGGTACATTTAAAGTATGTGAAGGACCACCTTCAAGTACGATTTAATTAAACAACTGAGATATTTTCATTCTAGCATATGCAGCAACATTAGGGCAAAAGTTGTCCATCATTGGAACAAAAGAGTTTACACGTGTGTACATCACAATGTATTTAGCAAGTAAAAGCAGACGATCCTACAGAACTATTGCAGCCAATACAACACTTGCAACAGGCTGGTCAAATATTTTGTTGGTCTTGTTCTATCCTTGGATGCCTGGAGCGTTGCTTTAGCTGTACGCCGACATTCTGCCATTATTTGGTCTCTATAGTCTGTCACGCCGACTTTTCGCTGCAGAATCATAGCCAATTTAACATGTTGCTCTCTGTTAATTCCGCCTCTCCACTTTTGAACTCCTCTGTCGGCAATGAATTGTCAGCTTGTATAGTATGCGCCATTTGCTGAACAAGTGTTCTAATACGATCGAAAAAACGTGGCCGATATTCGGTAGTGGTTTTTCAGTCCGTATAGTATAGCCCTAATATCGTTTTAAAACTGAAAAAGAATCCAACTCATCTGCTTTTTAATTTTATTCTTCAAACAAAATTGGGATTTCCGCTGTCCCTTCTACCTGTAATACTACTGGATGGCTATACTAGATTGAAATCCTTCACTATGCCACTAGCTCAATATTTCTATTGAAAAAGTTAGTGAGGTTTTTAAAATATTTTTTTCTTATTTATTCCATTCACAATTAATGTTACAATTCTTAAATACAAAATTATATACAATTTAGGTTGTTCTCAAACAAATAAGATTTGAATTCTTTTGATAAAACTGATCTTATTCTATAGATCTTAACTCTAAATTTTATAAAATGACTTTTAAAAATTCTTAAATTCACAACCATAAAATGACAAAAGTGTAACTCCTGTCCATCAACCATTATGGATTAAGTTATGCAATTTGACTAAGGAGAGAGTATTTTTTTGTGTATATATAATCATTTATGCAATACATACCAAAAATTTGAATACAATTATTTATTTTATTTTACAAACAGATGACATTGTTTTTCTTTTCTTTAATTTATATACTGTACATTATATTTCAATGAGTACAACAATAAATCATTGACAAATACAAACAATAATATAACCTTAAAGGTATAACTAAATTTGTAATTGCAAGTGGGGAGAAAAGATATGTTAATTTTATGCCATAAATTACACAATTTCATTCAGTACAATTCAACCACAATACAGGCATACAAAACACACAAAACATTTACATAGTTATACAAAATCTGATCATCTAAAGGTATTTTTATAAGCCAAATTTTAAACTTGTCAGACATTAAAGGCCTATTGGGAAAGTAACCCACTGTTATTTCATCAACTTTTTGCTAAATGATTACTTAAACCCATAATTTATCTCTTTAGCGTTTTAAATTTTAATAACTGGAATTTTTTTCCTATGAATATTTAAAATTCTAATTTCTAGCTTATGTTTAATTGCACATCACGACAGAAGATTAACAATATAAATTTAAACTTAAAAACAAAATATACTTGTATTAACATATTTTTTAGTTTGTTTAAAATAGAGCAAAAATACTAAACAAACTATACTGAATTTCGTAGGCATTGGATAAAGAAAACTATCTATACTGTTGATTTTAGAAACAATAAACATAGTCTGATTTACTATGCGTGATTCACTATCTAAATCTATCAGCCCAAATACAGAACTCGATGTTTTTTCTTTAGAGGTTTAATTATTTATATATGAAACTATACATAAACTGCAACAAAATCTTTCAAGACATAAATGAGCAAAAAACTACACTTATGTTTAAACATTATTTGTCATTTGTAACAATCATATATAACAATGTTGTAACAAGCTGAAAAATATAAATTCTTTATGTCTGGCTTGGTTTCATAGAAATATGGATTTGCCAGAATAACACTTGCATAACTAAGTGAAATACACTTGAACAGCAAATAACAAGCATTACATGGGATTAAATATTTCTCAGAAAAATGGAAGTTTGTTGCAAATTATCTAAAAAAAAACATATTAGCTTTTTACGAGTAAAATTGAAATATCACGTCTGAAATGAACTTATCATTTCATTTAGTCATATTCTTATGACTAAGGAAGATGAATTCGATTAAATAAGAGAGCAATACTGTAGATGTAGATACACCAATAATAAACATTATCGCTGCATTATAAAAATAACAGCAAATTAATGCTGCCAACATTAATTTGCATAGGCACCATCTTCTATAAAGGCTAAAGTATTTTTTTACACTTTATTTGCTGAAACTACATGGTTACTTACTAATACTAAAAAACCTCTTAACCACAACACTTTTTTAGATGTTACACTTAACCAATCACAATCTAGATGTTAATAATGTTAAGTTAATTAAGAATGTTATGACCAATAAATTGTCAATAGTTCCGAAAGTTTATATAGTACTAAACATGACCCCGATATCTTATTAAATTCTGATAGAGGTTTTATTCCACATTCAATTTTGTATTACCTTGTTAAATATGACAATGTTTTTTATATATAATTTTGCATTGGTTATTTTCAGAAATATTTTTTTATTTACAATTCATTACATTATTAGTAAGTTGACGTGGGATTTCCTGCTTTCACTCGGCAAGCATGTCTGCACCTTGTTAAAGAGGTGGGGCTGCAGCAATCGGAACACGGGTAAATAGTTCCGTGGATTATAAATAAGTTATTTTTTGTAGAGTTATTCAGTCTCTGTATGTTATCCCTCTGAGGATGGTTATTTGGTAACTGAAATGTACACAAGGGTAAAATAAAAGTGTTGTGGTTAAGAGGTTTTTGAGTATTTATTATTAATAATCAACCACAGGGTATTCCCAATAAATAGTTACACGATTATTACTAGTTTGATGATTTCAAGTTAGAGTAAATAAATTTTTCAACCAAACCTAAATTATTCTGGAAAAAAAAACTTTCTTGACAAACATCCTTTGTCGTATTATAATATAAAAATGTAGCCTAAAAGGAACACTTCTGATAGAAGCTAGAAAATTAACAAAAACAGTATGTTTTAATAATAAAAAAAAAACATTTTATTTACTTTCATCTGGTTTATATAAACTATTTATCTAGGTCCCTTGGAAGTAAGTTGCTTTCGCAAATAAAAAATACACAATACATTTGCACCTTTTTTAATATATACTTTTATAGTACACTATAATATGCAAGTAATTTATGTAATTATACTCAGATTAATTTAAAAGAGTAATTTTTGAACTATTTTCACATAATTGTCATTTATATTTAGATATTTATCCTTTTAATTACCTAATAAATACAATTTTTCCGGGTCTTCATGATACCACTCATTAAGTATAGAACAGTTCCCGTTCTGTTCTTTTGTATTCATCAATCAAAAGCTTGGGAACAGACACAAAATTTGTGAAATCAGGTTTTCTGAGTCATAATTTCATACAATACAGTTTGCTAAATCTGATGCAAACACTTTAAAATTATGTTATACTGAACTTCCTATTTTTGCTATAATTTCCATTAATTTTTTCCACAATTTCATCAATAATCGGGGACCAGCCACTTTACTTTTCATCATGAATGTAGTGTGCCCTTCACAAAGCAATTGGCACCATTTTCTTACTTCTTTATAACTCATAATGTTTCTTTAATATTCAGAACAAACAATAAATCTCTAAAGGCTGATTTTTTTTGGCTCCAGAAATCAAATGGCCATAGTGGGTGGGAAATTTTTTTATTGATGCTGAACTCTAGTTCAAAGATTGAAGGACCTTTTACACTGACAGTAACAGAAAAGTTCCTTAAATAAGTGCCATTCAGATCACATCTATATCCCTAACCTGAATATTGAACACAACTAGATGACAAAGTAACTTACTTCCCAAAAGACCGCATCAGCGAAATTAACTGCATAATTTAAGTAGGTTTATACAAACTGATTCTGAATTGTCCTTAAATTTTATTTTTAAGGACATTAAATTATCATTAAAAAATTTTATCCTTTAAAAACTAATAAATATGTTGTAATATCAACATGTTATAAACAGAGTAAAATAGTTTTAAAAATTAAGAAGAAAGTTATAAACTTACAAAAAAAAAAAAAAAAATTAAACAAACAAGTTATAAATGAGGCTACAAACAAAATACAGAAAACATAACTTAACAACCATTATTTATTTCGATGTATAGTAGGAAGCACTGAAAGTTTTATATATATATGTGTGTGTATTACTTTAACACAATAAATCATTTGTTATAATCATCTATGCACAATTGTCTACAAAATTAGTGTTCTAAATTTCACACTTGAAACAATAATTTCCACAATAGATTTTAGTAAATGCTATATCTTTAGAAATGTTATATATTTTTCAGCAATTTTGCTGTAGAAATTAGCTATTTTAACCTTTTCAGGTGCGGGGTTTCTCAATACTAGCGTCACTTATTGGAGCAAGGTTTTTTTTAAAAATATTTTCTTGATTTTGAGATATTTTAAATTTTAATGTTCCAAATAATAAATAAAAAATAAGTAAAATACAAAACCAATATTTATTCTTCAAAAAAATATTTTTTGTTAATTTCCAACTTAACCTTACCTACGAAGAGATGTTGTGTCAATTTTTATACAAACATTGGCAAATATAGGTAAATAACAGGTTAAATACATACAAAAACACTTCCTGTCTGACAAACATGAAATGTCAGCTGATTTCCAGATGGTTGATCAAAAAACATTACAGAAAAGTTACTTCGATTATTTAATAATAGATGGCCTAGCAGATGACAACAAAGAAGTTCAAATAATGACCAATAGATGGCCTAACAAATACCGAAGAAGTTCAAATATTAACCAATAGATGGTGTAGTAACGACATTTGACAAAAAAGAATATAATTGCGTATGCTCTGACAGAAGAAATTTCAAATACAGTCAACTCCCGATTATCCAGGATCGCATCAACCGGGTTACGGATCAACCGGGATCGTCAGCTCCACTTGAAGCAGTGGGGCGGGAGGAGTAAAATGTGAACGACGGATGCGTGCGCGGGCGGTCGTATGGGCGTACAGTAACCTTTGCGGAATAATTTATAGACTGTCAACTCGCCCCCAGTCGCCACCTGGTGTCCTAAATCCTTCCTACCTGTTTCCGCGTGACGCGCACTCGCTGGCAGAGTTTCAGTCAGCATGTCTGAGTTTACGTTATATTTCTTGTTGTCCTTTTATAAATTCATGCTGTTCTATGACGCTCGAATCCCTAACTACGCGTTATCTCCAACGGCCAATCAGATCAGAGCACATCGAAGCATCGAACGTGATGCATGGAGGTGCGATAACCCCGAGCGCGAGCGGTGAATAAATCCGACCGCCGAATTCGCGGAATTACGCTCGAGTCGAACGTAAACACTACTCTTCCTCAGTGGTCAGTCTAAGCGTTGCTTCTGATCAAAACGAACTGTACAGTAGTGGCGGTACAACAGGAGGCGGTACTATTTATCAGCTGTTTTTACAGTCATTGGGTAGAAGTAGGGCTGTGGATATTATGGTATTTGTTTTAACCGTGATTTCGCATTATCCGTGATGGCCCTGCCGGTAATTATCCCGAATAATCGAGAGTTGACTGTAGAGTATTCTCGGGAGTGCTCCTACACTGCACACCGTCCGCGAACGAGTATGTTCAGGAGTGCTCGTGAAAAGGTTAACATTGCTTTTCAACAATGATTTTCAAAATGACTTATTCTTTAAACTCATTTACATAATTTTTTTGCTTAGAATATCTTATTGAAATATTTTAATAAGCAATAAACATTTTAAATATATTCTAAATCTACTTCAATAAACCATCGTGTGTTCTTTAATTATAATAAAGTATTGTACTTATATTTGTACAAACATTTAAAATAAAGAGCTTAGATAAATTGTGGTACAAGAAATATTGGACACTTTAAAATAAAAATTATATCATTTCCTAATGTTTATAAATTACTTTTACAAAGTATAAATAAACATTCTTTCCACAATTAACATCTAGATTGGAATTAGATGCCTTACAACCAAATAAATTCCAGTGAATTGGTGAAATTTATCAAACTAATAATACCCTACTAAAACCACAATAAATAACATTAATTTTTTTTACATAAGCTACATAAGGTAATATTGTAGGAATACGGTTTACAAAATATCCTTAAAATGGAATTTTTCAATTTTAGAGTAAAATATTTGTAAAAGTCATCATTTAACCAAACAAGGTTAATGGTTTAAACCTTTCAAACTAAATTCTCCAAAGTATTCTGTATCATCAAGTTGCTTAGCCCTTTGAGTGCTGTAGCATCTACAAGTCAACAATATAAAATTTGCATAAATTGCCAGAGTTGTCCCAGTAGACAATTCATGATAAATTTAAATTTCATAAAGAACGTTATTATTTTAAACTGTTTCTTTGGTTTACAGTACAGTCCATGATTGAAACTACTAACATAGTAGTTCCACTTCCGTCTTCCGTTGCACTTATTTAGTGGTGGTTTTTAATTTTTTACTTCCTTTTATTCATTAAGGGTAACAAATTGTGAACTGGTCAGTTAGATTGTCTGGTCTGTTTAGATGCCCTAGTTATTTGTTGATACTGAATCCATTTTTTCTACAGATTTACCCTAAAAACCTAATATTAATTATTCAAATATATATATATATATATATATATATATATATATATATATATATATTCTTGATATTTAACATTATCCATTGTTTTTCCGTTGCACTGACTTTATGAAGTTAATATATTACTATTTTTGAGTAATTTTATCCACCATTAAGTGCAATAATTTTACCTTGAGTGATGAGGCACCTTTCGGTCTTTGACCATTGTCGAATCACTGATTTTTCTCTGCTGTGGATGCTACGTCCGTGAAGCCGGTGTTTGTTGAAGTTACGCGCACTATTTCTTGATCTGTGTGTATGATATTTCTGTATAGTATGTCTTCTGTATATGTTGTTTGTTTGTTTACAGAAGACATACTATACAGAAATATCATACACACAGATCAAGAAATAGTGCGCGTAACTTCAACAAACACCGGCTTCACGGACGTAGCATCCACAGCAGAGAAAAATCAGTGATTCGACAATGGTCAAAGACCAAAAGGTGCCTCATCACTCAAGGTAAAATTATTGCACTTAATGGTGGATAAAATTACTCAAAAATAGTAATATATTAACTTCATATATATATATATATATATATATTTTTTAAAACAACATAGGTTATTTAAATACAAGAATCTTTATTATTTTATATCCAAAGCTTTTCGTTGGCAAACAGTACCAACATCATCAGGAATGAAAATTACAATAATGTATTTATTGTGTAATCACATATGCTCATGGAAACAATATATATATATCTTTAATCTGTGCATCTGATTTCTACTCTACGCAGTCTGTGATTACAATTTATAATTATTTTATTTCATTCTCTCATATTTCTTTTTGTGTTTTCTCTTCGATTGATAAAGACCACTGTGTGGTTGAAATATATCATTGTTTAAGTGCTTTTATGTGTTTCTATTTCAAGACTACAGAGTGGACTCTTACCAAGGTAAGTCTGTCAATCTCCTAGTCCAAACAATCTAAATAATCTTTACCAACAAAAACTATATATATATATACCTGGGAGAAATCTACATCAGCCATCACCTTTTTGGATGTAGAGGTAACACTCCATGATGGAAATATCAACACAGGAATTCACATCAAACCGACAAACCACCTACAATACCTCCATTTCGACAGCAACCACCCAATAAACATAAAACGATCCATTCCATACAGTCAAGCAATCAGGGGTAAGAGAATCTGTTCGAATGATAGGGAATTGGAAGATTTTAATAGAAAGATATCAACAGCCTTCCAGAGAAGAGGATACCCAAAAAGACTCATTGAAAACCAAATTCATTCAGCACAATCCTCGGTTCGCCCCAAACCACAAACAGAACAAAATAAACTGTCTTTAATAACAGACTACCATCCTGGTCTACATAAACTCAACAAGATATTGAGAGATGGCTTCAAAATTCTTCAAGCTTCCGTCCACACCAAAAATCTTTTCACCGATCCACCGCAAATTTGGTACAAGCAACTTCCCAACTTGAAAAACATCCTAAACTACCAGACCCTGATGCAGAGAAACCACACAAACTTCCTCATGGCTCCTTCCCATGCAATAGACCTAGATGCAAGACGTGTCCAATACACCCCTCAGCAAATAGTTTCAACAGCCAAACAACAAAAATGGTCTTCAAAATACAGGGTCATCATAATTGTACATCGAAAAATGTCATATACCAGCTACAATGTAAACTTTGCTCAGCACAGTACATAGGCCTGACCACGGATGGTCTGAATATCAGAATGAATGGCCACAGACATGATGTTAAAATTATGAATATGGATAGACCAACAGCTCAACATGCTGCGAGTCACAACATCGCAACTTTTGATGACTGCTATACCACAAAAATAATTAAATCACTCCCCCCTGATTGCAATCCCTCAGAACTGAGAAGGTGGGAACTATCATACCAGTGGTATACCAAGTCCAGAGAATCCCCTAACCTCAACATCAGATAAATCCATTTTTTTTTTTTTTTTTTTTTTTTTTTTCCAATAGCCTTATCTCTTTTCCTCTGACAGACTTATATAAACTATAATCACTCATATGCTCATGGAAACAATTTATATATATATATATATATATCTTTAATCTGTGCATCTGTGTCATCTGATTTCTACTCTACACAATCTGTGATTACAACTTATATTTATTTTATTTCATTCTCTCATATTTCTTTTTGTGTTTTCTCTTCGATTGATAAAGACCACTGTGTGGTTGAAATATATCATTGTTTAAGTGCTTTTATGTGTTTCTATTTCAAGACTACAGTGTGGACTCTTACCAAGGTAAGTCTGTCAGTCTCCTAGTCCAAAAAATCTATATATATATATATATATATATATATATATATATATATATATATATATATATATATATATATATATATATATATATATATGAAGTTAATATATTACTATTGTAAGTAATTTTATCCACCATTAAGTGCAATGATTTTACCTTGAGTGATGAGGCGCCTTTCGGTCACTTGACCATTGTCGAATCACTCTTACATATGTGTTTGGTTAGCGTAATGATACTATCTATTGTGTTTCTTTTTTCGTTATTGTGTATTAGTTTGTTTTTTATTATTTCTATGGTTTCTTCTATTGGGATGCTAGGGTACATGTTAGTTATGCCATAACTTATTATTTTTGTGTTGCTGTTTGTTTTTATTTTATTAATTAATTCGTATCCATTTTTTTATATTGTATGTGTTGTTGATATGTATTTTAAATCTTATTATTTTGTCTAGTATTTTTGCGATTATGTAAGATGGTGCTGTTGTGAAATTTATTAGTGGTCTAAATGGTGTGTCTGGTTTGTGGATTTTAGGTATACCTGATAATATTGGTGCACATGGTTTGAATGGGTATAGTCTTGTGTGGTATTTTAATTTATTGTTATAGTTTAGGGTATTTCGGTGAGTGACTATTAAGTTTTTTATTGTAATAAGGTATTTGCTAGTTGGGTCTGGGATTTGTTCGTATTTATTTTCTTTTATGTAGTTAGTCATTGAATCGATGTATTTGGTATTTTCTATTATTACTGGTGTATTTGTTTTATCGGATTTTAATATTAAGTAGTCGTTGTTTTCTAGTTTTTCTCTGAGTTTTATAATTTCTTTTTTATTTATATATTGTTCCGTTTTTTTTGTTTTTTTTCCGTTTTTATTAGGTTAATTTTATTATTAATATTGTTTCTTACGTGTTCAGTATTTTGGTGGGTAATTTTGTGGCTGTTAGATTCTGTGTCAACTATTAGGTTTTATATTATTTGTTTTTTGTTGAAATTAGGTAGGTTATATTTGAAGGAATTTGTTATTATTTTTTCATTTTCAGTAAACTGTGTTTTAGTTAAGTTTATGAATTTATTGTTGTTAGAGGTGTGGATTGGTTCTAGGCTATTTTTTACATGGAGTGATTCGACAATGGCCAAGTGACCGAAAGGCGCCTCATCACTCAAGGTAAAATCATTGCACTTAATGGTGGATAAAATTACTTACAATAGTAATGTATTAACTTCATAAAGTTAGTGCAACGGAAAAACAATGGATAACGTAAAATATCAAGAATATATATATGTAGAATATCAAATATGTTTTCCTGTTTGAATTATTTTTAAGATTAAATAATATACAATAATTACAGGAATAATTTATTGAATAATACATTCAAAGCTTTTCGTTGGTTGGCATTACCAACATCCTCAGGAATTACAATACTAAGAATGATAAAAGAACTCTACTTGAACTCTACGTAAAATGTACTGCATAACCAAAATTTTAGTAAATTTATTTGTTTTGTTTTATGAATATAGTTTTTATTATATACTTTTCACTTAAATGTTATTGTTACTAACATTTTGTTCTGTTGGTTGCAAATAAAAGAAAACAGAAATACGATAATTTATTAAATTTTTTTTTTTTATAAATAATTTTCCCAAATGCTTGTAAAAAAACAGGTGGCAATTTATAAAAATACTTGAGGAATGGCTAAAGCACTGAAAGGGATAAATTTAAAGAATAACACATTATAAGTTCTGTATCAAGGATATCAATGTCAACATAGAATTGTAAAAATCAATATTAGAATCATAAATTGTAATTCTGTAGTATTGCTCGAGCATTTTCAAAATTATACTTTACATAGTAAAACTTATAACAGTATTATAAATGTTTTAGCTTAAAAAATATATTGATAGTTCAGTAACATAAAATATCAACTCTTCTTTCCATTAGGAAGAGCAGTTTTTATGTATATAAAGTGCTTTAACGATAATATTCGTTGTTTATGTTTTCTTCAAAATATATAATTATACTAATCCAGAACATAGAATACAGCAGTACATAATTTTATACACAAAATGTACAGGAGCAGATTTTATACAATTATACAGTAACATGTAATTCTGTATATAGAAAAAATAATCAAGTTTTTCTATAAAATAAATGTTTACAAACTATCAGTTTTTTTTAAGCTTAAAATGGATTTATGGCTCTCTTAACATCTGTCACTGCGTATTAAAGAGGTTGCGGGCCTTGCTGCGAACAGCTCTATAATTGTATTATGGTGCGACTTTCATAATTCAATAACATAAACCCTTTTGTTGTGAAAATTATAGCTGCTGAATCTTCACTCAAAAACTATTCAAATCAATAAGTGAAAACATGAAAATATAGAGATATTACTTGCGAAAGAATAGAAAGTAGATCTCTAACAAATTATAAACAAGCAAAACCTTAAAAAAATTTAATTTTATGGTTATAAAACCTTTTGCATTCTTTTAAGGCAGTTAGCATCATTAAACAAATCAGAGACTATCCTGACGTTTTATAATTATTTTTGTATAGTTTAAATAGATATTAGTGTGTGTTAGATTATAAATTAATCTTTTAATTCTACAGTAGAAGTTAAAGATAAAGTTGAAATTTATTAGTAAGCACAGCAGTTTCCTTAAATATAAGTTAGCCAAGGAGGAGCAAATTCCGGTCAGTTTAGAAATATAGCATTATTATAGGTTGAAGGAAGGTCTTTTACCCATGCCAGAGAGATGACTTTTCAAAAAGGATCTAACAACTCTTAAAGATTTCACTCTTGTTTTCAAAATTTCATATAATTTACAGTATTGAAATTATGATTAGCATTTAATTTAAGAAAATGACAATGAAAATATTGGAAAACATTTGACAAACTCAATACCATAAAAATAATTTTAAAAAAAATTATAATACAGGATACTTAAGATTAAACCCTTATGTATATTTTGATGACCATGTCATCATCAGAGAATCTTATTACAAAATTAAAATCCAGGAAACAAGAAGTTACAAACTAGAATGACAACTTCTAGTAGGCTAGATTGTAATAAGACCCTCTGATGATGATGATGATGGCATGGTCACCGAAATGTACATAAGAGTTCAAACTTAAGTAACTTGTATTATTTGTTATTTTTGTGGTATTGGGGTTTTTTCCAATATTTTCATTGTGATATATTGTACCACTGTGCTATTGATATTGTATAGGAAAATTATAGTAAAATTACAATAAATTTTATTCTACTTTTCACCTAGGAACAATACTTCCTAGTATTTGTTTTAATAATTTTGGTTGCAATTTGTTTTAAGTTTCAACAATAATAAAAATAATGGCAAAGTTATTCATACTGATAATATAAGTTGAAAACTCAATAATTTAGAAATTTTAGGAGCACAAAAAAATCTATTTCGTTCTTAAATTAACAAACTTTAGTAAATCGATATCCTTACCTTTCAACATTTAAATAAGTCTTCAAATTTTCGTGTTTCTGGAATGTGTCCTACAACTTTTTCTCTTACTCCTTTTACTTTGTAATTTATTCTATTTATGTTAGTCATCATGTGTACTTAGACAGTTACTTTTTTTTAGTTTCCATTTTAGTTATAACTTATTAATACCTAGTTAAAGTGAAACAAATAAGTTAAAATCTTGTTTTAAATAAATGAAAAACCTGGCAAATATCAAGTCAAAAAAGTTTACTTAGTGGAACGTTTTTGGCAACTTTTTTGTACTATTTAATATTTATTTCGATTGCTCAAACAAACACGAATTTAATTGTTATAAATATTAATGTTATTTAATGACTTTCAAACTTTGTGTATCTATTGGAGACAAAATATCATTCACATTTTGTGAGAACAACCTTTGTAAATCTCTGTACTTATAAAATTTAACACGCAAATTATAAATCCTGGATTATTATCTTTGTAGGTCTCATAGACTCCGATACAATAAATAAGCAACATTCTGCTTGTGAATTGGTCTTCTTAAGAGTATGACATTAGTAACTCGTTATGACAAGATATTTATAACACAACATGCTCATAGAGGATGACATTATGGTTTTAAACATTGTCCGTTATACAAGCAGTTACTGATCCTGACCAATAATGAGACAGATGAAAAGACCAGACGACTTCATCATTTACAAAAATAACAAATGCCAAAACTAAATGATCAACTGCCTGAAGATATTGATTGCAAAATATTTAAATTCATTTGTATAAAAAAAAATGCATAGTAGGTTTATGAAGGCAAAATCTAGTTATCATATTTCACAATATTTTAGCCTATAAAAATAACCTCATTAAAAAATTTCTTATCTGTATGAAAATTCCGGATTTTTACAGACTACAAGGGAAATAGTAACCTAGTCCCTTTGTTTTCTATGGAACTACAGCTAAATATCATTATTTATTATACAATGAAAACATACAACTACACTGGGTATATAATGTTATATACCCAGTATCCATCCAGCACTTGGTGTGCTACATAAAAAATATTTTAGTCAAGTATAAATGCTATAATTACTCTTGTATTGTTAAATGTTATATGCTCTGATAAATTTAAAATGCTTTTCAACATAAAAAAAAGAATTTATATTTTTAAAATTGCACAAAACAATGGTCAAAACACAACCAATTTTAGAAGATTAATTACCTAGCTTTAAACTGCCTGATCTGAAAATAATGAGAGATCAGACCAATGTCATGCAAATCTTGATAAAACTGTAAAAATGTCCTTTAATAATAAAGTTGTTTGCTTCTATCAGGCGCGTATCCAGCGACTTGCTTTGGAGGGGGGGGGGGCGATCGATGCATTATATATATATATTCTTGATATTTTACGTTATCCATTGTTTTTCCGTTGCACTGACTTTATGAAGTTAATATATTACTATTGTAAGTAATTTTTTCCACCATTAAGTGCAATGATTTTACCTTGAGTGATGAGGCGTCTTTCGGTCACTTGACCATTGTCGAATCACTCTGGTGGAAAAAATTACTTACAATAGTAATATATTAACTTCATATATATATATAATATGTGTGTGTGTATGTGCGCGCGTGTGTGTATGTAAAAACATAGAACAGAAAAAGTTCTTTCTACGCTTGCGTTAGAAATCGGTAACGTGATAAAGATTCGTAGCAAATTAGACTTTTTAATAAATAATTATTCCAGTTTCGATAACACTTATGGCTAGAGAATATTATTAATTTCATAATAAGCTATTATTATAAAAATGGTTTATTAATTAATATAAGTAGTTATTCTTCCAACACGAACAATTCCAGAGTCAACTGCTAATATTACGCATGCAAAATTACGTATTGAAAATCATATGTTCGAGACTAAGCTTCACTGTCTGTTGTTAAAACGTTTAGACGTTTACGAGAGTATGCCGAGGGAACGCGTCACATTTTCATATTAAAAATTAAAATTTTATTTTTTATTTACAATAAAAGACTAATTAACTTAAGTAAAAGTCTAATTTAATAGAAAGTCCTAATTTATTACTATATTGTCGATTTTTAACCCAAAGTTCTTGAGGGTTGGGGGGGCGATCGCCCCCTCCTTGGATACGCGCCCGGTTTCTATTTACACATAAACTAAACATTTACATATTGAAACCAATTTTTTTCATTTTTAAGGGTTGTTTTTAAAAGATAAAGAAGTCACCAAGCATATTTTTGTTGACTTCTGTACACTAATGTTTGGACCGAATGTTCTTTAATTACCATACAAATACTTGGAACTTTGGTTAATCCTATTACACGTATTCATATATATTATTTGAATTATTAATATACTCATCTTTATTTCTGTTAGTATTATTTCTATATATATGAGTACAGTTTCTGTCATTCCTAACGTTGCAATATTCTCCTTTGTAGATATGTTTCGGAGTAACTCCAATTTCAAAACTTAAATCGTACTGTTTGCCCAAACTTTGAGTTTGTCTTTATATACTGTTAGCCACTACCCCCTTCCACTTCCATCTAACAATATCAATTCATTTAACATGAGGTTTAAATCTAGAATCTTCTTGATTTTATTTTTCTTAATAAATAATGTTGTAATTTCCATTTTTATCCAATATTTTTCTGCTTTTTGAATCACATACCTGGAAGCAAAACCGTTTACTTTATTCTTGGATATGAAGGAATCATGTTTTTATACAACGTTTGTTGAGCCATATATTGGCTGTCGTCTTGTGTAATTTCTGTAAGTGTAAGTGATGGGAGCGTGGTTAAAAGTATATAAGACGAACTCAAAGTTTGGCCAAACAGTACAATTTGAGTTTTTAATATGAAATTACTCCAAAACGTGTCAACGGAAGAGAATATTGTAACGTTAGGGATGGTAGAAAACTGTACTCAAATATATATACTACATTTTAAACTGCTGACATTATAAATTCTTTATTAACCATGCGTTTTAAATAACCTTCCTTCAACTTCAATCTAATTATAACCGATAATCGGATTATTCTATATAATACTTGATAAATTGTTTACTTGAAGTACTATCTAAATGTTTCATGAAACAATAAAAATCTGGAATTATAGATACCTTTTTCATAAAATATAATAAGTCTTCATCCACAGAAATTTTGTTATGTGTAGAACATATATCTTCAGGCACATATTGAAACACTCTTATTGAAGATGTAAAACAGCCTATGAAATATACAAATTAAACTTACATAAATCTGAATAAAAAATATTCTTTAGGAAAAACTCATTTTAAAACATAACAATAAATAAATAATATACACAATCTTTACATGAAGCGATTAAAATAAAGAGTTTATGAAATCATTTGTGATACCACAAGACAAATGATACCCACACACCATCCACTGATTAAAATAAGTGACTCGCCAATGATGATATAAATTTAGTAAAACGTTTGCAGTAAATGCTTTGTTACACATAGGTCAAAAACAACATCGATTCTAGTTTTACTAATTTAATTTCAAAAAAATGTTTATCAATTTCAACCTCATGGTAAAATGCTGAAACAAATAGATGCAAAAAAATGGCAATAAATGTAAACACCATTATTATATTCTTTCAAATTTTTTTAGATATTAGTAAATTTATATATTTTATGAAGATATTTCATAGCGTGTGTTCTTCATTGATTTCCAAACATTTTAAGTAGCTACATATCCCCAATAAAAATCGTATTCTTAAATCGTCAATCCATTTGTAATAATTATAATTTTACATTTTTAACAGAACATAAATAAATTTTATTAAAAAAATAATATACAACCTTAAAAAACCACATAACCTATATTTTAGGCTTTTTAAGCTGAAAACTTCCGTACTTGAAATCTGTGAACGATAAAAATTATACTTTAAAATAATTTAATTATACCAGTTGTATATTTACAAAATAAGAATCACAAATTGTTTAGCTATTTTAAAAACAGTAATCTTAAAATAGATGAAGAGGAAATTAAAACCTAACGATGCCTGTAATAGGTTGTACAAATATTTAGTAACACTATAAACATGTTGTGCATCACCAATTATTAGCAATAAGTAAAATCTTGTCAATCTATTTAGAATTGCACAGCATTGAAAATGGACAGCAGTCACGTGTATTTACTTCACATAAAATAAAATACTTTGTAAATTGCTCTCCCTTTCAAACGTATAAACTAAATGAATGACTCTAGAGCTAAATCAATTTCTGACACAACATTCAGTAAGTATAGTAAATATCCAAAATATTTACAACTTTTTTCTATCTTTGAGTATTAATATAAATACTTCGTAGGTCAGAGGTAAAGCAGTCCTGCAGTCGCAGAGTTTTCACTTTCCACAGACACTAAAAAAATCATTTAGCAACTACCAATAAGGTCACATAACCTTCCATTATGTTCGGTAACACTTTTGAAGCGAACATTTACTCACTAGTTCACCAAAATCTAAGAGAAACGTCCACGTTTTGGAGGAGGTAACAGTTCGCCACCTTCTTCTTCTTCTTCATCAGAATCGCCTTCATAATCTACCAGAGCCTGTAAAACAAGTAGTCTTTTTTTTAACCAACACAAACTATGTAAGTAGTAAAGTGAAGAAATTAATATATTTTAACGCTCCATGTATGCCAAAGTATTAGTAATTTTAAATAGAGTCTGAATATCCATATACTTACAGAAAATCACATACACTATTAACTTGAAAGGGTTAGATGTTGTAGAAAAATCAATTTGTAAGGGGAATAATTATAGAGTAGAAAATAATGCTAAATGTATAAAAAAAATTAAAATACAGATGAATTATAATTGCAAACAAAACAGGATTGGTTGTCAAATGCATACTATCCCCCAATCAGGAATGCCAATAAGCTGGCTGACTGTTAATAAAGTCCAGCTGGTAGAATTGTTACATTAAAGAATTATTCTGAATAGCCTACAGAGATATAGTAAGATTCCATCAGTGCAGTGATAGTTTTTTTTTTTTTTTTTTTTTTTAGTGGAGATATCAATTACGATTAGCGAAGTCCACAACATGCATAGACTAAGTTAAATTAAAGTAGGACTGGCTTACTGCCAAAAAATAAAAATGTTATAAGCGAAATAATCTGCCCTTAAAATAGAAAATAAAGTTCATTTTTTTTTGTATAGTGGCCTATAAATTTCCAAACAAAGGATATCCGTTATACTTTGCTAAATTACCATTTTTTTTTTTTGGAAATGTTAGCTATTCAAAGAGGTCAATAAATAACAGTAAAGAAATATTGAGATATTAAATGAAATACTATCATTTACTGAAACTGAAAAAAATTTATAATAAAGTAAAAAAAAACATGGAAAATTTATCAATTCGAAATTTATAAGCTTTTGACTACCAATGTAAATTTTGAGTTTTAAAAGAGTCAGTTACTTGACCCCAATATTTTCTTTTAGCATTGCAAGCCTCTTTTTCCAAATGTATAACTAAATTACTATTGTGAATACTATTAAATTTTTATTTAATGAAAGAAATTCTTTCACTTTATAATTCTTTTAATCATGACATTAGAATTAATATGGTCAGCCACAAGTTAGTATTTAATATGCATCTCATTATCGCTGAATTCAATCTTCATCAGTTGTTATAAATGTTGTAATATCACCGTAGCTTTCTTCCGTACATAGATTATAATCTACGATTATAAAATCGTCAACAGGTACTTGAGCAAAAATATCATTTAATAGACCCATTATTACATCCTCGGTATTTTCGGTTTCTGGAAACAGTTGATTACAAAAGTATTTTTTTACAGAAAATACAATTCATGAAACAGCGTCCAATACAGTTATAGATTTGGTTAATTTAATTTGAGGGTGTGATGACGCATTATACATGAAAAGGATCACATTATGTTACTTTATTTATTGTACATTGTTAAGTTGAAAAATTATTACTAAATTTTTTAATAATTAATAAATATATTATTTATATTTTGATAAATCTTACTATAATTAATTTAATACAATAATAATAATAATAATTTATATATTTTTATTACAATTTTTTAAATGAAAATATTCTTAGATGTCAAATAGTTATTTTTGTCAGTCAGTTCCACGATCGCCTATATTTTCAATTGCCATGTTGATACTATATTTGCCATTTTCAGATTAGAATTAATCTGTTACTCAAGTACCAAAATTTTATGTTGAGAATGAAAGAGATGGATTGTGTAAATGTAAAGGTTATTCCCTTGGTATGTATGAATCACCATTCTTTCTTGTGTATTACTATACAGTATGTACTTAGAAAAAGTCTCTTGTTTATGCATTCCAATCCAATAATTGATAAAGCAGAATTCTGATAACCTTAGCATACATACTACCTGTGTTTTCTTTTAAATTTATAATATAACTATCATAACAACTAATTAGGAAGATGAATTCAGCAGCAGTGGGATGTATATTGTATATGAACCTGAATAATTTTAATTATGCACTTAAATTAGTAAAGTGCAACAATGGATGTTTAGAGGTTTTACAAATTACAAATTTTGAAATATTAATCCTTTTCCAATAAATACATTATTATTTAATTGTATACTATTCATTCATAAGATATTATAAAGTAAGTATAACTTACCCTCTTGTACAACCCTGCACACTTGACATCACCTTGAGTAGGGCTCAAAGGAGCAGACCCTGTTATACTACTTAAATTATTATTGATAATAGGTGTTTTTGTTGTGTTATTAAACAGTTTTGTACTGCTCCCTTCATTCTTCTTGTCTATGCTTTTACCTAAAATTAGGAAAAAAACAAGTTTTATTAAAACTATTTCCTTTAAATTTTACAAAATGTATTATAAAAAAGAAGGTGGTTGTAGAGGTAATATTTTTACACAATAAAATTTAATGCAGGGGTGATATGTTGAAATTTTTTAAAAAAAAATAACCAATACCGAGATTGTGATAAGAGGAAAAAGTTTAAATAAAGCTTAACACTTTCAAGCAAACGTCCGACATCTAGTTAAGGCTAGTTGCCTATGGCTGTGTATAGCTCGGGTTCCCGAATTTATTTACAGAGCAACATAATTCCCACCTATTCTTAGTTGCGGCGATATCGTTTTTTTATCGG
Organism: Prosapia bicincta; assembly: GCA_036971475.1. Lineage (NCBI taxonomy): Eukaryota > Metazoa > Arthropoda > Insecta > Hemiptera > Cercopidae > Prosapia > Prosapia bicincta. Next base: position 19,682,522 of record JBAIZL010000007.1, on the reverse strand, counting down.
TTATTTTACTTTACATGTCTTTACCTTTAGGCAATTCAAAGTTTATTTTACGAACAAAAACGTATTTGATTAAGTATGGCATCGAGAGCTATTAGATAATGAGTGTTTTATAAGCGCGTGTTGTTTACATTGCAAGTTTGTTGTTGTTTATTCTAAATCTTATACAGTAAACTCCCGATTATCCATGGGAGGATTAACCGGTTTGCGGATTATCCGGGGTCTGCCATTGTTTTACAAATATCCAATTTTTATTCTTGTCAGATTTATGTGTTTAAATTTCCAAACGGTGAATTACGACATAAATACATATAAGGCTTAATAGAAGTGAAGATGAATGGAATAGATATGTAAATATGTACGTACTAATTTTTACATTGAAAGGGAAGCATCCCAACGCGGGCCAGCGAAATAAAAGGGGCGAGCAGACCACTGTATATAAGAGACAATGACAAAATGCTTGGACGCCCGAAAACCTAATGTGTATCATAAGATTTTAAACAAATGTCAGCTAATCTCGGCTATAAATAGTCTCGGGCTTGACATATGCATTATCCATGTCTCTGTCATATACATTATCGATCTTTATGGCTTTGTGACACAAGTAGACACTGTGCGACAAAATGGTTCTCAAGAAACTTAGATCGCACATTAAAGCTAAATCAATGCTCACAAAAAAACAGACGAAAGTGACAGACTTTTTTGTTAAAAAGTGAAAGTATTATGTGTAAAGGAAATTACATGTGTACATACATACTTACTTTTGACATATACTTATGTACGTATTGTAAATAGTTAGACATATAAATGTACATGTTATAATCAGTCAAATACATCGACATTTTAAATTATTTTCTGTATTTATTTTGTCCTCTGAAGATTATTTGTGAATTGCATTAACTGGGGTCATTATTTGTGTAACTTATGGTATAATAATCGATTATTTATCGATAATTTTGCGTATTCTTTGTTCATAGCGATTATCCGGGGAATTCGTTATCCGGCGTTGCCGGACCACCCTATTCCACAGATAATCGGGAGTTTACTGTATATCCGTAATTTTATCTGTAATTTTTGTTTAGGCTTCTGAGTGTGTTGTTTTTCGCTTTAAAATTATCTTTCAGTTATTTATTGTATTTAATGTTTATTGTTCTCTAACAATATCTCTATATTACGTTATAGATATAATGGCTAAAGACACTTTGGGAAACGATTCAATACGAGATATGTTGATTTTAGATAGTAACAGTGACAGTAAAACCGATCTTGGCCAAGGTTCATATCTTTCATTAATGAACTGAATGGTAATGACATAATTTTAGAGAGCTTTCTAAATTTTTAAAAGAAATATTTCTAAATTACATTTTTTTAAAGCTTTAAAACGATATATAACATGTAATATTGATTTTTATTGTAATGTAAAATATGTATAATGAAATGCAGTGGGTACAGTGTTGCTATTTTAATTTTTTTACTTATTTATACAACTTTTAAATGAGCGTAACAACCATCTATACGTAAGTAATCAATTCATATGTATATACTTCCTGAAAGCTGGGTCCATTCCTTTTGCAACAATGTATAATTTTCTGTAATTATGGTATTTATTATATGTTAGGTTTTTGAATTGTACCTAAAAACCTCTAGGGAAATACAGACAGGTGCCTACTTAGGGGCTAGACTTTGAAAGTGTTAATAGCTCTCTAACTAGATATTCGTAAAAGATGCAATTAAAAAATTCGACAAGAACACTAAAGAAAATAATAAACAAGCAAGTCTAAATGTTCTAAAGCTTATACATAGTCAGGTTTGTTGCTACTCCATTCGTTTAAAATAGCTTTAAACTTTAACATATCTTTACATTACTTCAGATATTCATTGAAATTTTAAGAAATATGTTTAAATAGTTTAATGGCCCTCAGATATTCCAGTTATAATTTAAATATATTGCAATTTTTCTTAACTGTAATCAAGTATTCATAAACTCTTCAAAGAAGTAAAATCTGATTTTGTTGAAAACAAAACAACATTCTACAACACAGAGCCCTGAAATCTACTAACCCATGTCATTTCTACACGAGTGATACAATAATAACCTTTGATATCCAGCAAAAATCTAAAATATTATTACTTGTTCAAGGTTTGGATGTATTCATATTATTGTTAACTATATGTATAATGTCATTTCCATCTTTATGTTTACAGTGTAACAAACATAATTAACTAATTAGAAATGTGTATAGTTAATTAAAAATTCAAAATAAAAAACTTTACTAAAATTACCAAATATAAACTTTGTGTATTGCAAGGTTTTTTATTTAATTTTGTTCCAACGACAAAGTTGGACAACATACAAATTTGATGCAAATAAATAACACCTAATTTACCAAAATAAAAAGAGCACACACACTTTCTAAACACCTGGCTTCTGGTTCATTTTCTGCACACAATAAATATAATTTCATGATAATGTACTCAACAAAATATTAAATAAAGCGCTAACAACTCATTTTGTATTGTCTACAACCATATTCTGTTATTAGTGCAAGGATATTTCTTGAACCTTTTCTATTAAAATATTCAAAGATATGGTCTCTTAAGTAGGAAAATTACCAAATATGTAGTCAGCTAGATTTCTAGAAAAAAGATTATGTTTCCCTCAAAATATTTCAAACTCTATTTTAAACCATGATTATATAGTTCTTTTCCCTATATACGTATGTTGAAATGGTTACAAAATGTAAAAGTATCTAAAGAATGTACACAACAATACATATAATTTAGTACTGTTAATCAGGAACACCTTTATTTTCTCCAAGTGTTAAATTAATTCTATGTTCTCTCGAATATACTGCACGTACCTTTCCCCAGGCATACCAAATAATTTTATTATGATTAGTTACATGCTAATTAGTCCTTCAAGGAGTTTAATAATTTCTCTATGTTTTTATTGAAGACAATTGTTTTAAATTGTCTTTTCATCAAACAAATTTACAATTTTCAAACAATGACTGTTAATGAATAAAGCAGTGTGTGTGTGTATAATTTTATGATTTAGATTAAATGAGAAGTTTTGTTTTTAATCTGTTTTATGATACCACTATTATTTAAAATTATACTTAGCAATCTTTTTCTATTGCAGATAATCAATTTTTTCCAGTTACTATTCTAAACAAAAGACCTCTTGACAGTTGAATAATTCACACCTTGTTTTAAAATTATGAAATATAATGAATCAAAATTCTCATTGAAGAATATCTAATACAATTGCGTACCTAATATAATAAAAACGCCTGATCTAAACAGACTAGCTATCCACAATCACATACTTTCTTTCACTCAGAGTGATGGAAAGAAGTTGTAATTTTCTAAACTTCACAATAAATTCTTTTTAAACAACAAATATTGTAAATTGTTACTGATAAACAAGCTTACAAAATAAGAAAAGGAAATCAAAGAAGTGGCTTTTATAACATTAAACAAAATTAGAAATAATTATATCTGATTATAAGTCCAAGTCCATTTCAGTGGTGAAATACAAATATTCCTCAAGAAATAAGTAGGTCACAATATACGTCACATTCTCAAAAACAATAATGTTTAAGCAGGAAGAATGAAATTAAAAGATTCAACGTTAAAATGTGACACAAAATTCTAGAACTAAACTGTTGTTAATTTCAGACTGCAAATATTTCTTTTCTGTCCTAGACATGTTGTTGGGTGATCCTAGAAGTATTTTTAATGCTGATTCCGAAAATGGGCTCAGATATTTTCTATCATGTCTAATTTCATTAGGACAAGCAGATTTTATTAAATGGGTCTTTAAGGGAGATTCAGGACATAAAACGTGAATGTATTTTTTTTTAATGTGAAAAAAATGGGCAATTACTTAGCATTTTCAAAAAATATTCGCATATTCCTGTAAGATTCTTTCATGACAGTGCCATCGGTACCTAGGGGGTGGGGGGGGGGAGTTTATTTAAAAAAAAATTTTTTTTATTTTTTATTTTTTTTTCCAGGCGAAAAACCTATTGAGGTTATCATCGCCTAACTAAAATTTTATTTTAAATAATTATTTCAAAATAAAACTAACCAACTAAACAAAATAAAATAAATGTTTAATACTAAATGTAACTAAAAGGAAAGAAACTAAAATTATAAATAATTTAAATATTATTAAATAGATTCAGGTGGCGTAAGAAAGCGATGACACAGTCGATAGCCGTGACATCGTCCCCTAAAACCACCTTTAAACTACCTCGAAGATCATAACGTACATAAAAATCGCTCAACTCATCACAATCAAGCAGGATATGCTTGATTGTAATATTGCTTCTACAAAACGGACATAATGGTGGATCCTCATATCGCATCAACCATCCATGCGTTAACAAAGAGTGGCCGATGCGAAGTCGAGTAACCACCACTTCCTCCCTACGATTCGAACGAACAGATGTCCTCCATGGTCGGACGGTATTTTTGATGTCCCTCAGCTTTCTTCTATTTACATTTTGCCATTCTTCATTCCAAACAGAGAATAGTATAGTTATAACATTGCATACAAAATCTGATGCCATCACACGTTGTGTCGATGGTACCATACTAGTAGCTAATTTGCACCTTCATCTGCTTTAGTGTTTCCAAATATTCCGCAGTGACCAGGCACCCAGAGAAATGACACTTCGACACCTTGTAATTGGAGCCTGTGTATAGAGCACAAGATGTCTCCAACCAAAGGGTTCTTAGTGTACATTTCCTGAATAGCCTGGAGAGCACTTTTGGAATCACAACACACAAGATATTTAGATTTTGCAGACGGAATTGATCTTAAAGCTTGGAAAATTGCATAAAGTTCTGCAGTAAAAACGCTACAGGCTGAGGGCAATCCGTAAGTGAAGGTTTGTCCTTCCATATAAAATGCACAACCTATCCCATTGTCCAGTTTTGAACCGTCTGTGAATATAGTCACAGTATGTTGGTGAGTTTGTTGAATCTCCAAAAACTCCTGTCGATAAATAACGTCAGGAGTATTGTGTTTTAGGTACATGGACAATGAGAAGTCACATTTTGGCTTTTGTATTGTCCATGGAGGGATGTAGCATAATGTTCGTTCAAATATAGGTGGATGTTCTAAATTTAGATTGCTAAAAATGCGCAACGTTCTTATTCCGAAGGGAGCAGTTGAACGTTGACGCATATTGTAACGCTCCTCGAGGTAGTTATCAAAAACTGCTTTGAATGCCGGATGTTTAGGTTTACTTCGAAGACCAGTGTAATATGAAATTTGTAGCATTTGACGTCGCATAGAGAGAGATGGTTCTCCAGCTTCAACTAGAGGGCTGGAGATTGGGCTTGATCTAAAAGCACCAGTAGAAAGTCTAAGACCAGCGTGATGTATTGAATCCAGGAGTTTCAGAACAGTAGGTTGAGCAGATGAATAGGCTATACAGCCGTAATCTATGCGCGATCTTACAACGGCTCGATAGAAACGGAGCATACAGGTTCTGTCTGCTCCCCAATTTGTACCACTTAGAACTCTCAACATATCCAATATCTTGCTGCACCGGGTCCTCAAATCATGCACATGCGGATTCCATGAAAGTCTTTTATCCAATAAAAGACCCAAAAATCTCACATTATCCGCGGTTTGAAGCCGCGTACCGTCAAGATAAAGAATAGGTTCCTGGTGTTGCCTGCGACGACTAAATGCTATACACTGGGTCTTCGAAGCCGAAAACTTGAAGCCCGTAGATCTGGTCCATTCTTGCAATTTATTAATTACTAATTGTAAGGATCTTTCCGCTGTTGCCATACTTCTAGCAGCCATATATATACAAAAATCGTCTACAAACAGGGAACAGTGGACCGGTGACTGTACGTTTGAAGTGACGCTGTTAATGGCAACAGCAAACAGCGTCACACTCAAAACGCCACCCTGTGGTACACAATTCTCTAGTTCGTAACGATCAGAATATATGCCTCCTAGACGTACACGGAAAGTCCTGTTATTCAAATAATTTTGTATAAAAGCAAGAATGTTACCTTGTATACCCCATGATTTCAATACGTTCAAAATTCCTCTTCTCCATGCCTATACCCCATGATTTCAATACGTTCAAAATTCCTCTTCTCCATGCCATGTCATATGCCTTCTCAAGGTCAAAGAAAACCGCTACCAGTGTTTGTCATAAGATGAAGGCATTCTGTATAGCTGACTCCAACAAAACCAATTGGTCAACTGATGAACGTCCTTGTCTGGAAGCACACTGAACGTTAGAAAGAAGTTTGTTTGTTTCTAGATACCAGACAAGACGACGGTTGACCATCTTCTCCAGTAGTTTGCATAAGCAGCTGGTCAGAGAGATGGGTCTGTAGCTACTGGGATTAGTTTTGTCTTTTCCATGTTTTAGAAGAGGAATTATTGTCGCTTCTAACCATGCATCGGGAAAACCGTGCTCCTCGAATATACGGTTGTATATCCGAAGGAGTACTACCTTTGCCGAAGGTGGTAGATTTTAAATCATGGAGTATACAATATCATCCGGGCCTGGAGCTGAATCCTTCGTTGACGAGAGAGCTGACTCTATTTCGTCGATAGAGAAATGGATATTCAAACAAGAATCTCCAGACAATCCAACGGTGAAAGGTAAGGCTTCCTGTTTACGTTTGAACACCTGGAAAGCGTCCTTGTATGCAGTAGATGAAGAATGTTTTGAAAACGATAACGCTAGCACATTGGCAATTTCCTCACAGTCCGTGGTCAAAACAGCATCCGAATGCCTTAATTAAATTAATGGCATCGGAACGGAGATGCCACAGACTGATCGTAATTTCTTCCATACTGTGGATGGAGCTGTAGTTCTTGTAAATTGTGCCAATGTACTGCGACCATGATTCTCGTTTACTTTGCCTAAATATTCTCCGTGCTTTCGCACGGAAGATTTTATATTTTTCCAGGTTTTCACTACTTGGATGTCTCTTGAACTGGTTCAAAGCTTTTCTCCGTTGACGAAGGATCACAGTGCACTCATCATTCCACCACGGAACAGGTGGTCGTCGTGGTTTGGATGAGGTTTTCGGAATTGCCTTTCCGGCGGCATTCAAAACGGTTTTTGTAAATAAATTGACAATGTCATCAATGGGAGCCAAGTAATCCACGTCCAGTGATTCTAGATCTTGTGAAAATTTTTCCCAGTTGGCCTTTTTCAGGATCCAACGGGGATGTCGAACACAACAGGGTGAGGAGTCACACAAGGAGATCTCAATAGGAATGTGATCGCTACTGTAAAGATCAGGCAATGCTGACCATTTTAGCCTTGTAGCCAAGGCAGGACTGCATAATGACAAGTCTACAGCCGTCCATCCACCTGTTGACGCTGCTAAATGTGTCGGAGAACTGTCATTTAGCAGGTATAAATCCAGTTCCGATCTGATGCTTTCGATCAGATTACCTCGCCGGTTGGATTCTGGGGAACACCATGAAACATGGTGGGCATTGAAATCGCCCACTAATAAAAACGGAGTCGGTAACTGATTTATGAGGTCTACAAGATCTCTCTGTTGCAGGTTGTCACTTGGTGAAAGGTAGATAGAACAGAGAGTGAGTTTGTACGGAACAGCTGTTTGAATTGCCACTGCTTGTAAGGGAGTTATTAAGCTCACAGGAACGGCGTCGACACAGTAACGGGCTAGAATAGCTACGCCACCTCTAGCTCGATTTTCTGTAACGAAGTCCGATCTGTAAACTGAATACTCCCTTAGATAGAAATTGTGCGATTCATGTAGATGCGTCTCTTGAATACAGATGTACATAGGAGACATATCTCTTACGATTATTTTGAGATCCTCAATGTGACTTCTAACACCGTTAATGATCCACTGAATCACTGTTTGTTTAGGTGTGGACATTGTATTTTAGTGAAATGGATTCACCTGGCTCTCACTGCCGTCATTGACAATTTGTTGGCCTGGAATATTGGACGTTCCAGGCAAAGAGTCATCAGAATCCATCACCACTATTGTAGTGGTGGAATCTGAGGAATTTTTTGACTCAGAAGGGGAGTTAGAAATGATCCTCTTTTAAGTCGCTTTTAATTTTGCACCCACTTTCACAGGTGCAGTTTTGTTGTTATTTTTATTATTATTACTCATAGTTGGAGTAGGTTTCACACTTGCCTCTAATAGTGTCTTGCTTCTTCTAACGTTACCAGAGGTATCTGGCAATGGAGATTTCTTCGCACATTCAACATTATTCTTTAAGTTGGAAACAGAATTTTTCGTCACCAAAGCTAATAGCTGGCTAACTTGCTCCGTGAGAACTTCAATTTTCTTGTTTAGCTCAACGCAGTTGGAACACGACTTCTCAGTGGTGATAGCTGAGGCATAAGATTTTGTTTCAAGTCTAGGTTGAGTTGGCTTGAACTTCTTTTTCGCTTCGTGGAAAGATGTTTTGTCCTTTGCCATTATGCTGAGGATCGCTTTCTCCTCCTTGAACTTTGGGCAGTTAAAGGAGCGAGCAGGGTGATCACCAGCACAGTTTGGGCATTTCGGAGCACTTGTGCAAACCTTATCAGTATGGCCTTCAGATGCACACTGTCCGCATACCTCTGGCTTGGAGCAAGAAGAACTTACGTGTCTAAAACGTTGGCATTTAAAGCACCGGCGTGGATTGGGAACGTAGGGCCTAACAGAAAGCCGTTGATAGCCAGCATATAAATATTCCGGGATAGATGGTTTCCCGAATGTCAGGATAATTGATGTTGTTGGAACTCTCTGACAGTTTTCCATCCTCATAATTCGTACGACATCTGTTACACCTTCTGATACCAGTTCTGATTTGATTTCGTCCTCACGGACATACAACAGATCCCTGCATGATATTACTCCCTTTGATGAGTTCAAGGTTTTGTGGGGAGCCACCGAAACCTTGACCTGATCAAAGAAGGAGGTCATTTTTAATAATAACTGTGACTGCTTTGAATTGCTTGTTTCCAACAGCAGTGTTCCGTTCCGTAACTTCCTTATGGAAGAGACGGTTCCTGCTGCACATCCAGTTATAGCCTTTTGAATTACAAAAGGCGATACTTTAGAAAGATCTTTTCCAGCTTCTGTGCAAGACAATTAAGAACTTTGGTGACGCTAAATCCATTTCTTTCCTCATCGTATTTACTTCCCTAGGCATTTTCGGAGAAACCTCACGACGCCTCTTTACATTTAACTGGTTGGACATTTGTTGGTTTTCCATAAGTTGTTTTTAAGCTAACCATCGTGTCAGGCGTTACGGGCGAGACTATGAGAACGGGTACACCCATGGATCACTTTCGATCATTTCCAACCCCCGGAACTCTGGGGCCCATAGTTTCCTCCTTAGCTCGACTGGATGGGCATCAGTCGAGAACTCGTAATACTGTGCACAGGCTCCGACACCTGTGCACCGCGGACACTCCCTGACCAAAGACCGAAGTGGCTAGCGGACCAGCAACCGCGCATACGTCTTCGGCAGAGCAAGCTCACATCAGCGTCCCAGACCAGAGTTTGTCAAGCTCTGGACCTTTCAGCACTCCCAACGCGCAACGATTCTGACCAGTCAAATTCCCTAAGTGAAGATGTTAGTGTATGTGTATATGTGCATGCGTGCGTGTGTGTGTGTGTGTGTGTGTTTGTGAGTGGTGTAGTGTTAGGCTAGGGTACCACGAGGGACGCCAAATCCCTCGTAGGTGCGGCTAGTCCGCACCCCCCCTGCGGGAAGGGGGGGAGTTTATTTTCATTATGTAAGACAACAGCTTTTAAACTCACTTTCAAGGAATCAATGAACAAATCCCAATCATCTGTATTGTATTTAAAATTAAGAGTATTTCTTGAGAACAAAATTTTGAATTTGTCATGACAAAATCGATACATACAAATTTTCGTATTTGAATCCAGCAATTCCCAACCCTTTAATTGTGGTCAAGATTTCATTCTGGTTTTTGGACAAATTTAAATCACGCACTAGATCATTAATTTTCTTGCGTTATAAAATGATGTCCATCAAACGTACAAGGTCCGAAATTTGGGTCCTTCATGTTTTCGAATCCATCGTTTTAACATTCTTGATTACTTTCTGAATTTTTATTGAAAGTTAGTCATATACTGATGTCAGTGGCTGCTGATTCAGCAGTTTGTAGTTCTGACTGGATAGGAAAACGTGGCAGGAAGTTCCAATTTTCAACATGCTTTAACAGGAAAGTTTTATTTTCGTATGCTCAAGCTATCACAATATATAAAATAAATTACTACTTTTGTTAAAGCCAAAACATACATTCGGTTTTCCTGATAAAACTAGACGTTTTAGAAAAAATCTAAATACAGATTCGGAGTCAGTACGAAAAATACCTCTAGGGTCGCCAAACAACGTATCTTGGTCAGAATCATTATTGACCAGTGTAATATAAATGGTTAGTTATATAGCTGTACAAATTGTATTACTGTATAGAAATTATACTTTATGATATAAAATTTGAGATATTATGAAAAATTAGAAGTGAAGTAAACAGTTTATATTTATAATGTTTCAAATTAATTTGAAAAAGATTATATTTTACATTTATGAAATTTTAATTTATTGTTTTATTTATAGCATCTAATTTAATTTTTGTATAACAATTTAAAAAGAAGTACATTAAAGATAAAGATAAGAAATTCTAATTTGGCAATCATTTAATCTGAACCAATTCACTGGCTAAAGACTTTAGTCTTGAATTTAAAAACGAGTTCCATTTTAAAATATAAATTATCCTTTTCAATTTCGATGTTTACCCCCTTCAGCTTTGTTTCCTGTATCCTAATATAATTTTTGTACTTGAACACACATGAAATGTTTGATTTTTTTTACAAAATAAAATATAATTGGTGAATAAAAAAGAATATTTCTAGAGTTGCAACTGCAAATATTATTTACAACTTACCTAAAGAATCCAAATCTGAATTCAGCTTCTTGTTTATGATGTTACTGGTAGCTGCTGGTACCACCGCTTCACCATCGTCAAAATCTTCTTCTTCGTTAAACCACATTTCTTCTTCCTCTTCGAGCTGCCTCGCATCTCTCCTGTACCTACTACTCCTCAATATTGATGGCACACTATTAACAAAAATGTGATGATATTATAAACTACAGTAATATATTTAAATAAACCACAGAAATATAAAATATAATTGATTTAATCTTTACTAATTTTGTCTTGACAATTTTACGTTAGATGAATAACTCTTTAGTGAAGGTAAAAATAATAATACGTTTTTAATAAAATTTATTTTCAAATTGTCTAGTTTCCTTGAAAATTTTTTTATTTTTTTAAATTAGGCATAGTCCAATTTCAATTTCATAAATAAAGTCCATGATGAAAACTTGATAGTCATTTTTGTGTTTAAACTAGATATATCAACGGCTTTGTGAACTTATGATTTAAGTAAATTTATGAAAAAGTTAATACGCAAGACTACTGTGTAATGTTTATTGATTCATATTATTTAATATACAACACATAATAAACAATATACATATTTTCTACATTTGGCTCATTGATGTGTGTATGTGTAATTAGTGGTGCAGCCCTCGTCTTCACTGAAAATATTGAAGTAGCCCTTTAGGCTTTAGAAGTTGGCCATCCCTGATATGAGGTGTGACAAAAGTAATGAGACTGATTCTAAAAAACTGTATGTTTAAAAATTATTCTACAACTCTGCCATCCCCTTTAAAGTAGTCCCATTGGGCAGCTATATAACAATTCCAGCGGGTTATCCATGTTTCGTAGAATTTCTGGAATGCTTTGACTGGGATGTCAACAAGAACCCTCATCATGGCCACTTGGATGTCCGCAATCGACTCGAAATGGGTTCCTTTGACCATCGATTTTGCTCTAGGAAACAAAAACAAATCACAGGGTGTCATATTGGGCACACAGCAATCCCTTTAGAGGCCAAATACTGCAACACACTGAGGGCGGTGTGGCATTGCTCGTTGCCGTGATGAAGGATCCAGTTGTTTGCGATGTCTGGGTGCACCCTGTTGACTCGTTTCCCCAATCTTTCGAGTACTTGGCGATAGTAGACTTGATATACGGTTTGTCCTGGTGGAACAAATTCATTGTGGACGATTCCATGACTATCAAAAAAGGAAATGATTATCACTTTCACTTTCAATTTACTCATGCGAGCTTTTTTCGGGCCGGATTATAGCGCATACTCGCGTCAGTTTGCACTTCGGCTAGTCTCCTGCTCCGCACCTCGTCTTCTCATGCTTTCATGCCCCTCCTTAAACTCTTTATGGCATCGAAACAGCTGGGTACAACTGAGAGCACTATCACCATGCATTATTACGATTTTAACATACAATTCTGAAGCTGTTTCGCTCAATCTGGAGTACATTTTTATAGCGACGCGTTGCTCTAGATCTTTCTTCTCCATTTTTTTGACAAGCACCACCAACACATGTCTTCTAAATACGACACAGCAGGCAAACTAAAAAAACTAGAGCGATGGGAACCATATCAATGGAGAGAGGAGGGACGCTGGGGAACAGGAAAGAAATTTTGAGGTTGCAGGTTTACCACATGCGCGGAAATATATTCAGTCTTATCACTTAATTGTCACACCTCATATATATATATTTATATATTGATATTTTACGATGTCCATTATTTTTCCGTTGCACTGACTTTATGAAGTTGATAAATTACTATTGTAAATACTTTTTCCATCACTAAGTGCAATAATTTTACCTTGTTGTGATGAGGCACCTTTCGGTCACTTGACCATTGTTTACCTTGGTAGGTGTTAAAATCTTGATATTTTACGTTGTTCATTATTTTTTCGTTGCACTGACTTTATAAAGTTGTTAAATTACTATTGTAAATACTTTTTCCACCACTAAGTGCAATAATTTTACCTTGTTGTGATGAGGCACCTTTCAGTCACTTGACCATTGTTTACCTTGGTAGGTGTTAAAATCTTGATATTTTACGTTGTTCATTATTTTTTCGTTGCACTGACTTTATAAAGTTGTTAAATTACTATTGTAAATACTTTTTCCATCACTAAGTGCAATAATTTTACCTTGTTGTGATGAGGCACCTTTCGGTCACTTGACCATTGTTTACCTTCGTAGGTGTTAAAATCTTGATATTTTACGTTGTTCATTATTTTTTCGTTGCACTGACTTCATAAAGTTGTTAAATTACTATTGTAAATACTTTTTCCACCACTAAGTGCAATAATTTTACCTTGTTGTGATGAGGCACCTTTCGGTCACTTGACCATTGTTTACCTTGGTAGGTGTTAAAATCTTGATATTTTACGTTTTTCATTATTTTTTCGTTGCACTGACTTTATAAAGTTGTTAAATTACTATTGTAAATACTTTTTCCACCACTAAGTGCAATAATTTTACCTTGTTGTGATGAGGCACCTTTCGGTCACTTGACTGTGAATGGTCAAGTGACTGAAAGGTGCCTCATCACAACAAGGTAAAATTATTGCACTTAGTGGCAGAAAAAGTATTTACAATAGTAATTTATCAACTTCATATATATATATTATATATATATATATATATATATATATATATATATATTTTTAAGATCAAATAATACACACAAATACAGGAATATTTAATTTATTGAACAATAAACTCTAAGCTTTTCGTTGGCTTACATTACCAACATCTTCAGGAGTTACAATATTAAGAATGATAAAAAAATGTTTTTTTTTTTTTTTTTTTTTTTTTTTTTTTTTTTTTTTTTTTTTTTTTTTTTTTTTTTTTTTTTTTTTTTTATCATTCTTAATATTGTAACTCCTGAAGATGTTGGTAATGTAAGCCAACGAAAAGCTTAGAGTTTATTGTTCAATAAATTAAATATTCCTGTATTTGTGTGTATTATTTGATCTTAAAAATATTCTAACAGGAAAACACATTTGATATTCTATATATATATATATATACATACATACATACATATAACAGAATATATAAAATAGAATGCCTAGACTGTAATAAAATATACATAGGCCAAACAAAAAAGAAATTAAAAGACAGATATCAAGAACACCTCAATGAATACATCAAACCTCACATTTACAACTCAAACCTAGCTACATACACCATCAAAAACAAACACACACTCCCTACATTAGAAAACATACACTTAATATGTGATTTGACAATGGTCAAGTGATCGAAAGGTGCCTTATCACACAAGGTAAAAAATTAATTGCACTTAGTGGTAGAACAGTTGTTTACAATTAACAATATATATATATATAGATTTTTTGGACTAGGAGACTGACAGACTTACCTTGATAAGAGTCCACTCTGTAGTCTTGAAATAGAAACACATAAAAGCACTTAAACAATGATATATTTCAACCACACAGTGGTCTTTGTCAATCGAAGAGAAAACAAGTGCTTTTATGTGTTTCTATTTCAAGACTACAGAGTGGACTCTTACCAAGGTAAGTCTGTCAGTCTCCTAGTCCAAAAAATCTAAATAATCTTTACCAACCAAAACTAACCTAATATATATATATATATATATATATATATATATATATATATATATATATATGCCACTATGCCAACTTTCCAATACCAAAGAAATGAAACTCTCAGACATGTATGAATTTTTTCCCCCATCTGGTTGTTGTTGAAACATCTATTGTACAAACTTAAACTGTTGCCATGGTTTTAACAAAATATCATAAATAGTGTTATAGGGTTAAAAATGAATGAAACAAATAAAATAAACTAACAGACTGAAAATAAGCAAATAATGATAACATTTTTCTTCCTTGATCTCAGTAGTAATTTATTAATTTTTTTTTTAAATATTACTTGTTACTGGTATGTTACTAAATTAAAGGTTTATTGTACTTAAACTAACATTAAATAAAACTAGCTGAATACAAGACCTACCTATCTAGTGTTGTTTTGCCTCTTTCTTTCTTATCCTGGTGTTGGTTGTACCTAAGCTTGAGAGCCTTGAAAGTCTGAACATAGTCCACATCATCCAAAATTTTCCCAAAGTTTTCAACAACATGTGAACAAAGAATTTTGATATCCTCCTAGAACACCCAATATTGAAATGTAATTTGGTTTAAATAAACAACAACAATTTCAAAAGTAATAAATAATTATAACATCATTTAATAATAAAAACTTGAAAATTGTTTCAAAATTGAAAATTTTAAAATATCAAAAAAAATTCAATTTCAGATCTTGAAAAAATAAATGTAAAGAAAACATTTTGCATAATTTTGATTTCAGAGACAGAAAAGTTGCACGCCTTTAAGAGCAAGGCTGTATGTATCTCAGCTTTATGAACTGTTTCTTTGGAAACGAAAAAGGTTGCCCACTCAGATATAAAATTCCTGTATATTATCTGACTATCTCAGGTAAAAATGATAAAGTTCCCGTTAGTTTTTCAACTTTTTGTATGTTTTCAAAAATTAATAATCAATAATTCTAATACATTTTATTTACTTTTGTTGTTTTAACCATCAATATTTTACTTTATAAACTTAATAATCGATAATAATAGAGTTTAATGTTGTATTTTGCAGTATTTACTCTGCTTAATACATAATAATACAAGGGTCTATATTAGTAATATACAAATGTCATTGAAAACAAAAGAAATAGAAATATTAACAAAAATTAATAATTAATTAAAATTAATTACTTCCAAGATTCTAGTAGGTTTGAAGAACTAATGTGGACAAAAATTTATTTGACTAATCTGAAGAGGTGTGTAGTAATGGTAGAAAAAAAAATATTTTCTAACATTATAAATCATCAACTTGAATAGTTTTTAGCCATTGGTGAACTGCAAAAACTTTAGCCTTAAAAAGGTAAACCCTTCACTGTATCTAGTCTATTCCAGATTACTCCTGGCTTTATTCTTTTCAAAGTTTTCTGTATTCTTTTCAATTTTTTTGTTTGATTTGTTTCTAACGTCATATATCTACAGAATTTCCTGAAATACTAAAAAATATATTTATATATGTGTTAGTTTTGAAGGAGCTTAAAGCCTATTTGAAAAAGCTTATTTTATTAACTAGATAGGAAACTGACAAGACTTACCTTGGCGAGAGACTGGTCTGTAGCCTTAAAATAAATAGACATGAACACTAATACAATGATATAATTTGGAGACACTGTATCTTTTGTCAATCAGAGAGAATCTAAAATGAGTCACAGAAACGTATAGAAATATTTTGCTTACCACAGTCCTTAATAAAGTAGAATATTACAACAAATTGAATTAACAATTTATAGCAAAATAAAATTGGAATGTAGAAAGCAGGGAAATAGCTTTAGTTAAATCCTAAACTATTTAAAAAGACATTAAATAACAAAACATACCAGTTTTATAAATTCAAACATTTCTAAGATAGCGGAGTCCAAAAGATTGTAGCGGCCATTGTTTCTAATAAAAGCATCAATGACTGGCATAAATAGATCACCTTTCACAATATAACGATTATATAAATCATCTTTTACAGCTATAATTTTCCTCATAAACCTCAATGCACCTGAAAATTTAAAAAGAAAAATCAGTTTTTTAAAAATAATAAGCTTCATTATAAAAAAAATTGTATTTGAAAATTTAAATTGTTAGATAGTTGAGTTAATTATTTTAACTTATAAAATATTGTTTAAAACATACTATTTGAAATAATAACATAAAATTGGTCAATTTCATTACTAGGCTGAAATATTGGTAATGGGAATCCAAAGAGGTATTTATTTCCAGTGCCCACGTATACGATTTTAGCAAAAACAATTATACCAGGCGACACAGAAAATCATCAGATGCAAAAAAAATTACAATAACTCTCGCTAAAGGAAATAAATACCATTTTATCAAATTAAAGTAGAGTAAAAAATTCAGTGCGGAGTAGTATGAAGCACTACGTCTGCGTATAAACAGCACGCCATACTGCATATACATATATTTAAATAAACCTATTAACTATTCAGTTAGGATAGATTTTGATGTAATTTTATATATTAGTATATACCTATATTAAAATATACCTGTAGAGTGTCTAGTCAGGATAGATTTGGTTGTAATTTTATACAAGATTACCTAATTAGAAGTCTAATTCTGCAGAGGAATACTTTTTGGCCAGGTGACATCACGTGATCTCTATTCTATCCTTATATGTGTACATTTGGTTAAACTTATAAAATTACAACCAAATCTATCCTGACTGGATACTTCATAGGTATATAACATTAACCTTGTGTGGCAATAACAAACAATAATTATCAATATAACTTCAGGACATGTTTTTGATTCATTTTATATGCATTGTATTTGGTGGTAGGGAATATAGATTTATACCAGCACTATTAGAACCACGTATAGGGGGGGGGGGTTACAATTTTTCAAAATTGCTAATTTTTGGGGCGTGAGCGAGAGTTGTAATAATTTTTTTTTGTATCCCTGATGACTTTCTTTATAGGCAGGTATAATTTTTTTTGCTAAATTTGTACACGTGGGCACACAAAATAAATACCCCCAAATAATTAACTAGATTCTAAAAGCTGCAAAAATATGATCCTTAAGAGGAGTACAGAAGATTAAGAGAAAAGACGACACCCCAAGGAATCAAGCAGTGTGGAAATGTTAATGTAGAAATCCTCACAAGAGAAAATGAAAGGTTTGAATATGTGAACAGGATGTATGAGAACATAATGTCAAGAATTCTAAAGAAGAGTGAAGAAATAAGGTTAAACCTATAGAAAGGAGTAAGATAAATTTTCATAGATGACAAGGAGACCTTGAAGAATAGACAAAGTTGAAAAGACTATACCAGAGAAATGGTGACTATGGTATATCATATATTACTGTATAGAGTATAATTACATATAAGTAAATAACCCAAAAATTGTATAGGAAACTTTAAAAACTTTAAATTTTGAGTACCATAATATGAAATCTGAATATTTCAAAATGATTAAAGTCAGTTTCTTACTTTGGAGGAAAAATGTCTACTAATTTCTTCAGATTTCTCAGCATTTTTGTGACAAAATAACACAAAGACATAAAAGTCTTAATAAATCAATAAACCAATATTCAAACTCATTAATTTCCAGGATAAAGTTGTATTAAAAAATATATATTGAAGTAAATACGTTCATATATGTTTTGCTAACAAAAAGTAAATAATGAGTATAATTCTAGTATAATTTTATACACCACTTTTGATATTTAAGATTTCTCCACAATGATTTTTTCCAACCCTTTCATTTTCATCTTCTGGTAACCATCCCATTATTCTCGTCTGCAAATATATCTTGAGAGTAAGACTTCTAATTTTCATTTAAACCTAATTTGTGATTCTGGGGTTACTAGGTTTAGTCCAGAGATCTCAGGACTGTAATTTATACAGTAGTACATGATTCTGCTTCTGAACCTTAACCCTTTGATTAGGATTCTCGTACTAGTACATGAGATCGCGCAACGGCCAGCGAGAACATTCCTGTATATGTAGGATCTACCATTTTTTCTCAGATTAGCATTCCCGTACATTTTCGATTTGCTTTCCTGTATATTGTGCTCTTTTCTAGGTAAAATATTTGCAACTATCTGGACAATAAATACCACACATACTACATAGTCACCATTCTTTTGTGTCAAAAGTCTATGGGGTTTCCCATTTGTTTACAGATAGTTTCGAAGTTTGTATGCTATTTTGTAATGAATAGATAATTGAATAATGAAGAAATTCTTTTGTGTCCAAAGTCTATGGGTTTTCCCACGTGTTTACAGATAATTTCGAAGTTTGTAAACTATTTTACAATGAATAGGTGATTGAATATTGAAGAAATTGTTTTGTGTCCAAAGTCTATAGGTTTTCCACGTGTTTACAGATCGTTTTGAATTTTACAAAAAAAAAAAAAAAAAAAAGATAATTTTGAGCAAAGAAATTGTCAATAAACGTTAAGGTAAAGTTTGGTTAACATGAGAAAATAAGTTGATTAAAAAAAATATTAACAAATATAACTGTAATGTAAAAAACTAAGAAAATATTTTAAAAAATTAGAAAAAAGAAGAATTAGAAAAAGAAGTGTAAAAATCTTTCAAGAATATGTTGCTTCCAGGGGCGATATCAGGTCATGCAAATGTTGCTAATCAAAAGGTTTAACTTTCTATTTATAAAAAGACGTAGATGGAAGATAATTATTTTATAACATAGACCTTCAACTCATCACGCTTTACAAACCTAACTCATATCATTGAATTTAAATATTCTATATTATCATTAAAATTTTATTACAACAAATAAATTTAATATTTTCAAACTATATTTTTGTAATATGATTTTAATTTTCAATCAAAAAATTTAACCATTACAAGCTACGGAAAATGATAAAAAAATTAACTATGGTTTTAAACCGAGTTCAACATGATCAAAGAATCAAAATATTAACTTTTATATATAAAAAAAAAATTGTTTTAATGATATATATATATACTTACATAAAACCAAAAACATGTGGGTAGATTTCATAAGGACAAGAATTCTCCGTAATAAGTCCTTATTTAGAATGCAATTTTTTATATTGAATGTGTGATGTTCTACACAAAAGGATAAAAGTTCCAGAATAAGTCCTAGTAACTGGACAGTTTGGTAATCATCTTTTGCTGGGTGGTTGTCAACAGTATTAGCCAAAAGAGGAGCTGAAACATTCAATACACAACATAAAATATTAAGTTGATATGTACATTTGATTCTAAAATATTTATTTCAGTGTGTTCTAGAAACAATATTTGACTCCATCCACAGTTTAAGCCTACGCCCAAGTACAGAACAGGCAATTTAGTTAACGCTAGTTGCCTACGTCTATGTATAGCTCGGGTTCCTGTATTTATTTCCACAGCAACGTAATTCCTACGTATTCGCTGTTTCGTCGATATTGTTCTTTATATTGGTTACTCTACTTTGCGTGTCTTTACCTTTAGGCCATTCAGAATTTATTTTACGTACAAAAACTTATTTGGTCAAGTGTAGTGAAAGAGAGCTATCAGATATTTGTTTGACAGATGTTGTATTCATCAGATAATAAGTGTTTTATTAGTGTGTGTTGTTTACGTTCCCAGTTTGTTATTTATTATAAATTCTATCTGTCATTTCATTTAATTAATTTGTAGTTCGTGTAATTTTTGTTTAGGCTTCAGTGTTTGTTGTTTTTGCTTTAAATTTATCTTCAAGATATTTAGTATATTTAATTTTCATTGTTATAGATATTATGGCTAAAGACACTTTGGGAAGTGATTCAATACGAGATATGTTGATTTTAGACAGTGACAGTGAAACCAACTTTGGCCAAGGTACAATCGACATATCTTTCATTGATGAACTGAATGGAAATGTAAATGACCCGATTTTAAAGAGTTTTTTTAAATTACATTTTCTTTTAGCTTCAAAATAATATAGAACATGTAATATTTATTTTCATTCCAATGTAAAATATGTATAGTGAAAGGCAGTGTGATGTACAGTGTTTTATTTTTTTACTTTTTTATACATTTTTCAAAGGAGCATCTATATGCCAGCAATCAATTCATATGTATATATTTCCTGAAAGTTTGTTTTATTCCCTTTACAACAATGTATAAGTTGTTGTAAATATGGTATTTATTATGTCAGGAATTTTTCAGATATTTTACCTAAAAACCTCCAGGCAATTAAGGGGCTAGGCTTCAAAGTGTAAATATCCAGGCTATGTGATAATGAATAGTGCCATCCACTAGCTCACATGATCCCTCCTAGTTATAAGTCATCAGTACTTGTCTGAAGGTCAAGCTGTGAGCAGTATTTATTTCTGCTGTGATTTTTTTAAATGTGTTTTGAAATTGAGATTGTTAAAAAAATCACTGAGGCAAGGACTGAATATGAAATTTTTGTGAAACTTGGGAAACGTTTTCAAGAAATCACCGTTACATTGATTGCTATCAATGTGATAATCACATTGATTACAGTGAAAATGATGTAAACAAAATCAATTTTCAAATGGATTAAGTTTTTGAAATATTGGCTCTGAAGATGCCAAAACTGATGATGGAGAGTTTTAATCTTCCTGTTTTAATGAAAACATTGTGTGTGATACCATGTTCTTACCAATTTTTTTGTTAAAAAATCACTGAGGCAAGGACTGAATATGAAATGTTTGTGAAACTTGGGAAACGTTTTCAAGAAATCACCGTTACATTGATTGCTATCAATGTGATAATCACGTTGATTACAGTGAAAATGATGTAAACAAAATCAATTTTCAAATGGATTAAGTTTTTGAAATATTGGCTCTGAAGATGCCAAAACTGATGATGGAGAGTTGTAATCTTCCTGTTTTAACGAAAACATTGTGTGTGATACCATGTTCTTACCAATAGTTGATAACTGTACAAATGATCAAAAATGGAGTTCTGATCCTAACTGAACATTTTGATTTATTAAAAAAGCTCAAAAACTCATGTTCCAAGTTATTGTCTTTAGATCAAAAGTTGAGAACTGAATGTGTTACTGACTTAAAAAATCCAGTGGAAAACTACGGTAGATTCCTAAATATGGTGATCACTGGAAATGAATCATGGTTTTACAAGTATGACTTTGAACTATAATCGCAAAGCAAGGAATGAAAAGTAAACCGAGCCCTGAAGAACAAAAATCGAGAAAAATTAGATAGAAACTCATAGGCTTGCTCTTTGCTATGTGTGATGTATAAGAACAAACGGTAAATGCTTTCTTCTGCGTCACGGTTCTTGAGCCCTTCAGAGATCATAAGCATTGTGTGTTTCATAATTGAAAGGTCCTTCACAATGGCATATGCAATGTGTGTTTGACAACTGAAGGGTCCTTCACAATGGCATATGCAATGTGTGTTTGACAACTGAAGGGTCCTTCACAATGGCATAGCGCCTGCACTTTCAGCACTAACTGTTCACAAGTTTCTGGCAAAAAAATTCCAACACCATCTTTGAACATCCTCCTTATTCACCCGTCTCGGCCCTATTGACTTTCCTTTTTTTAAAAGTAAATTGATAATGACGATTCAGGACTGGGTGTGATAAAACAAAAATATAAAGTATAACAGCTGGGAATTCCAGAAGTGTTTTGAGCAATGGAAAATAAATATCGCATAAGTAAGTAGCAACAAATGGAGGGTATTTGAAAGGAGGACAAAACTAATGTTGCCAAAATTTTATAAAATATAAGTTTTTATGTCATCAGCTTCTGTATTTATTGGATAGATCTTGTATTATGTGCAGTTGCACTTTGTAAACGTCAAAAAACAAACATAATAAAAATACAGTATTCCTCAAAAAATATGGTTTCACTAAACAGAACTTTAAAAAACGCCTGTTTATTCCCTACTAATTAATTTATGTAATAAACTCATATAACACCACTGACAAACTCAACAATCCAGTGTATTAGTTCTGGTTGCCACGGCAACCTCTAAAAATTTGCTTAGCACACTCTGTCCACTTTCATTCTCTCATTCATATTACAGAAACCAGTGAACTTGAAATTTATCAATTTCAGTAAATTTTATTTCTTGTCTCTAATCTATAACGTTAGACCAAATGCCTAATACCTGCGTTTGAATTAACTATAATACAATAACAATAAATGTATTTATTCGACATTGAACTGAATACAATAATTGTAACAAATGGCAAATTATATTATATTATTACATCTGTTTTCTTTAGATATTTTGTACATATGCCTTGTATACAATTTTTTTAAAATTAGTCAGTCCTGGGTTGTTCACTTCTGCTGTAATCCCCCAATTTGCAGATTATTGCCAAAAATTATAAAAGAAACGCTATTTCTTTTCTTTCCAAGCCACAACCTGCAATTAAGGACAATACTCAATGTATGGCCCTTCTGTCTTCATGTTCTGAACTCATAAACTTCACTTCTGTTTGGTAATTTAATCTGTCCAGGTGTTTCATTTCATTCTTATAAAGGTGTTCATATAAGAATGAACACCCCTATTGCATTGTAGTTTGTATATTCCTGGATTATTGTATGTATTGGTGTTGTATCTGATAGTAGTTTGGTTTTTATTTGTTGTTCTCTAAGCTACATTGTATCCTGCTTTCTTGAATTGGCGTGCTATTTTATACAGTAGTCCCTTGCTATTCGCGTCTGGCAAAGTTACACCATTTCATGTTAATATGTATCGTTTTTCAAAACAAAGACAAGAAAGATAGAATATTTAGTTAGCCAAGCACTGAGGAAGGCGACATTGTCGCTGAAACTAGTTTGTTGTGTGTGTGTTTATTTTTTTGTATAATTTGTGTATAATTTTTTGTGAGATTTTGAGTTCACTATTTTGACTTTTACCTTTAAGAAAGATAGAGTTTAGTTACTGTGCACGGGGTGTCAAAAGATGGGAATTCCTTATTTATAACAACAATCTTTCAAAGGCGTTAACTTCACTGACAAACAACAATGAGTCTGGCATCCGCATCCAGCTCCATACATGCTGATTTTTTAGATTTCAAAATTCGAACATCAATAATCATATCTAGCTTGGATTTTGTTTTTTCAGTCAGTTACCAGTGGTGTAGCATCTGCTTGTCATGTCTGCTAGTTTTTGAAATTTCGCCTCTACTTGTAGAAGTGTTAAGTGAATGTTTTGTTTAGTTTTATCTTTTTCCTTCAATTGTTTAACCATTTAATTGAAATCATTAAAAATAAGTCGCCGAAGTTGACATCAGTCGGAGAAATTTGATGTTTAGCAAAACAGACTGCTTTTTTAAATCTAATTAACATCGTTTAAAAAATTGTTTGTCTTAAATTAGGTGCTTAAAAATCTAGTAGATAGTGTTTAACAATATAGAATACGACTGTTTGTGTAAATAAGTGCCCATAATTAATAGAATTTGTGTGTTTTGGATTGTAGAAAAACATAAGTAAGCAATAAAAAATATATACGTAATTATTTAGTACATAAATATACCATACTGTATTAGAAATGTGCAGAATAGCAGTAATGTTCACAGTTTTGATGTGGAATGTAACCTTTCCCTTTCCATACACAGTTGGTTTCAGTATTTGCATTTTTATTATTAGTGGTAAGTTCAGGGAACGTAATCCCAGTGAATAACAATGGATCATTGTATTTGAGTTTGTTTATGAAAGTAAGCAAATTTTATACACAAACAAATTCAACACCCTCATATACATATGCACAGATTGCAATAAATTCTGCATTGGACAAACAGGCAGAAAGATATAAAGAACACATAAATGCATTGCACATCTCTAGTGAATCCAGCTTTGCATATCCCCTCATGGACATTAACCACTTATGCAATAGTATGGAAAATGTCATGAACATCCTCCACACATGCAACAAAGGCCACAAATTAAACACATTAGAACAATACGAAATATACAAACATAGCAACACACATTAAACTGACATTCTAAACGAACAAACACAATATCACATAACTTCTTACTTTCTAAGGAAAACACAACTGAAGCAATCATTGAGGCAGAAGAAGTCGTAAGACGAAAACATTACTTCTAAGTGTGAGTTAATAATTTTAACAACTTACATTAATAGAATGTCCAGTTGCAAGTAATTTTATATGTAATAATTAAGCATAGTTTGATAAAAAAGGTTTTCTCATGAGGTTTATCATCCTACAATAACCGATGTCGATTGTTGATATTTATTATTGTAGTAAATTTAGTCTTGAAAATAGCTATAAAGAAACTGTAATTGTGTGAAATGGAAATATTGAGTTAAATAATTAGTTATACAAATGTTTTGTATTATTAGACAGAGTTCTGATTACATATAAATAAAAAATATACACATACCTCAAGGTTGCAATTAGGGATGGGCCGATACCTAAAATTTTCGATTCTGATTCCCAAATTTTTTTTTGATTCTCGATTCTTTCACGTTATATAGGCCTAAGTGATAAAATTAATTTAGTTAACATCTCGGTCATATGTTGAAACCTTTTAAAAGTATTGTTTTAATGTAATAGTCTACACTAAATGTTCATAACCATGGGTTATGACTAGAATTTTCTGAAAGCATGATAAAATTATCGGATAAAAGCGGTGATTTATTTAAAATTTCCAATGCGACTCCAGTTCACAATTACAATATAACTTCAGTAGTAGCCATTACAATTTGTATAACTGGAGAAATTGGTGCTACCTGTTCTTTGTTTTGTTTTGACATTTAGCGGTGGTGGCCAGAGACGGGAAGAGAGTGTCAAGCCCTCCCAAGTGAGAGCGAAGTGGCAGAATGAGAAGAGTGGTGACAAACAGACCAGAAATGCTTCTGATCATCTTTATTTTTGTCTCATAGATAGTAATATTTTAGTTGCCTCAAATTAAAATTTGCTTTTATCATTTAATTTATTCAATGCAACTAATAAATAAATAAGTGGTAGTTGATAATGAATTATATCCTATAAATTACACCGCACACATATTTTAACAGCTTAAAAAACAAGAATCCGGATCGGCACTTCAATCAAGGAAAATCGAGTATAATGATTACTCGATACCATTAGAATCGACAATTCCTGGAATTGATAATCAGAATCGGCCTAGTTGCAATACACACTGTCTATCAAACAACAAAATTAAAACTATTGTAAAATGGTACTTAAATCTAAACAGCTTACCTATAAGGACGTGTATACTGTGATTATAGAAATAATCCAAAAAGTCTGTTTTTTCATTTTTATTTGGTGATGTTAACATATTTTCTGGATCTATAAGTATTCTTAAAATTCCCATTAACTGTACAGCTTTGCCTAACTCTGGATCAGTATCGCAGATCATTTGTTCAATAATGATATTCAACAGAATCAATTCCTGAAAATACGAAATTATTAAAAAAGTAATAATTAAATTGAAAAAATTCTTACTAAACTAGTTGTTCCAGGTCACTTAATACCAAATAAGATTTAACTTACTCAAGATATAATGACCATAATCTGCAAACAGTTAACCTACTGTCATTCTCATCACCCACAACAATATCGAAGTCATCATTTTCAAAATCCAAAAATTTACCAAATGAACTATTTGAATTAGTTTCCTCATCGTCAGATAATTCTGATAGCATACCTTCTTTCTTGTCCAATAGCTGAACAATTCTCAAAAGGTGAAATAAAACTTCCATTGTGAAATAAAACTTACTTTTAAACGATAAAACTTAACAAAAAGAAATTAATAATCAATTAAAAAAAGACCTTAAAACAAACTTCAACACTATTAACCTTTAAAAAAATGAAACAAAACAAAATTTAAATAATATATTCCACAAACAGGCACTTGAAACTTAGTACTTGTATATGAGAAACCAAGAAACATTTATTAATAAGTTTTAACCAAACCACCAACTTAGGACATCAATAAGGTCTTGTACAAAGGTAATACAAAATATAAAGATTGTAGCGTAATAATTTAAAAATGCCAAAACTATATTTGTTTAGGAGTGGAACGTTGAAAAATAAAGCCGGGTTATAACCGGCTTTTGAGTAGATTTGACAAATAACAATGCAGAGTTATTGCCCGGGTTCAGAGAACTGCGCCAAGGTTGTTGCTCGGTTTAACAGAAGTTAAACGCATACCCTCATTGGCGATTCATACCTGGCAGTGTAGTGTAAAGGGTTAAACAGCATCAAAAACAATAGTAGAAGTTGGACTTTGAAATCAACTCATTCACTTTTTAGGCTACAACATCCATTATAATAAAGTTTGTATGACAGAAATCCAATCACATAGACTTTGTATGAATTCAAAATAATTGAATTTCATTGAAAATAATTAAGATGAAAGTAAAATAAAACTAGTTGATGATGAGGCTAATGCCCCTCCCACTATGGTCACGAATATTATCCTGTATTTTTTTCAAACCAGTATTTCTTTGTTAATGACATTAAATCTCTTTTACAAACTATCAGGTTTCATTCATCTCGCATGAGTTTATTAAATATTAAGTCTTACCTCGTCTATTGTTGATGCCTGTTGAAGAGTGTACTCTCTAACTACAGAGGGGGTAAATTCAACTATGTACGTTAAAATGTCTATTGAAGCAGTCTTAGTTTGTACATCATCTGAAGATAATGTAATTTCTAAAGCAGAGAGTATACCCAATGTAGATAATGTCTGTAACAAATTCAAGCATAAAAATAATTATCCAGAGATTTCCTACTTAAAAAACAGAAAACTTACAGATAGTAAGTCAAATGGGGTTGCAAAAGGAGGATTATTACATATTTATTGATTCCATCTTCACGTGAGCTACTAGTTTTCACTAAACAATTATAAGTATTTATAAACTTGCCTATAGTAGCACTTACTTATATTTGTTGAGGACGGCCGTTTCGAGATATGTGTCCCATTGTCCGTGGGACAAAAATACTTATAATTGTTTAGTAATTATTACATGCGACTTAAATACTGGATTTACATTTAAAATAACTATCTAAAACATTTACTTTAGCTAAAAGTATACAAATTCAATGAGGATGTTTTGAATATAATTGACATTATTATATACAAAGCAAACAAAAAATTGTGCAGTAACAACCCTTAACCTGGTACCTCCAGGATCTTGATCGAGCCAAATTATTGAAATTGCTGGATTATCAAGAAAGTGTTATCTGCTTACGTTATCACATCAGCAAATCAAAAGTCCTTTCCTAAAGTTCTTGACTTAAATGTTGGTTCATAAACTACTTAGTTTATTTGTTTATTATTACTTTATAAGTTTTGGAAAATTTGTAAAAAAATATTTGTTCCGACTGAAAAAAAAGAAGAGACCGAAGCCAATTATTGGGCTAAACAATTTTGATGAATGTGTTATTTGCAGAGTGGTGTACGAATTTTATATAACAGAAAGAAGGCTGTCAGCGGTAAAACTGTTGCAAAATATATTAAGAGAAGAACTAAATTTTAAAGGAAGATTTACAGGTTTAACAAAATTTTAACAGATGTTAACATACATCATTTATGGCATTTCCTATTTCATCTACTGTAGCACCTTCAAGAGGGTCGTGAGGAAAATTGACCCAACCCGCATGACGGCAGACTATATTTTTTCTTGGATAATACAGATAGGTCAAGTAGCAGCTGAGCTGGAAATACTTGTATTACTGAATTAAAAACAAATTTCTTTTTATTACATAGCTTGTTTATTTTCTATGGAAACTCGGAATTGCAAAACAAAAGTATTAAAAGCAACAAACTGAGCAGGATCTGCTGTTATAATTTTTATATTCCCATATATTTCCCAACTCCACACGCACGCACGCACGCGCACGCGCGCGCGCGCGCGCGCACACACACACACACACACACACACACACACACACACACACACACACACACACACACACACACACACACACACACACACACACACACACACACACACACACACACACACACACACACACACACACACACACACACACACACACACACACACACACACACACACACACACACACACACACACACACACACACACACACACACACACACACACACACACACACACACACACACACACACACACACACACACACACATTGAGAGTAAATATTTTTTACCAAATGATTTGTTTATACTTGTGACTTCCATGCCATATTCAGTAAGCACCCACAAGGATTTCTTGAGATACTATTTAATCGAAACAATAGACATATTTATCAAAATATTCTAATAAATACTATTTAAACTACTTGTTTACTGGTTATATAGGGGGCTTTTAGACTTATAGCTTTACAAAATTCAAGGTCTTTAAATTTTTTTCGAATTTTGCAGTCATAAGTCTAAAAAAAAGCCTGATTTTATGTCTATGAGAAACATAACATTGATACCAAACTTCGTCTGAAACAATTCAAAAACTTCATTTTGAACTTCATGACTTGAAAGATAAAGATAAAGTTCATATTTTTCTTTGGACTTACAGTCCGATCTAGATAATAATTCACATATGATCAAAAATCAACTGTTACTGCAGAGTATATTTCTTCTCAGCACTATAATTATTTTTGTAATATTTTATTGAGCTCATTGTAAATAGAAAAAGGAGCTTTTGATTATAAAAAATAATTCACCTGTCCAGAAATCTAGGGGGGGGGCAATGCCTCTCCTTGCCTCCCCCCATGACAGCACGTGTTTTCAACATTAATATATATAAATTCACTTTTATAACATGAATAAAAAACAGATTTTATAATTTACAATAAAATTCCCAAAACTGTTACCACATTATGAAAATTCCCGTATAATCTCCACTTTTTCCTTATCGCTAATAATTCCCATATAAATCCCCGACATTTTTGTTTATCCCGATTGGTGGCCACTATGAAATGATTCAATAGCCATCATAAAGCTTTTAATAATGACTCCTACGTAAACTATCAATATTGTGAAAATTTAAATATAATTTATAGTTCATAAAAATAACATTATTTTATATATCTAAACTACAACTGTTTAAAAATATGGTAGTTTGATCGAACTTGTATTTGAATGGTTACAATATCATAAATCAAAATTAGATAATGCTTACTTTATAAAAAGTTTCCTTCGCTTGAGGTTGTAAGTTTTGTGAAAAATTACAGTACTCTTTTAAAAATAGAACTAAATCTCTTCGTTTAGAGTCTGGAGTTGCTTCGTCCGATAACTGATTAAACAAATCACTTAAAAACTTTTCGTCCTCCTGAAATAAAACATTGGTTTTAAATTAATTTATGAAAATTGTTTCCGATTGTTTCAAAATTCGATTTAAATTAACAACTGTGAAGTCAAAATATTTTATGAGAATGTCACTATTAAAATAAACAGTTACAACTGATGGATAATGAAATACCATCTCAAAATAATATACAAAATCAAAGCTACAAGAAGCCAGGCAATGAAAGATTGTGAGGAAACCTAAATTTTACACTATCAAAAAAGAAAACAATTAAAATAAGAACAAAATTTCTCCAATGCTCAAACAAGATATTGAAATATTAATGTTTTGAATATTACAGATATTAAACAATTGATTCCCTAAACGTTTGTTTGAACGATCCATCTGTATTATAAAGAGGGAAAAGTTCCTCTTGTATATATCAGATGAAAAAAAATGTCTATATTACCTTAACAACCCAGTTATTATAATAAAAAATCACTTCAGTCAAACAATAATTCTAACTGTAACTTACTAATTTTTCTCGACAGTATAAATTCCACTGGAAGATAATTATTTGAGAGTTCACTACGGTTGTCATTATGCTAATTTATTGTCAGCTACATTATTGCATCTGCATATCAACTGATTTCTAATCTATATCCATAAAACTTGTTTAAACTAAACCCCAAATACAGTTTATAGATCTTTAAGAAATTTTATATTCTTTTGTATTTAACCCATTGACGAAGATATCTTGTCATTAGAAAATGTGCTTAGCAAGCATATGGATGTCAGATTCTTGTAATAAAGTTTCGTTGCTTTATAAATTGCTTTAAGATTTAATTTTTTGTTTAAATTTTAGCCTCAATGTGCTATTTTCTCCATGCTTTTAGATAAGTGCATGTAACATATTTTTTATGTCTAGCCAATTGTTTAGTAAAAAAATTTAGATCCCATGATAACTTGTGACTAATTCACTCGTCCTATTACATCGCTAGGATTGTGAGATATTTCCAATGGGTTAAATATACTATAAATAATTAAATAAGCCATACTCAGACTAATAATTTAAAATTGTAGATTAACTAAATTCTGAGTATTATAAGCTCTTGCAGGCTTCATCAAATTTATCTGAAGTATTATTAAATTTAAAATTGTGAAATTTTTACTTGCTTAGCAGGGGATTTTAAAGATGGAAAATCACTATTTTTAACATTTCTAAAGGGTTTTTATTATTATATCAAATTTTAACTTTGTACTTTATGTAATAAGACTTTTGATATTAACGTATTAGGTCTTATTTATACATAATAAACATTAATAATTAATCTCATTAAATAATTTCATTTATCACAACGCTGCAACTGTCACCTCTTGGTGATAAGCCACTCAAGTCCTTGACTAATGTCAATTGACATTATAATAGAAATTAACAGTTTTCAACATTAAGTAAAGAATATGTTAAAGAATGTGTTATCCTAAATCATGTATAGTAGATAATTACCTGTATTAAATTAACAATTTCAACCTTATTAAAAAAAATAAAACTAGACAAAGTAGACAGCATGTTGTCTTCAAATACTGAAGGTGTTGGTAAAACTACATCTTGAATATACTGCACCCGATAGGTTTGGTGGATTTTTGCCAGCAACTCCGAATTACTGATAGGAATTACTTCTTTAAATCTGAAACAAATATTGAAATAACTCAAGATTTTAGTTTGAAACCTACAATAGCAAAACAATGCAATGATATGGGCTTAATAAAACCTAACATATTTTTAATATTAACTTGGTGACTATCAAAACCTGACTGTCCTTTATTTAGTGATTTGTAAA
This sequence comes from Prosapia bicincta, assembly GCA_036971475.1. NCBI lineage: Eukaryota > Metazoa > Arthropoda > Insecta > Hemiptera > Cercopidae > Prosapia > Prosapia bicincta. Next base: position 19,650,956 of record JBAIZL010000007.1, on the reverse strand, counting down.
ATGTTCATGTACTTATTTATTTTTATAATCTTTATTGAATTAATTGTATAAAAGGTTTTCATTAGTTATTTATTTCTTAATATCTAAACAAAATACGGCCTGTGTATTTATTTATTACAATAGTTATTGATTTTTTTAAAAATGTGCTTTTTTTTTAAAAATTTCATCTTCACTATAATCATTTTTACACTCATTTATATTACCATAATTAAGATGTTGACTATAAATTATAAATGCAAATCGACAATGAACAAACAATTCATCAAACACCAATCCATAATGACCTTTTAAATAACCCCACTGATATAATCAAACAAAACACTATATTGCTTTACAATAAATACTGTAGCTATCTTGAAAAAAAGTGTTTCAAAATGTAGCTGTATCAACCAATATCTGTGTTATTTAGCAGTACTTGGAAAAAAAATGTTGTTGTGATGCAGTAGAGCGATGCTGAAGGGACCAATGAAAACATTCGAAATAAGTAAGGTGGAAAATACCCTTTCAGTCAAAATAGTTCAGCTTTTTTTTCTCTACATCGACCGTTTTCAAGTATCTTGTCACTGATCTATTATACATTATAATTTGAATAAGCAATAAACGTAGCCATATTGGATTTATAAAACTTATAATTATTAGCAGTTAACCCATTGTGGATCTAATTAAATGTGCGTCGCGGACACTAACGAGTACGAATTAATTTCCTGTGTCAATTAAGTTGTATTTAACTACAAAAAAATTCTCACTTATGAAGCCCTAAATATTATTTTTAATATTATTCGGGTACACTTTATATTACGGGTATTCCACTATTATGGTTCATTTTGTATGTAAACAAGAATACATCAACTATAAAAATATTTATAATACTGACCACATAGCCTACCTAGAATGGAAGCTGTTGCCATTCAGAATGCTTACGAGCAATGTCTATCTGCAAGCCCACCTATATAAAATAGGATTAGCCGCCTCAGATATTTGCCCTCTGTGCAACTGCCAAAAGATATATGCCCGAAATCTTCGGAATTGCACAGCGTTGCAAGACGTGGAAGACCGAAGCCAGCATTGTCTGTAGGATGTCAGCTAGGAGGAGAATGGCAGAAATGCCAAGATCTGGCATTGGCTAAAGTAAAAAGTAAGTACAATACTGACCGACCCTGAGTAAAATCTATACTGAGCTTCTCACTCCAGTTGACAAAAAAAAAAAACTTCAGAGGCCATCTATCATGTTTAGATGTCTGACAGAAAGTCAATGGGGTCATAAATATATGTCTTTATTTATACTGTAAATATCGAGAGTTTAAATTATTCCTTATAATGCACAGACGTCTAGTCTTGTGCGTGACATATAAGAAAATAAACTCTTACCAATAACAATGAGTGAACAGAGCGATGATCGATAACTAATTCTCCTGATACCGCTTACACGCTATATCCTGTGATCTGAATGGAGAGAATTCTTGGATGACTAGTGCATTTGAAATTCAAACCCATATCCAAACTAATAACTTCCAATTAAAAAAGCTGAAATTCGGATTACCCATAATTTGTTTACACTGATAGCATATAAAGTTCAAGGAACTAATCCAAAATTTAGAATTATCGGCAATTTGAATTAAACACGTTGGAATTATTCAAGTTCTACTGTATATTCTACCTCACTAGAACTATAATCAATAAATGAATACAAAGCCCACAGTTAACAATCTTTATAGAGATCAATTCGTTTCAGATAGAATACATACACAACTTTGTGATCTATGAAGAAAAACTGGCCTGATGATTACAATTTAGTTTCTGAAATTACACATTCAAGACAGTAAATAAATTTGCTTAAAACCCAAATCAACCCTCTTTTTATCTTAAAAATAAAATAGAGTTAAAACTATTTTTATTATGTGTTTTTTATAGTAAAGAGCAAATTTTACTTACTTTGACATGGTTTTTAGATAATGCCTGTGCCTTTTTGGCTGGGGTAAGTTTGGGTCATATTCCAGACAACCGACCACATCAAATATTGCATCATCTGTAAAAACAATACATTACATTTGTGTTCATACATATCAAGTATAAATACCTTTAAATTAACTCACATTTTAACAAAAAGCCTGTCTGTTGGGAAAAATCTATCTGAGCTAACAAAATATTTGATAAACAAGTGTTTAAATATACACAAGCATTGTATTAACACGCATTTTAAATCTCTATGCAGTTTGAAACATAGGGAGATGTGCAGGTACAACAATATCAGGGCTAACAAACAATAGTCCATATGTTGTTGTTTTGTCCTTAACACACTCAGCACAACGGCGATATTGGTAATCTCATCAAACTACTGTTTGTTTCTTGTTAACTTCCACCTCTACTCCCCCCTATACAATAAAAAAGACAGAGAAAAAAAGAAAATTTACATACAAAACTAAAAACCCTACTACTAAAATATACTACATACTAAAATAAGCACTCAACGTTTAACTCGGAATGTTTGTTTCTGTTTGTGCCATGTGTTTCACAAAGCCATAGAGATCAATAATGTAAATGGAGACATAGATAATGCATATGTCACGTCTGAGACTATTTATAGCCGAGATTAGCTGACATTTGTTTACTACAATTTTATGATGACACATTAGGTTTTCGGGTGTCCAAGCATTTTGTCAATGACTCATATTTACAATAGTCTGTTCCCACCTCGAGTTGGTTCATTCACTTTAATAGGACAGTTATCGTTTATTCTAGCGTTAGTTCAGAAAGCTTAGTTTATTTTTATGATCGTTGTTTTTACCGGGTATTTTGCTGCGTTAAGTGGTTCAAACTAAAAAAAACATTAAAATATATAAGTTAAACCAAATTAAATTTCTTCATAAAACTCCCTGAAGCATTGTTTCAGTTGAAGCATCAAAAGTTGACTTGAGATGGTCGGATTTAAAAACAACTCAGGCACAATGTTCTCCAAACTCTTCTGAAGTAACAACGTAAAAATCAAACCTTTATACAAACACGCATGGACATTACAGAAGTTTCAATTAGCCTGGGATTAAGCGTGCCGCTTAATTACGCTCTCAGTGCCCCGTAAGGGAACCCAGAGCGTACCAGTACGATAGCCATGCTGAACGTGTTAAAGAAGTACCAAATGTTTTGTCTTGAAAAGTAGGAAAAGAAAATAATATTTCATTGAACACTTTCTGACAGTCCCAAAAGGATATTTTGGCAGTTCCAAATATCAGAAATACTCCTTACTTGTGTTGTTATGATAACACTATAAACACAGACTAACAATTTTAAAAAAATGATGAAACAGATAGAAAGAAATGCAATTATACATTATTTAAAGCTTGCAAATAGATGTTTTAAGTGACTGATAAAAGTTTTTGTTAAATTGTCTAATACTTCTGTATTCTGGGAGGTTTTATATGATTGTCTGCTGTTCCTTATAGTTTTTTTTTGTAAATAGTTTGTATTTTTTTATTGTAACTCATTTAATTCAGATTAGATTTTTTTTCTTTTTTCAGTTAATAGGACAAGAGTGTCACAGAAGAAATTTATTTGGTGTGGGGGGATAACTTGTACCCATATTCCACTGACCAATCTAGAAGCTCTCAACTTTCAAAACAGAAAGAAATATCTAATACGAAATCATCATTAAATAAAAGAAATACCTCTTTATATATAAAGCTATTTTTAGATGTGGGAGATGGGTACAATGTAACTCAATAAATAAATACTACATTTCTAGAAATGAATGAATAGGGAAAACAAACTAACTAAAAATATGGAGAAAGGGGGTTTTGTGAATAAGTGAAACAAACATAATGGTGTACTCCGCTTTAAAAAAAACATACCATTATGAGCTTTAAATATTCCGTAGAAAATAATTTTCTAAATATATTATGGACAAACACTAAAAAATAATTAATATTTCAACAGTATGGACAGTTAGAAATTGATTAAATTCCTATTTATTGAATTATATCAGTACTGTATATGAGGGTGCTACATGGGTCAGAGTTCAAAAGGCCTGCTATTACAGTATTTCACAAGACTGTCAGGAGGAATGCATAGTAATTGTTTTGTTAGTATTTAAATTCATATATTGTACAAAATAAACCAGACATATATTGTACAAAATAAACCAGACATATATTGTACAAAATAAACCAGACATATATTGTACAAAATAAACCATATTCTAAAAAAAAATTCAAAGTCTAATGTCAATACATTGTTTAAAGATATAAATTTTGCATTCAAGAATAAATAAATATAGAAAAAGCAATGCAACTTATTCAGATAAAAGGCATATTTGGGTGATATACAGAAATATAGAAGAGGGAGGCTATTGTTATACTACCTTAACATGTTCAGCACCTCTAGCGTTCCGGCACGCTCTGGGTTTCCTTACGAGGCACAGAGAGCGTGCCGATGCGCACCCAGCTTATTTTCTTACATACGGCGAGCTCACTCCCAGGCTAATTGAAACTTCTCTAGTGTCGATACGTGTTTATATAAAGCTTTGATTTTTACGTCAGTGCTTCAGAAGAGTTAGGAGAACATTGTGCCCGAGTCGTTTTTAAATCCGACCATCCCAAGTTAACTTTTGATGTTTCAAATGAAATAATGCTTCAGGGAGTTTTATGAACAGATTTAATTTGGTTTAACTTTTATATTTTAATGGTTTTTTTAGTTTAAACCATTTAATGCGGCAAAAACAACGATCATAAAAATTAACTAGGTGTTCTGAACTAACGCAAGAATAAACGATAACTGTCCTATTAGAGTGAATGAACCAACTCGAGGTGGGAACAGACTATTGTAAATATGAGTCATTGACAAAATGCTTGGACGTCCTAAAACCTAATGTGTCAACATAAGATAGTAGTAAACAAATGTCAGCTAATTTCGGCTATAAATAGTCTCAGGCTTGACATATGTATTATCTATGTCTCCGTTTACATTATCGATCTCTATAGCTTTGTGAAACACCTGGCACAAATAGAAATAAACATTCCGAGTTAAAAGCTGAGTGCTTATTTTAGTAGGGTCTTTAGTTTTGTATGTAAATTTTTTTTCTCTGTCTTTTTTTTAATTGTGACCCGATAAATAAAACAATATTTTAGTGTCTAATACACTGTTCTGATGTCCCCAATAAGCATGTGTATGTTAGAAATAAAATTATTGTGATGAAAACAATGGGCTCGATAATTAGATGCTACGACAAGCTATGCAATCAGCATAGCGTTCCACTGCCGTCAGACGTGGAAGTTAATGAAAAACAGACAGTAGTTTGATGAAATCACCAATATCGCCGCCGTGCTGAAAGTGTTAATAAACAGTATAGTAAAACCTGGCCATAGAATGAAAAACATATGGGTGAATAAAAGATTGGATTTGAATAGGGGTAAACAGTAGGACTTGATTATCCACATAGAAGATGTAAACTTTATCACTCTTCAAGTGAAAGGGGTTTATGGATCACAAAATAAACCTTTCAAATACTTTAATGATGATGTAGCTTTGAGGGAAATTTATTAAAGGTATCAAAAATGTGTTTAATTATACAACTTATTCTACTAACAAAGGGTTTTGATTTATCTTCTACTAACATCAAAACATTTAGTGGGACATCTCTTTTACAATAATATTTCTTTCATTTGTTCTCAACCTTTTTTTGTTATGTCATCTTTGAATTGAAAAATATGAACAATAAAACTTGGATTCTAATAGTGAATTACCAAAATATTTTGAAGTTGGCAGTAAGTTTGCTTTGAATGACTATTATTCGATCATTAAATAGTTCATGTCCAAAAACAAACATTTATATCTACAGATATGGATGTTCAAGTCTGTATTCTTACAGTACTATCCAAAATAGAAAGAATCATAATCATTAACTATGTCTTAAATTGATTACATCAATAAATGGTAAAGCAGCTCTTTATCTACTATCCTAATCTTTTTTGTTCATAGAAAAATCAGATTTTAATCTTACTACACGCCTGTATGGATGATTTATTTTATTAACCCCATTCTAATGTTGGTTTGCTTAGAGCTTTAATACACTTTTTGCAATTTATTTTATCATTCTGACAACATTTTATCATAAACATTTTTTCCTTATGACATAACATCCTTGTAGTATATAGTGTCAGAACTCTTAAGGAATAGTAAAAATTAATGAAGGTAAACCTCATATCTTCAGACAAACACATAATCCACAATAGAAAACATTTTTTCATTTACAAATATAAGAACAGGAGAATTGATTTCACTCATTATTATAATTTAACAGTTGAATTATTATTAAATCAACAATTTAACAGTGAGTTATCATTTTTCTTCACAGTCACAGCATATTACATGATTTCAAATTAAAAATTGGTTTTGTAAAAGTGCAATAACTTAGAATTAGATCAAGATATATTTGTAATTATTATTTTAACTACATTTTTATAAAATTTTACAAACATGCTAGGGAAAATACTAGCTTCTCATATTTCTTTATACAACCACGTTGGAGATTATAGTTTTTTTTTATAAATACTTACCTCCAAACATAACCTCAAATAAAGCATTTTTGTTCAAAAGGAAAATGTTCTTAAACACTTCATACAGATAATGGAGTCCTTCAGAATTTTCTAAATCTTCACACATGTGAAATAGGTTTAGCAACTTTCGTATATAACTTTCATTTTCAATTGCGGTAGCTAATTTATCTTTTCGTACAGGCGACGAAAGACAACTGGCAATCAACTCGTTTATCTCTTCCAAGCGACTTAGTTCACAAGGTGGCAATTCAATAGACGGAGCGGACTCAGACATGTCATCGAACCTCTCGTCTTCCGACTCTTCCACAACATCTTGCGTAATATCCACAGAAGGATCCTTTCCTTGAACCTAAAATCAGTTAAAATTGAATAATGAATAATACACTTGCCAAATTTAATAATCTAAATCAAATTTATCCAGCAAGGATTTTAATTTTTTTTTCTGAAAATGATAAAAATCACTCTTGTATTTGTTAGCGGCCACATTTTCACTAAGTAGAGTTCAATATTTCAACTACATTCTGAAGAATCACTTTTGTCAAAAACTTATAAGCTAATACTTTTTTTTCTAACATGTTTTTAAACATAAGTTAGAATTTCTGAAAATTTCTATTTCTATTTAAGTACAAACCTGGCAGATTTTCTCCCATATTTCATCACATCCTGTCTTCTCCTGGAAGCTAAGGGCCAAATCAAAGTTATCTCCTTCTGACCAAACAATGAGCGTGTCCTAAACAACAGATGCATTTAATAGATGTGAGAGCTAAATGAACATCTTATACCAGAGTTTTCAAGTGTTTGTAACTTGAAATTCTTAATATACTTATCTTCATTTCTGTTAGCAATACTTGAATGTATTTGAGTACATGTTTCTGCCTTTCTTACAATATTTTCCTCTATGGGCGCGTTTCGGAATGATTCCGTTTTCACAACTATTAAGTACAATTTAAGTTTTGAAAACAGTAATTCTGAAACGCGTCAACAGAGGAAACTATTGTAATGTTACAAAGGCAGAAACATGTACTCAAATATATGAGAAATAATGTTTTTTATAGTATGCTACTACAATTTGCATCACTATAATCACAAAATCTATAATCTATAAAAACCACACAATTTATTATTATAAAACCTTTTCAAATAACCTTCAAGTAGCAAACAAAATATTCAAATTTAAAATATATTTTTTATAATGCACTTAGGTTTACTAGCTTTGTACTGTACCATAAATTAAAATTCTGATTATCCTAAATATACATATCTCAAAAATACAGAAAACGAGATAACACTAATGCAGATATTGAAAAAAATACCAAATTGCTTATAATAAAACCAAAGCCTAAATAGCATTCAAACAATTTATCATGCAAATGATGCTTGATCATTAATATAAAGTATTATTTCCTGAATTATTATGTGAAGTTGATTCCGGTTAATTAGATTACCAGTTTATCAGACTAAAGTTTTTTAAACAAAAATTAATGAGTTATATAGAAAAACTTTTGTTAAGCAAATTTGTAATAATTTCAGCATTAACATTTTAAGAGATCTGTAAGTCCATGAAATATTTGGCTATATTAACCTTTCCCGTGTTTAGGTTATAGTCTAAATCACTGTTTTCGCTTCATTTCACTGTTTCCAATCCTTATCTCATTGCTGCCTGGATGGAAGTTATAAGTCAAGACAAATTAATAATCCATATTATATAGACTCCAGATTTCCATCATTATTTTCGTCCTTGTTTGTTTCCTTCAAAAGAGTGTATTTTTATGTATCATGTACCAGACTGGACGTCTGTGATAAAAGATCTTTCATTATAAAAGAGAACACTTTGTTACCAGTCAGCAGTGTTCCCATGATTACAATCAGGGTGTCTAGTAAAATAGCTTGAAGAAATTCCCTGAGTTTTCCCTGACTTTTCCAGGGTGTCTAGTAAAATAGCTTGAAGAAATTCCCTAAGTTTTCCCTGACTTTTCCTCTTTTAGATGTCTATAGAAAGCCCAGTTTACATTGATATCTGAAGGATCTTGGATAAATCCAGACTTTGAAGAACGAATTGAGTAACTCTTTTGCTTTTGTGTCTGTAAGGAACACAGAACCAAAATATCGAGCTTTCACTTCATCCGTCTCTGCATCCCAATACTTAACACTCAAATCCATTTGGGCTCTTTGTGATATTTTGTTTAAACTTTCATCAAAGCCAATTACATAGTTAGAATTTGAATTTAATGATGTCAGTAACAGGTCTTTAATATAATTTGATAAACCGATTACAACACTATAGGAAATGTTATCTTTCCCCAATCTCATGTTCTGTGCAATGGTGCTATCAGGGAACATCCTTAGAAAGAGGCACACTACCTTCTGCATTGCGTAAAGAAGTGTTGCATTACTAAATTCACGCACCATATAATCTCTGCTTCAGTCACTTTATCTTTTAGTTTATATTTATCCTAAGGAAGGAGGGGAGGTAATGACGACATCTGCATGACGCGCTTGCCCGCTACGGCAATGAAAACTGGAACCTTCCATGTTGAAATAAACAGTGTAAAAATAATCACCGTCAAATAAAACACATACTATCACGAGTCTAGACAAATAGCTGGCTACGAATGTTTACACAGCGTTCTGTTTGGTCAGAAACAGTCTGAGTTATCTGTTATCCCCACCTGTCCATATGATAACAGAACCACTGCGCACCCCAAGGCCACGGTCCAGGCTAAAACCTCCCAGCTGTACCAACTCGACACGTTTAATATTTATTGAAGTCCTGAAGTCATAGCATTGGGCTTATCAAATAAATAATGGGCATCTAAATAAAGAAGTGTTATTTCCTGACTGCCCTGCCCCTAAACCGCTGGCTTACAATACCAAATATTCGAGAGCAATGGCCACTAGTTTTGTTTCTAATCAAAATAAATATTTTCCTGATTTTTTAAAATTTTCCCTGACTTTTCCCTGAATTTTCCAGAATCTTAAAATTCCCTGACTTTTCCAGGTTTTCCCTGTCACTAGACACCCTGTACAATGTGGTGTTCCTGAGATTACATTGCCAGACGTTTCCGCATAAAATTGGTTTTGTTTTTAGTTATTTTTCTCTTATTTTTTTGTACTCTTATTTCTTCTATTGACTTACAACTTTGTAACTTTAATTATTTTTCCACTTAGTACCCTGACCTCATTTATTTATTGATCTTTCCCCCCACTAGGGCTGGTATGCCCTTGTTTTCCTTACTATTTGAACTAGCCGCACCTACTAAAACTAAGAGGTTTTTTGCTCTCCTAGAAACCTGCAGCATAGATAGATGAATATTTATAGTCCTCATAAGTTCTCATTTTATGAGATGTTTTAGATATGATGAATAGACCTATTAAGATCAGATTTTATGCCAAGTGGACTCTTTTCCTCAGTTTAGTTGGTACTCGGTGTCAGTCAGCAACTGATTTTTCTTGTGTCAATATAGAAAAACTACGGCCATCCAAGGTTGATCATTAGTTGGAGCGAGTTGAAGATAATTTTTATTACACTGTACATAAACAATATTGGTTTCAAGAATTGTATCTTCTACTTGGAAGGTTTTTTTTTAACAGCCTTGTTTAGAAAACATCTGAATGGAAACCAATAATAATAGCTGATATTTGTTATATCATGAAAGATCAAAACTGAGCAAAAGATAAAATACAAAACTATATTATATAATTGATTAACATTTTTTAGTCCTCACTGAACATTTTTAGTAAGGAACAATGAACTGCTTGTATTATACATTATGATAACATAGTGCACTAACATTTAATAAGTATACATTTTTACAATAGGCATTATAAGTCAGTGGGTCAGCAATGAAACCTGTCTCAAGACATGTACGAGGTCTGTTCAATAAATACGCGAACTGTTTGAATTAAACGGCTCAAGTTAGTTTCAGAGGAATCCGCTTGGTATCGCTAGGTTCGTATAAATTAGCTGATTAAAACGTGGTATTTCAGTCGCAGACATCTTCATTTGTTGACGAGTTACACGCAGTTTAGTAAAGAGTGTTTTTTTTGTTTGTCGGATTGTAAAATGGACAGCCTGAAGGAGCAACAAATCGCTCTGAAATTTTGTGTAAAACTAGGGAAATCTGCAACAGAAACACTTGCCATGCTTAGCACGGCCTACGGCGATGTTGCCATGAAGCGTACTGCACGTTTCAAGTGGCATGAACGTTTCAAGGGTGGCCGACAGTCAATTGATGATGATGAGCATCCTGGAAATCCTTCAACGTCAACTGACGACCCACACATTGACAAAATCAATACCCTGGTGTGCGATAAATCGACGTCTGACCATTAGGGAGCTTTCCGAAGATTGTGGGATATCAGTTGGATCTTGTTACGAGATTTTGACCGAAAAATTGAAGATGCGCCGAGTCGCTATAAAATTTATGCCACGCCTGATGACCGATGACCAAAAAGCCAATCACATCCGGGTTTGTCGGAGATCTTGATCGTTCAAATGAAGATGAGAACTTTTTGTCAAGAATTATAACTAGTGATGAATAATGGGTGTATTGTTACGACATTAAAACGAAGGTCCAATCATCCCAATGGGTGAGTCAAACGTCCCCAAGACCCAAAAAAGCTCGCCAAGTTCGGTCGAATGTGAAGGTGATGCTGACAGTTTTTTTTTGATGCTAAGGGTGTTATTCACTACGAGTACCACCCTGAAGGCTCTACAGTCAACCAGAATACCTACATTGAAGTACTGAAACGTCTGAGGGACGCCGTCCGACGCAAAAGGCCAGAACTGTGGAGAAGTGATAACTGGTTTTTCCATCACGACAACGCTCCAGCTCACTCAGCACTCAAAACTCGTGAGTTTTTGGCCAAACACTCTATCACTGTTCTTCCCCCCCCCCTACTCACCTGATCTTGCTCCTTGTGACTTTTCCTTATTCCCAAAACTCAAAACCCTCCAAGGAAGAAGATTTGAAACGATTTCGGAGATTAAGGTAAATGCGACGAAGGAGCTGAACGCCATCACAAAAGAAGCGTACCAGGACTGTTTTAACAAATAAAAACACCGTTGGGATAAGTGTGTGCGTTGGGGAGGAGAGTACTTTGAAGGAGACACCAAGCGGATTCTCCTGAAACTAACTTGAGCCGTGAAATTCAAACAGTCCTCGTATTTTTTGAACAGACCTCGTACATTTTTACGATGAAACCTGTCTCAGGACATGTATATCTAAACTCTAATAAGTTAATTATTGTAAAAAAGCTAAATCAGGTCATTCTATACGACCAAGTCTACTTTCCTAGATTAGGGCATTTATATTCACTTTGAGCAAAAACGTTAAGCTTCTTTGACTTTCCAAGAATTTCATCATTTAGGAAATCATTTTCTTACATGAAATAAAATTTTTTTTAAAGCATTAAACGACCATTTTTAAATATTAAATAACCATACCTGTTGCTTCTGATAAGCAGTGTCTGGTTGAATTTTTGATTCAAGGAGCAAAGAGCCTGTAAATAAAAATGTGGGTATTAATTCAAATAAATCAACACAGCTCAATTCTTACTTGTAAAGCATTAAATATTACATTTTTTTATACATATGCAATTTTGACACTGCTGTCAACACTAAATTATTTATACAACACTATATATTTTCCTTGTTTCTGATAAATTTCTATATCCTCTATTAAATGTTTTTAGGAAAATCATTGGTGTCTTAATAGCAAAACTGAAAAGTTGATTTTTTTATAAAATCAATTTTTAAAGTTATATCCATTTATAAAAATCTCCATTATAAACTGATCAATTGAAAGAAACTATTGAATTAACTCCAAAAAAAAAGATATTATAATATACTTTACAGCAATTAAAACATTTTATTGTCCCATGACACTTTTAAATTTCATCTTAATAAATTAACTGTTAAAATTATAATTACAGTAAGTTTATGAAAAACTTACTAAGACAAGATGTGTTCAATTTCACAAAACCATCTTTTAAAAGTGTCAAAGTTTTGAAATGGGAAGCATTGTTCAACTGGATAGAAATTAATTTAAAGTGTAGTTTCCAGAAAGAGGTCAAAAAGCCTTTACGGTTCATATTGGAATTGTTTACATAATGTTTTTATTTTCTGTGTTGGCTCTATTGTGTTGAGTAAAAAATGAGTTAATTTTGTTGAAGTATTACAGCTCTAGGTTGTGGTTGATATGTGTGTAATTGCGGTCTGTTCCCTTCATTCGTTATCAAAGAATCAGTGTCATATTTAACCATTTTAAGACCATAAGACGATATATCAGCTGTCTGATTTTCAATAGAAAAAGACATATATCAGTTTGGAAATTCAAACCCTTGTAGTTTTCCGTAAAACTAGCAGATCAAGTTATAATTACAACTAAATGAAAGCTTATTCCGAGTAGAACAGAATTGTTCTTTTCCCACACAGATTCCAAGAAATACTGCGATGAATGAGAATGATTTTTAGACAGCTGCAAGCACCCTTACTGCAGTTTAAAAGTAGCCCTTTGCGCTGCTTTGTTTCTGTTGTTCAAGTCGTCTCTTCTGTTGTGTATTACGGTGATCAAGTCTACAGTTTCTTTATACATTTTGTATTTATTTACTCCAAGAATATCTTTCAACTTATTTAGTATTATTTCCAACAATTTCTAATTCGTTATCTAATTTTGGTTTACAATGCTAGTTTGTGAAAACATTTTATGAAGTACGTTATTTGTTCAAAACCGTGAACTAGAGAACGATCATGGACTGTGTGCGTAAGATGGGATAAGTGTCTTCATGGTTTCCCTTGTGAGGCACTGAGAGTGTGCCGGTGTCCTCCCCTCTTCCTTTCTGAGAGACGCCGAGCGCACCAGCACGCTCACTCCCAGTCTAGTTACAAATTCCTCTAATTTCGATAAGTATTTGGGAAAAGGTTTATTTTTACATCAGTGCTTCAAAACAGTTTAGAAAACATTATGCCTTAGTCGTTTTGAAATACGACCATCCCAATTTAACTTTTTAAGATTCAAATACTGGTCCCCTTTTTCTAGCTGACCTCTCAAGAGACTCCGACAGACATACGTAACTGAACATTTTCCTGCAATTTTCAAGACCCCTTAAGGATCAAATGGGAAAACTCGGAAAAGGTGCAGGGTTTGTTTACATAAAAACAAAAGAACTGAAACCTCTTTTTACTGCCCCTTTGCATTCATCAATGCTTCAGAGAGTTTCACTAAGAAATTTAATTTAGATTTATTTTTATATTTTAATGTTTGTTTAGTTTTAAACACTAAACGCTGCACAATATCCGGTAAAAACAGGGATCATAAAAATAAACTAAGCTTTCTGAATTAACGCAAAAATAAAATATAACTGTCTATTAGAGTGAATGAACTGACTCGAAGTGGGAACGGACTACTGTAAATAAGAGACAATGACAAAATGCTTGGACAAACAAAAAACCAAATGTGTCATCATAAGATTTTAGTAAACAAGTATCAACTAATCTCGGCTGTAAATCGTCTAGAACGTGACAAGCATTATATATGCTTGGGTTTACATTATTGGTATAACACTTTGTGAAACAAATGACACAAGCAGAAACAAACATTCTGAGTTAAAAATTGAGTGGTTAATTTTAATATGTAGTATATTTTAGTAGTAGGTACTTTGGATTTGTATGTAAATTATCTTTTCTTTCACGTCTTTTTTATTAAGTTTTAATATTTGTCAAATAGTATTTTATCATTTGTATTAGAAAATATTTTATGTAAATTTTCTTTCTTTTTTATTGCGACTTGCAAAATAAAACCATTTTTTATGTCTAATAGTTTTGATATCCCCAATAATCGTATATATGGTAAAGATAAAATTATTGAGGTGAAAACAATGGACACGAAAATTAGATGTAATGACAAGCTATGCAACCCGCATAGCATTTCAATAACTCCACTGCCAGGAACGCCAAGCTCACCGGCACGCTCCTGATTTTGTGTTTAGATAATGCCGTCAAATGAGGACGTTATTAAAAAAGTCAGTAGTTTGATGAGATTTGCAATATGGCCACCGTGCTGAATGTGTTTAATAAAATGTGTCAAAAAACACTCATAAAAACCTTATCTCATTAATACCAATTATCTATCCTCTTGAAATATATATACGTTGATGTTCCGATCATTTAAAATTACAATTTCTTAATAAAGTAAAAACACAGGCATGACTAATTTAAAAATAACAATGGACATTACAAAGAAACCATAAAAGATTACCAAAACTGATTTAGATGACTAGAAAATTAATACTAGGTCATCTTTCAATCTCACAGTGAATGCTATATGTATATCTGTGAAATAACCTTTGAGCTTAGCATGATCAAAAACATTTTGCCTTCGTAAGGTTTTCATTAATTTATTTAAATTATAATTTCTAATAATTAATTTGTTGAGTTTAAACGTAGTAGCAGTTACATGTTTTACTACATAATATTTTTTAAATAAACAGAATATGCAGTAATCGTTTGATCCCTTTTTATATTAATCTGCAAATTTATCTACAATAATGGAAATTTAATAGGACGAGGATTAACAGTTATAAGTAAATATATACAAAACATTAAATGTCCTAGGTGAGGGTTTAGAATAAACATTCTACTTAAAACTTTTACTTACCATCTGCTTCAGCCCGAACAAGAAGTGAAGTCCCTTTGAGACGGTCAACATAATTGGATGAAACATGTCCTGTTCCTCTATCATCCCACTGTCTATCTGCATTTAGAGCATACAGTTTGACTCGCCTCCGTGTGTCCGTCATGGCCACACTTTGCCTACCCAAACACCTCAACCCTATTTCCCTTCTCTAATCTTACATCTGTAACAAAGTAAATTTTTTAATCAGAAAAATTTAGATATTCAAATTTAGACTATTTTATACATTCAATATATGATGTTTTAATATATAATCTTTTGATAACAAAATTTGTCTAAATAAACATTTGAAAAATATTTCAACAAAGTGTCTAGATACAATGATCAAGACCTAAATATTTGTTTCAAGTTTAAAGCTGGTGTTTCATAATTAAAGTCAATATTGATTATAAATGATTTTATCATTGCAATAACCAAATATTAATATTTTTCCAATTTAATATAATTCATGATTTAAAAACATATCTAGACTATAATGTAATACAAGACACCGTTTAAAAGACTGTTCTACTATTTGAAACAGCGTTAAAAACAAAAATACTGTATTTAAAAGTATTGTTGTATTTGGATCTATAGCTTATAATAGGTCAGTTTACATTTTTTGCAAAATAATAACTATGAAAGTTATTCATTATAAGCTCTATATAGTAATTTTGGTAATACAACAAATCATTCGTTATTAAATTATATTTGGTAATTGCTGGAAAACACTTTTTACGAACAAAATTATTTACGGGAGAATAAAACGTTATAATAAATGACCTTCAGAAGGTCATTGTTTTGTAACCTTTTAATCATATTAACTTTGTTAGTGAAATCTACATAAAGGTTGTGTAACTAACTTAATTTGTAGCTAAGGATTTATAATTGAGTATTAATTATAATTATGCTACTTTGATCTTCACTGCTTTTGTTTCAAAATTTACTTAAAATAACAAAAATGACAAATATTACCAAAGGAAATAAGATAATAACTAAGGTACTAGTTGACAAAGACGGAAATTTGATGTTTTTCATTTTTCGATAATCAAAAATACATTTCCAAAGAATGAAGTTATTTTGGTAATTGTGGGTTTTAGCGGCCACCTATGATATTTTGGAAAATTGTTCAAAACCATCAAATAAGGCAATATCCACAAGAATTTTTTTTATTGACCGAGGAAAGTTACTTTTTTCAATTTAAAGTAGGGTAAAAATTCCGTGCGGAGGCATAAGTTGTGAATGGGTGTGGAGTGATACAAATGTTTCGTGATGTCACAATGCGGAGCATTAAGTTGTGCATCGATCACAGAGTGATACAGGGACATCATACATACCTTACGTCTGTAAATACTTGAGAAACAACGTTTTGGTTTTATTTTTATGGTTTTTGCTTACGCATATTTGAATATAATTATAAAGTCTCAAGTTAGGATAAATTTTGTTTTAAATTTATACATTAATTTATACCTGGTGTGGCCGCTAAAACCCACAATTACTCTTGTTTTGAATAGCGCGAAGTCTAATACTGTTAAGATATAAAAATACGATCATACCCCAATGCATACATACTACGTCCTTATAAAATGCACCATTATTTTATTTTACCTTAAATATTATACAACTATTCTATAATCCACCAGCAAAGAACCCAGTTACGACGGGTTTGTTATTAAAAAGATTGTCAGTTTCTTAAACGCTAATGTCTATTGCAACAATCTATTATCTTATGTTAGGGAAATTGTTTTCTTTACCAAAGCTGGTAAAAATATAGACTTTCATGTAGTGCAGTGAGCACTGTAGCTACTATGCGGTCGGTTCACACTATATAAGTATTGTAATTAGCTAGCTAACATTAAAAATGTGCAAAAAAAAAGTTAATATTAGTATTCTACACATTGAAATGAGTAATTGAAAAAAAAAATTTTTTTGAAGAATATCATTAAGACTTGTTTACGCTATACATGCCATTACAACCTAACATTTAAAATGTGGAAAAAGTAGCTTTCCGTATTTTCCATGGAAAAAAAGTTGATACTCGAGTTAAACACATTAGAACAAGTAATTTAAAAACAAAAAATTTTTTTAAACCAACATCATTAAGACTATATTTTTACCCCAAAGCTAACCCTACCATATACATATATTTTGTAGTAATATAATTATATTTCTATTTTTTTCATTTTCATTTAGGTTACTCAAATTTAGTTTCGAAGCAAGAGATAAGTGATTTTAAATGTCAGAATCCAAAAATACTAGTTAAAACGTATATCAATTATTGTCATTAATGGAAACGACTCCACTGTTTTACAACCAAAGTCCTTGATGAAATAACTATTTCTTTACATTTTAACCTGTACTTATAAATGCGACACTGTATATCCCCTGTTTCTTGTTTACAAAATGTATATTTGAGTAAGAATTGTGAAATGAAAAAATAATGTTGAATAGTAGTTGTTAAAGTATTTTCAGATTTCTTCATAAAGAAAAAAAAACACAGTAACTCTTATATACAGTAAATCATTAGCATTCAACAAACTACCTCACTCTTATAAAGGCATTATATTTATGATTAAACCTATTTTAACGTGTCATTTTACAGATATGTTGTAATATTTTATTGTCAGTTAGCTTTGATTCATAAATATTTATCCAGTTTTGTCCAAATCTGGTACTATAAAACTGTTACATTTGTTGAATAATGAACTACTATTTATGGTTTATAATACTTAAAATTATTGGTTCCTTTTTTACAATGCACTTTGGAAATTTTGTAATGATTATAAATATCCTAGTTGCTCTGCACTTTGTCAAATATAAACAAAATGTGTGCCATGTTTCTAGTTATTCTGGTATTTCAACTTTTTTTTTCAATTTCAGGGAGCCAGATCCTGATG
The DNA here is from genome assembly GCA_036971475.1 of Prosapia bicincta. Lineage (NCBI taxonomy): Eukaryota > Metazoa > Arthropoda > Insecta > Hemiptera > Cercopidae > Prosapia > Prosapia bicincta. Next base: position 19,632,842 of record JBAIZL010000007.1, on the reverse strand, counting down.
TTTTCCACATTCTCAAAACTTTTCTACTTCACTAAACAATTATAAATATTTTTTTTTTAGTGAAAACTAGTAGTTCACGTGAAGATGGAATCAACAAATATTTTCTACTTCTTGAGTACTAATTTTAATTACATTACCAATATCAGTAGAGATAACCACTAAATGCTAAATAGTTTAATATAAAAGTTGTTCAACACTGCTTCATATAAACAATTTATTACACTTGACCTATCCTGAATAGGAATCTGATGTTTAGTACTAATATATACGTCAGATACTAACATGTTTACTACTATTATAATAAAAGGTAATTAATACTAAGTGGGCTATATATCTATATTAAGATCAGGCTAATAATATAAAATCACATTTCACTACCATAAGTGACAATTTTTTTGTAAACTCTGTGATAATGTGTATAATGTAACTAGTATAAAGTGTTTCATCGGTAATTGTTTAGTTTGCTAAACCGGGCCTATATTTTCATGAAACACCCAGAAACATGTAAAAAGGCTATTTTCATTAAAATTATTTTTTTCTGTGCCTAGAAACATTATTTTTCTTAAATTAAAGTTGGTTAAAATTTTCAGCGCGGATGTAGAAGTTGTGAATGGGCGCGGAGTAATACAATGTTTTTTTACGTCACAGTGCTGCGCATAAGGTTGTATGCATCGGCCCCGGTACGTCACACAACCTTACGTGTGTAGATATCTGAGAAACAACGTTTGGCTTAATTTTTATACATATATTTAAATATACTTATAAAGTCTACAGTTAGGATAGATTTGATTTTAAATTTATACATTACTATATTCAAATATACCTAAAAAGTGTCCAGTCAGGTTAGATTTAGTTTTAATTTTATACATTACCTAAATGGTTACATTTATACAATTAGAACCAAATCTATCCTGACTGGATACTTCATATTTTATACTTTTATTTTTTTAAATTCATTAAAATGATGCCAAAACGTAATGCTACACATTATCCAAGTGTAACGGTTAGTACATTTGTGATGTCGTGTATCCCTCCGCGAGTCAAGCTGTCTATTCACAACTGCTACATCCGCGCTGAAAATTTTACCCAACTTTAATTTAAGAAAAAATAATGTTTCTAGGCACAGAAAAAAATAATTTCAATGAAAATAGTCTTTTTACATGTTTCTGAATATTTCATGAAAATATAGGCCTGGTTTAGCAAACTAAACAATTATTGTTTCATCATATACACCAATATAATTCTAGAGTATTTTAATCATCATTTAACGTGAGTGATACATTACATTTTTATCAAAGTATAAAACTCGAATTACCAATTTATTTAATAAATTAGTCATTATTAATTTCTCAAAAATGAAAAATGTTTTGTTTAAATTATTAGATTACTATAATATATATGTAAATATTATGAAAGGTTCACTCAGTCTAAATAACTAAAAATCAACTTCTGATGCTATAGTTTATATTAGTTAGCCTGGAAATTAAGAATGAAATTAGAGCAATCAGTCTCCCCTCAGTCATACTATACAGGTAGCAAGATTTTTTTTAATTAACATCAACGAAATAAATACTTTGTGTCCATCGTTTACTTTTATTAATGCATCTTCTGGCTGTATGATATTACTCATCATAAGAATGAATCCAAGGTTAGAAACTGAGCCATGAAGAATTTGTGGGACAAATTTATACAACTAAGGGCATCATAAGTAATAATCACAACATTGGTATAACTCTTAAGATAGCCTTTAAAATATATTAGTTGTAATTAAAACTTACTGGTCTTAATCAATAAATTAAACCTATTTTACCTATGTTTTGCCCCTTGAAAGCTACCTGTAAGCTTCATAAACTCCTTAATAACAGAGCATTTACATCCAAGCAAGACAACAGTATCGAAATTAAGAAGCAAACTGTAGTAATATATATTTCTTAATGACAGAAATAGTAAGTTTTAATATCAAGAGTTAAATGTTTTCCAATGCAGGTGGGTTTGTTTAGCCTATGTTGGCCTTATTGATAGGCTACACAAAACGAAAATAATTGACACATAACAAACGCCAATAATCATTGTTTCCACTTTCGTATCCAATACACTTTAATTTTATCTTATGTTTTACACAATAAAAACAATACACATATGCACTAGAAACTGTATCACCACGTATTCCTCCCCTCAAACTGAAAATTATCTCATAAGACTCTGTTCAATAAAATTAACAGCCATATTGAATAGCAAATGCCATTGAAGGAAAAGGGGTCTACACAATTAAAATGACGGACAGTTAATAATTTCTGTGCCTTATTCACCTTTGGGAAATCCATGTTTTATATATTGTATATAAATTAGCAAAAAGATTGAAATATAAACAATATTATTATGTATTTGTGAAGAAAAAAATTTAAATCAACAGAAAAATGTATTATTTTTTTAAAAATGTAATTTTGAAAATACACAATTACCTAATGCTTTCCTTTTATTTGGATATTAGTAATATAATGATACAGTTTAAATGTATTTTTGTACACTATAGTATTTAATAATTGTATATGTTAGTTGATACTTATAAAATATTATCACCCAAGAGTGCAAATAGTGTTATATTTATTGTTGTGTTATACAAAATATTTCAAGCCTGATATTACAGTTATGATACTATTTACAATTCGCAAAAAATAATTTAAATTGAAAAATAAATACGAGAAAAACACTTCATATTGTTTGCTTTAGCAGTATAAAACATTTCTTGGTATAATATCAGTTATTGTGTATTAACCTCAGCATAAGCAGTTAATGTGTCGGCAATATTATTTAGATAGCTTTGGCAACGATGAACTACTTGGTAACTTCCCGCGTTTAATTCAAATTAGTATTTAAATAGTTTTACTTGAATATATATACGTAATTAAAATTAATGATTACCAAAAATAGAGTAAAAAAACAAACATTTGAGAAAAAAAATCCACTTTTACAGTATGGGTAAAGCTTTTTTACTTTTAAGTTCGAAACTGTAACTTATAACAAATGAATTAGCTTTTCTCTGTCAATTTTAGCTGACAAAACCCTTGTTTCATATACGAATAAAGTGTTAAGGCCGTAAGATCAAGTAAATTCAAAATAGTATTTTTATACATTATCCCATTTTTTCTTACTCATAAATCTATTTTTTACAAAATCTAGCGCAGTGTTTTAATTATACGTTTCGAATTCTTTATAGAAATTTAAGTTGACAAATGTTATTTAGTTAGGAATTGTTACCATAATTACAATTACCTAAGAAATTTATACATGAACAAAACCAAATTTATTTCAAAAAAATCTAGAAAGTATGGTTATGCCATCTAGTAGCAAGAAATAGAACCAAACCTCCCAGGATATTAGCACTACAGAGTACAAAACAATTTGCATGCTTTGAAATTTCTTCACTGTAGATTTAACCTCCGATAATACGCCACTCTTGGTTAGGCGTTAGTCTGTGCTATAACGATGGACAGATGTGTGTTATTATTGTGGATTTATTTATTTAATCGTGATTGTGTATACGTTTCTTCGCAGTTATTTGGTAAAGGGACAAATGCATTTGGTAATATTTTCAATAATTTAGTCTAATATAGATAACATAGAGTTGTACTTAGTTTAACTACAGTAAAGTGCTACTTATAATTGTAGTTTTTGTATTTAAAAAATACACCTTTTTAACTAATATTTTAATTATAGGATATTTATTTTAAGACATTATTTTTATTTTTACGAGGAAGAAATTAAAAATAATACTTATTTTAAAAAATCATACTAAAAAAAATTTATATTTTTATTTGCAAATGCTCTCGTTCCTCTACGTTAAATTTAATGTTCAGAATTAAATAAAGTAATTTACAAAATTAGCACAATGTTTCTTCGTATATGAATAAAACAAATAGATTATTTTTGCTGTAAAAATAAAAATACCGTTTTTAAATTACAATAACAATTTAACTAGGCTTACATATTATATATTTACGGTGAAACAACCAATTTATATATATATATATATATATATATATATATATATATATATATAATAAATTAAAAATATTTCAAAAACAAGAACATTTTTAATGCATATATTATTCAAAGCTTTTCGCCGATAAAACAGTACCAGCATCTTCAAGAAAATAATTATCTAACAAAATATTTTTACAAAAATTCTTGTTAACGGATTTTTAAAACAATTTATAACTATAAATTTATAATTATGATAGATGGGGGCATCTCCCATCTAGCATTAGAAACCTCTACTCCCGCGAATCCGACCTTAAACTCGTAACTCCCTCCCGGATGACTATGGCCAGGCCTGAGACGGAGGGGCTTTAGTGCCACGACCCATAGTACTAGAAAGAAATAGTTTTACTACATCTCAGAGTGGCTTGGACTGGTAACCGACACGCCCATGAAACGAGACGAGCTCCCAACCAGAAAATGCAGTTTCGATTGTTTTTCCAGAAGCACACGGGAACAGCAGAACCTTTCGAACGGCCAGGTTTCCGCACCTCAATACTCCGTCTGATTAATTCGGTCTGGGTAATGAATCGGACTTTTATTCGCTCTCGGTCAGCTTTACAAAAGGGTTGGATCATCAGACTCGGGATTTGGTCCTAGGTGGGCATAAACCCATCCCGTTAGACCTTATGAGAGCTGGAATCACTGGCTAATATTCAAGTGGGAAGACTTATGTTAAACAAATCAGGGACGTGTGTGTACGTGTGTTTGTTTGTGTGTGTGTGTGTGTGTGTGTGTGCGTGCTTGTGTGTGTGTGTGTGTGTGTGTGTGTGTGTGTGTGTGTGTGTGTGTGTGTGTGTGTGTGACGGGGTTGAGAGGGTGGGTCGCAGTCATCTCTCTGCCGACAATCTTTTGGTTTAGAACGGTGGCTGCGCTGTCTTCACATTGCCGATCGCCTTTCTAATTTTACCTTACTGCAAAACATCCAAAGTAGAGTTTTGTCGAATGATCTCAGTAAACGTTTCCCCATAACTTCATCGCACAAATACAAAACATGAAGCACATAAAAAAGACGATAGATGCGCAGCAGGTAGACTTCCCTCTTAACCCCGGGTGAGACCCGGTCAATTTCAGATACGTAATGTCACCCACACGATAACACTATTTTCATCTGTTCTTAGTTCCGGGTGGTTATGCCCTTTCCTTATACATAATCCCATGTTCCATTTCTTATCATTTATCTTACAATGATGGAAAGTAGCTGGTGGATACTTTTTACATAATCTTGTTAGAGATTATAAACCTTCGAGTTCACGACTCTCATAATTTTCTTCTATCCACAGTACAAGAGGATTATTATGTAGAGGCAGTACCGGTCTTAGGGGGGACAAGCTAAGGCGGGGTCTGAGGGCGTCGGCTGATCAGGGGCGCTGAAAGGTTTCAATAATTATAGGATATTTCTTCGAAAGATATTTGTAGGAGCTAAATAAATTAAGCGAAAATTTACGTGCAATAGGGAGTAAGTATGAAAAAAATTCGGTTTTATTTATTTCATAAGGCAAAACTTTATTCTTAATTGAAAATTTTTTTAAATTCTATATAAAAATTTGAAACATGGCCCGTTTTTTTAAAAATTTGTTTGAGATCTAATAATTTTTTTTAGAGTTTATTGCATCCTGTGATTAGACTCGCATCAGATCCAATGAGAGAAAAACGAACAGATTGCGAGATTTTTGTTTCATTCGAAGCTCCGAACTGTAACTCAGCGGTTTTAAACTGTTAGGAAATCTGTAACAATCTGCCTCCGTTATAACTCTGACGATATTTACAGTTGCATCTGTCCTATTTCTAATTATAATTCAAAAATTTTAACCTTTGTTGAATATGCCATTATTGTGACAAAACAATTAAGATGTAGGTTTTAATCTGTGACAAAATACAGTAATATTCTCTTATACAGAAGTATCGGCGAAAAAGAATACATACAAGAATAATGTATAATGCAGTATTATTATATGTTTAATAATCAGAAAACATATTATATCATAGTGAACTATGCATTTCTTTCTTTCGTTGAATATAGGACGCTAACGTTCGTTCACTATTAAAAGGATCGATATAAATCAATTAATACCTACAGTTTACATACATTATTTTTCTTTTACACCAAATGTCTCTGACAGTTTCTACGATTGTGTTGAAAAAATGCAAGACAACGATAGCCTGATTAAAATTTCCAACAATAATTTTTACGATCAATAATCTTATACTTTAATCTCTTGATCTGACAATGCTAAAATAGAACTTTGAAACACTCATGCTTTTGTCCAACCTTATAGGCCTGCTTACTCGAAAACTGTCACTAAGAGATTTCAGTTAGAGTACATTCCATTTAATAGTGTCGATATTTATTTACAAATGAATATTATTTAGGAAATATACGAAATACTAATATAATAGTCCTGTATTAAAAAAAAATATCTGATCTATCGCTATAAATTTACTTCTCATGGCAACAAACAGAGAATGTTGACAATGAAATATAAACACACGCATAACAATCACCATAAGCCTAACAATGAATTTATAGCAGAAATAAAATTAAAAAGGTATTTACTCTCCATAGGCAGAGAGCACGGAGCTGCTTTGTTTTAGGCGAAAACTTTTTTCCATCAAAAACCTTTATTCTCAAGGACAAGAGATGCATATATTATTTTAAGTAGAATTTTAGAGGCCAAAAGAGAATATTGGCATTCATTCAATAAGTATGGCGTTTTAATTAGGTAACTTTAAATATATTTGTAAATAAATTTACGATTTTACATTTGCCAAAATAGAAGTTCAAGAGAAATCAAGTTTTGAATTAACATAGAATCACTCTAATGCACATTAATGGAAAACTACACTTCATCTCGACCTTCCGTGAGATAGCGGCTGTATCAAAATGCAGTAGCAATATATAAAAGGCAATAAATGTTTGAAGCGAAATTGTTTATTTACACTCGGCTATTAAAGAATCTAAACGAAAAAAATTGTTGTACCTCTCTTTAAAGTTTATGTGCTAAATTATTATTATTTCAACAGGAGTTAATAAAAACAGTAGCACATTAAAATCATCTGTTTGGAAACGCATCGAAACCAGACATAACATGTTTTTAAACAAAAGATTTTGTTCTATTTTGTTTGCACAATGCAACCTTTAAAATCGTGATGCTAATTGTAGATCTTATTGTCCTTTACGGCTGCGAAACGTCTACGACTGAACATAACAAGGTAAATTTATGAAAAACCTACTGACAATGTTTTAAAATGCGTTAAGCGATCTTACGGTGATTTTATATTTAAGCAAGACAGCAACGGCTTTAAGGTAGGTGAATAAAATATAGAAGAGGACATGTTTGTAACAAATTTTCTGATTTAATAAGAGTGAATAAGGTTTAGGAACTTTTTATTTTGTTAACGTGTGTTGAGATAAGAATAAACTTGAAGTTTGGACAAATCAAGGAGGCGTTTTGCTCCGTTAATATTAAGGGTTCACAAAGACGGAAACATTTTATCGGTGGCGGAAAGGAAATAGTGAGGATCAAATTGTTGCAGAGAAGTAAAGTGAGAAAAATCTAAAAATAGCAACATGAAGTTGAGAATTTTTACGTATTATAGTAGAAAGATAAAAATGTCGAGCCGTCTTTCTACAGGATACAATTAAAAGTAAAATATTTAGTAATTTTAGTAAACAAATGTGCCAAGCAGAAAATGTAACCTCGTAGCGAGGTCTATAGAACTTTGTCCGTCATAATTAGGAAAATGTGTTCAACATTTTGTGAGAATAATAATGATGTGTACAATTAATATCGACGATCACCGGTGTAAGGTTTTGTATAGTTGTAATGTTTTGTAATTATTTGAAATTTTAGTTTGTTCCGATTAGAAAATATGTATCTCTGTGACAAATTGACGCTACTAAAAAACAATCTAAAAAAATTATACTTGTTTGTATTATCTTGGCAAAAAAACCCACTACTTACTGGTTTATTCAGCAGACGCGTTTCGCGCTAGGTCAGCGATTTTCAATGCTGTGAATTACTGACAGGACTGTTGCTCAGGTGTGTTGTACTTGGATAAGTCTGTGGTGTATTTTTTTCTGTGGTGTGTTATTGTTCATAGAGTAGTTGTTAATTATGTGCTCAAAAATAGTTTTTGATTTGGAGTATGTTTTGTCATTTAGAATGTGTTGTGGATAGTATTTATGGTGTTTATATATCTCATAGTTTTCTGCTGTGTTATGTTTTTTTTTTTACTTTTATTGATGTAATGTAGGATTTTTAGATTGGTTTCTATGTCAGTCTGTGAATGTAGTGGGTTTTGTATGTGTATGGAAAAATTTGATGTGGGTTGTGTCTTTCTTATCTGTTTTACGTGTTCTTGTTGTAAATGTTCTCCCCGTTTGTCCTATGTAAAAGCTGGGACAGTTGTTGCATGTAATCTTGTATACGCCTGCCCTGTCATGTTTATCCTGGTGTGTTTTTGAACTGTGTTGGCGTTTTTCAATTGTTTTGGATGTTGTGAATGCTATTTTTTGTGCTGTGTTGTCGTAATATGTAAGTGTTATATATTTCTGTGTTTGTGTGTTATTGTTTTTGTTGTGTTATGTGTGCGTTGTTTTTTGCGCATTATGTTGTCTATCAAGGTGTGTTTGTATCCGTTTTTTATTGATAATACAATTTTGTAATTTTATAATTTAAATCAATTCCTACGTAGGTCAACAAAACATTTTTTATTTCAGTTACTTTTAATTAAATGATTGTAATTGTTATAAATAGATTAACATAGCCGATGCGTTAAAGCCGCTGTTCTGCCACGTAACCAATAACATAAAATCAGCTGTTTTATGAAATCAAATATTATCACTTATTTTAAGCCAAATGGAACGAAATAACTATATTGCACTCCTTGCCACATTTGTGAAATGTTTTTCTACCATACAAAATTAAATTATTTATTAAATTTAATTAATAAACTAATATTTGAAAAAAACTGTACTAACATCAAGTGTCATGGTTGAGTTGAGAAACGCATATCCACTTCGCAGAAAACAGATTTTCATTTATTTATTCAGACATAAAATATTTATATAATTATATTATAAGATAGGCTACATCCAGCATGAAGTCATCATTGATAACCTGGTGGAAAAAAATTAGAAGGGTTTAGATTTATGAAGGAAAAAACCAAATTTGCAAACCAAATTGCTAATTGGCTACCGACCGGTTGGTTAGTCGTGTTGCAATTATCTGTTGGAAGAGAAATGGAAAGTTAAGCTAGGTATTGTAACAGCTGAACATGTAGTTTTTACAGTTTTTATGTCAATGATTTGAAAAAATACACGTTACTGTGCTTCACTCGTTCGTCTCCATAGCCTTCATTTCACGAGACCGAACCAAATATAAACGACTACTGGAGATCTAAGAGTACTTACCCTACATCCTTGCCATCTTCCGCCCGTCCCCTTGAAAATACCGCATGCGCCAAAATTAATAGTACTGAAACTGAATTAGCTGTAGTTTTAATGATGCAAAGACTTCAAGAACTGTACGAGTGTTGTCTCTAATTGATCGGAGGCCATACTGATCACGTTTATAAACAAGTCTAATTGATTTAGCTTCTTATATACTTGTATGCGTTTGTAAAAGTAAGTAAATAAAACAAAATTACATAAAATAAATTCTCACAACGGCTTCAGTACTGTTTATTTTGGCCCATACGGTAATTTCAAAAATTAGTACGACTATGGCTTACATTTTTCCTTCGTTATTCAGGATTACTCTGCATGATTGACAAACCTGTGCAGGATTACTATGCAAGGAAAATGTGATATCTTCTCTAAATAGAAGAAATTAGGCCTACGCAATAGTATTTCTTAGTCTAATGCCAATTATCTTCCTGGAACTACCGTCTTGATGGTTTTTTTATTAACAATTTTTAATCACTAACAAATAGGCTTATTAATATTATAAAGGCTTTAATTTAAATATAACGAAATTAAAATCTTTCCCAAACGTTTATTTAACAAAATACAAAATAATTACTGACATAAGTAAAAAATATTCTAAGTCATTTAATATATATATTATATTCAACAGTCTTACTCTAGTCACATAACTGGACAGTGATTTATACATTTTGAAAATGCTAATAATGTAAATTACCGAAAAGCTTCAATGAACAATAAAATGAAGTAATACTCGTATATTCTTGTTTATGAAAATTATTTTATTTCACCATATATATATATATATATATATATATATATATATATATATATATAATATGTTTCCTTGTTTAATAATCTAAAACAACATAGGTTATTCAAATACAAGAATATTTATTAATTTATATTCAAAGCTTTTCGTTGGTAAACAGTACCAGGGTGTTGATATTGTTTACCAATGAAAAGGAATACGTATCAGCGTGCACGTGAAGGAATACGTATCAGCGTGCACGTGAAGGAATACGTATCAGCGTGCACGTGAAGGAATACGTATCAGCGTGCACGTGAAGGAATACGTATCAGCGTGAACGTGAAGGAATACGTATCAGCATATGTGTATATATATATATATGGTTGAATAATATTTTCATAACACAAGAATACATAATTTCTTATTTTTCCTAATACACTTTTATCATGTTAAATACGTGAAGCTTTTAGTTGACTTGCAGTATTAGCATTCCCAAACTTATAAGTACCACATAGTTCCATGACCACATTTTTAATCCACATATGGAGCTTGCCCTACATTTCAAAAATCTTAACTTATTTAACATGATAAAAGTGTATTAGGAAAAATAAAAAATTATATATTCTTCTTTATGGAAATATTATTCAACCATATAGACCTATTATTAACTAAATAAATAAAACAAACTAACCACAATACAATAATCTTTATTACAATTACTTTATGTACATTTCGATTACAGGGTAAACATCTTCAGAAGTACTTCAAGTATCAAAATATACATAAAGTAATTGTAATAAAGATTTTTGTATGGTGGTTAGTGAGTTTTATTTATTTAGTTAAACAATTAGTCCACAGTGCTCAAAAAATGTATTTACATATAGGCCTATATTTAACAAAAGAAAAATTCATCTAAGGATAACAATATATATATATATATATATATATATATATATATATATATATACATATATAATAATATATAAAGTATTCTTGTTTTTGAAATATTTTAATTTTATTAACCATATTACAAGAAAACATATCACCATATTATATATATATATATATATATATATTCAAGAAGATGCCTAAAAATTCCTAGAATAGTTCTGCTGTATGAGGTTTGCACAGTATTGTGTCTGTATAGTAAACTGTGCATTTACAGGGATAGTAAATGATAGTTTTTGCTAGTTCTCTTTTGTCAACTCACTCTACTCTCCCTGTCGTGTTTGTTCTGAAGTGTTTGTCCACTCTATGAAGGATAGCACCACAGAACACTAAAACACTAAATACTCATAATAATACAACAGGCTTGTCCCTGTTGTACTAGGACTCACAGAATTGAACAATGCACCGGTATAGTCCGAAACGCATCTGCTGAAAAATATCAGTAAGTAGTGGTTTCGCTAAGCGATATCAATAGGTATATACTCAAAGTGTTTTATTTACTCATTTCGAGTACTCGAACGTATAAGGAGTATTGTGCGGACCACGTAACCGTGCACTTGTCCTTGAGATATCGCAGTAGGCGAGACGGAAAGTAGAGGGTTACTATAAATACTTTCCTACAAACACGAAGGACTGTAAAACACTGACTTGCATGAGAAGGTCGATATTAGATAAATTATGAAATAATAAACACATATGTGTTTGAAATATGTGTAGACATATCGGATGCAGAAGATGTTGAAGTATAGAACATTCTAAATATAACATGTTTTAAGAAGTGGTAGTAGAAGAAAAATCTCATGCGATCTCTCAAGGCCAAGTGCACGGTTAAGTGGTCCGCACTATACTTATAAATAAGTTGCTGGATGGAATGTCCTAGAAACGCGTTGAAAACTGAAGAGGCTGACAATATCAGACATGAGTAAAGTCTAATAATAAAAAAATAATGTAAAGTAAGTACACAAATTATATTATCAATCTATTACTTAATTATATCAAGTGAAGAAATCATCGTTGATTTAATCTAATATTTAAAAGTACTATCAAATGGTTTTAAGTCAAGTGTTTGTGAATATGCTCAGGGAATTTAAAAAAAGATCTCGCCACATCCTTCTAGCCAACCTTTAGGATTCTCTTAGGGCCAAGACAAGGCCTATACGGCGTTCACAGTTCCCAGCAATAAAACCTTTACAGCCGAAATCAATGGGCCGATGTTCAAATTGCGATTTTTATTTTGTGACTAAAGTTGAGAATCTGCCAATACAACCGGTCTAGGCCTAGACAATTTATGCAAGGTTGAGTGAACCGGTCTAGGTGCATTAACATCTAAATGTCAGCTTTAAATTTTAAAAAAAAGTTATTTTGCCTTTCATTAACAATGCGAGAATAAGCCTTGTTAGGTACTGATGAAGGTAGCTCTCTCTTCTGAAATAAAATTGAGACGATATTTAAAAGGTTTGCTTTTGAGTTAGCATTTATGAGTTTTCGAAAAATTGAATTATTTGTCAAGAAACTAAGTAATTGGTTGTAGTTTTTAGAGGTATTTAGGCATAAAGGATATTTAGAAATGAATATCGGGTTTTTAAGACATTGTAGAATTTGTATTATTTAATAAAAAGGCTAATAAGGTTTATTGCTTCGAGCTCTTTGTTGTCTCGATCTTGGAATTGACCTAGTATTATACACGTAACGAAAGTACTTAAAAATAGGGATGGGCCGATTCCGATACTCGATTCCAGGAATCGTCGACTCTAGGTGGTATCGAGGAATCGTCGATACTCGATTCTTCATCATAAAAGTGTCGATTCCGATTCCTATTTTGTTAACTATTAAGATATGTGTGTGGAGTAATTTATTGGAAAAATAATTAATTACCAACTATATCTTATTTATGTATTGGTTGATTTGAATGAATTAAATGATTTAAGTAAACGAAAATATTATTATTTATGAAGCAACAGCAATCAAGATCGTAACCATTTCTGGTCGTTTGACATCGCTTGTCTCTCTCTCTCTCTCACTAGAGCGTGTTCGATACTCTCTCTCTCTCCCTCGTGTATCTTACTGCCACTGATTTATAGATGTCAGAACAAAACACACAAAAGTACAGTAAAAACTCGATTAACCGTAGCCATGATGGTTGAGCGAATAGACGGATAACAGAAACACCGTATTATTTCTCCGAAACTTAACCTCAATAAATTATATTATAGACAGATATCACTCTCACAGTAATGCAATATATTTCGGAGCGAAAAGAAAATAAACACGATTGTAATAGCAAATGAAACTATTTATTACATAATAAACAGATCCGTACAGTAGCTACAAACGTAGCAAAATAATGTACAGTAATATAAACTTACAGGTGATATAGTTCGTGTAGTTTAACAAACAAAGCGAACGCGTCACTGTACCTTATTACTTTAGCTGCCGGCCATAATATCGAGTTTTCATAGAGAATTGCCAAAATATTTTAAGCTCATTTTTAAATCATGTGTTCTTATACTTTGTTCCCCTATCATATCTAAGTATGAATATACGTTTCTCATCATAATATTTATAAAAATACGTGTCGGACCAACTGGCCCAACATAGTTTTATTCCTACCGTAAATGAAACGTAAATAATCTCCGTCGCACCAATTTACCCGACATTGTTTTTTATTTAATTAAATTTTATTATCTGTGCAACACTGTTTTGATATTTTTTGTGTTTTGTGTTAGCAAGAAACAACAAAACCATAATTTCATGTCCCGGCTACCCAAATAATAAACTGACTGGTGATAAAAGTGTTTTTGGGCCTATCACTAAGACACGTAAACGCGTCACATGTGATTGATTTGTGAGTTTATAAATATTTTTAATATAGAACTAAAGTGTAATATATTCTCTCTGTGATAAGTAATGCTACAGGTCCAGTAAATACTATCCAAGATTCATATTAAGTAAAAGTTTTAACACCAAATAATTTACTTGTTAAGGAATTTACGTTATAATTTACTTCCTAGTAAGGATGAGTTTATCTAAGTGTATCAATGTTTGTACTTAACTTTCACAAAGTCCGTTTTTAAGGATTAATTTACAACTAAATATTTAGTCAATATTTCCGACTTACTTTTAAGGTTTTGTGAAATTTTGAAAACAGTAGTGAAAATCATTACAATACGTTATAAAAAATATGTGTGTCGGCCCGTAACTACAGACAAAAAGCTCTTAGAATAACATCATGTTTTTAATCCCGTCGGCGTTTATCTCTCAAACAAAAACCATCGTAAATACATCTGTAAGTAGTGTGAAGCTTGTTGTTAAATACTGTGCCTTAATTTTTCCAAAAGTAGCAACACCAGCTGAGAAGTACTAATAAACATAAAGCGTTAAGAGGCCCGACGGTATTCGGTTCAGGGTACTGGCCGTCGCGTCAATTCGATGACGGTTAACAGAAACTGACGGTGGAAAACCACATAATATATTAAATATGAAAAAGCACTTGAACAACATTCATTTTGCCCAAATTTATCAACAAAAAAGATCTATACTTGAAGAAACTTTATCCTCAGACACAGGACCTACAAGTGGTAGTCGGTTAAAAATAAACTGGGATTTAGTAATAAATACAAAATAGGTCTGAATCAGTTACACTTGTTCCAGACACCTGCAGAAAAAAAGGTCCCACCAGATGTGGAGAAGGTATGCCCCACTAATCCAGAATGTTGGGGAAGAAGGTACACCAGGGGAATTGACAGTAGAAGAAGAAGTAAACAATTATCTGGGGGAACCATTAGCCAGTCCAGATTGTGATGTTGGGAAGTATTTGGCAGTACAGTGCCAAATACCCTCATTTAAATGCAATGGCAATAAAATACCTGTCTGCCCACTCGCGACAGTTTTTTCTGAAAAACCTTTCTCAACTTCAGGAGCTATATGTGACTAGCAATGAAACTAGCTTGACCCACAACGTGTTCAAATGCTTGTGTTTTTGAACAGAAATGTACATTACTTGCCAGACTTTTAAATATTAAAAACTATCCTATTTGTATTATTTTTTTACTTTTTTATGTTGTTCGTTTGTTTTTAATTTCTGTTTTGTTTTGAGAGACAATGTAAATAGGCTTAGGATTTTTTTCAAACATCATAAAATAAGTAAAGTTCACATTTTTAACTTTAAAATAAGTCATTACTTGTATCTGATATGTTTTATGTTTAAAAAATTCCTATTGATAAATCAAGGTTGAAGATTTTGTGTAGCCTATTACATTAAAACAGAACTTTTAAAAGGTTTTGCCATATGACCAAGATGTTAACTAAATTAATTATTAGAAAACTAGAATGTAAGGTAATATAACTTGAAAGAATCGAGAATCGAGAATCGACTAAAGAATCGAGAATCGAACGGAAAATTTTAGAATCGGAATCGGAATCGGAATCGAAAATTTTAGGAATCGGCCCATCCCTACTTAAAAATATATAAAGACTCGTCTATAAAAGCACTAACTTTGCACCAAGATCAAAATCAGTTTCAATTTATAGGCGGCAGAGTTTACAGTGGAATAAGCATCTCGAATCTATCGTCTCATCTAACAGCAAAATTAAGTGCTCCATAAACAAGTAGTAGGTCTACATTTCTTATGTATTAACATGTTTACTCATTTAGAAAAATTAAAAGTGGTAGTTTCAATAACGTTTTTAAAATAACGATTTATTAAAAAACAATTAAATTTGTATAAGTTTGCTTATATTACTTAATACCTTTTCCTGACATTACACGTAGCTTTATTGGCAAAATTAGGTAGGCTAATATTGGAAAATTAAGTTAAACTTTGCCCCAAGTTATTTGTATAAAGAATATTTTTAGCTAAACAAAATTTGTCTTAAAATAATGAGAGTAAAAAAATACACATTGATTTTACTATTCATTGGAGCATAACTCGGTGATTTAATGAAATAAATAAATAACACCGCCATAGATACTTATCCTTTTTTAAAATTTTTAATTAACTTGGGAGCGGGTTTAAACTGCCCGAAGCACCGCTACCTTAGGTATATTGTACTTACCTCCCTGATCTAGTCAAAGAGCCCCTTCCCTCTTACCAGGTTTAGAAGTTTCCTGACTAGTGTTTTACCTTCAGCATCCTCTTCCAGAGCTGTGTTATCACCAAAGAGGTTGAAGCGGCTCTCGGCAAGTGCTTCACATCTATAAATGATGTGTGTGGCGGTCTCCACTTCTTGTCAGCATAATCTGCACACTGGTTCATCTTTGAAGATACCCGTATTATGCAGATGTTTCCTTAGTCCACAGTGTTCCGTGAGTAGACCTGTGGCTATCCTCAATTCCTGCCTAGACAGATAGATGAGACTCTCCTGCAGCCCCAAGGAAGGTTTCCTAAGGGTTAGCTTACTGTGTCTCATTCCTTCAGCCCTGACCCAGTGCTCACAGTGTCTTTCAGTCATCCACCTTCGCACTGCAATCTTGACCATGGATTTGGAAATACCTACCGCCGGCTCCGGTCCAATTAGGGGTGCATCTGCGGCTTCATTTCCAAATATTCCCCTATGCCCTGGCACCCAACCTATTTTGATTTGATTGTACCTTGCTGGGGCTTCTAGGTTATTTAGGCACTCCCTGACTATGGCCGAGGTGACCACATGTCCGTTTAGTGCCTTAATTGCTGCCTGACTGTCAGAGAAAATAGCAATCCGGGTCTTGTGTATTCCGCTTCTCGCTATCTTTCCCAGACAGGCATTTATAGCATATATTTCGACCTGAAAAACAGAGGTATGCCTCCCCAAGGAAAAAACTAGTTTTACCCTTGGGAGTTTACAATACACCCCCGCTCCAGTGCCAAAGTCCATCTTGGAGCCATCTGTGTACCAGATCTGAGCTCCCGATGTTACTGACCCTGACCACTCCATCATAGTTTGGTGGGCCTGGTCAGGTGCAAACGTCCGAGTAAGGTGGTCACTGCCCATCTCCAAGACAGGTTCTTTGACCACGCACTCGATACTCATATGTCCCGAAACATCTGGGAGATTAGCCCAGTTGTTCGAGTATGCAATCTCCATGCTGGGGTTTGGTGCTTGTGGTTGATTGCTTCCCACCTGTTGCACCTCACCCCTCACAACATCCAAGCCCTGGATGTTAACATGCTCGGCTCGGTTTTGGCCTCCCCTGCGTTGTGTGCTCAGGATTATTGGCCCTCCCGCTGCTCTCACCTGATCTCTTCGGAGCCGCCTTCTGGCCGCTCCACTCATACGCTTTCTCCGTAGAGAAAGCGTGCTCAACTCTACAACCATTTCACTGGTTTCTGCAGTCGGCAGTTTGGTAGCCGCCCCCGCACCCCCAGTGGTGGTTGCCGTTGACACATCTGCTACAGACTCACGGTTTGCCGTCTCATTGGCTCCCGCTATCTGTGCAGATTCAACATCAATTTGTGTACTTACTTGGTCTATTAGCTTCCCAAGTATGAGGGAAAGAACGGTCAACCAGAGCAGAACCCCCAATACCCTGGCAAGACAACATACAATGAGGTTTTGTCTGGTTCCTCAAGGGGATCGTGTGCTACTGCATTTTATACCCTGCAGCCATTCATCCATCGGCACGATGCCTTCCACCTTGGATTGGGTATTCAGTCACTGACCTTGAAGCACACCCCAAGTTCAGGACATTATTAACTGTTGCTCATGGAGCGAACAGCCTGCTTTACTCTCTTTTGTTACAACTGTGTTGCTAGGGTAGTTTCCCGCCCATACTTCACAGCCGCATTGCCCTTGATACTTATCCTAGAAGCATCACAGTACAGTGCGTGAGGTTTAACGGTGTCCCTCGTTCTGCTCTAACATTTGACTACTAGCCTAACTGAAAACATTTTACATTACATATATCGCCTCTTTCGTAATCGCGTCTCTTTTTTTGCAGAAGCAGAGCAACACATTTAAAGATCATGTCTACATCAAACTATTACAGTATTATCATTTAGTTAATTATAACTGTTTACACTTTAAACACGACTCTGATGTTTTCTGAAGTTTTGGGTTTTGACCCCGCACTGCAGCCCAGTTTACCCTAACGATCTCACGGTCAGAGACACGGTTAAACCTCACACATTTGTACATACCACTTAATTGGTTGCATTGCAATCTACTGAAGGTGGTATGTATAAATGGTTAATTTATTAGTGGTTGAAGAGTACATTAGGTTAATAAAACGAAATTGCGGCTTAGGGAATTCCTATTTAATAAAATTGTTTACGTTAAAAAATATTCTTACAAAGGCAACAACTCAATTTTTAGTTTAAAATCTCTACAAAGGACTCAAGAAACACAAGTTGTATTTTTCCAATGTGTGCTATCGACCTGTGCGGGTTGATGCCAACGGGTATCAAGGGTGAAAATATAAACACTTGGAATAACTAGAGAAATAGATAAAAGCATTGATTCTATTTCAAAATTATCTCTAGAGGTTTACTGATGAGTCAATATTTTTCTAATTTTTTCAGGTAGAAAATGCTCGTTATTCATCTTAAAATCCCAAGTTTTTGAAGTTTTTCTAAAGGAATAACCCAAAACCTAACATTTCAAAAAATATATCACAGAATATTCTCTAATAAAAACAGATATTCATTGGGTTTTGTTTATATTTCAGTAAATAGCTTACTGATTTAAAACCCGCTTGACTTGGCTTCAGTCTATCTACGTCAAACATGCCCTACGTTAAACGTGTAATTTAAGGATTTCCCTAAAAGGGAAATGTCAAGACAGTTGGTCAAACTGTCAAATTGATATCAAATTAAAATCATTAGCAGGTCATTAAGTGAAATAAGCAGTGACTAATGTAACAGCTCGTTAACGAAAATTATCTTTACCTCTGGAGGAAAAGATTTTTTAATGGGTAATAAGGGTACCTTTATCTTAATGTGTGTTAAATTAATAAATTTTAAAAAATTATTAATTAATTCTTAATTAAAAAAAAAATATGCACATCATCCTTCATTGAGAAAGGTATAGTGTTTAAAGGAAAAAGTTTAAATATTTTAGAAAATTTAGAAATTTATAAAGCAAAGTTAAAAAAGTAAAATGTAATAAAAGAGCAAATATAAATACACAGTCAAACGTTATATTTAAAAGTTTTAAATTATTAAGTAGGTAGACACAAGAAGCAAGAGTAGGCTTGCACCAATAGGAAGTGAGATCTGGAAGTGGTGGGGGTGTGGCTAACAGTATATAAAGACAAACTCAAAATTTGGGCGAACAGCTTTGGAATTGAGTTTTGAACTCAATATTTAACTTAAAATTTGGATTGAAGTTTTGAAAATGGAATTACTCCAAAACGCGTCAACAGAGGAGAATATTGAAATGTTAGGAATGGCAGAAAAATGTACTCAAACATATACACAGTTTGCCTAAAGTAACACAAATTAAGCATTGTAGTAACTTGTCTGATTTGAGGGGATATTAAAACAAAGTTGATGTCCTCCCTGTTGTTGATGTTTTTGCCTCCTTGTTGAAATTCTGGGAACACACATCACAATACTAGACATTACCCAGTAAGTTTTCATATCAGAGAAGTAGAGGGTTTGGTAGCCCCAGGTTATAAAGCGTCTGTCACGCGACACTGGTTGCGGTTGGGAAGTTGGGATCAGGGTTTTGGTTAAGGTCTGGGTTTCAGGGGAGGGGGTTTCTGCACGGCAGGATGGATAAGGTTTTAATTCTGGGGGATGTGTTTATTTATCAATATTGGGACTGGATTTTTTTCGTTTAGCAATTTGTCATTTCACATGAAATGTGTGTAATATGGGTGTTGTGACTTGAGATTGTAAGAGTGTGTAGTAATCGTGTGTAAGAGTGTGTGTAAGAGCGTGTAGAGCTAGAATAGAATTACAATATTGTAAGGATGAACTTAGACTAAACTTAACTTGTCTAACATGTTTATATATTAATGACGTAGTACGACGAATTTCATGTTAAGCTTAACGTAACTAAAAGCTAATGAGATGGAGGTTAATTAGAACCATGTGTGTGTAATGAATGCAGTTGGTACAAGTGTGATATAGTGTATAGGAATATGGTGGGGAGTGGTGAGACTGAGAAGTGCGATTGTGAGATGAAAAACTAGACTTTGAACATGAAGATTCACAGTTCGAATCTGGATAGAGCCCCAAATTTTTTAATTATTTGAAAAAACTTTATTAACATCAATTGTCATCCACTATGGGTCTAAGAAAATGTATTGAAACATTATTATTACTAAAACTCGGAGGGACCTTATCGGTGTAGAGCACTTAGCTGCAGCTTTTGTACTCTTTTCCCATCCTTACCACAGGACTAGCTTAGTGGATACCTACCTCTTTGCAGAAATCAAGTACCCACCTGATGATAAATCTTCTGATATCCTCTGGTGTACATACCTGCCAGCTAAACCACTTTCTCCTTGCAGCTCCCAAAGCAGACACTCACAGAGTACATAGATTGGGCTTTCCTCTTGGTCCTCGTCGCATCTCTTGCACACAGGGGACCTAGATTTACCAATTTTGTATTGGAACCCCCTCAGATTCCCGTGGCCTATGACCAGCTCCACAGTAACTCTGAGTTGATGTCTACTTAAGGAGAGTAGTTCTTTGCCCCACAATTCTCCTGAGTAACCCCACAGTACCTTGGATTTGTTACACCCCAAAGTTGCATTCCATTCTTCCCTGCACAAACTGTCTATATGTGCCGTGATCCTCTTGCGCCTCTCCTGAGGCGGCATGCCCACTGCCCTCAGCAACGGTCCTTGAGTTATACACTCTTGTTTTGCTAAGGCGTCAGCTCTCTCATTCCCTATCCAGTCAGAATGTCCTGGAATCCAGGTTAGGTTGAGCGAATTATATTTACCCAGCTCTGATAGAGAGATATAGTCTCAGTCACCAGCCTAGAGCTGGTACTAGCCTTACCTAAAGTCTTCAGAGCTGCCTGACTGTCCGAGCAAATCCATGGTCTTGCCCCTCCTGCTAGCACATAGTTTGATCGCGAGGACCTCCCCCTGGAAGACAGAGTTGTAGTCCTCCAGGCGATGACAAAATCTGTCTTGGTGTCTCGGTTCACTAAATCCTGCTCCCACTCTTTCCTTCATCTTGGACCCATCGGTGAACCAGATTTCACCATGTTTGGGTTTACACTCCGCCCATGCCTCTCTTGCAGGAATATGGATTTTGTAGTTTCCTTTTTCCCTTTTAAGAGATGGTATCTTATCCTGAGGTTCTATCCAGAGCTCCTTCGGTGAATCCCCAAATAGCTGTTTATGACGTTTGCTACTTGTCTTCCACTGCCCGGTACAACTTAGCCGGTATGCAGTTTTCATTGCCTCCATCCTAATCTGAAGACTCAAGAATGGAAAACCCAACATAACCCTCATGGCTGCACATGGTGTGCTCCTCCTTGTAGCTCTTATACCTCTAAGGAAGAGCCCCTGCGCGGTCCAGCATTCTTTTACTTGTTTCTTTCTGTGCCCTGTTTCACCAGACGATTGAGGCAAAGACCAACCTCGGCACCACAATGGCGGAAAAAATCCAGTTCCTCTGACGTGGACCCAAACCCCATCTCGTGCCTATTGCTCCTCTGCATTGCCAGAACGTAGGTATAGTTTTTTTGCATTTATCCTCCAAGTGCTCATGCCAGAGTAGCTTCCTATCCAGAATTACACCCAGATATTTAGCGCTCTAAACGTAGCTTATTTTGGTATTACCAACTTCCATCATCTCCAACGATTTAGTTTTATATTGCCTAGTGAAGTTGAGTGCCACAGATTTTTCTCCTTGAATGCATAGTGCATTCTCCCCATGCTTCTGTTACCTTGAGTGCCTCTTGAAGCAGGTCTTTGAGGACCTCTTCAAATGGTCCCCTAACAAGGATAGCTATATCATCCGCATATCCTACCACCTTGACACCCATTCCACTGAGCATCCTTAGTAGGCCGTCCACAGTAGAGGGGATAACACTCTACCCTGCGGGTAAGTGTTACACTTAACATTCTGTTTGAAGTGACAAATGTTGGCTCGGCACCTGTGTTTAAAACCACAAGGTTTTGATCAATCAAGAAGGCAAGGAGCTCCTCACCTCGCTCATTTGTGTCTGTGCTGCCCCACACCTCATTATGAGCATTGACATCATAGCCCACTAAGATTCCTATATTCCTCTCCCTGCAGTACCAAAGTAACTTACATAATTCTGCAGGGAGCGAATCTCTATTGTGGGCGCAGTAAGTGGAAGCCACGATGAACTTCCTGCTCTTACTTACCTCGCTCTTACATCGAATTCTAACCACCGCAAGGTCTCTAGTTGAGAATCCTTGAATCAGAGTGGCCCACTCGTGTTCCCCACTTGCATAGGTGCGCCCAGCTGCAGTCAGACCCCTTATATGGTTCCTGACCAGCCACGGTTATTGCACTAGCGCAAGCGCTGGTAATATGTGCCTCACATATAAGCACCTGGTTAGGACCACCGAGGGGCTTTTACAGTGATGCAAGTTAATTTGCAGGATCATTGCTTGAGGGTCAGCCATATCCAACTGACCCCTATGCCTTCTCCTGATTCTCTCTCTTGTCCTTCTCTTCCGGGTCCTTAGATGTCCACTTAAAAGTGACCTCTGCAGTCCTCAGGAAGACCTTCCCATCTCTTGCCTTGAGTTGTCTGGTCGATGCCTCATCCAATCCTAGGCAGAGGAGGCTTGCAGGTCCCCGCTCAATGCACTGTAGGATCTTCCACTTCGAAATGTCAATTTCTGGGTTTTGCATCCCCATGAGCTTGACCAAATGAGTGACCTCCCTTTTTGGTGGTGGTACGAGCACCGTCAATTTCACCCTTTTGATCAATTCATCAGGCAAGACTAGCTTTGCCTGAGTCCCGTCCTCGAGCTTAACTGTCGGTACCACTTCTCTCAGCCATTTTGCCAATTCCTCCTCAGCACAAATAAATGCTGCTACTCCATCCCTTAAGTATGTGTCTCTGAACCGCGGAACAAAACCTCCACTAGGAGTGTCCAGAATCCGATCCATGACGGTGCCCTTAAGGTTTATTGAAACATGATTAGATGAATAAAAACGTATTTTATTAATGATTGAAAATTTGTACAAGATATATATCAGGAGAATCTGAGCTAATAAAAGAAATTTAATAAAAATAATAACACTCATTTATTAATTAACTTTAAAAGGAAACACTACTTAATATTTCCCAGTAGATGCTTTTCGTTTTTAGTCACTATATTGTTCAATGCTGCGAGTCACAGACTAGACTACTCAGGTGTTTATATTGTTGTGTATCTATGGCGTTTTTATATTCTGTGATTTGTTGTTGTTCTGAGAGTAGTATTTTATAATGTGTTTGGATGTAGTGGTCTATTTTGAATTTTTTATCCTTTAATATGTGTTGTGGGTGGTTTTTGTGATGTTTTTTGACAAGTAAATTAATAAATAATTTGTATTTAGAAACCTTGAGATGTAGCCTACAACCCAACAAATGCAGAATAATAAATTAAAATTAACTACATATGTTGGTATACATATTTTAGTGACCATTACACACAACAAAATTTTCAGTTGAAAAATTCTATAGTCATGTAAATTTAATAAACTGTATAACAATTTTAATTATTTAATTATAGGGAAAATTACATCTAGATTAGAACTGTAAAGTTATGACTTGTACAGAATTAATTTTATATTCAATTGATTGTCATTTGATTATATTAAAATTGTAGCTTATACGCTTTCCTACTGATTTACAAATCATCTCACCTTCACAATCAACATGTTATCATACGGTCTATGAGAACAGTACATCATTATGCACAGACTGATTTTGCAGGATTTTCCTGTTTTACACAGTATAGTTATTATAATAATCATTTGTCCTTCTAGCTCTTCATGACAGATAAATTAGTATTTCGGCATAATATTACAACGATATAACAAAAAAGTACATTTTAATAGTTTGCTTGGAATTCAATAATGAATATTTGTCCTTTGTGATAAATTGTAATCCATATTTTTCTTGTTAAGTTGGCAATACAGAGAAATTTTTAAAATTATATAAGTTTTATTGCAGCAATTTAAAATTTTAAATTATAATTACTATAAATCCAGTATTTAAGAAACAGTTTATAAACACAAAAATAATTACCTTATTAATAGTGTTGATTTTTCATGTTACAGAGCCAAAGGAATCTCAGGATATTTCAACGTTGGGTGGATCAGAGAGGACTTTTCCTTTATTATTTCCTGCTCTGACTAAGCCCCATTATCCTTTGACATATGATAATTTACCAGACAAGGTAATATTCATTTACCACTGTCATTTTTAGTGAAACTTAAACATTAAATAATCATATTGGGCTAAATAAGTAAACTGGTATTAATTACTTACGTGAGATGGTAACCACATTTTAATCTCAAATTATTCACAGATAATGATTTTTCCTGAAATTTTAGACATTTCTAGCAATTATAATGGATTTATTTTATGGGTGGAAACTTAAGATCATACATAAAATGAAACAAATTTATTAAAGTTTATTTGTCTGAAAAATATTTTATAAATATGTTTGAACATAAATGTTGTTAAAACAACTTAGTTGTTAAGAGGAGAGACAATTATATTTTTGAACAGGTTTTTATTTAAATGCTTGGACATACAATAATATGTGGCACTTGCATTATAATAGCACTTACTTTTTTTATATAATGAGACTGTAATTTTAGAGATGTATCCCGTAATCAACTCAGACCATAACTAACCTTCATTTTGTACCATTAGGTTGGCTTTTTATTCAGATTGTATAGAATTTGTAGATTTGATGTTATGTTTATGTAGTTGGGGTTTGTGGATATGGTGCGGTCAGCAAAGTTTATTGAGGATATATTCCTTTAAGAATCATCTAATATTCTTCTAATAAAGCCTCACATACTACTAAGAGCTACCTACACACATACTACTTTAGGCTACTATCCCATATTATTGTGTCCAAGTGTTTAACTATAAACTAACTTAAGTTTGAACTCAAGAGCTCAATTTGAAGGTGGAATCAAATAACATTAAGTTCATTGCTCCGTGGCGATCAAAAACATTCTGCCTCAGTAAGTTTTTATAAATTTAAAAAATTTAAAGTTGGAATAGTCATAAACAAAGTAAAAGTTTTGAATTAATTTTCACTGAACATAATGGACTACAAAATTCAAGAGTAAAACATTAAGTTTTTATTTATTGAGAAAAAAAACCTTTAAAAAAATTATGATTAAAAACAATTTTTCATCATTAATTGAAATATTTTTAATTATTAAATTTTACAAAAATACAAACTTATTGCTATTTTTCTTATTATATTGATGTTTAATAGTAATATTGCGTGTTTGTTAGGTTAGAGAATATTTTATTTTAGGAAATATAATGACCACTATGTGGCCAAATGATTAGGTAGAATATTATTGTAATGTTGAGAATAATGACTGGGTACAATATTTTCCAAGGTAATGAATACTGATGGAAATTCTATAATTACAAACGACATATGCCACTGGAAGGAAATTCCGTATTTATAAATGGCAGTTAGATTATTCTGCAACTAATATACTAGTAAAATTTGTTTATATGTATCTATAACAAAGATGAATTGTATGAGAGATGTTATTTTTCAAAATAAATGTTTTAAAAGTTTTAAAAATGAAACCTTGTATGGATGCTGTCATATTTTTAAATGCGCTTTTAAAAGGTCAACTCTCTCTTATTAAATACTTTTTTACAAAAACTAAATAAAAGAATGGTAATATTTTTTTAAAATACTTTTTTGTTTTGGATTTTTACCAGTACTGTCTTTGCTTCTTTGTTATATTTATCTGAAAAATGACTACAGTTTTAAACTAGACCAATTAAAAATGCATCCACTTAAGAGCTACTCAAGACTGCAGTGAATATAACAGATGGACACACTTTTTTAAGCTAAAAATTTAAGGTGACTTATTGAAATATATTGCAGCCCAGGTAAGAACTTTTGGATTACAAATTTTAAAAAAACTAAATTGCATTGATGTGAGGCTGTAATATATAATAAAGAAGTTGCACTAGAAATACTGGCACAAAAAGACTTATATACAAACTACTTTTACAATTTCAAAAGACTTCATTACTATGTTTGAACTTTCAAAAAATCTGAATAGTGATAAAATCATGAGCTCTTATTGACTTCATCCTAAAGGTCATATTAATCAATATTATGTGCAACTGTCTTTTAAAGATAAATTCTCTTGGATTATACCACATTATAATTTAGTTTTCTCTGATATTCTGTAAATACTTGGATAAAAGGTTTAATTAAAATCGTAAATATTTTTAATAACATGTAAAATAGACAATGAACATCTAATTTCAAACATATTTGTCTCTGAAAGCTTTTTTAAAAATTTACTTAAATTATAAGTTTGCTAAATTGTTAATTACTCTAACTTAAAATATTCAACTATACACAAGTAAAATAGTAGCGTACAAGCATTACTCTCTTCTACAAATCTTTCATAATATAAGAACACTAATTAAAATAGGTAGTAGATCATTCAGTCTAAAACCTGTTTCAATTTGTGAAGTTTCTTAATTTTGTTTTTATATTATTGATTCAAGAATTAATTAAATCCTAAAACAAATAATTGTGTCCGAAGACAGATAAAATCTTGCAATGAGGATTAAAGATTTGTTTACAGGAAATTTAGAAGTAGAAAATTGATGTCCAATTTGAAAGAAAGTATGAACAGTTTCAATTTTTTAAAAATACTTTCATCATCAGGAATTTAACCATTAGCGAGGTCATAAAAAAATACTTCGAATGCTTAGACTGCAAAATGTGGGCCTAGGAGAGAAATAAATGGAAAACCTGTGTGAATTCAGCATTGAAGCCATTTTTTATGCACCATTGAAATCATTTTTATATACCATTAAGTCTGAATGAAATGGATCAAATTATTTCTAACTAGAATAAGTGTAAAGTGTAGCAACAAACTGACGTTGATTTTTGTGTGAAAAACATTGATTAATAATTTTAATGAAGTACAGTTTTATAGATCTAAAAATAGAAATAATTATTTGAAGGTTTGTAGTTCTAAATATTTCTTTTCATTTCTTACTTACTTTCCTGTGTTATGGTAATGATAATGGTTATTAATTTTTATAATATGATTAGCATATTTTTTGTATTATTGAAATGTAACTTGTTATGGTCAAGCTAAAAAATTACATAGGAGTGGATTGGGATAATATGAGATCTTCTAAATCCAGACATCAATGAATTTTGTCTCATAGTTTTTGAACTATTAAAATATTTTACAAGGTTATATCACGTTCTTATAGATTTCACGGCTTAATTTTATAAATAAAATTATTTAAAATTACACTTCTGCCCAATATTCCACAAATGCTATATTTTTTGTATTGATTGTATTGTTGTTTAAGGTTAACTAGAAAAGAGGCCCTTATGGTATAAATTTTATTAAATGTAATAATCAATAAACTAGTCAGTTTATCTTTTTATTGCTATCTAACAACTTTCTTACCCACAATTCAAATCAATTTAACATTTTTTTAAAAACAATAAAATCTTTTTTAAAAAATCACATTTTACTTTTCTACCACTTTATATACTGTTAAAATTATGTTTTCTAATATTCTAAAATACAATGTAACTTTCATTATGTTGTAAAATAATTTATGAAAGAAACATTGTTTTTGATCGTTGCAGTTGGAGGTAGGAGAACCTTTTATTGTGGAACAAACATGCATTGCTCCAGACAAGGTAAAAGGTCGTTGTCTACCAATGGAAGATTGTGTCATCAGGCACATCAACAATGATTACATAAAACATAAAGGTTACTTCTGTATTTTGCAACAACAGAGGTAATTCACTTAAAATTGAATAACTAATTAAGAATTCTGGTTATTCGACCTTGACTGCATTTGTCAACAATTACAATTTATGGTACTAATGTCACTTTGAAAATATTCTCGCATTTATATATATAGTGTTTGCAAATACACAACGAAAATTTATTTAAATAACATTTTATATCAACGTTGATTAATATACATTTTAATCATCTATATTACATTTTATATTTTAAAGAGAAACAGTTTGTTACAAACACTAGTACTTTTGAAAATATAGCTACGTATTTAGTTTTAAAAAATAATTGGATGTATTTTCAGCAACAGTTATTTCACCAAAACCTTACATTTAGCCTCGAATTAGAAGAAAACAATAAAATAAACTTTTTAGACCTTACCATCACCAAACACAACACTAGACATAATTTCAAAATATACAGAAAACCAACAACTACCGATAATGTCGTACATAATACATCTAATCACTCCATACAATACAAACACGCTGCATTTAATCATATGTTACTCCACCTAATCAATATACCAATGCTACAGAAAGACTACGACGAAGAACTTAATACGATAAAATACATCGCTCAACAAAACGGCTACCAACACACACTCATAGACAACATACTCAGGAAAATTAAATATAAACATAGGAAAACCACACAAAAAACAACAAATACATATCTCTCACCTACCACAACAAAAACACACACAAAATAGCCTCCACATTAAAAAAAACTCCATTACCAAATATCCTACAAAACAACAAACAACACAAAGACAGCACATACAACCTGTTCAAAAAGAAACTGACAAATACAAAGCCTCAGGTATTTACAAATTAACTTGTAACGATTGTCCCAGCTATTACATTGGCCAAACCGGCAGATCATTCTATAGAAGCTTCGAAGAACACAGTACCCCAAAAAAAAAAAACAAATCCTAAATCCAGCTATGCAAAACACCTAAAAACCACCAAACACACACACATACACACACACACCGACATACACACTAATTTTAATGTTCTACACACATTAAAACAAAGTAAAAAACTAACAACCTTAGAAAAGTATGAAATATACAAACACTACGCAACAGATAAAGAAAACTTATTAACACCCCATTCCACAGTCATAAATCCATTCCCGTTAGAGCCTTTACATCTCTCCGATGCCGCCAGTAGAGGGTTAGCTTCGTAAAAGGAACGAATGTTTTGAAACACGTCAGCAAGTAAGCAATTACGTATTCATTTAGTTACATATTTTAAAATTGTTTAATTTAGTTGTTGCCACTCTAAAATAAATCCTATCTTATATAATTTAAAGTTAATGACCTTATATATGCTAGTTTTTAATAAGATGAAAACAATGTAAATTTTAAAAGATAATAAACAATTTAAAGTAACTTCTAATTTTATAAAGATAACAGTAAAATTTTAAAGGCAATAGGAAACAACTTGGGATATGATATTAAAGAGCAAAGAATAATTATTAATTTGAGAAAAAATTTGTGGTAAATACAGTACATAAGAAATATAAAAAATACCCTTCTATTTAACATTTTTGCCAGATTTATAAAAGAAACAGTATTATATTAAAGACGATCCATAATTGAGCAGAATGATTAAAATTTAAAAGAAAAGAAATGTAGGTGTAGTTGTTAATTTGATTGAAATCTGATGCAATTTTAAACAGTACTGTGTATTTAACTAAACATTAGAAATACAGTACTTTAATTTAATCATATTTTGTATAAGAAAGTAACAGTGATTATGAATTTTTAAAATAATTTTTGAAAATTCACAATACATAGTTTCTGCAGTTTTAATTTATGTATATGAACATAAGCCAAAATATATAATCATCAATAAAACAACAAGACTGATGAGAAATAGGCTATAAATTGCCATTATTTTAGAGAAAAATACCCAGTCTAGTTAGTGAATTCACATAATAAACTTTGTGTAGGGGTGTATGGTTACTTTGTTAACAAAAGTTAGTAAAATATTATTTTGTAAGAGCCAGTAAGAAAAAGAATATTTTTAATGAATATTTACTAATTCTTTAACATATTAAAACTATTTTTATAATATTTGTTGATTCCATCTTGACGTGAGCTACTAGTTTTTACTAAACACTTGTAATATTTACAAACTTGCCTATAGTATCACTTACTTATATATGTTGAGGGCGGCCGTTTCGGGAGATGTGTCCCATTGTCAACTCAGACTGTAACAGATCTCAAGGTGTTCGTAGGTTAGGATATTAGGGTGATGTGGATGTATTTTGTGAGTATTAGGTGTTATGATGTCAAAATGTGTGTGTGAGTTGTAATGTAATTGTGTATTGAGTATCTGTGAAGGGTGTAGTTTGAAGTGTCTGTATATTTCATAGGCAATTTTATAAATATTTTTATAATAAAATGGAATAAGTTGTGTTTTGAAATTTTGTTGTTGTTCATGACAAGCTGGTTGTTAATCACTCATTACACTTTCAAATTACTTGCGGCCAACATTCTATTAACATAAGTTGTTAAATTATTAACTTACACTTGGAGAAAACGTTTTAGTCTTATGACTTCTTCAGGCTTGTGGTACAAATTACGATCCACCAACTGCAATAAGTTCTATACTGGATAAACAGGCAGATCTTTCATCAAAAGATAAGAAGAACACATAAACGCACTGCACACTTCTAGTGAATCCACCTTCCCAAATATCCTCATGGACACTAACCACTAATCCAATACTATGGAAAATAACATGAGCATCCCCCACACATGCAACAAAGGCTACAAATTAAACACACTAGAACAATATTAAATATACAAACATGGCAACACAGATAAAAATTACATCCTAAATGAACAAACACAACACAGATCACACATACTCTTCGATCACATCACTTCTAACTTTCAAAAATTGGTACCAAAAAGCACAACTGCAGCAATCCTAGCGGCAGAAATAAGAGGCTGAAAAATTCGTAAGTCAAAAACGTTACTTCCAAGTGTAAGTTAACAACTGATATTAATAAAATGTCTGGTCGCAAGTAATTTCAAAGTGTAATAAGTTGTATATATTTCTATATACGTATTACTTGTGCATAATTCTTCTTTGTAACAGCTTTAAAAATATATTTTGGTAAAACATTTTTTATTACTTGTATGATTAAAAACGTGACCTAAATCAATAGCTAAAAGACATTTCACACTAACGCTTTACAACATTATAAACTACAACTTGCACAAACATATAATTTTAAAATGATTTAATTCTAAGTTCATTATAGTAGTCAATTTATGAAGTATGAATTTAAAAGATTCAATAGACCTTACAAGCAGATAAATAATAAGAAGCTATACTAGTTGCTCTTACTAGTTTTAAAAAGTTTATCTATCATGGAAATTTACACTAAAGGTAGTAAAATTTTAAGTAGCAAAACTAGTAGCTCAATTTGAATATGGAATATATTTATACTAATTACTTAAGTAATGATTGAACTTTTATAGTAGTCTGGAAAATTAAATATGAACAACTTATTTTTTAACTACTAAAGTTCTACAATTACTCAAATTTATAACATTTTTCTACACCTAACAACACTAATATAAATTAATCACTTAAACACTAGTTTATGACTATCCGAATTTTATTAAGAACGTTTTCGATCGCTATGTGCCAATCTTCATCATTGTCTTCTGCTTGGAGATGTTGGGTCAAGCGGTGACGGTTTTAAAGGTAGGTTTTCGATAGTATCAAATAGTATGTGTGATTTGTATTGTGTTTGTTCGTTTAGTATGTTTGTACTTTGTGTTAAAATAAAGCTAATATAAAGCACAAAAACTGCTGTGGTAATATTATAGGTTAATAGTAATTATACAATTTAAAAAAAAAATAAGATTGAATTAATTGATTGTGTCAGGTAGCTGTTGTATATGATTTGAATGTAATATATAAGCAGATAATTAGTAACTTTTAATTAGCCATTTATATATCAAATAATTTTTAATCAATTATAACAAAAAGATTCATAATGTTGGATATTATAACTCGAGCTATAGCCTTAAAGTTGCTTGTTGTATTCATCTTGAATTCACTAAGGCTATAGGCTTAGTTATTTTTTCTTACAAATATGCTAGCCTAATCATTTTTATTTATAAATATGAATGTTATTGTAACAGAGCTGTTGGAGTATGCTGTCCTAATAGCATAAAGCATCCAGAACAATACAGTGAAGGCGTGTTTGCATCTCCATCTTCACTTGCACCCGTCATTGTTCCATCTCCTCCAGGGAATACATCTACGTTTAATTCCATAGTTTCAGTACCTGAGGAAAGTAACAATGAGATACAAGGGTCTTTGGACAATTTAGGAAACACAGCAAGTACGTTGTCTGTGTAATCTTATAAGTATGATGGCATTTTTTACAGTAAATACAAATTAATGATTTTCTTAACTTATCCTAATTTAAGTAAACTAGATGAAAATTACTAAAACAAAACCTTTTCAGTCATACTAAACAATCTTCAACAATGACAAAAATCTTTTGTTCCAGTGACAAAAAATTGCTGATTGCCATTAAAAATATATTGTTTCTGAAAGTTTTTCATTCAATTTACTTAAGTTTAAGTTCAGTAAGTCATAAATTTAAGATCAAATGTAAAAGTTTCTCTGAACATCATACATATTAAAAGCCATGAGACAATAAATACAACACTTAGACAAATCTTAGTGAGCTTCTGTTTATGAGAGTGAAAGACAAAGGTGAGGAGTGACAGGGAAAGAGACAGAGAGAGGAAAAAGACACACACACACACACACACACACACACAAAGAGAGGGAGAGAGACAGATAGACAGACAAAGAGCTATATTTATAAACATTCTTAGATTGTTATTGGTTAGAATTTTAACCCTTAACTAACACCATGTTAAAACATTACTTAACAAACACCATACGTCTGACAGACACCATTATGTATTTTGGAATTAGTAATCATTAAAAACTTATTTTAATGACATAATCTTAATATATTAGTGCGTTTTACAAAGTAATGCTTAAAATCGATTAAAAATAATTTAATATTACTAACAAAAAAATTTTTTTTACCGGAAAATTGTTTTTTCTTTAAAATATTTATTTTGTAATCTAAACATCGTAATTTGTGATAATGTAAAGCTATTTCAATGTCGTAGAGCTATACAACATAATAGTAGTGCTAATAAAGTAAAATAGAAAAAAAACTCACTTATGTTCAATTCTTTTTTAGTCCTTCTTTCTAAAGCAATTTTTGCACACTTTCCTTGAATATTCTACACAAATCGCTACTCCACATTGCTGACAAGGACATTTTGTTCGTCTCTTCAATTTTGGGGGACAGGTAGAGCACGTTTTCCTGGTTTCAAAAAATTCTGGGATATCAAAGTTTGTCTCTTGAACATCAATCTTTAAAATTCTCCGGATTGAAAAAACTAAATCCCTGGGCAGATTCCTTATGGTTTCGATTCTTCGTCTCATATGAGGATGAGTTAAACTGTTGGCCAAACACTTCATAAATTCAAAGCGACTGAGTCTATTGGTGTCTTTGTAACTTTGGTGAAGTATGTAACTATTTACTCCACATCCAACATCAACAAGAGTATAGAAAATAGCCATTGGCCAACGTCTAGTTTTCGGCTGGCTGTATAGTTGGCACATTTCTGATCAACTCCATCAACACCCCCTTTTGTCATGTTGTAAAAGGCAATTATTTCTGGTTTTTCAGAGCACTCATCAACAAAAGGTGTGTAATGCATCGAAGAAACCAAAATGACAGCTTTGGATTCCTTTGGAACATGAGACAGAATAGTTATGTCTTTAGTGAAACCATACAAACTAGAATTCACTAAACGTGATTTGTTTGGTTGAAACTGAAGAGGAATTTCCGGCTTGTTCTTTTTTAGGGTACCAACATACGTCAATCCTCGATTTAACAACTCATTCACTAGTTTGATTGAGCTGAACCAATTATCAGCTGTAATATTGCGATGCAACCCTTCAATGGGCTTTGCTAGTTTTATTACAGCTTGAGAAGGAATTAGTAAATGTTTTTCATCATCTGATAAATCCTTTGCACAACTTCCTTTTCCACTATATATATACCAGTTGTACACGTAGTGTGTCCTAGCATCTGTCATGCACAAAATCTTCAATCCAGGCTTGTATATACAGGCTTCCTTGGCATGTACATTCTAAACTTACAGCGTCCTCGGAAAGGGACCAGCATTTCATCAACGCACATCGTTGGACCAGGAGAATAAATGAGTCGGGAGTTCTCAGAAAATTTATTAAATATTTTGGAAACTGCAGCTGTAGGGTCCTCATCTTTCCTTTCCTCACGATCAACAGGGTTGTCAAATCGTAATGCCAACAATAAAAATAAAAATCTATTTCTGGACATTGTACAACGAAATATGTCTCGACCTGTTCCATCAGTACAATGAAAACTGTCAATTGACTCGTTGCTAGATTTGAAAATAGCCGTATATATCAAAAGTACGATGAAACCTTTCAACTCTATCATGTCCAAATCAGATGATTAAGATTGAGGTTTTGAAAAATTACTCCTGATCGAAGTAATCTTTTTGTTTGCCCACATAATAATTTCATTCAAAATGTCATTAGAAAACAAAAGTCCCCACACGTCCTCAACAGTAGGGTTAGTTCCCAATTTTTTTGCAGGAGCTTTTAGACCTGGTAACTGCACAATTATATTATGTCTTCTTGTTCTAACATTTAGAGGCTGGTGCACTTTATTCCATTTAAATTGTGTTCTGTTACGTATTTTTTTTCCATAGAAAAAACCATCATCTAGAACAGGGGTTCAATACTAGAAGTATCTATCACACCTGGATGCTCGTTAGACGACTCTGGGTACACATCATCATTTTCTTCACCCTCCTGTTCTGATTCGGAATCGTGTTCGCTATCATATTGATAATCTGGATCTCTATCGTTGTCGTATGGATCAGGTTCTGAAGGTCCTTCCAAAACATCATACACCAAATTCTCAAGATAGTTATTGAACCCATCACTATTCACAGTTACTAAGTTCATAACTGGTCTTCCATGTGATGGACCAGGTTTATCAGGGTTTTGATAATCCATATTTATTGAAAAAGAAACGTAAAAAAGCACACACTTACACTAAAAACACTATATACAAAGTTTGGAATGAACGAATAATGTTACTTAACAGACACGATACGTCTGAGAGACGGGAGAATGGGACGCATTACACTAAAATGGCTTTGGAAAAGGCAAACGCAGACAAAAACAAACAGGATCTTCACTACACAAACTATACTACTCAACTACAAGGTAGACGGGTGGGGGACGCACAACAAATTCGTAGGCGGAAGAT
Source organism: Prosapia bicincta (assembly GCA_036971475.1). NCBI lineage: Eukaryota > Metazoa > Arthropoda > Insecta > Hemiptera > Cercopidae > Prosapia > Prosapia bicincta. The sequence continues at coordinate 19,597,366 of JBAIZL010000007.1, read as the reverse complement.
ACACGGGTTTTTAAATTCGCGACCGTCTCTGAGACGTATGGTGTCAGTTAAGGGTTAACCTGGAAATAGAAATGTATTATATAACTGTTAAAGATGTCAATCACCTCTAAAGATCTCTATTATTAAAAACTTTTACAGACTGTTATTAGCCTGCCAATGTAATTCTAAACAATATTTTATCAATTACGATAACATAAAAGATTATTTAGAGTTTTCAGAATAAAATGAAACCATTATTATTCTCTATAAATGATAATTAATGTTTATGTTTTCTTATTTACAGTAATACCCTGTTTAGTGCTGTAAATATTTTCTAGAGCCATGCAAACCTAAACTAAACAGCACTGTATGGAGTCAAATGATTAAGTCATCATGTTGAATGAAAACTTGCTTTCAATGCTACTGTAATATGTTTACTATTATTATTTTTTTAATTGGTTTTAATATTCATTAAAACTTTTTCAAACTGCCTTAGAACATAAAATTTTAGAAACAAACAATACTCTTCCTTATTTCCAACACTGTAACGTTTTGAAACTGATTCATAGTAAACTTGAACAAAATACAGTAAATATTTTCACAGTTGCTCGATTAATAACACTGATACCAAAAGACTTGTAGACATGGTTACAGGTGATAGAGTAACATAAATAAAGTAGGAAATGTATACAGTAATAGTCATAATGGGCAGCTTGTTTGGGTAGCAAAGTCATAATGGGTAGCAAAGTAACTAACTGACTGTCATATGCAAGTTACCTAGAAAGCAATAAGCATGTCGGCTGTCTAGTTTTTACCAACTAATACAATGAGTAGATACAAATTATTGGTGACCTTGAAGGAAAAACAGTAGAAGCATTATACTGAATCAACACTAAACAAAAGAAATATCATCAGTTTAATGAAAAAGTTATTACTATCCTCTGTGATGAATAAGACTTTCTTCCATCTTTTTTTTAGTAGTAATGCATACATATATGTAGGAGGTGACGCTTCTGGAGATTTTTCATTTTTAACTTAAGGGTTATACTTGTACATTATATATGGTTATACTTTATTACTTAGAAAAGTTATATATTAATCTGTAAATTTGTAAAAACATAATCCAAAAAATTTAAAATAGTCAGATATCAAATTTCCAAAATTGTAACGAGGGTGGAAAAACCCTCCTCGAGGTTTGTGCATAAATAGCAAGGGATTTTTTGCCTAATTTCCTAGAAAGATGGAAGCTGTTTGTCTGATATACTGTATATGTAATTTCACTCTAAAAGCCCAACACCCTGGATTCTTAAAAAGCTGTAGGCTGTTTCTTTATTATTAATACATAGGAAATATTTAATTTCACTCTAAATTTCAATACACAATATCAAGAGCACAGTGGTACAATATATTACAATGAAAATATTGGAAAGAACCCCAATACCACAAAAATAATAAAAAATAACAAATGAAACAAGTTACTTAAGATTAAACCCTCATGTACATTTCGATGACCATGTCATCATCATCAGAGGGTCTTATTACAAAATTACATTCTAGCAAACAAGAAGTTACAAACTAGAGTAATGAAACTCACACTACTAGAGAGAAACTAGAGAGATGAAACTTACAAACTCATCACTCTAGTTTGTAACTTCTTTTTTGCTAGATTGTAATTTTGTAATAAGACCCTCTGATGATGATGACATGGTCATCAAAATGTACATAAGGGTTTAATCTTAAGTAACTTGTTTTATTTCTCTAAATTTAAACTAGTTAACTAAGTGAATACGTAATTGCTTACTTGCTGACGTGTTTCAAAACGTTCTTTCCTTTTATGAAGCTAACCCCCTACTAGCAGCTTTTGGCTCTTTAGAAACGGTATGACAGGGTTGGATTTATGACAGTGGGTGAGTTGTCGGTGTCTTGTGTGATGTATTGAAAGAGGCTGTTATTTTTTATTATTTTTGTGGTATTAGGGTTCTTTCCAATATTTTCATTGTCTAAATTTCAAGTTAATTTTAACAAAAAAACTAATTAATTAGGGGATTTAAATATAGTTTTTTAGTTCATTCTATATGAATTTGTTCACCATATCAAGGGCTGGTTTTAGAAATTCATTGTGAATTTGTGGGGGGCAGAATTTCAGATCTTTTTTAATGATGTGTTCCTTGTATCAGTAGCCATTGAAAGGAATGTTTAGTCTACACAAGCATAAACAACATTATCCCAATAAAACATCTATACAATAAAACTCAGTAATCAATTTTTTTATAAGAATGTTTTGGTCAACTCGAAATGAAAACTTGAGTTAACAATATAAAAACATGAATTAAAAGTTTCACATTTTTCATTTCAAGTTGGCTTATGGATTCTACTCTATTTAAAACACGCAAAAATTCTTAGAAACAAGCTATTAAAAATGTATAATTTTATATTGTAATATGTAAACACTTTCCTAATATGTAAACATCACCAGATTTAATTGATACTATACGCGAGTGTTTACATATTTATAAGTATTAACTATTAGCTCAATTTAAGTGGAAACAAATATTACAAAAATTATCTGTACTTGGTTGGGATTAAAATGTACAAGAGGTTATCATTATAAATGTCAATATAGAAGAGTATGTGTGTGAAACAATTTTTCAGGGCTTTTATATCTCTATGTTTACTCAGTTGTTAAATACTATTAATGTCATTGAAAGTATAATGAAATCTTTATGAAACATATTAATGTAAATTAGATTTACTTGCTAAAGTAAAAAGATAAATTGAGCTCAAGTAATTAAAATAATAATTAAATCTATAAATTAGCTTTACTCATTCACAACTATATGACGAGTTTTTTTATATTAATTTGCATATTTTTTTATTTATTGATACAGACTTTAGTTCTAAATATTAAACTGTACATGGTCAAGATTACCAAATATAATATTATTATTTGAAAACTTGTTTATTGCTTTAAACAACCTACTTCACATTTTTGTATAAATTTGTAAAATTTACTTTTCTAGTATGTGGTCGCAATGGTAAACAGGCCTCACGCATAGTGGAAGAAACAATAGCATCAGTGAAGGATTGGCCATGGATGGCTGCCATGTTGCACAGAGACGGTTATCAACTGTTTTGTGGAGGTGCAATTATTACAAAGAATCATATATTAACTGCATCACACTGCGTGGCCAAGTGAGTATAGAAACTTAATTACAATATGTCATCCCTTAACAAAACACAACCCTGATATTTAGGCTGATAAAACTTTGGCGAGTTGGCTGGTATCCTTAAATTGAAACAATGCAGAATTAACATATTTTATCTACACAATCAAGGGAAAATTTTAGATTCAAGTTAGCTTATATGTTTTGTCATGAAATAATTTGAGTCTTTAGCAATTATGAAATGTGTTAGAGTATTAATTAGACTGTTGTAAGTTTTCATATCCAACTTTAATTAAAATTCTTCAATACATTTGTGTAAATCAAAGTTGAAGATAAGCATAAGTTGAAACAAGTATATATATATATATATATATATTTTAAAACAACACAGGTTATTCATATATATATATATATTCTATTTCAACAAAATTTAATTTTTAAGTTGTAAAACCTCTAATTTATTAACCTTTGGAAAAAGTAAAATAAAAAGATATAAAAGAATAAAACATTTTAAACACTTATTGACAGAACATTATATTAAATTGTACGTAATATACGCTGTATATTGTACTCAATATACAGATCTTTGTATTTAAAAATATTTTTTACAATTAAAATCGATATATTACAGTAAAAAAAAATTTGCAAAACTAATTTAACAACAAATTAATGATTTTTTCAGATCAACTGAGGAAGAAATTGTTGTACGACTTGGAGACCACGACTTAGCAAATCCAAATGAGACTAGCCCTGTAGATTTTAATGTCACACGTATAATAAGACATGAGGGTTTTTCTGAAATTACATTAAAACATGACATTGCTATACTTGTGTTAGACAAACCAATCAAATATAATACTTACATGCAGCCAGTGTGCCTGCCTCCTCCAGGACCTCGATTTGCTAATATCACTGCTGTGGCAACAGGTAACTTTTTTAACTACTCATTCATTCATCGTTTTATGTTCAATAAGGATCCCTTACCTACGAACACAATATTCTACAACCTCTTTTATCTTTGTTTCATGTTATTGTAAATTTATCTTATCATTTTATATCTTTTGTTTACAGCCTACTTCAAATAATTCCTTTGAATGGATATTTTTTTAAAATAATTTTAATTAACAGATTTTAACCAATCAATTTACCTCTTAATGTATATCTTGGTGATTTTATTTTATCTAACCTCTTAGTCCAAGACAATTATTTTTAAAATTATCTTACGTATATTTAACATTTTTAATTCTGTTCACGAATAATAAAATGATTTCTAATATCTTTCTACAACTCTGGTTAAGTTCAAGAGCACTTTAGAAAGATTCTTTTAATGTGGCTTAGACAATATAAAGTGAAAAACTGTAAATAAGATATTATTTAATAAGAAGGGGTAAAAAGTTCCTTCAATGATGTAAATTTTCTTGCTACTATTATTATTATAAAACGATTTCCGTAACTTTGAGGAATGCTTTTAATGATTCTCCCATCACATACCTGTTGATATTTATCACCTATGATGCATATTATATATTCCAGATCTCTGCTGATTTATTTAATTAAATAAATAAACTTAAGCACATTCAGTCTTAAATGACATTTCTAATGCTTGTTAATTTTTTTACAATTCCATAGCCAAACATATTAGTTTCAAAACCTTTTAAGGATATAAAACTGTTTTAAGAATAAAGCCCTTCAATTTGAGGCCAAATTGATATATATAAAACGGATTATAATTTTTAATTTTACAGAATCTAATATTTAGAAAACTTATAGGCATGAAAGTAAATCAAATAGATATAAAATAGGGTACAGATATTTATTTTGTGTAAATATTTTAGTTTTAACGTTTTTTTTTAGGTTGGGGTACCATTTCCTTTAGCGGGCCTTATAGTCCTGTGTTATTAGAAGTCCCTGTGCCAGTGTGGGAGCAACAGATGTGTAAAGAGAGATTTCCTCAAATTATTTATGACACATGTTTATGTGCTGCTGCTTACGAAGGGGGCAAGGATACATGCCAGGTGACCAAATTAATTTAGTGTTGCCTAATTATTGGCTTTTATACCATATTAAGTTAATTGAAATAAGTTCTAAACACAACAATCATTTTATATAAAAAAAAGTAAAGTTTGTAATTTGTATAATCATGCATACAAAGAAAATAAATTGTGTGAAGTGTATATCCCCTATAAACCTTTAGCTCCTTTATTTTTTTACCAACAATATTTCTAACTATACTTTTATTTAAGACTATATTTATTTTTGTATCTTTTGTTTTCTGTTAAAAAAAACGCATCAACAGGTATGATGATTTTGTTTTAAAATGGTTGTTTTAATTTTATTAGCATTGTCTGGAATACTAAAATATGATTATGTTTATTACAAAGTTAATAAAATTATTAAATGTACTAAAAAAAAGCTCCACGTACATCCTTGGAGTATGTAGTTCATAAAAAGATACAAAAGTTTGTTAATAAGAAAGGCTGGAAGCTACTCTCTTATTTAGCAATATGCTAAAGAGTTTATTGAACAATATTTTACACTACCAATATTAACTACTAAATGAACAATAATTTTTAATCCAAATAAACAAATTAAGATAAATTCTGTAGGGTTATTCATATAAAACTCATAGTTTTCATTAGTCCGTTATTTGAACAGGAATCGCTAAAACCTTTCATTTACCTATCAAATGACGCAGGCCTTGAAATTTGATTGATTGTCGCACATTTATCCACAAATGGTGCTGCATGTCACCATGTAGCAGTAGGCATTTGTCAACAGATAGTGCAGTTTCAGTTGCAACTTGCAGTTGTTCATTGTCATTTGTTTGAGTCAGTTTATTGATTTTTCATTCAGGTTTTGTTTGTTCGAATCAGTTTTTTGTTTCGTCATTCGCATTTCATTTGTTCGAGTCAGTATATTGCTTTGTCATTCATGATGCAATTCACGCTACAGATACGTCTTTTTCTTGTTAAAAACTATTGGATAACGCAATCTGTCATAGACACACAAAGAGCAAACAAGAGGGAATTTTGCAATCGTCCAGACAGGAACACAATACTGCAAATGGTACACAAGTTGGAAACAACAGGACATCTAGTGAGTGAAACTGGCAAGAATCTGGCTGATTTAAAGTTACTTTGAAGATGGCATAACTTCGAAGAATTTGTGGCTGCTAAGATCACCAGACTTCTTTCTGTGGGGTTATCTAAAGGGAAGAGTCTACACTACACTGCCTCGAACTTCGGATCATCTTATAGACAATTTTACAAGCGAAACTAACAGTATTTACAACGCAATGCTCTAGCAAACTGCCAAAAGCATGGAACGACGTGTTCAGTTGTGTCTAGAGGTGGACGGAGGACATTTTCAACACATGCTTTAACGACCAATTTATACTCCCAGATATTCTGTACATATAGAGCACAATAACACATTATTTCCATTTTTCTTCTTAAAATAAACATAAAATGGAAATCGTGAGGTTTATATGAATCACCCTATACAAATAGTTTTAATAGAAATCATTAAATACAGGATGACCTTTGAAATACCCTTCTAGAGAATTTAATCTTTTGTCGGACATTCGCAGAGACGAGCCAAGATTTGAGTCTTCAAACTTGAAAGACACCTATTAGGTGGAGGTTCTGACGGCTACACTTTTTAACAGGTTAACATATATCTGAACCACTCATAAAGACAGGGGACATTCCAATAGTCGAGGGAAAAGAATAATAAGCATGGCCAAGTTACACATGTGGTGCTTGACCCAAGATGAGAAAACCAAAGAATATATTGATGGTTCAAGGCATTCCAGATCCCATGGAATGTTTCTCATTTGTGAAAAGCTGAAAAACGCAGTCTCTCCCGATAAGATTTAAGTGTGAAACCAATTTCAGTGTGAACTTTTGATCTGTTGATGTGAAAGACATAAGATTGTTGAAAAGCTTCATGAGAGAGTATAGTGGTTGGCCACCAAGATATTTTCCAAAACATGCATATTGACGAATATGAACCAAACAGAGGGGTCTTTATACTAATATACAGAGACCCCTTTTTAGTGTGAGAATAATCAGAGTGTTTGATTTTAACCTGAAGGAGAAGGCATAGTTTCCCTTCTAGTAGCTTCTTAAAACAATTATTAAACAAAAAAATTAATCAATTCCTACTTAAGTAAACAAAGAAACATTTTATTTTATTTTTTTTTGTTCTATAATTACACCTAATGTAAATATGTATATACATATGTCAGAATAACAATATTAAGTTGCAAAATAGAAAGCGAATTTCCCTGTAATTTTCCATTTTCCTCTCTACATATAGTGATGGATTATTATTTTTGTTTGTTACTATTTATTCGTTTCCTTTTTTGTCACTGGAATTGTGTTATAGTTTCTTTTTGTTTTCCTTTCCCATTGTCCGTTTGTGAAGCAAGGCTCAAGATACTGTTAAACCAGTTTATTTATTTTATTATTTTCATTCATTTTTAATCCTTGAGCATTTACGATATTGTGTGGTAACCATGGCAACAATTTAAGGTTGTACAATAGAGGTTTCAACGAGAACCAGATGGGCGCAAAAGAACAATTTATATACTTCTATGAGAAACATCTAAGTATGTGAAAGTATGCTCAGTATGCTAGACTTTGAATATGAAGATATTCAGTTCGAATCCAACTTAGACCCACAAATTTTTATAAATTAATTATTGAATAAATATTTGAAAAAACTGCATTAACATAAATTACAGGATTCGTCTCAAATGCAGCATGAAACGGAATTTTAGCTAATCGTTAAAGACATGCACTATTATTAAAAAATGAAGTTTAGGAACAACGCGAATTACGATTACTAGATCTACCACAAAGACAAGCATAAATATATGAAAATGAGACGCAAGAGAAAATATGATTACAAGATCTTCGTCGTAGACATGCACTATCAATAGGAAATAAAACTAAAGAACGTCGTGAAGCTCGCCAAGAAAATAAAAACATAATCAATAATACTAATGTGATTCTTTCATATATACATACATACATATTTATTTTAATTTTAATTATAAAATAAAAAGTAACTAAAATAAAAAAGTTTTTATTGACCTCAGTAAGAATTTACTTAATTTTTTTTTTAATATTACTTGTTGAAAAGAAATATCTGATTTGGAAAGTTAATCTCTAACTATAATTAGAGATTTATACAAAGCAGTAGTAAGTTCATAATGTAGATAAACAGAATTGCACTTTACATTATTTTTATTTTGTTCCACAGGGAGATTCTGGTGGTCCTTTGACAATGCAACGTGAAGATGGACGCTGGGCTACTATTGGTGTAGTGTCATGGGGAAATGGTTGTGGAAAACCAGGGTCACCAGGTGTTTACACTCGTGTTAATGATTACTTAGACTGGATTGCAGAAAATATATAATACATTAGATTCCACGCAAAGGTTTTTAATGAAACTGTTAACATTATCAAACATTTTGTGTTAAGTCTGTACTAAAATAAAAACAGTGTGCTATAAAAATTCAATAATACAACTTATGTACTGTTTTGCAAAGGACCTTTTTAATTTAAAAACCCTGCTCAGTACCAAAACTATAAAAGAAGCTTTAAAATGTTTTTTTTTGAAAAAACTTAATTATATCTACTACACATTAAATATACATCGAATTAAGGAAAAATTAATTTTGACTTTAAATTATAATATGTAGAGTAAAATGGAAATGGTAGATTATAAACACATTACAAATACTATCATCCTACTTAATAATAGATACTAATACACCAACAAAGTATTGGATGAAGAAAGAAAATTTTCCAGAAAGATGAATATCTTGAGCATTTGTTTCCAATTAAATTTTCTAATACTTCTTAAAATGGTCCTTAGCTGGGATATTTGTATTAACACATTCGCTACCGCAATGTTAACAAAATAACTATTGGTATAGACCAGCCGACTCAAATATGCGCCGTTCTAGGTAGTTGAAAAGGACCGACGGCACATATTTGTTAATCATTGTTAATTAAATAAATAGTTTTTATACTGTTCTAACTAACGTTTAGTTATATCTTGATAATTTTGATGTTGACAATAATATATTCTGTTTTTTCTTTGTAAATAAACAACTCATTTACCTAAATTACCCTAAATAAAAATACAGTGATAGATTTAGAGGGCATCCAAACTCTAGTTCCACTTATAAAAAAAATGTATAAACCTATTTAAAAATAAGAAAATCACCATGGATTTATTAAACAGCAATGCAGTAAAATATATCTTATACCACTCTGTTCAAGTTTTTGCAAGTTTATGCTGTACTATTAAAATATTTCATTTGTATAATAAAAGTCAATTATATGTTTTTGCAGTTATAATAATGTGGTTATGTATATTTTACTTGGGTAAGTATTCTCTTATAACATATTTATTAAGAGTTTTGTAATTTTATGATTTTTATTATGTTTTATATAATGTTATGTATTTTATAAATCGTAAGATGTTGAATAATTGTTTCATTAAAACTGAGCTTTAAAAAATAATTTTGGAAAGAAATTCGAAACATTGAGTTTTTAAAAATGCAAAATTGTCTGTGATCTGTTAGCCCAAATAAAAAATTAATTTATTAACAGACATTAAATAAAAAAAAAACTTTTCATTTAATTCATTCACTTTCCATCAGATTTCAATAACATTAGGACAATAAAATGAAAATAAAACAATTATGCATATTACAGTATTATTTAATACTAATACCGATACAGAAACATGTTATATACGATTTGCCGATTTGCACAAACACACAACCAAAAATACTTACAAATCTACAATGGGCAATGTGTATTTTGATTAACATGAAGCTTATTTCTGTTTGCCTGTAAGTAAAGAGTAATTGAACTTAATCTTATATGAAAGTCCTTTTCAACACATGTTAGTTTGTTTCTATATTTATTCTTTATGTACAACAGTTCAGAAAAACCATTCTCACACAAGTAGCTAGTGACAAATGGCATCAAAAACAGCATTTCTTTATGGAAGAGCATCGGATACTCAGATTTACACCAGATTCAGAAGTTTTTTTAATGATTTCTCTTTAAAAACATCTATCACCAAACTGTCTTCTGTTAGATTGATTAATTTATCCTGCATTTTCAACTCATTTGGTGAGCTTCCTGTAAAAGTATTTATGATCCCGTCAATTTTGATATAATTTTTGAAGACATCTTTAATAAAACTTTCTTGAAGAGCTTCCAGGTGCTGAATTATATCAAGAAACACATCTGGCTTTGGAGACATCGTTTTCTTCCAAAAATGATTACAGTATAGTAAATGTTGAGACATTCTTCTCCTATATTTGCGAACACAAAACTACAATTTTTTTCATTAAAGAATTAATTTTGTCAATGGATGTAAATTGTGTTATATTTGCTCACTGAAGACTCAGACTCACTCTGTTCAGCGTGTTGAGTCTTATCAAAAATGCCAGCTAGATATTCTAATCTTGACAACCATTCTTCACCAAAGAACAAACTTTTCATCTCATTTTTTCAGTTGGAAGCATTAACACCTTTGATTTCAATTCGAAGAGACGAGTAAAAATTTTCCCACAAAATAACCTTTTTTTTTTTTTTGGCGAAAAACCAATTGTGTTTATCATTGAAAAACAAAATCTAACATGGAAAGCAATATTTTAAATAAAACCAAATAAATTTAAATACAACAAAAATTACAAAACAAAAAACAACAACAATAAATCTATAACAATAAAAAATTTTAGAAAAACTATGAATAACAAAATATCAATTGAGAACAATATAACAGTAAATGAATAATAACAATATGTAAAACAATAATAGGTAACAATTTACCAATAAATAAATCTCAATAACAATAACAAGAACACAAAATAAATTAAATTTAAATAAATAAAAGAAACACAGAGAATTATATGTATAAATAAAAAAAATATATTTTAAGTATTAAATTTTTAAAAATATTTTCAAGCGGTGCAAGAAAGCGATGACTCGGTCAATGGCAGAGGCATTGTCCCTTAGCACCACCTTTAAACTGCCTTTTAAATTAAAAAGGGCATGAATATTGCTTACACTAACACAATCTACTAAAATATGTTTTATTGTGAAGATATCTCCGCAGTATTGGCATATTGGTGGATCTTCACGACGCATCCAATATCCATGAGTTGCAAAAGAGTGGCCAACGCGAAGGCATGTAACCTCAACTTCCTTCCTACATTTTGAACGAATTGAAGACCTCCATGGACGGACGGTATCTTTAATTTCCTTCAGCTTATTCTGAATCACGGTATGCCACTCGCCATCCCGGCAAGCTGGTCTGAGCAACCGGGCGGGTCCACAGGTGGCGGATAGTGGGACGGCCTACAGAAATGTAGGTTACCTGTGAATAAGGATTCCGGAAGGTTTCTGAATATGCAGGCCTGGACCAAGGCTATGGTTCAAAAGTGAGGAATTATCCCTCCTCGTCAGTCAACCGGTTGGGGGTGGTAGAAATAACTGCTCTGATGGGGAGACTGTGGTAGTTGGGAATTAAGTCCTCACAATGCTACTCTCACCTCCCAGGTGAACCAAGGGCAATGCGACAGTGAAGTATGGGCGGGAAACTACCCTAATGACACAGTTGTAAAAAAGAGAGTAAAGCAGGCTGTTCGCTCCATGAGCAACAGTTAATAATGTCCTGAACTTGGGGTGTGCTTAAAGGTCAGTGACTGAATACCCAATCCAAGGTGGAAGGCATCGTGCCGAAGGATGAATGGCTGCAGGGTATAAAATGCAGTTGCACACGATCCCCTTGAGGCACCAGACAAAACCTCATTGTATGTTGTCTTGCCAGGGCAGTGGGGGCTCTGCTCTGGTCGACCGTTATTTCCCCCATACTCGTGGGACGTTAATGAACCAAGTAAGTAAAAGAATTGATTTCGAGACTGCACAGACAGCGGGAGCCAATGAGACGGCAAACCGTGAGTCTGTAGCAGATGTGTCAACGGCAACCATCACTGGGGGTGCGGGGGCGGCTGTCAAGCTGCCGACTGCAGAAACCGGTGAAGTGGCTGTAGAGTTGAGCATGCTGTCTAGTCCTGGGGCTGCTCTGCGGACCCAGGCGACTGCAAATTAAGCAGAACAATGATCAAGATCCTCCAAGTGAACCTACAGCATAGCAGGGCGGCGAGTGCTGTCATGTGTAGGATGCTGGACAGGGGAGAGGTGAACTTGGTTCTCATCCAGGAGCCATGGATTTCTGGAGGACGAATATGCAGGCTGGCGACATCTGGAGGTAAGTTGTTGTACGATAAGGACTCCGGTGTTCCCAGGACGTGTATCCTGGTTAGAAGGGGGTTGAGTGCTTTTGTACTAACGGACTTCTGCTGCAGGGACTTAATAGCAGTGACGGTGGAGCTGCGGGCGGAGGGGAGGATGAAGAGGCTGAACCTTGCCACGGCATATCTCCCTTTTGACTACGCGGGGGCTCTACCAACACAAGAGCTGAGGAGGCTGGTCGAGCACTGCGGGGCTGTGGATGAGGAGCTGCTGGTGGGGATGGATCCTAACTCCCATCACACTTCGTGGGGAAGTACAGGTACCAACACTAGAGGTGAGGAACTTTTAGCTTATCTTAGCTCTAAGAATTTACTAGTCTTAAATCAGGGGGAAGAGCCGATGTTTGTCACTAGGGCCAGACAGGAGGTCCTGGACATTACGGTGGCATCGAACCAGACGGCTAGGTATGTACTAAACTGGCATGTGTCGGATGAACCATCTTCTTCTGACCACAGACATATTAGGTATGATATCTCTCTAAATCCAGCCATGCTTCGGCCAACCAGGGATCCAAGAAGAACAGACTGGGACTCCTATAGGAGGGACCTGGGAGTTCGGATTGAGGAGGCTGGATTGGAGTATGGTGGGAGGAGAGAGGTAGAATTCTCTGCCGCATTGGTTGGCGAGGCTATAGTAGAATCCTTTACTGATAACTGCCCTCTCAGTAAGGGGAGAAAAGTAGGGGATCCGTCATGGTGGAACAAGAAGCTAGCCAAACTTCGGAAGACCACCAGGAGACTCTTTAATAGAGCAAAAAAGAACGGGCAGTGGGACCAGTATAGGAAAACACTAACCGAATACAACAGGGCAATTAGAGAAGCACGCAGGAAGTCCTGGAAGGAGTTTTGTCAAGAGATTGACAAAACTCGGGAAGGGGCACGACTGCATAAAGTGCTCTCTAAGGACCCAGTTAACCCGGTGGGGATGCTAAGAACCCCACTGGGAAATATAACAAAAACTGCAGGGGAAACTGTGGAAGAATTAATCAGAACACATTTCCCTTCCAGTACTCTGAGGAAACTTGGGGGAGCAGACACTGAACCAGTTGCCAAACTCTCCACAAGACGTAGTAAGAGGGAGGACTGGGAAGTGGCAAGGAGGATAGTAACTCCACAAAGGGTAAGATGGGCTATTGGCACATTTAAACCCTACAAATCTCCAGGTCCAGATGGGATCTATCCTGTGCTGTTGCAGCAGGGAATGGATCTGCTGGTACTGGTACTTACTAAATTATACAGGCTAAGCATTGCTCTAGGGCACGTGCCGGCAGCCTGGAAATCTAGTAAGGTGGTCTTTATACCTAAGCCCACCGGTAACCAATCGGAAGGGAAAGGATACAGACCTATTACACTCATGTCCTTTGTTCTTAAGGGACTTGAAAAACTGGTTGATAGGCATATTAGGGGGGGGGGGTGCTTTGGCCATAAAACCACTGCATTGGAACCAGTATGCTTATCAACCGGGGAAATCCTGCGAGGGAGCTCTCCATCAAGTGGTTGGTAGGATTGAGCAAATGATCGCCAAGAAAGGTTGTGCCATAGGTGCCTTCCTTGACATTGAAGGGGCTTTCAATAACCCCTCAGTGGAGACGATGGTAAGTGGTGCAAGACGTCATGGAGTGGATGCAACCACTTGTGGTTGGATAAGTTCCATGTTAACAAACAGAAGCATTTCTGTAGAGGTGGCAGGGGAGGTCAGAAGGGCGGAGACAAGTCTGGGCTGTGCACAGGGGGGGGGGGGGTTCTCTCTCCTCTGTTGTGGTGCCTAGTGGTTGACAACCTTATTGAACTCCTGAATGAACAGGGGTACTTCTGTCTAGGATATGCGGACGACATAGTTGTTCTGATCCTGGGCAGATTCCCTGATACAGTCCTTGAGGTAATCAGAAAACCTCTACGACTGATTGAAGAGTGGTGTAAAAAGGAGAACCTTAGGGTAAATCCAAAAAAGACTGCTCTCATTAAATTCACCAGACAGCGAAATGATCTGACGACCAGGATGCCTCGCTTGTTTGGTGAATACCTTGAGTTTGTGGGGGAGGTGAAGTACCTGGGAGTTACTCTGGACAGGAAACTCACCTGGAACCCACATCTTGAGAGGACAGTTAACAGGGCCAAAAGGGCACTGATGACTGTGAGAAGAATGGTGGGTAAGAAATGGGGACTGAAGCCATCAATGATGCACTGGATGTATCTGAGGGTGATAAGACCTATTATTACCTATGGAGCTCTGGTGTGGTGGACAAAGGCCAACCAGGCACAGACAAGAGCTAAACTGAGCTATATCCAGAGATTGGCCTGTCTGTGCACACTGGGGCGATGTCAACTACACCACGTGCAGCAATGGAAGTAATGCTTAACCTCCCTCCCCTTGAGCTTGTCCTTAGGGGAGAGGCGAGGCTGGCAGCATGGAGATTGCGCAACTCGAGCAACTGGGCTAACCTCCCAGATGTCTCGGGACATATGAGTATCAAGTGCGTGGTCAAAGAACCCGTCTTGGAAATGGGCAGCGACCACATTACTCGAATGTTTGCACCTGACCAGGTCCACCAAACTGTGATGGAATGGTCGGGGACATTAACATCGGGAGCTCAGATCTGGTACACAGATGGCTCCAAGATGGACTTCGGCACTGGAGCGGGGGTGTATTGTAAAAACCCAAGGGTAGAACTAGTTTTTTCCTTGGGGAGGCATACCTCTGTCTTTCAGGCCGAAGTATATGCTATAAATGCCTGTCTGGGAGAGATAGCGAGAAGGGAAACACACGGGACCCGGATTGCTATTTTCTCCGACAGTCAGGCAGCAATTAAGGCACTAAACGGACACGTGGTCACCTCGGCCATAGTCAGGGAGTGCCTAATTAACCTACAAGCTCTGGCAAGGCACAATCAAATCAAGTTAGGTTGGGTGCCAGGGCATAGGGGAATACTTGGAAATGAAGCCGCAGATGCGCTGGCCAGGGAGGGGTCTTCAACTCTCCTGATTGGACCGGAGCATGCGGTAGGTATTTCCAAATCCATGGTCAAGATGACAGTGCGAAGGTGGATGGCTGAAAGACACTGTGAGCACTGGATCAGGGCCGAAGGGATGAGACACAGTAAGCTAACCCTTAGGAAACCTTCCTTGGGGCTGCAGAATACTCTCATCTATCTGTCTAGGCAGGAATTGAGGATAGTCACAGGTCTACTCACGGGACACTGTGGACTAAGGAAACATTTGCATAAAATGGGTATCTACAAAGATGAACCAGTGTGCAGATTATGCGGGCAGGAACTGGAGACTGCCACACACATTATTTACAGATGTGAAGTACTTGCTGAGAGGCGCTTCAACCTCTTTGGTGATGGAACGGCTTTGGTGGATGCTGAAGGTAAAACTCTAGTCAGGAAACTCCTAAAACTGGTAAGAGGGAAGGGGTTATTTGACTAGATCAGGGAGGTAAGTACAATATACCTTAAGGTAGCAGTGCTTCAGGCAATTCAAACCCTCTCCCAAGTTAAAAAAAAAAAAATGCCACTCGCAATTCCAAGCAGCGACCAATAAATGTTTCGCAAAACACACATAATCAGATGCCATAACTCGTTGAGTATTAGGCACCAAACTTGTAGCTTTATTCGCCGCTTCATCCGCTTTTGTGTTTCCAAGTATTCCGCAATGTCCAGGAACCCATCAGAAAGTTACCCCCACACCCCTCACTTGAAGCCTGTGTACAGCACACAAAATGTCACAACCAAAGGGTTGACAGAGAAAACATCCTGAAGAGCCTGAAGAGCCTGAATGACGGTCAAAGCTTTAAAAATAGCAAATAGTTCTGGCGTGAAAACACTGCAAGCTGAGGGCAATCCATACATGTAGGTACGTCCAGATGCATAAAACGCACACCCAACGCCATTGTCCAGTTTAGATCCATCCGTGAAAATAATCTCACTATACTGGTGGGATCTGTATATTGCCAAAAACTCCTGGTGGTACACCACATTAGGAGTAATGGTTTTTATAAAACTGGACAATGAAAAATCAAAGCGGGGCGTTTTTATTATCCATGGAGGTAGATAGCACATTGATCGTTCAAACATAGGAGGAAGTTCCGACTCTAGATTATCAATTATGCACGACTTCTGAATACCGAAAGGGGCGGTTGAACGTTCGCATGCATTATAAGATGGTTCGTAGTGGTTATTAAACACTACATTAAATGCCGGATGTTTAGGTTTGCTTCGAAGACTAAATATATAAGATATTTGTAGCATCTGACATTGTCTTAAAATAGCGGGTTCCCCAACCCCGACAAGAAGACTAGGGATTGGGCTAGTTCTAAATGCACCAGTAGCAAGTCTAAGTCCAGAGTGGTGGACAGCATCGAGAGTTTTCAGAACTGTAAGTCGTGCGGATGAATAGGCTTGACAGCCATAATCAATGCGCTATCTAACGACCGCGCGATAAGTTAGAAAATGATGTTTCAAGTATATTAGCAATGTCATCACTGTTAGTGATTAATCTTCCATCCGGTTGCTTCAGCGCAATGGCTGGCAACGGTGAAAGTACCACAAACTGATCGTAGTTTCCTCCACACTGTGGAGGACGGAGTTGTTCCTGTAATTGTGCTAATGCACTGTTCCCAAGAGTACTTTCTACTCAGCCTAAATATCCTCCGTGCTTTTGCATGGAGTATTTTATATTCCTGAAGGTTTCCATTTGTTGGTTGTCGCTTAAATCTCCTTAGCACTCTTCGTCGTAAACGGAGGATTTCTATGCATTCATCATTCCACCACGGCACAGGCGGTCGGCGTGAATGTGCAGAGGTTTTTGGAATGGTCTCTACAGCGGCATTTAAAATAGCTTTCGAAAAATTTTCTATTATTTTATCAATGGGTGTCATATAATCCATGTCAAGTGATACGAGGTAAGTCGAGTAGGAGTCCCAGTTGGCTTTTTGTAAAATCCAACGGGAATTTCAAGCATAACAGGGTTGGGAGTCACATAAATTGATCTTAATAGGCACATGGTCGCTTCCATACAAATCATTGAGTACCGACCATGTGCATCTAGTAGGTAATTGAGGGCTGCAGATCGATAGGTCAACAGCTGTCCATCCACCAGTAGATGCTGCTAAATGGGTAGGCAAATCGTCATTTAACAGACATAAGTCCAGTTCCGTTCTCACACTCTCTACAAGTTCACCTCGAGAGTTGCTAGTCGGAGATCCCCAAGCCAAATGGTGGGCATTGAAATATCCTACCAATAAGAACTGAGTCAGTAACTGGCTTATCAAATTCACTAAATCACTGTGTTGCAGATTTTCTTGTGGTGGCAAGTAGACACAACACACAGTGATTGTATACGGGATAGCTGTTTGAACGACTACTGCTTGCAAAGGGGTTATTAAGTTTAGCGGAGCAGCATCGATACAGTCACGGGCTAAGATGGCTATGCCACCTCTATCTCGGTCTTCTGTAACGAAGTCTGATCTGAAAACTGAATAGTCCCTTAAATGAAAATTATGCTCCAGTTCGTGGAGATGCGTCTCCTGTAGACATATAAACATCGGATACATTTCGCACGAGTACTTTAAGATCTTCTATGTGACTCCTAACACCGTTGATGTTCCACTGTATCACTGACTTCCTAAACAAAGACATTTATTAGCTTAGCAAAGGATTTATTTGACACCCATTGGTGCTCTCTCCTTTCTTGCCTGGGACGTTTTTAGACGTCTCAGGCTTACATTTCTCAGATTCCATATCCACCCGTTCAGGGATGGAATCTAAGGAAGTTTTGGGTTTAGGAGGGGTAATTTTTACATTCCCTCCTTTGTTAGCATTTTTTCTAATACCCGGTAACGACGGTGGCGATGTGGTCTGACGTAACACTGATCTACGTGGTTTGGATTTTTCCAACGTTTTCTGACCAGAAGGTTTATTACCCGTTGATAATACCTTCTGCACAGAAACACAAGGCTCACTTATTGATTTATTTCGTGCTCCAATCCCCCCAGTGGAAGAGATAGGTACAAGAGGTAAAACACTATCCGTTGCTGCAGGTTGTACCAAATTCAAAGAAGGACCATTTGTGACTAAGCACAAAAGGCAAGACACTTGTTCAGTTAGAGCTTCAATCTTCTTTGACAGCTCAGCACAGTTGGTACAAGATGATTTTGAAGCGGTCAGGGTAGCGGCATAAGTCTTACTGTCTGCCTTTGGCTGAGTGGATCTATAGAGTTTTTTGGCCTCTGGAAATGACAGCTTGTCTTTCGCCATGATGACTAGGATAGCTTTCTCTTCCTTAAAAGTAGGACAGTTGTAGGATCGCGCTGGGTGGTCACCACCACAGTTGACGCATTTCGGAGAATTAACACATTTCTTATCATCATGGCCTTCAACGCTACATATACCGCATACGTTCTGCTTTGAACAGGTAGAGCTGATATGCCCAAAACACTGGCACTTGAAGCAGCGCCTAGGGTTAGCCACGTATGGTCTCACTGAGAGCCTTTTGTAACCTGCATGTAAGTATTCGGGTATTTCCGGTTTGACGAAGGTGACGATTAAAGACGCTGTTGCTACTTTTTCTCCTTTGTCCATTTTCATGATAGGGACAACGGCCGTAACTGATTGAGATGACAGTTCTGACTTAATTTCATCAACTGGAAGATACATTAAATCCCTACATGTGATGACAAACTTTGAATAATTCAAGGATCTGTGGGGAGCCACAGATACTTTACCTGGTCAGAGAAAGAGGACATTTTAGATAGAGCACGGGTTTGTCTCTTGGTAGAAGTCGCAACTAACAGTGTTCCGTTTCTAAGTTTCTTAATATAGGCTACTGGACCTCCAGCACAGGCAGTAATAGCCTTGTTAATTAGGAAAGGAGAAACTTTGGAAAGATCTTTCCCTTCTTCGGCACTAGATACAACTAAATACTTTGATTATGGCAATGTCTGTAACGTTGCCACCATAAACTTTTTACTCAAATCTTTACTAATATGATCATCAGGAGAATCCTGGCGTGTCCTCTCCAGACTAGTCACATTTGACGTGGTTTTTGAATCCATAAATATTTTTAGCCAGCCATCGTGTCAAGCGTTACGGGCGAGACCATAGGAACGGGTACACCCTTGGATCACATTAAGATCATTTCCAACCCTCAGAACTCTGAGGCCTATAGCTTTTCTCCTTAGCTCGACTGAATGGGCATCAGGTTCCGACACCCATGCACCACGGACACTCCTAGACCAAGGACCGAAGCGGCTGGTAGACCAGAAACCGCGCTTACGTCTTCGGCAGGGCAAGCTCACATCAGCATCCCAGCCCAGAGTTTGTCAAGCTCTGGACTTTTCAGCACTCCCAACGCGCAACGGTTCTGACAACTCAAAAATCCCTAAGAGAAGATGTAAGTGTTGAAATGTGTATAGATTGTGTTGGTGTGTGTATGTGTGCTTGTATGCTTTGTGAGTGGTGTAGTGTTGGGCTAGGGTACCGCGAGGGACGCCAAACCCCTTGTAGGTGCGGTTAGTCTGCACCCCCCTGCGGGTCCCACAAGATAACCATCTCACTTCTGTTGGAAGAAAAGAGTTCTGAACTTACAGCCCATATCATCACTCTTCAAGGAGAATAATCTTAAATTAAGATCCCTAGCCTTTATGAAGTTAATAACTTTGACATCTAATAAAACTGAGGTCAGAGTTTCCGGTATACCTTTAGCAGCTAATGTTTCCTGGTGGATTACACAATGTGTACTTTGCCATTCAAGAGCAACTTTCTTCATTTTCACTGCTAGTTCTATCAGTTTTCCTGACATAGCTTTTGCTCCATATGTGCATAAACCAATATTTTGAGCACATAATCATTAATAATGTTAAAAATGAGTTCTGCTGTAGTGTTGAATTCAAGTTCTTTTCAAAACAAAAACTTCTGTAACTTCTTCATGATAATCAAATCAAACAAGACCAAGTAGCGGTGCCGTGTTTGTTATGTCGGTACTTTTGTTTACTCGAAGTACAAAATATGTCCATTCTTGAAGTTTTAAACACAGTTGTTCTTCAATACTGGAAGGAATTTTGGCAATTCGCCTTTTCACTGTGTTGTTTGACAACGGTATATTTTTAAATTTCTCTAGCTGCCTTTTCTCCTAACAGCTTGGACCATACCCTCAACGGCTTGTAGTAAAAGCGTCTTACCTATTGTGTGAGTAATCCATCTTTTGCAATACTACAACCAGCAAGATATTTATTTTCTTTCTTAAAACAGTAGATTTTTCTTTTTAAAAATTCAATTGATTCACCATCCAAATCAGAGTGCTAGTGTTTTGGTTAAGCATCAGCAGAGAAGACTTTCAAAACAAACAATGCAAAGAAAAATGGGATTAACACTGTCTTCTGTACCGGATTTTACAATCAAACCAAATTGTAAGTAGATTTCATCGTATTTACGATTAGCCTTTGGTTTAGGTTTTTAACCCGTTGCGTGCATACGTTTTGTAGCCTGGATCACACCTGCGTCCCTAAGACGCAAATGTCATTTTTTCTGTTGAAATGAACTAAAAGGTAGTTTTTATGTATTCTAATAGCTTAATAAGATTGCATATGCATTGGTAAAATCATTCGGAAAATTTGAGGTAAAATAAGTTTTCAAAGATTAGAACAACATCAATATCAATTTAGACATTTTCAGGAATACTTATAGTTATATAATTATTATTATTATTAATATATTATTAAAAATTCTCATCCTACCTTAGGAAATAAACTAGAGAAAAATTACTGGTAGGAGTTAATTAATAAACACTCAATTCAAAAACATATTTTCTAACATTAACTCACCACTGATAAACAACACCACTACATACAGTCATTTTCAGTCTTGATTTTCATTTTTTTCTTTTTGATACAGTCAAGGCATAATTTTCTTGAACATTGCAAACATATTGGCTTTCGACATTCGACACAAGCATAGGATGTTTGTCGTCGTAGCTTGTAGGAGCACAAAAAAGAATACTTTTTTCATCCATTTTATCCTCTGGAATTTCTGATTCGTCGACATTTTTGGATGTACCTTCTTCAGTAGGTTTTAAAAAGAATTTTAGATCTTCGATACGGGTTTTATTGATAAATTTATTCGTTGCTCGAATTTCAATATATGGAGTTATTAGTTGGTAAGCCAATTTTTTTCACAAAATGCAGCCTTCTTTCCAATATACTGTTTATAAAACATTTGTGTAAAATGATAGCATTTACAAGACTGATACTTACAAGAGCCGAAAATACAGCGAAAGGCCACCTGTCGCTCTTTCGGTTGGAAGAAAAAACACTGCACATGAAGTCTATAGCATCAACTCCACCTTTTGTTATATTGTAATAGTGAATAATGTCTGGTTTTTTGTTCGCTTCATTCTCACCTTTTGCATAGTGCATGCTTGATATCAGATTTACAACTTTGTTAGGCTTCACTTTTTGCGAGAGCAAAGTTATTTTTTCCTTTGAAAATCCATATTTAACGTCCATTAATGGTCTTTTCTTGGTGTTGATGAATTTAGGAGGCAGAATTGTTTTATTTTTTGTCATTGTTCCGACGTATGTCAATTTTTTTTCTTTTAACTGCATTACTGCTTCATACGAGCTGAAGCAGTTATCAGCAATAATATTTCTGTTTGAATTGTAAATTGGTTTTGCTAAACATATGAGACTCTGTGTAGGTATGCCTAATTTTTTTTCATCTTCAGAAAGGGTTTCTCCATCAGAATTTTTCCCTTTGTATATATAAGCATTATGAAGATAACTTGTCCTTGCATCGACTAAGCACATAAGTTTTATACCATAACATGCAGGCTTACTCGGCATATAAATCCGAAATCCACAATTTCCTCTAAACGGCACAACAGATTCATCAATGGTAAGAGTATCACTGGGAAATAGAGCTTCGTACTATTAGAAATAAATATCTCAAAAATATAGCTTATGGCTGCAGCGCGATCTGTGGTGACCCTTGTTGGGCGGTCGTGAGGATTATCAAAGCGAAGAGCTGTTTTGAAGGGTATGAACCTATTAACAGACATAGTAGTTAAACAAATTTTTCGCTCGCACTTATTACTTTGAAATAGGTATCTTATATTTTCCCTATTTGATTTAAAAACAGCGCACAACATGAGTAGCCCAATGAATGCGAGCAACTAATTCTTGGATAGGTCATTATGGTATATTTTTTGGTTCTCATTTTTTAGATTGGTCCGTTTATTAGCCAAATAATAATTCGTCCATTTTAAAATTTCATCAATCTTCTCCGAATCGAATAGTTGGCTCCACTTTCTCTTGGAGTGGCACCTAACACTTGCTTTGCATGATGAGACAAACCTGGTAAACCTTTTGTTTTTAAAATATTTCGAGCTTGTACTTTACCTCTGTTCGGAAGCTCCTTTGAATCCCATTCATAGCAGTTCTTGCCTTTATAAATGAGTGGTTCATCTCCAGGTTTCTCTTCTATGTCATCCTCTTGCTCCTCATCTTCCAGTTCTTCATCATCTTCCAATCCAAGAAGAACTGGTTCTATTTCGGGAAGTCCGGTCCTTGTGTCGTATACTTCCCCGTCAACATTCAGTTCCTCCATTTCCTCGCCGGTCTCACTGTCTCCTGAAGATTCTCAAATAATTGACGTACTAGTACCGAAAAATTGGGATCATCAGTCCAATACAATCGCTCTGCATAAATTCAGAAATAAATATTTAACCAAATTTTAAAACTAATTGCTAAAAACAAATTATAAATAATTTGGAAAAATAATACACATCACGAACACATCTACGTCTGTCAGACGCATGGAGAAATGTGGTGGGGAACACACCCTGCGTCTCACAGACTCAGTAGACCTTGAGTTAGTAGTAGATTGACAAAAATCTTACCTGCTAGGGTTTGAAGAAGTTGAGCTAGACACTTCACCGACCTTGGGAAGGAACTGATTGACGAATACAAAAGCACTAAATGACGGTGAGACATCAGTAGTGCCAACAAAACAACATTGAACATCCCATATGCGACTGGTAGACGCACTTGTGACACAACGGGTCAACACTATCCTTTGAAATCCCACGGCTCACCAGAAACTGCTTCATAGTTTATTATGGTGACAACAAAGTCACATACATCAGTTAGTAATACTACAACATGAAAACATATCTATCTCTCTAATCACCACTGTTTTTGACGTTGTTGTTGGTGTAAACATTCACACTGCTGGATTTAAACTGATGATCGTGGAGCTAGTGGAACAGAACAATAGCAAAGAAAAGGATAGTCGGGACGCTGGTAGCCAGGACGAGGTCATGTGACCTCACAGGCTGGGAACCCCTATATTAGTAGTTCAGCATTTACTTATAAAAAAGGAATCTGCCGTAGCAATTGATGCTTTTTATCATTCCATTTATTTGTATTACTTGATTTCAAAACTAGAAAACAAACTTGTTATGCACAACACTAATAAAAACTTCTTTATTATTTATGGGTATTACAAGTCTCTATAACAATACTTGATATTGTACTTCATGCTTCAATAAAAAATGTTTTGTTGCCAAGTACATCCCAAATGACTTCAATGTTTGTTTGCCAACTAATAACATTATTGTCAATAAAGTTTTTGTTATCAAGGTTATTTCTAGTTATGATATTTGCATAAATAATAATTATTATAAAATGGACTAATTACATTTGTTGTACATAAATCCTTCATTGACCTTAATGGAATTAAAAATATGAAGTAACTGAATACTGAGATAGGTGCAAAAAAGGCTTTAAAAGGAATACCATTTTCATGAATAGCATATGACAGAAATGTAAACATTTAAGTTAGTAATATTTATATATTTGTTGATTCCATCTTCACGTGAGCTACTAGTTTTCACTAAAACACTTGTAAATATATTACACCTTGCCTATAGTAGCACTTACTTATATTTGTTGAGGACAGGCTTTTCTGAAGTTGTGTCTCATTGTCAACTCAGACCGTAACTGATTTCAAGGTTTTTGTAAGTTAGGGTTATTAAGTATTGAGTTTGTTTTTTAGGCAGCTGTTTAATTTGTCAATCATTGTTGTGTTCAGCTCTTCAAACCGTCCACACCAACATAAACTAACCGCTTACAACACCATGATATATTGCCTGCTTAAAACACCAAAGAAGAACACTACCAAGAATTAAACACTATAAAACACATAGCACAAACTAATGGATACAACACAACAATGATTGACAAATTATGCAACTGTCTAATAAAAACTTAACAACCCAAATACAAATACCCAACATCGGATCCAAGAATTTTAATTTCTACCATAGGAAATTTTTGTTTTTGAAGGTTATGATGGTTATTAGAGGTTTGCAGACAGTCTATTGAACTGACTAGATGCATGATTTGCCATTGTCAACATAACCTTATATCAGATGCAGTTATGTCGAGACGTTTATTTTCCGACATGAATGAAAGGTCAGTTTCAATACCTACTACTATATACTTCTATAATAATTAATATATATGTAATTTTACTTGTAACAATTCAAGTAACAAATTTGACCGTATGTGTGACAGGGAATAGTGTATCTTGTATTTATAACCATACTAGCGTTACCCAGCACACATTGCTGCGCCCAAAATCACAATTTTTGCAAAAAGAAAAGCATATCAAACATCTAAATAATTATTTTTCATTTACTGCAATGCTAGATGATACACAATGTTTTCCTTCATTTCATTAGGCGTATAAACATACAAATTTTAGGTGTCCCAACACGTGAGCATGCAAAATGTAATTTTCTCTGGTAAAAGCTCGAATCTTCTAAATTTAATCCAGAAAGGGTCAATGATTGTCCTTGTGCCTTGTTTATGGTTGCAAGACGCAAAAGAAATTGTAGTCATTTGAAATCAGTAGGTAGATATAATAAAATCATCGGTATTCATGGAATTAAGACCATCTCTTCTTTGAACATACCACCTCTGATTTCTGCCTGGATCAAGTTGGGTGTCAATTTTTTGTGTGATTAGTCTGGCTCTGTTGCTTTGGTTGATTCAAATTTTGCAAGAATATTAATAGCGATCCTACTTTTAATATTAATAAGTGTGATAGCAATAACTGTAATTTGAATTTAGCATTTAAAATAGTTTAAAATAATAAAATATTTTTATTTTTTCATAATGTTCATAATTTTTTTAAAATTAATTTAAGTAACGCTAATTTGGATATACGTTTTAACACTAGACTTATGAAAGGCGGTACACTGAACCATCCTAAGCCTCTGGGGCTGAGCCATGATTGATCTACACCAAACTTCACACGCACTATCCTGGGAGTATGTTAAACAAACCCTCCAAATTTCATCAACATCTGTTTAGCGGTTTAGGTGTCCATAAGATACACACATACACACACATCTGTACATCAGTTTTTAAACAATCCTAAGCCTCTGGAGTGGAGCCCTGTGGATAAATCTACACCAAAATTCACACAAACTATCTTGGGAATATGTTAAACAATTCCTCCAAATTATATCAACTTCTGTGTAGCTAGTTAAACGTCCATAAGACACATACAAACATCGATTTTTTAACCATTCTATGTCTTAGGGGGGGGGGCAGAGCTCTGTGGATCAATCTACACCAAACTTAACACGGACCTTCTTGAAATATGTTAAACAATCCCTCCAAATGTTATGAACTTCTGTTCAGCCGTCCATACATACGTCATTTTTTCAACCATTTTAAGCCTCTAAGGCGGGGTCTTGTGGGTGAATTTAAACCAAACGTCACTCAATCCATCTTGGGAATATTTTGAACAATCTCTTCAAATTAAATTAACTTCTGTTTAGTGGGTTAGACGTCCATAAGATACACACATATATATACATATCAGTTTTTAGATATCCTAAGCCTCTGGGGCGGAGCCCTGGGGACGGATCTAGACCAAACTTCACAGCCACTATCCTGGGAATATGTTAAACAAACACTCCAAATTTCATCAACTTCTGTTCAGCTGTTTAGGCATCTATAACATACATATGCGAATTAGTCAGACTATCTGAAATAATTTCAATTTTTTTTTCGTTTTTTGATACACTGGTATTGATAACTACTTAACTTGAGTTCTTCTTATAAATACTTGGCAGAAATAGGAATTTGTGCAAAAGGTACTATTACAGCTGACAGAATTAAACACTGTACCCTTAAAACCATCAAACAGCTGGAAAAAGAAGAATGAGCATCATTGCCCTTTGGATTATGAGCTGATTATGTTCTATTGGCATGATAATAATTTCAGCTTTGTAGCATCAAACTGTGAGAGTTTTTCTGGGGAAAAAACAAACCGAAGGTCAAGGAAAAAACCTAAAATTCAGGTATCCGAACCAACTGTATTTCCTACATATAATAAGGAAATGGAGGGAGGGTGTCGATCTATTAAATCAATACATTGCTGCCTGTTTAAATGGAATAAAACAAAGAATATGGTGGGGGCCCACTACTTTTTTGCTGGTAGTGTAGTAAGTGCATAGTTACTCAGTAGTAAATTACTGCCTGGAGCTCTGGCTACTCAACACTTCAGAATAATCTTGGCCATTACTTTATTGAAAAGACTTAGAAAACCACCATAACAGAGGCAAATAGCAAGACCTCTAAATAATATTCAATATAACAACAGTCACTGATCCCCCCACCCCAATGTTACAGAACAACTTTGTGCAAACTATACAACGACAAGTTAAATTCATATGTTAGAGCGTCAAGCTAGATTTTATCCTAATTGCTTCCAACAGTACTACAGACAGTGGAAAATACTTTTAGGAAGAAACACGTTTCATGTAATAATATCTGTAAAAGTTCTCAAATTTGTATTATAAACTATATGTCCTGGAATAAAGTTTGCATTCCAGTTTTTAAATTTTTATAAATATTTTGTGGGGGAATGTACGAACAAAGTACATGTTTTTAACATAATAGATTCCTTTTATATTCAATGTAACCATTAATTATTACTTAAAACACACAGGCAGGTTATTGTGCACGCAAGTGGAATAATCTTGTGATATACATTCATATACCCACGTAGTCTGAATACATAGCGTTCGATTTATTGGACGTACCATAATTAACAAAATACGAGGATAATTTTTTTAAAAAACATTTTCCTGTTTTTTATATTGAAATGACCAATATACCATGAAAAAAGAGTTTGAAATTAAATATTTTTTTTTATACACTAATGATGGGTTAAACCATTTTCAAAGTGCGTCATCCATGTGTAAAATTTTTCGAATTTTTTTACATTGTGTCCACTTTCTTTCAAAGTTTTAAAAATTTTACCCTTATTTTAAATTGTACCCACACTGTTGAATTAACTAACCCAAATTTTCTATTCATGTCATTCATGCAATTTTCTCTTAGCACTATAAATGTCCACACTATATTATCATATGTTAACAGTAAATAAAAATTTGGGTTAAGGAAACCACACAGCCCCACCTACAACAATAGATGGACAGGTAGAATTTGTGCTATACCCTCAGTGGTTGCCTATTGTTATTAAATTTTGACCTATTGGTCGCCTATTGTTATTGAATTTCAACTTTTCCACTCAAAAGAAAGTTTGGTGGGCCCTTCTCTTTTAATAAAGGCATTTTTCCAAACCAGGAGGTACAGCGACTCAATAAGCTGAAGCTCACTGATAACCATGCAAATGCAGTTACACTTTGGCCAAATATACTGTACTTTGTATAAAGAGCAACCACCAATAAAAATAACTTAATTATAACTAATCAACCATATTTTTCAGTATGTAAAAATGAAATTAATAAACTAGAACAAAATACATACGCAAAATTCGATGAAGTTTTTCACGACTATTCCATTTCAGAGTAGAATGCTTCTCTATCCACTCCAAGTAATATGGAAAATTATTGATTTAAAATAGTAAATTTATGGAACAATTTCCTCATTTTACCCAAAGTGGCCCAGAGAGCCTTATCATATTTCTTTTTAATCTTGGAGTTACCTCATATGTAGCCATTTATATTTACATGAAGCTGCTAAAAGTAGGATTGTCTTATTTTTCTTCCTAATCTAAGACTTATCTAAACTACCTTTCTATTTACATCAAGTGATCAAAATTGGTGTTGTCTTTTTTATTCTATTCTATGACATAAATATCTATATTCATATATTACTACAAATGTTGCACACAATCAGTGATCGAAGAAATATTCACTGATTATTAAGCAGTGAGATTGCTTTAAAAAAATCTTCAAACTGTTTTTGCTTTGTCAAAACAATATTTCTCCATAGGTATTCCACAAGGTATGTTTTAAATGTAGTGATTGCCATTCGACCTATTCTTCAACACATATCATATACTGTATTTATCTTAGCCCAATGATTGTTTTTGAGGACAAACAAAATTAAGAGAATGATCGGCCGTTTTGTGAAGATATCCATTTTGACTCAGAGAATTGTACTCCCTCCACATATCAGTAATGACTGTCGTCCCAGGCTCCACATTTTCCATTATTATTTGCAGTAATTTAGCTGAATCCCTTTTATCAACATTTTTCAGAATACCCTTTTTACTGTCTCTATCTGTACCACCAACTAACCAATGAGTTTAAGTCAAATGCCCACCATTGTATTTACGTTTCCCAAACGCGCTTTCATCCACTTCAACAATTTGTCCACTTATTTTTGTTGAATTCTCCAGTAGCCAAACCACGAGAATCTCCCTGATAGCATTTATTCGCTTCATCACTGTAGGCCGTGAAAGTCCAGTTTCACAAACAATAATAAAAAACTGATATTTCAATATCCACGCTACCAGAACTGTGAGCAATTGAAGTGGAGTAACTTGAGCTAATCCAAATATGGTATTCTCTCTTATGTGCTTTTTAGCTCTGTAGCTACGAATCCCATATCTATAAATCATATTTTCCTTTGCTCCGCGATTGAGATACTTCATTCCACCACACTTCACACATTTTATTAATGGTTTCACCAGTCTATAGTCTTATAGAAAACTTTGCATACCGCTTTTTGAAATGTGTTGATGGAAGGCAGTAATACTACCAAACATACGCTCCATGGTAAGACGGGTATACTGTGAACATAATGATGTGACACTGACCGTAGTTATCTTCCAAGTAGAAGTCCTTCTTGAAATGTGAAAGGCACACTGATAAGTGTAATCGAGAACCATAGAGTATCCTGTTAAAGAGTAATAATAGGGACCTTTATGGAAAAACCCATGGGTCCAGGTAGTGTGAGCCTGTCTGGTTTCCTTCACCCAAAAATATTTTTATAACTCAATTACAACTGTATGCTATTTTAACATTAGAGTGTTAACCAATTTATGGAAGAATGAGATACAATAGCAAACTGAGTAACTAAACAACTTCTGCTATGGATTTCTATTGCTACGTAGGGTTACAGAACCTTTCTAAGAAATCTACAGTAGGCCTACTATGTGAGTACTGTTCCTTTCCAAGAAAGCAGTCTTTATGGTGGCAGCTTTACATATTGTACTTAATTCTTGGAGCAAGTACTGTAATAGATATTTCTGCCTTCTATTTTCATTTCGAAACTATAGAATTGAAATGCCACATTTTGACGCTACATCCAAGGTTAAGGTAATTTTCTTGACGCAAAAACAGTTTTTCCATAAGGAAACTTCATTGTATTATACTAGACTACCAAGAAACTGACATTTTAGTGGAGGATGAGTCCAAGTCAGATGAATCTTCCTCACTACCACATTGAACAAATGAGTTTTCCCTTTTCTAATTGCAGCACCCTTAGCAGTTGGGTTATAAAATATGGCTCCTTAGACCTTGGATTGAGAAGTGTGCTGAAGGCAAAATTTGTTATTAGTTCAATTAAGAAAATCTTTCTCATTTCTCCAAGGAGGCTCTCTTTTAAGTTTTTGTGCTGATGGTCCTTTCGGCTTTAAACATGATAGTTTTTAATTCAGATTATGCACCAGGGGAATAATTTTACTGCTTGGCATGTACTTCTCCCCTGAAATTTCCCTTGTTACAAATTCTAAGGATATGAAGACATCTAAAATTTCCTGTAGGTCTTCAACTTGTCGTACTGATAACATGTCAGGAGCCGCCGTGTTTTCACTGAGCATCACGTTCACTTGAGGTCTAAGCTCCAAAAATCACTGAATCAAGTAATATTTACTATTTCATCTTGTAGGAACATCTTAAATTAATTTGTGTTTACTTTACACCTCAGATGCTTTTCTTGACCTGTTGCTGTGAAACACGCGACCCAACAACGCTGTGATTAAACCATTGTTATTGCTCCTATTTCAGTAAAAATGTTCTGAATTATTTTTTTTTCTACTTGCCAGATTCAGTAAATGTACAAATGGTTCAGACTCATTAAATGCTCTGTGAAGGTTTTCTTTGCTGCCTTAGCAATGTTGGCTCTGCTGTCAGTTACAACAGCTGTAACTGAATACATGTGGATTTCAAACTTCTTACATGTTTAATCCAAAATGTTCAAAATATACTCAACTGTGTGCCTCTGACATATCTATTAATCCTAAGAAGATGGAAAAAATTTCAACCTGGTCTCGGAGGATTTAGTGGATAGACACAACCAAAAAACCTTTGGTCAGCTGTGACTCTATCCATACATCGCATGTTAGTGACAATTAATTAACTTATATTAGTTAGGTTTGGTAAAGCTTACAAAGAGATTGGTATTTTTAGGTCAGTAACTTAACACAAGTTTTGTGAGGCGGTACTTTATATAAAGGAGTCAATACTTTTAAAAGATTAATAAAACCCTCTTTTTCAACTGTATAGAAAAGGTTGGGACTCTTTAAAAATAAAATATAAAACAACTCCATTTATCTTATCCCGCCATGCTTCTCCCTTAGCAAAAGCTATATTTAAAACAAGTGGAAACGCCAGAGGCAGCAGGTGAAGCTAATTTTTTAAAATTTTTTTTTCTGTCCTTGCCGAAAGTGAATTGGCCATACGATTGTGAATTTTGAAAACAATAACATGTTCAGAAGATTCTGTTGCAAATATTTGCACAACGCATTCTTACTGTTTTCTCCTTAAAATATTTCCACATATCACTTTTTGGTGATGATATCTTAAAGAAAATTTTAAATCTAGAGCACTAATTCGAAGTTTTGTTTGTTTCCAATCTTAATCACTTCCTTTTTTATTTAGATTTCAGAACTATACTGGTGTTTATAAACCCTGCTGAACATTCTCCAAGGGCCTCCAACGCTCTCTAAGGTCTAACTTGCTACCATTGCCCCCCACCAATTCTTTTGCATTAATTACTGATTAAACTTTAATTAAATAATACTTAGCTAAGTGAATACATAAGGCCTTACTTGCTGATGCGTTTCGAAGCAATCATTTCTTTGTAGAGGCTTTGCTTCGTAAAAGGAATGATTGCTTCCAACCGCGTCATCAAGTAAGTCCTTAAGTATTCACTTAGTTCAATATTATTTAATTAAAATCTAATCAATATTTTTTGTTACCCATATTATTCTATCATTAACTACATTAAATTGTTTAGTTAAAGATGTAAAAATTTAATAAAAATGTATAAAATCATATTTTTGGCAATTTTTGTTTAAAAAAAGGCGAAACCAACAGCCCAATTTTGTTATCATTTCTGTCAGGACTCCCCCAAGACCAGAACCACTTTTTTCTTTGCATTTTATTTTTAACCTTTATTCTTATTTTTCAGTAGTTATAGAATTAGCTTAATTTATTATTTTGGGTTTAAATTAAAATATTTCGTTAGCATTTATATTTTTCCTTTGCTTTTTAGTTTGTATTGTTCTTTTTTTGAGCTACAACTGGTGGTAGAGTACAGTTAAGAGCCTCTGCACACAGGTCGACTCGAGAAAAATCGCGTTCGTCTCTCGTCTCCTCTCAACTTCCTACGTTGGGGCATTGGGGTCCGCAGACGGAGCGTTTTGTGCTCGTCAAAAACCGAGTCGATTCCCGTCTCCTGCGTTCCTCGTCTCGTGAGATCGGTAGTGCACGGGATTTATCGAGAGGATCGCGTGATTCTATGTCATGAAGGTAATTATAATTTCATTTTTCTTTTTTTGTGCTTTATTAATTTTTACAGATTTTTTGTAATGATCGGCGAATGTTATGTTCGTTGATTGTAGTACTCGTAGTTTAATTTTTAATTAGTTGTAAAAATTATTTATAATATAAAATTAAGAAAACATTGAACTTCTGGTTCTAGGTTTTTAATGTAAAATTCGTTGGGGGCATCGAAAAACAAGCTGAACTTTATATTCACAATTCTCACTAAAGTGGTGTATAATTCTTTCGACATTCTATAAAATGCTAAAAATTTAGTATCACTCTGTTCTAGTTCTTTTGCACCAACAAATAACCGAGTATTAATATTACGTTTAATATAAGGATGCACACATAATCTACGTTTATTTTTTTCAAGCGCCGGTACCACTTAAACATCACAAAGTCTTCCTCATCTCTACTTGAACTGCTCATTTTTATTTTCTTGAAAATACACAATTACCTAATACTTTCCTTTTATTTGGATATTAGTAGTATAATTATACAGTTTAAATGTAACTTTGTACATTATAGTATTAAATAATTTTAAATTTTAGTTGTTGATACTTATAAAACATTATCACCCAAAAGTGCAGGTACTGTTATTTTTATTGTTGTGTTATATACAAAATATTTCAAATCTAATATTACAGTAATGATACTATTTACAATTTGCAAAATATAAATAAATACGAGAAAAACACTTCATAATGTTTGCTTTTGCAGTCCAAAACGTTTCCTGGTATAATATCAGTTATTGTGTATTAACCTCAGCATAAGCAGTTAATGTTCCGGCAATATTATTTAGACAGCTTTGGCAACGATGAACTACTTGGCAACTTCCCGCGTTTAATTCAAATTAGTATTTAAATAGTTTTATGTGAATATATATACGTAATTAAAATTAATGATGACTAAGAATAGAGTAAAAAACAAGCATTTGAGAAAATAAAAATTCCACTTTTACAGTATGGGTAAAGCTTTTTTACTTTCAAGTTTGAAACTGTAACTTATAACAAATGAATTACCTTTTCTCTATCAATTTCAGTTGACAAAAAACTTGTTTCCTTTACGAATAAAGTGTTAAGGCCGTAAGATCAAGTAAATTGAAAATAGGATTTTTATACATTATCCCATTTTTTCTTACTCAGAAATCTATTTTGTACAAAATCTAGCGCAGTGTTTTAATTATACGTTTCGAATTCTTTATAGAAATTTAAGTTGACAAATGTTATTTTGTTAGGAATTGTTACCATAATTACAATTACCTAAGAAATTTATACATGAACAAAACCAAATCTATTTCAATAAAATCTAGAAAGTATGGTTATGCTACCTAGTAGCGAGAAACAGAACCAAACCTTCCAGGATATTAGCACTACAGAGTACAAAACAATTTGCATGCTTTGAAATTTCTTCACTGTAGATTTAACCTCCGATAATACGCCACTCTTGGTTAGGCGTTAGTCTGTGCTATAACGATGGACAGACGTGTGTTATTATTGTGGATTTATTTATTTAACCGTGATTGTGTATACGTTTCTTCGCAGTTATTTGGTACAGGGACAAATGCATTTGGTAATATTTTCAATAATTTAGTCTAATATAGATAATATAGAGTTATACTTAGTTTAACTACAGTAAAGTGCTACTTATAATTGTAGTTTTTGTATTTAAAAAATACACCTTTTTAACTAATATTTTAATTATAGGATATTTATTTTAAGACATTATTTTTATTTTTACGAGGAAAAAATTAAAAATAATACTCATTTTAAAAAACCATACTAAAAAAACATTTAAATTTTTATTTGCAAATGCTCTCGTTCCTAGACGTTAAATTTAATGTTCAGAATTAAGTAAAGTAATTTACAAAATTAGCACAACTTGCATAAAACAAACAGATTATTTTTGCTGTGAAAATAAAAATACCGTTTTTTTAGAAAACAAATTAAAATAACAATTTAACTAGGCTTACATAATCAAATATTTACGGCGAAACAACCAATATATATATATATATATACATACACTACATTATGTATTCTGTGTATTAATAAAGAAATAAGACAAATACAAATACAAGAATAATTTATTGAATGTAGAATTCAAAGCTTTTCGTTCGAATACTCTGGAGTATTCCTGATGTGTTGGAACTGTTTGCCAACGAAAAGCTTTGAATTGTACAATCAATAAATTATTCTTGTATTTGTATTTGTCATATTTCTATATATATTATATATATATATATATATATATATATATATATATATATATATATATATATATATAACTTAACTTTTGTTATAATTAAATTTATATTTTAATTTTTATTTATTTACCTTAAATATTTAATGTCCCACCTTCAGGTTTATAAAGAATTAACAATCTTATCAATTTTTAAACATCACTTGCATTTATTCTCTTCAACTAACTCTACACATTATTCCAAATTTATATTAATATTTTGCAGTGACAGGATTTATATCTTAACTAATATTACAATGATAAATGGTGGACTTCTGAGGCTTTAGATTTCTAATAAAATAACAACAAAAAAATAGTATTAAAATTTTATTCTTGCTCTCGGGTCGCTATTACGGGAATTTTGCTTTTTAAATTAGAAATGGTGAAACTAGAATAATTTTTATAAATTTTGATGAAATTAAAATTGTTCTGAACTTTACTGAAATTTAGATGTCTGTTGGCTACACTTATATTCAAATAATACTTACTGTTCTGAAGAGTCCCTGGAATCCTGGCCTTTGTTACCTTCTGCCTTTACACTTGACACACAAAAAAACCTACTTTTATATTTCAAAAAAACTTTTACGTCGCACTTTTTAAAATTTACTTATAAAAAAACTCTACTTAATTTAATCAATTTCTCCCTTTACAACACTTCCATCCTGGTCCCCACCAATCTGCCTGCCTTCCTCTGAGACTCTCTTCAAACTTCCCTCTAAAACTCTTGATCATTTAGTTTTTATTAAAAATCCCTCATCTCTCCCACTACCAATGTTCTTTGTAAGTTCCCACAGTTCGTCTCATCTAACGGTACATGGTTATTGTCCCAGGCTATATCGGCCGCTGGATTTCCTGTCTTAATCACTATGGACCCTCTCTATTGTCTATTG
The DNA here is from genome assembly GCA_036971475.1 of Prosapia bicincta. Classification (NCBI taxonomy): domain Eukaryota; kingdom Metazoa; phylum Arthropoda; class Insecta; order Hemiptera; family Cercopidae; genus Prosapia; species Prosapia bicincta. The sequence continues at coordinate 19,561,649 of JBAIZL010000007.1, read as the reverse complement.
TTGCCGCACGCAGCTTATAGCTTTCCCGGAAAAGGATAATGGATGGTACCTGCTTTGTCGGCACTATTTGTGTCATTCCTGGCTTAATCCTACAGATAATTATTTTAGCAACTAACTGAAATTTTTCTAAAGACTCATACTTTATGTTATAATATATATATATATATATATATATATATATATATATATATATATATATATATATATAAATTTGTAGCTTTGCAACACTGTTTTTTTGTATTAACTTATCACTTTCACTATTTGTATTTAAACAAGAATCTTACTTGGTATTTATGCGAGTTAACCTTCAAAGATTGGCATTATCTCCATCATAAAGCATCACTGACCGGGGCTGGTAGTAGACTGCCTGGCGATCTTGAAAGTTAACTCGCATAAATACCAAGTAAGATTCTTGTTTAAGTAGATCTACATATAATGAAAGTGATATGTATATAGGCCTATATACAAATATAAAATTGCTATCCTTCGTGCAGAATAATGCTATCCTTCGTGTACAATAATGCTATCCTTCGTGCACAATGATGCTATTATTCTTGCACAATAATGCTATCCTTCGTGCACAATAATGCTATCCTTCGTACACAATAATGCTATCCTTCGTGCACAATAATGCTATCCTTCATACACGATAATGGATATACTATCTGATCACTTTAAAATCACGAAAGAATCTGCAGAACTACCGGTTGTAGGCGGCTTGTTTAGACGGCGCCGGCGGTGTGGTGTGCGGGAACGTTAAGGCGGCGGCTTACTTCCATTCTATCGCAAAGTAGGACAACAGTAATTCAGAGAATTCTGAATGGTTTAGTTGGAAATAAATAAAGCCTTATAGATTACATCACAAGCGTCAAGTTTTATGGCTTTATGACGTCTGTTTTTTGAGGTAAAGGATGACGACTCAATAACAATAAAATTTGACAAAGCTTGACGAGTGTTTGAAACCTGATTATTCAGATTTGAAAAGCAATTATATAAACCTGATGTTGTATCAGGAGGTGTCGTTAATTCTGCCTTCCAAATTTTGTCTTTTTTATTATAAACATTTTTTTGCTCAATAATTAACTGTTTAATAAATTATCACAGGCCTTCTGTTAAATAATCATGCTTTTCAAATAGTATAGTACGGTCCTTGTTACCGTGCACTTGCTCACTCCCGCTTTCTCATATACTACCACTTCTGAAAATATATTTTATTTTCAGAATGTTCTATAGGCTACACCAACAGCTTCTGCATCCGATATGTCTACAAACATTTCAAGAATGTTTGTTATCTCGTAATGAATCGAATGTATCTAATATCGACCGTCTCATGCAGGTCAGTGTTTTGACAGCCCTTACAATGTTTGCAGGAAAGTATTTATACTAACTCAACGCAGCCAGGTGACACAATAAATACAACAGATATAGGCCTGCCTTAACATAGAATAATTTTGACACAAATGAAAAATATTAAAAAAAAAAAAACAGTTTGGAAGTTAAAAAGTGCTCTCCTGAAAAAGTGTAAAAAGTGCCTTACCAAGTTCTTCCCCTGTGATCTTCAGTTCCATCTACTGTTCCTCATCCTCTTCCATACAAAGGGGCGTAACCCCGATAGAGGCTGCAGAATCCTGTACAGGTAATGTCGTAATATCTTCCTTATATATCCTGTATCAAGGGGTTTTATGACCCTACCTTAATTCTATCTATATTCGTAATCCTTTCCTTCCTCATGGCCAAAATTAGTCAAATTAGCTCTTCGCCTTAAAACTAACTTATTTTGAATTGTGTAAATTTTTCAGTCACAATACTATAATTAACTTGAAAAAATCGAACTCATCCATGTTGTCTACTTATAGAGCGACAGGAAACCGGTAAGCAATTATTTTAATGGTCCTAAACCAACACCTCGTAGTGTCTGACGTCCTCGGCGGACTTCCCTCGCAGCAAGGCCGCACTTTCAGCTACCACTTGTCAATAACCTGTCAATATGGATTTCTATGGCCGTGGTAAAATTACTGAGAAAGCATTAAACATGGGTTAGTATAAGTTTACAAGCAATTCTTTTCGAAATGTGTTTGAACCTGTGAAAAGATTCGATAATATGGAATTGGCTTGCTTCTAGCTGAAACTTACACGTTTTATCCTGTAAAGAGCAATTGTTAAAGAACTTGCACCAGCATCGTCTGTAACTTTTACTTATAAAATTTAATCTTTAGGAAAATATGCAAAGAATATCAATTATATCGCTTCTACTTCTAACTTACAAGTTTTATTACACTTTCGCTATTACTTGCGACCAGACTTTTTGTTAACTAAAGGTTATTAAATTGTTAACTTACACTAGGAGACTGAAGAACTCGTAAGACGAAAACGTTTCCTCCAAGTGTAAGTTAACAATTTAACAACCTTTAGTTAACAAAACGTCTGGTCGCAAGTAATAGCAAAAGTGTAGTAAGTAGATAATAACCAGCTCGTCATGAACAACAAGATTTCAATATACAAGTTTTAACCGGTGAAGAAATACAGTACAGTAGAGTCTCGATAATTCAAGGTAGATGGGACCGAATCTCCCGGATTACCGAAAATTACACGGAAATACGATACTTTGCATTCGAAAAATTAGGAGTTTTTATGAGCCCTCATATTATAAGTAATTAAAAAAGCAATAAACAAGTTTATAGAAGGTTATATGAACATTTATTGGAAGATCGGTTCATTTCCTTAGCATACCGTATTGATATAAACAATTATTGAAGCCCGATTCATTTCCTTTGCATATTTTATGACAATTAACATTTCTTGGAAGCCCGTTTCATCATTTTATTTTAAAATCGAAAGAAATCAAGTTTTGAATTAACATAGAATCACTCTTATGCACATTATAGGAAAACTACACTTCATCTCGACCTTCCGTGAGATAGCGGTGACCTTTGATCTTCTGATATCAATATCCAGTAGCAATATATAAAAGGCAATAAATGTTTGAAGCGGAATTGTTTATTTACACTCGGCTATTAAAGAATCTAAACAGAGAAAATAGTTGCACCCTCTCTTTAAAGTTGTCAGGAAAAGTTATTGTTATTTTTTCAATAGGGGTTAATAAAAACAGTAGCACATTAAAATCATCTGTTTGGAAACGCATCGAAACCAGTCATAAGATGTTTTTAAACAAAAGATTTTGTTCAAGATCTTAAAGATTTTGTTTGCACAATGCAATCTTTGAAAACGTAATGTTAGGCGTAGATCGTATTGTCCTTTACGGCTGCGAAACGCTTACGACTAAACATGACAAGCTAAATTTATGAAAAACCTACTGACAATTTTTTAAAATGCGTTAAGCGATCTTATGGTGATTTTGTATTTGAGCTAGACGGCAACGGCTTTAAGATAGGTGAATAAAATATAGAAGAGGACATGTTTGTAACAAATTTTCTGATTTAAAAAGAGTGAATAAGGTTTAGGAACTTTTTATTTTGTTAACGTGTGTTGAGATAAGAATAAACTTGAAGAATGGACAAATCAAGGAGGCATTTCGCTCCTTAATGTTAAGGGTTCACAAAGACGGAAGCACTTTATCGGTGGCGGAAAGGAAATACCAAGGAAAATTGTTGCAGAAAAGTAAAGTGAGAAAAATCTAAAAATAGCAACATGAAGTTGAGAATTTTCAAGTATTATAGAGGAAAGATATAAATAACGACTCAACCTTCTACAGGATACAATTAAAAGTAAAATATTTAGTAATTTTAGTAAACAAATGTGCCAAGCAGAAAACGTAACCTCGTAGCGAGGTCTATAGAACTTTGTCCATCATAATTAGGAAAATTTATTCAACATTTTGTGAGAATAATAACAATGTGTAGAATTAATATCGACGATCACAGGTGTAAGGTTTTGTATAGTTGTAATGTTTTATAATTAATTTTAAATTTGAGTTTGTTCCGATTAGAAAATTTGTATCTCTATGACAAATTGAGGTTTATTAATACAAAAACTCGGAGGGACCTAAGTGTAGAGCACTTAGCTGCAGTCTTTGTACTCTCTTCCCATCCATACCAAAGGACCTACCTCTTCGCCGAATCCAAGTACCCACCTGATGCTAAATCTTCTGATATCCTTTGGTGTCCATACATGCCAGCCAAACCACTTTCTCCTCCAAAGCAGGGCACTCATAGAGTACTTGGATTGGGCTTTCCTCTTGCACACAGGGGGCCTAGATTTTCCAATTTTTGTATTGGAACCCCCTCAGATTCCCATGGCCTGTGACCAGCTCTACAGTAACTCTGAGTTGAGGTCTACTTAAGGAGAGTAGTTCTTTGCCCCACAAGTCTCCTGAGTAACCCCATAGTACCTTGGATTTGTTACACCCCAAGGTTGCATTCCATTCTTCCCTGCAATTGACGTTACTAAAAAAACAACCTAAAGAAGAAAAAGGTGATTTTAAGTGTTTCAGACCAAAATTGTTGATTAAAACCTGATTAATTATCTTCTTGGAAAGGTGAGCTCACGATTAAAACACTCCTTCATCACGCAATTATCCACAAATTACCACGCTAAATTACACTATAATACTATTTAGTCATATACAATGAAGTTGCAAAGTATACGGTTAGGTTAGGATACGTTAAAAACCAAGAAATAAGTAATATAATTAAAATATTTTTAAAGTCAATTCCTACTTAAGTGAACAATTTTTTTTTTAATTTTAGTTACTTTTAATTAAATAATTGAAATCGTTATAAATAAATTAACATAACCTATGCGTTAAAGCGGCTGTTCTACAACATAACCTATAACATAAAATCAGCTGTTTTTTTAAAGTGATATGTTCTTATTTATTTCAAGTCATTTGGGACGAAATAACTATATTGGATACCTTGCCACATTTGTGAAAAGTTTTTCTCTCATATAAAACTAAAATTATTCATTAAATTTAATAATTAAATTATTATTTAAAAAAACTGTATTAACATCAAGTGTAGTCCACTAAAACTTTTAAAAAATGTATTTGAACTTGAGTGGATGAATAAAAAGTATTTTATTAACAATTGAAAATTTGAAATATATATATATATATATATATATATATATATATATATATATATATATATATATATATATATATATGGAGAGTGTGGACTAATATGAAGAGATTGAAAAATAGAGAGGAAAAGCGAAAAAAGACGATATTTGTGTTGAATGAGTGACCTAGGTCTTGCAACAAAGATACGTCCTTACGAATTTTGATATGCAGTGACTAGTTCAAGTTGATAGGCTTATTTTTGTTTTTTGTAAAGAATCGCGTTTTTATACTTTATCGTTTGGGATTTAAGTAACATATGTGAAAACAAACTATGTAATATTACGCGTCAACGAAATATCCTGTTATCCCAAATTTAATCGTTTGTCGATTTGAATGTTACAATTAATAATCTGTTATTCCTATAACCAAAACTATTCTAGCTGGGCACTTTGTAGATATGTAGTAAAGTAATTAATTATCTGCAAATGTATATTTTATTGTAATACAAAGTGGTGTTTTGTTTTTTAAAGTAATATTTACTTTTAAAAATAAAACATTTACCCAGTTTTGCATAATTGCTATTGAAGTTCTCTATATTTTGTTAATATTTTAATACTGTGATTTTCATCATTTGAAGAAGTTCCTTTAAAAATATCGAACCTTTGTATTCTGAAATAAAAAATATATATTTATATTTTTGCACCAGTAATATGTGTCTCGTCTTAGTAATGGTCGTACATTAAACTGTGAATGGTTGACACTTCGACTGGAATATTAAAATGCCTATATATAAGGCGTAGTTACAACTACATAAAAGATACCAGTTTCATATTATTATAAAAGTGAAAATGACTTTCTCCAGCTGTTTCAACATTTTAATAAACTGTAAAAGACATTTAAAATAAGCCTCATTTAAATTATTAATGTAAAAATTAACGGAATCATTATAACTGTAGCCAAACTTTCTCGAAGAATATGTTATAAAAAATAGCTTACAGCAAAACAAAAAACGAAACGGCAAATTTTCAATCGTTAATAAAATACGGTTTTAATCCAATCAAGTTCAAATACATATTTTTAAACATATAGTGGATGACAATGATGTTGATACAGTTTTTTCAAATATTTATTCAATAATTAAATTATAAAAATTTTTGTGTCTAGGTCAGATTCGAACTGAGTATCTTCATGTTCAAAGTCTAGCACTTTTGGCACTGAGCCAACTTTCCCATAGAAATGAAATGTATATAAATATTTCTTTTGCTCCCATCTGGTTGTCATCTAAATCCCCATTGTACAACCTTAAATTGTTGCCATGGTTACCACACAATATCATAATTAATGATCTAGGATTATAAATGAATGAAAGAATATAATAAACAAACAAACTGGATTAACGGTATCGACCTTGCTTCACAAAGGGACAATGCAAAACGAAAGCTAAAAAGAAACTACAACACAATGCAAGCGACGAAAAAAGAAAGCGTATAAATATTAAACAACAAAAATAATAGTCCATTATCATACATAGAAAGAAAAATGGATAATTGCAAGGAAATTGTCTTTCTATTTTTCCATTTAATATATTATTATATATTATTATATATTATTATATATATTATTATTATATATATATATATAATATATATATATATATATATATATATATATATATATATATATATATATATAAGCCTACATAGTTATACTAACTGTAATTATAAAATAAAAAGAAACTAAAGTAACATTTTCTTTGTTGATTTAAATAGGAATTGACTTGTTTTTTAATGTATATCATTTGTTTATGTGGAAAGACATATCCCGAGTTGAAAGGAATAAACGCAAAATAAAAGTGACTTGAATACAGTAATTACAAATAAATCATTGTTATAGTTTTACCGCAACATATAGGCCACAAAATAAATAAAAAAACAAACTTAAAAGTCAACAGAGTCTAAATACTCCAATTAAATTAAATTATTAAAATGAAAGTCCTTAGGCGAAACAGCTTTCTGGCCTTCTCATTGTTTTACCATGTACAAGTCTGGCCACGACCTTAGCTTCTGTAGGCTTGGCTAGCTAATTCTTTGAAACAAATCAAATGGAGATTGTTATCAAAATATTAATGACCTTGAGTAGTTTTGCAGAACTGGGCCAACAGATTTGGAATGATGAAAGATCATGTTGAGGTTTAAGCTTGTAAGCTTATGTTAGGGTAGGTGTGGTACAACAATAGGATGTGTTTGCCACGTAGGCTATAATACATTCAATGAAATTTCATTAAACATTTTTAGTTTGAACGCTCGCTAAAGAAACGTAAGAATTTTACAGTAATACTTGGGTTACCTTTACATCTTTAGCATTATTCCAAGAAATTTAGAGCAGGCTTGGACATTATTTTAAGTAAAACGACCACAAGATTTTTAAAACAAAAATATTTATGTAATATCCGTTTTTTTTCAAAGTGACATGTTAATATTTGTCAAAGACTTCATAAACTCAGACTGTCTTCGTTTTTGCTAATGTTAAAAATAAATTGTTTACAATAAAACCTGATTTGAAATGTAGCAAATCGTAAACCGAAGTTCAAATTTGAAAAATACAAACACAACCTTAATTTACAAACACAAAAAACTATTTATAAAACACCACTATTTTATACAATAAATTATTCTAATTAAAGGCTGTTTTCACAATTATATAAAAAGTATCAGGTTAGGATAGCTTTGGTTATAAAAAAAAAATAAGTTTCCTAATAACCAATTCAGCAACCGGTTAGCTTATAGGAATTTTTATAAGCATTCCCTCTCCTTACCGAAACCTTTATTGCTAATTGGAATATAGTTACGTAAAAACGAAAAATTCGGATTACCAATGCACAATTTCAATGAAAATTTCCATAACTTACTTTTCCATACCTGAATAGAGGCCGACTTCTTCACTTCAGCAATCGATTAACGTACGTATGGATTTATTAACAAAACCTATTTTAACCGAATACTTTGTAGCTGTGTTTCAATTTTTCTGTATAGCAATACAGTATACAACAAAGTACTTTAATTCTTGAAGAATCGCTTGATAAAGTATAAAATAGTTACTAATATAGTATTTATAACGTGAGGTTAAGTTTATATAGCGATAAGTAATTTAGTTTTAATCGCTATTCATGGTTTGTGACGTTAAAAATAACTTTATTCTTGTTCAGAATATGTTATAAATAACACATATGTAAGAACAAATATTGCATTCTCTGACAAGTAGGCCTGTTATAGGTATGTTTCTACGTTCCCCTTTTTCACCTTTCGGAATTTGCTTGTTTTTCATTGTTCACTAGTAACTTACATTTATATAGTATACGTCATTACATACTTTTACAGTTTGAAAAGCCTGTTTTTAATAACTCCACTGTTTTAGAAAATGAACGAAGTCCTAGATGACTCTTTAGGCCTAATGAACGACGTTCACCGTCGACGTTTCAGTGCAACACAATCATCGCCTCGTAGGCTCTTGAGTTTTAGACGAAACGGGCGGACTGGCTTTGGCGACTGGTCTATAAGTACGTTTAGGAGAACGGGTAAAGCAAGTGAATGTGTGTCAATGTCAAACATGTGTTGTACTACTCCAGGAGGCACTGGAGGCTTGTCCCCGGACGGTGTTTTATTTTAATGGGTTACAAATCTCTTCCTGACTATATAACGTATGATATCATCAATAAGCCTTATAGAGAAACAATATAGAAGGTGTTAGATTTTAGGGAAATGGTGAAAAAATGTTTCTGAACAATTTTGTACAAATTAACGACAAATAAAAGAAATTTGTTTAAAATGTTTGAACAACTTGTAGGAGAGACTAGCATTGTAGGATTTTTAGGCAGTTTTAAAGCGAAAAATCATTCAGTGACCGTTATTCATTTGAAAACAGTAGTCCTATAAGAAAAAGTAAATAGCATTGTAGATTAATTGTGACTTTGAAGGTTCAATGAACTTTATAAAATTCATTCAATTCGGTTTGTTTGTAAAGGGAGGTTATTAAAAAAAATTGTGTTTTATACAATTCGTTTTGTTTTTTATAAGTTTTCTTTTGTTAAAACTCAAGGTTTTGCAGTTTTTTTATGAAAAAACAGTTCGAAAACATGAGTTTTATTGAATGACAAAAAATTTCAATCGCAAACTACTCAAAAATTATTGACTAATCGAGAGAGCACCATTTTTCCTTATAATTAGTAAATCTATCGATTTCTCAGTTTCTTTAGTGTAAACATTTTCCTCTCTGAGAAAGGGTATCATCCATCACCAGGTAAAAGAAGCACATCGTTTCTATATAGCCATGTTTCTTGCTATATTTTTTGACAAATTGTGGACATATATTTTATGACAACACATACTGTTCAAATTTCAAGTCATTCCGTGAAGTCCGATATTGACCTCAAAACCAGAAATATTAGTTCACGATGTAGATTCATCTCCCGAACTATTTCTCTCATCATGCGTTGTGATTTATGATGTGAAACATGCATCATATGTCATATAAGGAATATAGGCCTATATCACAATATATGCTTGAAATATACCGAGCATGATAATTTCATTTGCTGATAAATTACATGTCGATATCGTTATTGGAACCACTGAACCACCCATTTTATTTAAATTGATCAAAGCTGTCTGCGACTTCATGGTGTACAATGTGTCACGGAACTTGCCAACCACTGAATCACACAACAAACGCCGAGAATGTCAAGTAAGTTGCGCCTGTGAAAACCCAACCAAGATCCGAGCCAAGGCGGAAATAGCCGAACAATCTCCTAACCTAACAATGCCTAAACAAACTTTATTTGTGTTCAATTTTATTACTTGAATTTTTTGCGAAAAACAATAAGGAAGATTATTATCGCCGACAATTGAATAAAAAAATAGATCTATTTGTTGAAGGATAGATTCCACATATTGGCTTTGGGCATGAACCAGAAAACTTTGGGCACAGAGAACCACGTAAATTGTTTCGCTTATCAAGCATTGTTAAATATAAAGGATATTGTTGAGCGAAGGGTGTATTCTGTCAGTTTTATACAAAACTGAAGAGGCTATAAGCGTTTTCAAAATAATTTTAGTGTAACAAAAGTCGGAAGAATAATATTCCAATAGGCTAAGTAAACTTGTAGTTTTTGTGTTGTACATCTTGAGGTTTTTTGAATAAATTACACTTTTTTGAATTAACTTGGCAAAAAAACACTACTTACTGATTTATTCAGCAGACGCGTTTCGTGCTAGGTCAGCGCATTATTCAATGCTGTAAATTACTGACAAGACTGTTGCTCAGGTTTGAGTCTGTGGTGTATTTCTGTTTTGTGGTGTTATTGTTCATGGACTAGTTGCTAGTTATGTGCTCAATTATAGTACAGTAAACTCCCGATTATCCGTGGGCGGATTAACCGGTTTGCGGATTATGCGGGGTCTGCCATTGTTTTACAAATATCCAATTTTTATTCCAATCAGATTCATGTGTTTAAATTTCCTAACAGTGAATTACGAGGTAAATACATATAAGGCTTAATAGAAGTTAAGATGAAGGGAATAGATATGTAAATATGTACGTAGTAATTTTTAAATTGAAAGGGAAGCATCCCGACGCGGGCCAGCGAAATAAAAGGGGCGAGCAGACTACTGTATATAAGAGAGAATGATAAAATGCTTGGACGCCCGAAAACCTAATATGTATCATAAGATTGTAAACAAATGTCAGCTAATCTCGGCTATAAATAGTCTAGGACGTGACATATGCATTATCCATGTCTGTCATATACATTATCGATCTTTATGGCTTTGTGACACACGCAACACAAGGAGACACTGTGCGACAAAATGGTTCTCAAGAAACTTAGATCGCACATTAAACCTAAATCAATGCTCACAAAAAAAAAACAGACGAAAGTGACAGATTTTTTTTATTAAAAAGTGAAAGTATTATGTGTAAAGAAAATTACATATGTACATACATACTTACTTTTGACATACTTATGTACATATTGTAAATAGACATATAAATGTAAATGATATAATCCGTCAAATACATCGACATTTTAAATTATTTTCCGTATTTATTTTGTCCTCTGAAGATTATTTGTGAATTGCATTAACCGGGGTCATTATTTGTGTAACTTATGGTATAATAATCGATTATCGATCGTTTTGCGTATTCTTTGTTCATAGCGGATTATCCGGGGAATTCGTTATCCAGCGTTGCCGGGCCACCCTATTCCACGGATAATCACTAGTTTACTGTATTTGATTTTGAATGTTTTGTCATTTAGAATGTGTTGCTGATAGTATTTATGGTGTTTATATATCTCGTAGTTATCTCAAAAAAGTGTAATTTAGACCAAGTAAACAAATGTTTTGTTTTGTTTTTTTTTTTAAATCGTACTGTAAACAAATTTTAAATTTAAATTGGAATCGGTTGAAGAAAGTTAAATATTTTGTACCGAACTATATTATACTGGACTATTTTTTACTGTAAATCTTCTTGGTACAAATTTATTGTTGTGTGGCGACCACGCGAGGGTTAGAAAGTGGGAAAAGTAAATGTATAATATTAGATATGTCTCTGCAAGGCGTCTTGAAGGAAGGGTTAGGCACGTGATGAAGACAAAACTTGTAGAGCTCCATCGGAGGGGGTTCAAACATCTGTTGCTTTTGTAAACCAAAAATTTCTTCAGTAAGGGTTTGGAATGTTGGCGTAAATGTATGTAGGTGTAAATTGGAAGAGTTTTCAAGTGCCCGTGCCTAGCCTCACTATTCTAAATATACGTACACAAATAAAGTTAATTCTCTAGTAATCGAGGTGTATTTTTTATTTTATGAAATAATTTACCTGGTCCCCAGAGTTGTTACAATAGACCGGAACTCGTACATAGCAATATTTTGTGATCATAAAAGCCAGGCTTTTTTAGCTTCAACCATATTTTCCTGTTTTTAAAAATATGAAGCATGATTAAAATTTTCAGATTCTTTATAATGATTGGGGGCTGATTCTGTAAAGAAATCAAATTCTGTGAAGGGCTTTTGTTTTATTCCCTAACAAATCCTTGATAGCTGAATCCCACTGTAGTAGTAATTTCACCTTAAGGATAATTGTTTTTATATTAAAAACTTTGTGAAGATATTCTACATATTTTATATTTTAGAATAAAAACAAGTAATATAACATTTTTTAATGACTTTTTTCAAGTCAATTCCTACTTGAGTAAAAAAAATTTGGCTTTTTTAAATTTTATAATTACAATTAATATAAATATGTATATACACATGTCAGAATAACAATATTAAGTGGCAAAATATGAAGCGATTTTCTTTGCAATTTTCCATTTTCCTTTAATCTATGGTGTTGGACTATTATTTTTGTTTGTTACTATTTATACGCTTTTTATTTGTCACTTGCATTTTATTGTTGTTCCTGTTCGTTTTCCTTTCGCATTGCCCGTTTGTAAAGCAAGATTCAATACCGTTAATCCAGTTTGTTTATTTTATTCATTTTTAATCCTAGAGCATTATTTATGATATCGTGTGGTAACCATGGCAACAATTTAAGGTTGTGCAATGGAGGTTTCGACGACAACCAGATTGGAGCAAAGGAAAAATTCACATACTTATTTGAGAAATAGTAGACTTTGAACATGAAGTTACTCAGTTCGAGTCCGACCAAGACCCTACAGATTTTTATAATTTTATTGTTGAACAAATATTTGAAAAAAAGTGTTAACATCAATTTTCATCCACTACAGGTTAAAAAAATGTATTTAAACGTGATTGGATAAATAAAAATGAATTTTATTAACGATTGAAAATTTGTGCAAGATATAGGCCTATATATCAGGAGAGTGTGAGCTAATAGAAGGAATTTAATAAAAGAATTACTTCTGGAATTATGGAGAGTGTAAAGAAAAATATTAACAAAGTTGATGTGAGAAAAGCAAAACTTTTACATAAGAAATATTTACATAGAAAATTATAAGAAATAAATACAAAAAAGCAGTGTTACAGATAGTCTTTCAGCTGCAAAAAACTAAAATCTTTTAATTCCAATTTGAGATTAAATCAGGATACAAAACCTATTAGGGATAAACCCCATTCCACCAGCTGTCAATCTGCCTACTGTATTACGGTTAACTTTCTTGGACTGGCCACGCCTCTAGCCTCGCCAACAATCCGGACATGTCAGATAGAGCAAACAAATACTTTAAATCACAAGTGATTAAATGCCTTTTTGTTTAGTGACTAATAAGGACATAGCCTTTGTTGCTTATTTCTATGAAGGAATATGGTTTCTGTACGGCAAGGTGACTTATAGGTTAAGTGACATAGTCTACCGGGCAGTTCAGTCAGCCTTTTGAACATTTGTAACTTGTTTTACTGACAACTTTATAGAACAACCTTTCTGTACGACGTAATATTTTTTCATTAAGTATTGAATTAGAGAAAACAAAAAAATATTCTTTAAGGATAATTCGTATGCCGTAGCATATAAAAAAGACGGGACTGAAGGAGAAATTCCCAAGACTCTGACGTCATCACTTAGGAATTTCCAGAAGAATGCTCAATTATCCGAAAATCAACGAATTGTCCCGAGGATTTCCGCAATAACATAATAATGCTAACAGTTATCGTATAAAGTAAATAGTAAAATATTGTACTCAATAAGCAGTAATCTATTAAAAAAGACTAGTTTCGACAACCATTTAAACATACTCCACACATTAAAACAAAGTAAAAAAACTAACAACAGATAAAGAAAACATATAAACGATCACACACATTTTGAGGCCAACTCCCTTTTCCATTACATAGCGCATAATCAAAATAACCCACCCCTTTCACAGTCATAAATCCATCCTGACAACCTTTGTACCTAACGCGTATGCCGCTAGTAGAGGCTTTGCTTCGTAAAAGGAACGATTGTTTCGAAACGTGTCGGCAAGTAATATCTATATATTCACTTAGTTGAGTAATTTTATAATTATAGTTTAATCAGTAAATTCAAGATGATTACATCAAGTAACTTTAAAATCTTGTTAGATAGTGGGTCTGTCAACTTAACGGGCCTGCGTTACCAGGTTTTTCCGAAAAGTTTTTCGTGATTCTCTGTGGGTCCGTTATATTACCTAAAGACAATTTTAGTCGTGCGGCAGCTACTGTCATTGTCATATGTTTGGATTGATCAACAGTATGGAATTTAGCAGCATTACTTTGTTTCACCAGCATATTATGAAAACTGGGATAAAAGGGTTTTTAGTCGACCATAAACTTCCAAGATAATCAATGCAATGTGAAAAGTATGGTAAAATTATGCATTTAAAGTGCAGTTCTTAAGTATTCGTAGAATGGATTATGATTTATAAATGTGGTATTAGAAATCGCAAAAAATTTCTACAACAAAGCTCATCAATGCGTTTAGGGAAATACTTGTTTGGTTACTGGAGAATTAAACTAAAGAAGGTGGTGTGGATGAGTTGCCGAAGTAGATGAAAGCGCGTTTGGAAAACGTAAGAGCAATTGTGAACGTTTGACTAAAACTCGTTGGGTAGTTGTTGGTATGGATGGGAACAGTAAAAGGTGTTTTATGAATATTGTGAACAAAAGGCATTAGGCTATATTAAACCCAGTAGTATTGGAAAATGTGGAGCCTGGGACGAGGGTCATCACCAATATGTGGAGGGGTTACAATTCTCCGAGTCAAAATGGATATCGATACAAAACTATTAATCGTTTAATTAATTTCGTTAGCCCTGGTGATCATTATGTACATATACACACAATAGAAAGAAAACTGGGATAAAAATAAAACTTGATATGCGACGTAGAATAGGCCGAGTGTCGGTGAGAACTATTGAAATCTATCTTGTCGAATTCGTGTGGAGAAATATGTTTTCGTCAAACCATGAAAACTGTACGAAGATTTTTTCAGAGCAATTATTTTTATTATCAATGAATTTGTAAATAGTCAAATGTAGATTAAGAGAAAAGAACAAAAATATTAAAGAAGAATATTATGTTAATGTGTTTTGAATAGCTAAGCAACATGCTTTATGAAGAGAAATACTCGTTCAAGTTTAATCAATTTATTTGTAATTAATTATAATCATTTTGGTCTATATTCACTTGATTCATTCTTTATAGGGCCAAGTCTATCTTTTTTGCAAAGTGCCTTTATTAAAAGAGACAGGCATACCAATCTTTCTAAATGAGTGGAAAGATTCTAACCTCAAGATTAAAAACACAATCCAAAAACTGCTAGTAAAAAAATTAGGGATCGTTGAATTATAGTTTATACAAATTGAAATAGCAATAAAATTAAATTACACACGCACGCACTTGGGCATGACTAAAAACTGAATTCAACGATTAAAAAAAATAGTTCTGTGACATCGAATATGTAACAAAAAATGCAGTGAATTTGCCAGGGAATTTACTGTTCTCAAATTTCTAGGGTATTCACATAACCTACGAGGTCTATCCAACCTAACGGCGTCAAGTGTAGTTTTGAACCGAAACTATCAAGCTTGTTACAAATACTGCCAGAAAATGCATCATTTATTCAGTCCTTAAACAAAATTCAATTTCTTTAGCTTGAAACTTTTGGGGTACTTTAGTATCAGCGTCAGAAATCCCTTTTAGGGATATTGAAATTCCGAGGGGAGTTGAAACTAATTTATCCCCAAAAGCAAATTTCTGAAAACCAAATGTAAAGTCACCTTTTCTTAATGCTTAAAATGTACATTATATTTAAGTAAATATACAGAAAAATAGTGAAGGAATTTAAATCCAAAAAATAACAAGTCCTAAAAGTAAATTTTAAATGTCAGTTTGCACAAATTAAAATTCTACAAAGTAGTGTTGACTCTACGAGAATGCCTTGAAACCCGTCCAGCCCTCGTACCAGCCATGCTCTGGCGAACTGTCCTACTCACGTGCGCATGCGGTTTGTAACGCACGTGAAGGAATCAGGATGGATCTATTATTATGTTCTTTTTTTGTTGCATGCGGCCAATCCCAACGAAAGTTACCCACTTTGAAGTCTTTTACGAATATTTACTAATAGTTTTAAGCATACTGTCCTTTAAGTTTATAAAAGATCTGCGTATATTGAAGTTACAGTAATTTAATTTCGTTTTCAAATTAATAAGATATTTCTTGCAAAACTGGAAACGTAAATGATTTCCTTAGCAAATAACACATTTAAAAAATCTTTATAATCCTTACAAAGGGTGGTTAACGCCATCTTAATTTGAGAAGGAATTCAGTGCATAAACAAACACTTCTACTTTAACCGTGTAATTTAAAGATTTCCCTAAAAGGGAAATGTCAAGATAGTTGGTCAATATCAAATTAAAATCATTAGCAGGTCATTAAGTGAAATAAGCAGTGACTAATGTAACAGCTCGTTAACGAAAATTATGTTTACCTCTGGAGGAAAAGATTTTTTAATAGGAAATAAGGGTGCCTTTGTCTTAATGTGTGTTAATTTAATAAATTTTAAAAAACTAGTAACTGATAATGATTATGGAATGAATATTCAAAGTTTTAATAGAATATTATTTAACCAAAAATATATGCAATTGTACAAAGCTGATTGAATTAATCTTATATAATATTTTTCAATTTTGTAATTTTTAGCCTTTAAAACCAACATTCTGCAAAATCTTTTCTTAGCGTGCGTCTATGTTATGAACGGAATGTACCCTGAAAATTTCAAGTCTCTACCTTTTATAGTTTAGACTCTGCGTTGATTCTGTCAGTCACTCAGAACAATGATTCTTATATTTATAGATTGAAACGAGTTTGTGATAAATAGAGTTTCTGGGAAGGAGAACTTCATTGTGGAGAAACAAAGACGGTTTCTACCAAAATTAAAACTGAAACTCAGCTAGTCAGTGGCGATCCGAAGGGGGGGGGGTAAGGATGCCTGGCCACCCCTATAAAAAAACACTACCCACATTAACCTTCATTGCAGTGGCGGATCCAGAAAATATTTTAAGGGGAGTTCGTTGGTGGGGGAGGAGAAGGTTTCCCCTGCCCTGAAAATATTTAGGAAGTAGGGTAGCTGTAGTGTAAACTCTAATTGTCTTCCATTGGAAGGAAATAGTTATAGGCCTATGCTGTGACATTACACAATCATTAATTAGTCATATTTACCATATATTTACAATACAAAACACCTATTTATTACGAGTGGGTGTATTTATTAATGTATATAGTACGGTATTATAGTGGATAATATGGGTTTGTAAACATATTCTAATAATTAATTAGTAGATTTAAATTAAGAACGAACAACCTAATGCAAATTTCGGGAATTGCATTTTATTTTACAGTTATAGTGTTATTTTATAGTTTTAAACATTTTCACTTTTCATATTTGGGGGTGGGTTTGAGCCCCAAAGCCTCCCCCTTAAATCCGCCACTGTTTCATTGAGAAAGGTTTAGTGTGAATATGCCATAAAATTTAAGCACCCAGATTGACCAATAATTAAGTGTTATTAATACATTTTGTTAGTTTTACTTGTGTCTGAAATATTAGGAGTTTGTTTCAGGAGCATTTGTTAATTACCAAATTAGAATGTTAGTAATATTTAAATGCATCAATAATAAGAGCTTTAGGAATACATCTTAAAAATTTGCAGTCGTGTTTGCACTCTAAAGTAACACAAAATATGGATTGTAACAACTTGTCTGATTTGAGGCAATATTAAAACAGAGTTCATGACACCTCTGTTGATTTTTTTGCCCCCCCCCCATTAAAAACATTCTGGGAACACACGAGAGAACACACTTAATTATTATAAAGTTATAATAAATGGTATAACTTTTGACAGTTGGAAATTGTAGTTCATTACAAACCTGACCAATTTATATTGATTTTTTGCAGCTTTTAAAAGATTAAAAAGAAATTTTATAATCAATCTAGGGGAGGGATTAACCCCAAAATCACAGGTTTTTGTCTCTTTGCTTCATTAAATATCGAAATCTGTTCATGACGAGCTGGTTGTTAATTACTTATTACACTTTATTATTACTTGCGACCAGAATTTTTGTTAACTAAAAGTTGTTAAATTGTTAACTTACACTTGGAGGAAACGTTTTCGTCTTACGACTTCTTCAGCCTCGTATTTTTGCCGCTAGGAATGTGTCCGCAAGTGTAACTACAATGGTAACTTACCGTAAGTGTAAGTTAACAATTTAACAACTTTTAGTTAACAAAAAGTCTGGTCGCAAGTAATAGCCAAAGTGTAATAAGTCTTTACTTCAATCGGTTTAATGTTTGTCAGTATCATGTACTTTCACCAAGATGACTCAATGGGTGGAGTTACAAGTTTTGTTCTGTTGGGGGGCACAATATTGCCCTGGGGGTATCAAATGTGGTCCAGGGCTAGTCCCCCCAAAAATATAGAACATTTAAAAGCTTGTCAAGATTGAACCTGTATCCAAAAACTTACATTATAAGGTACATATTTTAAACTACTGTAAGTTAGAGTATGGTATTCAACAACATGTTTCTCATAGAATGCAAATCGAGAGCTTTAGACTTATAGCTTTGCAAAATTAAAAACTTGTTTCAAATAATACAAAGTCGCTTTTCCAAAAATAAGCCTGATTTTGTTTTCATGAGAAACATAATGTTGAATACCAAACTTTGTCTGAAACAAATCCTAACTTATCATTTTAAATGTCATGACTTATAAGATTACAATAAAGTGTATATTTTTCTTAGAACTTAGTCATATTTAGAAAATAACTCACATGCAATCAAAATAACAGCTGATACTCCCGAGTATATTTCTTATCAGCACTATTATTATTTATGTAGTATTTTAATGAGTTCATTCTCAGATTTTGAGTATAAAAAAATAATACACCCGTCCAGAAAGTGGGGAGGGGGGGGCGATGCCCCTCTTTGTACCCCTCTTAACTCTACTCATGCTCTTGCCCGAGTCAAATTTTCTATTACTGTGAGAGTAAGATCTCCACTTAATAAGCTTGTATTTCAAAGTAGGGTCTATTCAATTAAAAATCATTTCTCTATATAGAACTAGATCCCAAAGACCAAGAGGATATGATACGCAACAATTAGCTTTCCACTGAATGAATAGACTCAAGTACAACAAAAGCATGGTGCTTGTCTGGCTAAGCCAGGCTTGATACTAACATAACCATGTACACATCTCAACTGTATATTACCTCAGGAGCTTTCCTGTGCCTCTTTCAAGTCAGAGAGCTCGTTAAACTTCTCTGTGTTCATGTGAATCTAAATAGCATATGAATTAAAACACTACATATTATTTATAGAAGTGACAAACTAATATATTTTATTACTTGTTATTTACAAAAACCAAGTAATACGAAAATGTTTTTAAAAGTAAATCCCTACTGATGTCAAAAAAAAAAATGTATCATTGTTTGCTTATTTCCAATTTGTTTATTTTATTAGTTTCATTCATTTTTGAATGTCAGATGGGGGATAAAAATTAATACAAGTCTTTGAGAAATTCATTTCTTGGTATTGGAAAGTTGGTGGAGTTCCAAAGAATGCTAGACTTTGAACATGAAGATTCACAGTTCAAATCCGGATAGAACCAAAAATTGTTATAATTTAATTAATGAATAATTATTTCAAAAAACGTTATTAACATCAATTTCATCCACTATGGGTCCAAAAAAATGTATTGGAACATGATTAGATGAATAAAAACGTATTTTATGAATGATTGAAAATTTGTACAAGATATATATCAGGAGAATCTGAGCTAATAAAAAAAATTTAAACAAAATATTATCACTCATTTATTAATTAACTTTAAAAAGAAACACTACTTAATATTTTTCAGCAGATGCGTTTTGTTTATGGTCAGTATATTGCTCAATACTATGAGTCACAGACTAGACTACTCAGGTGTTTATATTGTTGTGCATCTATGGCGGTTTTATATTCTGTGATTTATTGTTGTTCTGAGAATAGTATTTTATAATGTGTTTGGATGTAGTGGCCTATTTTGAATTTGTTTTATCCTTTAATATGTGTTATGGTTGATTTTTGTGGTGTTTTTGACAAATTAATTAATAAATAATTGTTATTTAGAAACCTTAAGATGTAACCTAAAACCCAACAAATGCAGAATAATAAATTAAAATTAACTGTGTATTTTAGTGTACATGCTTTACTGACCATTACACACAACAAAATTTTCAGATAAAATCTTCTATGGTCATGTAAATTTAATAAACTGTACAAGAATTTTATGTGTTTAATTATAGGGGAAAATACGTCTAGATTAAAACTGTAAAGTTATGACTTGTACAGAATTAATTTTATATTCAATTAGTAGTCGTTTGATTTGATTAAAATTGTAGCTTATACGCTTTCCTACCGATTTACAAATCATCTCACCTTCACAATCAAAATGTTATCTTACAGTCTATGAG
Source organism: Prosapia bicincta (assembly GCA_036971475.1). NCBI lineage: Eukaryota > Metazoa > Arthropoda > Insecta > Hemiptera > Cercopidae > Prosapia > Prosapia bicincta. The sequence goes on along the minus strand of JBAIZL010000007.1, from coordinate 19,541,156 downwards.
TACAGTACATCATTATGCACAGGCTGATTTTGCAGGATTTTCCTGTTTTACACAGTATAGTTATTATAATAATCATTTGTCCTTCTAGCTCTTCATGACAGATAAATTAGTATTGCGGCATAATATTACAACGATATAACCCAAAAGTACATTGTAATAGTTTGCTTTGAATTTAATAATGAATAGTTGTCCTTTGTGATAAATTGTAATCCATATTTTCTTGTTAAGTTTGTCAATACAGAGAAATTTTACAGAGAAGTTTTATTGAAGCAATTTAAACATTTAAATTATAATTACTATAAATCCAGTATATAAGAAACAGTTTATAAATACAAAAATAATTACCTTATTAATAGTTTAAATTTTTCATGTTTCAGAGCCAAAGGAATCTCAGGATATTTCGACATTGGGTGGATCAGAGAGGACATTTCCTTTATTATTTCCTGCTCTGACTAAGCCCCATTATCCTTTGACATATTACGACCATAATCTACCAGACAAGGTATTATTCATTTACCACTGTCATTTTTACTTAAACATAGACATCAAATAATCATATTGGACTAAATAAATAAACTGGTATTAATTGCTTACATGAGATGGTAGCTGCATATTAATCTCAAATTATTCACAGATAATGATTTTTCCTGCACAAGTTTTTATTTAAGTACTTGGACATACATTAATATGTGGCACTTGCATATAATAGCACTTACTTTTTTCATATAATGAGAAGGTAATTTCAGAGATTTATCCCATAATCAACTCAGACCATAACTAACCTTCATTTTGTACCATTAAGTTGGCTTTTTTATTCATCTTGTATAGAATTTGTAGATTTGATGTTATGTTTATGTACTTGTGGTTTGTGGATATGGTGCGGTCAGCAAAGTTTATTGAGGTTATATTCTTTTAAGAATCACCTAATATTCCCCTCATAAAGCCTCAAATACTACTAAGAGCTACTTTAGGCCACTGTCCCATATTATTGTGTCCAAGTGTTTAACTATAAACTAACTTAAGTTTGAACTCAAGAGCTCGATTTCAAGGTGGAATAAAATACCATTAAGTTCATTGCTCTGTGGTGATCAAAAACATTCTGCCTCAGTAAGTTTTTATAAATTTAAAAAATTTAAAGTTGGAATAGTCATAAACAAAGTAAAAGTTTTGAATTAATTTTCACTGAACATAATGGACTACAAAATTCAAGAGTAAAACATTAAGTTTTTATTTATTGAGTAAAAAACCTTTAAAAAATTATGATTAAAAACAATTTTTCTTTATTAATTGAAATATTTTTAATTATTAAATTTTAAAGAAATACAAATTTAATGATATTTTTTTAATTATTGATATTTGACAGTAATATTGCATGTAGGTTAGGGTAGAGAAATATTTTATTTTAATAAATATAATGACCACTCTGATTAGGTAGAATATTATTCATACCAAAGAACATTTAAATCCTTTTTGATTTAACTTTGAGGCAATAATCCTAAAACGTTTTAAAATACTAGTTAAAAATTTACCTTCTGATAGTTTGTCCTTATTGGAAATTACTGAATAAAAAACAACTTTTAGTTTTATTCTGATGTTTAAAATATTTTGAAAAATAATATTTATAAAAAAATGTATTCTTTTCAATGCCACAAAAACAAGAAAATATTATTTTCAGTTTAAATAAGCAATAAAAAACATCAGCATTTTGTATATAAAAGGTTTTACTGTACAGAAGACATTGTAATGTTAGACTAATGACTGGGTACAATATTCTCCAAGGTAATGAGTACTGATGGAAATTCTATAATTACAAATGACATATGCCACTGGAAGGAAATTCCGTATTTATAAATGGCAATTAGATTATTCTGCAACTAATATACTGGTAAAAGATGTTTATATGTATCTATAACAAAGATGAATTGTATGAGAGATGATATTTTTCAATATAAATGTTTTAAAAATGAAACCTTGTATGGATGCTGTCATATTTTTAAATGCGCCTTTAAAAGGTCAACTCTCTCTTATCAAATACTTTTTTACAAAAGCTAAATAAAAGAATGGTGATATTTTTTTAATATTTCCCCCCATTTTTGTTTTATATAAAAAAAAACAGATTTCCCCACTTTGCTTCTTTGTTATATTTATCTGAAAAATGTCTACAGTTTGAAACTAGACCAATTAAAAATGCATCCTTTTAAGAGCTACTTAAGGCTGCAGTGAATATAACAGATGGACACACTTTTTTAAGCTTAAAATTTAAGGTGACTTATTGAAATATTGCAGCCCAGGTAAGAACTTTTGGATTATAAATTTTAAAAAACTAAATTGCATTAATGTGAGGCTGTAATATATAATAAAGAAGTTGCACTAGAAATACTGGCACAAAAACACTTATATACAAACTACTTTTACAATTTTAAAAGACTTTATTACTAATCATTACGACTACTAATCATGAGCTCTTATTGACTTCATCCTAAAGGTCATATTAGTCAATATTATGTGCAACTGTTTTTTAAAGGTAAATTTTCTTGGATTATACCACATTATAATTTATTAATCACTTAAACAATAGTTTATGGCTATCCGAACTTTAAATTTAGTAAATTTGTTGAAACTTACTGAGACAGAATTTTTTCGATCGCTATGTGCCGATCTTCATCAGTGTCTTCTCAGACAGTGTTTCTCAGACTGAGAAATTTAAAGTTCGGATAGTCAAAAACTATTGTTTAAGTGATTAATAAGATTCACCGAACGTAATGGACTACAAATTTCAAGAATTATAGTTTAGTTTCCTCTGATATTCTGTAAATACTTGGGTTAATTATAGTCATATATATTTTTAATAACTTGAAAACAGACAATGGACATCTAATTTCAAACATATTTTGTCTCTGAAAGCTTTTTTAAAATTTACTTAAATTATAAGTTTGTGAAGTTGTTAATAATTCTACTCCAAACATTTAACTATACAGAAGTAAAATAGAGACGCACAAGCATTACATTCTAAAAATCTTTCATAATATAAGAACCATTAATTAAAATAGGTAGTAGATCATTCAGTCTAAAAACTGTTTCAATTTGTGAAGTTTCTTAATTTTGTTTTAATATTATTGATTCAAGAATTAATTAAATCCTAAAACAAAGGATTATGTCCTAAGACAGATAAAATCTTGCAATGAGGATTAAAGATTTTTTACAGGAAATTTAGAAATAGAAAATTGATCTCCAAATTGAAAGACAGTACAAACAGTTTGAATTTTTTTTAATACTCACATCATCAGGAATTTAACCAGTAATGTTGGACTAAGAGAGAAATAAATGGAAAACCTATATGAATTCAGCATTGAAGCAATTTTTTATGCACCATAGAAGTCATTTTTATGTCCCATTATGTCAGAATGAAATGGACCAAATTAGTTGTAACTAGAATAAGTGTAAAGTGTAGCAACAAACTGACTGATTTTTTTGTGAAAAACATAGATTAATAATTTTATTAAAGTACAGTTTTATAGATCTACAAAGAGAGATAATTATTAGAAGGTTTGTAGTTCTAAATATTTCTTTTCATTTCATACTTACTTTCCTGTGTTATGGTAATGATAATGGTTATTAATTTTTATAATATGATTGGCATATTTTTTGTATTATTGGAATGTAACGTCTTATGGTCAAGCTAAAAAATTACATAGGAGTGGATTGGGATAATATGAGGCCTTCTAAATCCAGACATCAATGAATTTTGTCCCATAGTTTTTGAAATATTAAAATATTTTACAAGTTACGTTCTTATAGATTTCACGGTTTTATTTTATAAATAAAATTATTTAAAATTACACTTCTGCCCAATATTCCACAAATGCTATATTTTTTGTATTGATTGTATTGTTGTTTAAGGTTAACTAGAAAAGAGGCCCTTATGGTATACATTTTAATAAATGTAGTAGTCAATAAACTAGTCAGTTTATCTTTTTATTGCTATCTAACAACTTTCTTACCCACAATTCAAATCAATTTAACATTTTTTTTTAAACAATAAAATCTTTTTAAAAAAATCACATTTTACTTTCCCACCACTTTATATACTGTTAAAATTATGTTTCCTAATATTCTAAAATACAATGTAACTTTCAATACGTTGTAAAATAATTTATGAAAGAAACATTGTTTTTGATCATTGCAGTTGGAGGTAGGAGAACCTTTTATTGTGGAACAAACATGCATTGCTCCAGGCAAGGTAAAAGGTCGTTGTCTACCAATGGAAGATTGTGTCATCAGGCACATCAACAATGATTACATAAAACATAAAGGTTACTTCTGTATTTTGCAACAACAGAGGTAATTCACTTCAAATTATATAACTAATTAAGAATTCTGGTTATTCGACCTTGACTGCATTTGTCAACAATTACAATTTATGGTACTAATGTCACTTTGAAAATATTCTCGCATTTACACATATAGTGTTTGCAAATACATAACGAAAATTTATTTAAATAAGATTTTTTATCACGGTTGGTTAATGTATATTTTAATAATTTATATTACATTTTATATTTTAAGGAGAAACAGTTTGTTACAAACACTAGTACTTTTAAAAATATAGCTACGTACGAAGTTTTAAAAAATAACTGGATATTTTTTCAGCAACAGTTATTTAGAGAAGATAGACTGCTGCTGAATACCATAGTATTCAGACTCAGGAGTTAAAGGTGACATTATTATACAACAGCAATAAACGGCAAATCAGACAACTACTCAATTACATTAATACCATACATCTAAATAATGATAAATAAATAACAATAGCCCAGAGTGTTTGTAACCTTCTGATGATGCTAACTGTGTTGGCGAAATGTACATCAAGGGTGTTTAAATATTTGTAGCAGGGTTATTGTTATTTATTTATCATTATTACGCTACTGTGCTCTGTATAAGATTTCATACACCTAAACCTTACATTTACCCTCGAATTAGAAGAAAACAATAAAATAATTTTTCTAGACCTTACCATCACCAAACACAAAACCAGACATAATTTCGAAATATACAGAAAACCAACAACTACCGATAATGTCATACATAATATATCTAATCACCTCACACAACACAAACACACTGCATTTAATCATGTTACACTGCCTAATCAATATACCAATGCTACAGAAAGGCTACGACGATGAACTTAATACCGTAAATTACATCGCTCAACAAAAAGGTTACCAACACACACTCATAGACAACATACTCAGGAAAATTAAACATAAACATCATTAAACGGCCACACTGACAAACCACACAAAAAACAACAAATACATATCCCTCACCTACCACAACAAAAACTCACACTAAATAGCCTCCACGTTCAAAAAACTCCATTACCAAATATCCTACAAAACAACAAACACCCTACGACAGCACATACAACCTTTTCAAAAAGAAACAGACAAATACAAACTCTCAGGTATTTACAAATTAACTTGTAACAATTGTCCCAGCTATTACATCGGCTGAACCGGCAGATCATTCTATACACGCTTCAAAGAACACATTACCCAAATAAACAAACAAACCCTAAATCCAGCTACGCAAAACACCTAAAAAACATCCAACACACACACACCGACATACACACTAATTTTAATGTTCTACACACATTAAAACAAAGTAAAAAACTAACAACCTTAGAAAAGTATGAAATATACAAACACTACGCAACAGATAAAGAAAACGTATTAAATGATCTCACACTTTGAATCCAACAGCCTTTTCTATTATATGACATACAACCAAAACAACCCACCTCATTTCACAGTCATAAATCCATTCCCGTTAGAGCCTTTACATCTCTCCGATGCCGCCAGTAGAGGGTTGGCTTCGTAAAAGGAACGAATGTTTTGAAACGCGTCAGCAAGTAAGCAATTACGTATTCATTTAGTTGAGTATTTTAAAATTTGTTTAATTTAGTTGTTGCCACTCTAAAATAAATCCTATCTTATATAATTTAAAGTTAATGACCTTATATATGCTAGTTTTTAATAAGATGAAAACAATGTAAATTTTAAAAAATAATAAACAATTTAAAGTAGCTTCTAATTTTATAAAGATAACAGTAAAATTTTAAAGGCAATAGCAAACAACTTGGGATATGATATTAAAGAGCAAAGAATAATTATTAATTTGAGAAAAAATTTGTGGTAAATACAGTACATGAGAAATATAAAAAATACCCTTCTATTTAACATTTTTGTCAGATTTATAAAAGAAACAGTATTATATTAAAGACAATCAATAATTGAGTAGAATGATTAAAATTTAAAAGAAAAGAAATGTAGGTGTAGTGGTTAATTTGATTGAAATCTGATGCAATTTTAAACAGTATTGTATATTTAACTAAACATTAGAAATACAGTACTTGAATTTAACCATATTCTATATTGAAAGTAACTGTGATTATGAATTTTTTAAATAATTTTTGAAAATTCACAATACATCGTATCTGCAGTTTTAACTTATGTAAAATATGAACATAAGCAAAAAAAAAATATATATATATATATATATCAAAATATATATCAATAAAAGATACAAGACTGATGAGAAACAGGCTATAAATCGCCATTATTTTAGAGAAAAATACCCAGTCTAGTTAATGAATACACATAATTAACTTTTTGTAGGGATGTATAGTTACTTTGTTAACAAAAGTTAGTAAAATATTATTTTGTAAGAGCCAATTAAAAAGAAAGAATATTTTTAATGAATATTTACTAATTCTTTAACATATTAAAACTATTTTTATAATATTTGTTGATTGCATGAGCTACTAGTTTTCACTAAACACTTGTAATATTTACAAACTTGCCTATAGTAGCACTTACTTATATATGATGAGGACGGCCGTTTCGGAAGATGTGTACCATTGTTAACTCAGACCGCAACTGATCTCAAGGTTTTCGTAGGTTAGAGTATTAGAGTGGGGGTGGTATATTATGGTGGTGTGGGTGTATTTTGTGAGTATTAGGTGTTATGATGTCAAAATGTGTGTGTGAGTTGTAATATAATTGTGTATTGAGTATCTGTGAAGGGTGTAGTTTGAAGTGTCTGTATATTTCACAGGCAAGTTTGTAAATATTTTTATAATAATTTGGAATAAGTTGTGTTTTGAGCAAACATTTTAGTCTTACGACTTCTTCAGCCTTGTGGTACAAACTATGATCCACCAACTATAATAAGTTCTATATTGGACAAACAGGCAGATCTTTCACCAAAAATATAAAGAACACATAAACGCACTGCACACTTCTAGTGAATCCACCTTCCCAATCCTCATGGACACTAACCACTAATCCAATAGTATGGAAAATAACATGAGCATCCTCCACACATGCAACAAAGGCCACAAATTAAAAACACTTGAACAATATTAAATATACAAACATAGCAACACATATAAAAACTACATCCTAAATGCACAAACACGACACATATCACACATACTCTTCGATCATATCACTTCTAACTTTTAAAAGTTACTACCAAAAAGCACAACTGCAGCAATCCTAGTGGAAGAAATGTGGGCCTGAAGAAGTCTTAAGTCAAAAAAGTTACCTTCAAGTATAAGTTAACAACTATATTATTAGAATCTCTGGTCGCAAGTAATTTCAAAGTGTAATAAGTTGTATATATTTCTATATACGCATTACTTGTCCATAATTCCTCTTTGTATATTTTGGTAAAATATATTTTTTTACTACTATTATGATTAAAAATGTGATATAAATCAATAGCTTAAAGACATTTCACACTACCCCAGTTCATTGTTCAATGCTTCGAGATACTAACGATTTACAACATTATAAACTAACAACTTGCACAAACATAATATAATTTTAAAAAGACTTAATTCTAAGTTCATTATAGTAGTCAATTTATGAAGTATGAATTAAAAAGATTCAATAAACCTTACAAGCAGGTAAATATTAAGAAACTATATTAGTTGCTCTTACTAGCCTATCATGGAAATTTACACTAAATCTAGTAAAATTGTAAGTAGCAAAACTATGGAATAAAATAATACTAAAGACTTATGTAGTGATTAAACTTTCATAGTAGTCTGAGAAATTACATATGAACAATTTAATTTTGAACTTGTTTGTGTCAGGTAGCTGTTGTATATGATTTGAATCTAATATATAAACAGATCATTAGTAACTTTTAATAAGCCATTTAAATCTCAAATAATTTTTAATCAATTATAAAAAAAAGATTTAACATGTTGGATATTATAACTCGAGCTATAGCCTTAAAGTTGCTTGTTGTATTCATCTTGAATTCACTAAGACTAAAGCCTTAATTCTTTTTTTTTTGCAAATATGCTAGATTAATCATTTATATTTCTAAACATGAATGTTATTGTAACAGAGCTGTTGGAGTATGCTGTCCCAATAGCATAAAACATCCAGAACATTACAGTGAAGGCATGTTTGCATCTCCATCTTCACTTGCACCCGTCATTCTTCCATCTCCTCCAGAGAATACACCTACGTTAAATTCCATAGTTTCAATACCTGAGGAAAGTAATAATGAGATACAAGGATCTTTGGAAAATTTAGGAAATATAGCAAGTACGTTGTCTGTGTAATCTTATAAGTATGATGGCATTTTTTACAGTAAATACAAATTAATAATTTTCTTAAGTTATCCTAATTTAAGTAAATTTTATGAATATTACTAAAACAAAACCTTTTCAGTCATACTAAACAATCTTCATCAGTGACAAAAATATTTTATTCTAGTTGCAAAATTTGCTTTTATTTTATTAAAAACATATTGTTTCTATAAGTTTTTCATTCAATTTACTCAAGTTTAAGTTCGGTAAGTTGTAAATTTGTTAAGATCAAATGTAAAAGTTTCTCTGAACATCATAGATATTAAAAGCCATGAGATAATAAATACATCATTTACATGATGTTAAATACATCTTAGTGAGCTTCTGTTTTTAAGAGTGAAAGAGAAAAGTGAGGAATGAAGGGGAAAGAGAAAAAAAGAGAGAGAAAAGACAGAGAGAGAGGGAGAGAGACAGACAGACTAAATGCTATATTTATAAACATTCTTAGATTATTATTGGTTGGTACTTTAACCTGTAAATATAAATTTATTTTTTGTTGATTCCATCTTCGCGTGAGCTACTAGTAATCACTTATAACTTTTTTTAAAAAATGTTGTAACTTGCCTATAGTAGCACTTACTTTTTTTTTTGTTGAGGACGGCCGTTTCGGGAGATGTCCCTTTGTCAACTCAGACCGTCCCAAAAGGACAACCTTTTGACAAAGGGACACATCTTCCGAAACGGCCGTCCTCAACAAAAAAAAAAGTAAGTGCTACTATAGGCAAGTTAAAACATTTTTTAAAAAAAGTTGTAAGTGATAAATTTATTATATAACTGTTAAAAATATCAACCACCTCTAAAGATCTCTATTATTAAAAACTTTTACAGACTGCTCCTAGCCTGCATATGTAATTCTAAACAATATTTTACCAAATATCGAAATCTTGTTGCTGTTCATGACGAGCTGGTTGTTAATTCTTATTACACTTTTGCTGCAAAAGTGTAATAATATTTTACCAAATACAATAACATAAAAGATTATTTGGAGTTTTCAGAATAAAATGAAACCATTATTATTCTCTATATATGATAATTAATATTGCTGTTTTCTTATTTACATTAATACCCTGTTTAGTGCTGTAAATATTTTTTAGAGCAATGCAAACCTAAACTAAACAGCACTGTATGGAGTCGAATGATTATGTCATGTTGAATGAAAACTTGCTTTCAATACTACTGTAATATGTTTATTATTATTATTTTTTTAATTGGTTTCAAATATTTATTATAACTGCTTCTAACTGCCTTAGAACATTAAATTTTGGAAATAAATAATACTCTACCTTATTTCCAACACTGTAACTTTTTGAAAGTGATTCATAGTACTCTTAACAAAATACAGTAAATATTTTCACAGTTGTTTGATTAATAACACAGATACCAAAAGACTTGTAGACATGGTTACAGGTGATAGAGTAACATAAATAAAGTAGGAAATGTATACAGTAATAGTCATAATGGGCAGCTTGTTTGGGTAGCAAAGTCATAATGGGTAGCAAAGTAACTAACTGACTGTCATATGCAAGTTACCTAGAAAGCAATAAGCCTGTCGGCTGTCTAGTTTTTACTAATACAATGAGTTGATACAAATTATTGGTGACCTTGAAGGCGAACCGTATACCAAATCAACACTAAGTAAAAGAGATATCATCAGTTTAATGAAAGAGGTATTACTTTCCTCTGTGATAATGGGATTTTCTTCCATATTTTTTTAGTTGTAATGTATAGATATATGTAGGAGGCGACGCTTCTGGAGATTTTTCATTTTTAACTTAAGAGTTGTACGTATACATTATATATGGTTATACTTTATTACTAGAAAAGTTATATATTAATCTGTAAATTTGTAAAAACATAATCCAAAAAATTTAAAATAGTCAAATATAAAATTTTGGAAATTGTACCGAGGGTGGAAAAACCATTCCCCGAGGTTTGTGCAAGAATAGCAAGGGATTTTTTCCCTAATTTCCTAGAAAGATGGAAGCTGTTTGTCTGATATACTGTATATGTAATTTCACTCTAAAAGCCCAACACCCTGGATTCTTAAAAAGCTGTAGGCTGTTTCTCTGATATTAATACAGAGGAAATATTGAATTTCACTCTAAAATACAAGTTAATTTTTAAAAAAAAACTAATTATTTAGGGGATTTAAATATAGTTTGTAGTTCGTTCTATATGAATTTGTTCACCATATCAAGGGCTGGTTTTAGAAATTCAATGTGAATTTGTGGGGGACAGAATTTCAGATCTTTTTAAATGATGTGTTCCTTGTATCAGTAGCCATTGAAAGGAATGTTTAGTCTACACAATCATAAACAACATTATCCCAATAAAACTTCCATACAATGAAAATCAGTAATAAATTTTTTTATAAGAATGTTTTGGTCAACTTGAAATGAAAACTTGAGTTTACAATATAAAAACATGAATTAAAAGCTTCACATTTTTCATTTCAAGTTGGCTTATGGATTCTACTCTATTTAAAACACGCAAAAATTCTTAAAAACAAGCTATTAAAAATGTATATTTTTATATTATAATATGTAAACACTTTCCTAATATGTAAACATCGCCAGATTTAATTGATACTATACGCGAGTGTTTACGTATTTATAAGTATTAACTATTAGCCAATTTAAGATAGAAACAAATATTACAAAAATTATCTGTACTTGTTTGGGATTAAAATGTACAAGATAATATCATTATAAATGTCTTATTGCATTTTTGCTATTACTTGCGACCAGACTTTTTGTTAACTAAAAGTTGTTAAATTGTTAACTTACACTTAGAGAAAACGTTTTCATCTTACGACTTGTTCAATCTCCTAGTTAACAAAAAGTCTGGTCGCAAGTAATAGCAAAAGTGTAATAAGAATTATCAACCAGCTCGTCATGAAAAGCAACAAGATTTCGATATTATAAATGTCAATATAAAACAGTATGTGTGTGAAACAATTTTTGAGGGCTTTTATATCTTTATGTTTACTCAGTTGTAAAATACTATTAATGTCATTGAAAGTACAATGAAATCTTTGCCTAATATTAATTATTTAAGTATATTTTTATTGTATATAGGCCTAATAACATATTAATGTAAATTAGATTTACTTGCTAAAGTAAAAAGATAAATTGAGCTCAAGTAATTAAAATTAATAATTACAACTATAAATTAGCTTTTACTCATTCGCAACTATATGAAGAATTTTTTAATATTAATTTGCATATTTTTTATTTATTGATACAGACTTTAGTTCTAAATATTAAATTGTACATGGTCAAGATTACCAAATATAATATTATAATTTGAAAACTTGTTTATTTCTTTAAAACAACCTACTTCACATTTTTGTATAAATTTGTAAAATTTACTTTTCTAGTATGTGGTCGCAATGGTAAACAGGCCTCACGCATAGTGGGAGGAACAATAGCGTCAGTGAAGGATTGGCCATGGATGGCTGCCATGTTGTACAAAAACGGTTATAATCAGTTTTGTGGAGGTGCAATTATTACAAGGAATCATATATTAACTGCATCACACTGCGTGGCCAAGTGAGTAGTAGTTAAAAATTAACTCCGATATATTAAAGTAAAAAAAAGTTTGCAAAACTAATTTAACAGCAAAATAATGATTTTTTCAGATTAACTGAGGAGGAAATTGTTGTACGACTTGGAGACCACGACTTAGCAGATCCAAATGAGACTAGCCCTGTAGATTTTAATGTCACACGTATAATAAGACATGAGGGGTTTTCTAACATTACATACAGACATGACATTGCTATACTTGTGTTAGACAAACCAATCAAATACAATACTTACATGCAGCCAGTGTGCCTGCCTCCCCCAGGACCTCGATTTGCTAATATCACGGCTGTAGTAACAGGTAACTTTTTTTAACTACTCATTCATTCATCCTTTTATGTTCAATGAGGATCCCTTACCTACAAACACAATATTCTACAACCTCTTTTATCTTTGTTTCATGTTATTGTAAATTTATCTTACCATTTTATATCTTTTGTTTACAGCCTACTTCAAATCATTCCTTTGAGTAGATATTATGGGAAAATAATTTTAATTAACATATTTTAACCAATAAATTTTCCTCTTAATGTATATCTTGATAATTTTATTTTATCTAACCTCTTAGTCCAAGACAATTAATTTTTAAAATTATCTTGCTTATATTTATCATTTTAAAATCTATTCAGGAATAATAAAACAGATTTTTAATATCTTTCTACAACTCTGGTTAAGTTCAAGAGTGCCTCAGAATGATTCTTTTATTGCGGCTTAGACAATATAAAGTGAAAAACTGTAAATAAAATATTATTCAATAAGAAGGGGTAAAAAGTTCCTTCAATGATGTAAATTTTCTTGCTACTATTATTATTATAAAACGATTTCTGTAACTTTGAGGAATGCTTTTAATGATTCCCCCATCACATACCTGTTGATATTTATCACCTATGATGCACATTATATATTCCAGATCTCTGCTGATTTATTTAGTTAAATAAATAAGCTTAAAGACATTCAGTCTTGATGACAGCAACTGCTGTCTTAGCACTGGCAGATGACTGTTACACATCATCTTTCTGCTACCATCACTGAGACAGCTTCTGCCCATACCGAATGGCATAACATTAAAAGACACGCACAAAAGCCTCAAGGTTACATTTCTAATGCTTGTTAATTTTTTCACAAATCCATAACTAATTCATAATAGTTTCAAAACCTTTTAAAGATGTAAAACTTATTTAAGGAAAAGCCCTACCAATGTATTTTACTGCAGAGTAGGCCAAATATATATATATATATATATATATATATATATATATATATATATATATATAACGGATTCTGATTTTTAATTTTACCGAATATAGTATTTAGAAAACGTATGGGTATGAAAGTTAATCAAATAGATATAAAATAGGGTACATATATTTATTTTGTGTAAATATTTTATTTTTAACGTTTATCTTTTAGGTTGGGGCACCATTTCCTTTGGTGGGCCTTCTAGTCCTGTGTTATTAGAAGTCCCTGTGCCAGTGTGGGAGCAACAGATGTGTAAAGAGAGTTTTTCTCAAATTATTTATGACACATGTTTATGTGCTGCTGCTTACGAAGGAGGCAAGGACTCATGCCAGGTGACCAAATTAATATAGTGTTGTCTAGTTATTGGCTTTTATACCATATTAAGTTAATTGAAATAAGTTCTAAACACATAATTCATATGCAAAAAAGGTAAAGTTTGTAATTTGTATAATCATGCACACAAAGAAAATAAATTGTGGGAAGTGTATTTCCCCTATAAACCTTTAATTACTTTATTTTTTTACCAATGATATTTCTAACTATACCTTTATTTAAGACTATATTTATTTTTGTGTTAAAACCTTTTGTTTTCTGTTAAAAGAAATGAATCAGCAGGTATGATGATTTTGTTTTGAAATAGTTTTTTTAATTTTATTAGCATTGTCTGGAAGACTAAAATATGATTATGTTTATTACAAAGTCAATAAAATTATTAAATGTACTAAAAAAAACTCCAAGTACATCAAAAGATAATAAAGTTTGCAAATAAGAAAGGCTGGAAGCTACTGCTGAGTTTATTGAACAATATTTTACACTACCAATATTAACTACTAAATGAACAATAATTTTTAATCCAAATAAACAAATTAAGATAAATTCTGTAGGGTTATTCATATAAAACTCATAGTTTTCATTAGTCCGTTATTCGAACAGGAATCGCTAAAACCTTTCATTTACCTATCAAATGACGCAGGCCTTGAAATTTGATTGATTTTAGCACATTTATCCACAAATGGTGCTGCATGTCACCATGTAGCAGTAGGCATTTGTCAACAGATAGTGCAGTTTCAGTTGCAACTTGCAGTTGTTCATTGTCATTTGTTTGAGTCAGTTTATTGATTTTTCTTTCAGGTTTTGTTTGTTTAAATCAGTTTATTGTAAGGTCATTCGCGTTTCATTTGTTCGAGTCAGTATATTGCTTTGTCATTCACAATGCAATGCACGCTACAGATACGTCTTTTTCTTGTTAAAAACTATTGGATAACACAATCTGTTATAGGCACACAAAGAGCATACCAGAGAGAATTTTGCAATCGTCCAGACAGGAATACAATATGGTATACAAGTTAGAAACAACAGGACATCTTGTGAGTGAAACTGGCAAGAATCTGGCTGATCCAAAGTTACTTTGAAGATTGCGTAACTTCCAAGAATTTGTGGCCACCAAGATCACTGAACTTCTTTCTGTGGGGTCATCTAAAGGGAAGAGTCTACACTACACCACCTCGAACTTTGGATGATCTAATGGACAATATTACACGCGAAACCAACAGTATTGACAATGCAATGCTCCAGCGAACTGCCAAAAACATGGCAGTTGTGTCTGTGTGACGGAGGACAACACAACCTTTAACGACCAATTTAATCTCTCAGATATTCTGTACATATAGAACACAATAACACGTTCTTTTTATTTTTCTTCTTAAAATAAACATAAAATGAAAATCATGAGGTTTATATGAACCACCCTATAAAATAAATTTTAATAGAAATCATTAAATACAGGTTGACCTTTGAAATACCCTTCTAGAGAATTTAATCTTCATTTTTATAAATTAGATATTGAATAAATATTTGAAAAAACTGCATTAACAATTACAGGATTCGTCTCAAGTGCAGCATGAAACGGAATATTAGCTGATCATCTAAGACATGCACTATTATTAAAAAATGAAGTTTCAAAAACAACGCGAATTACAATTACTAGATCTACCACATAGACAAGCATAATTGTATGAAAATAAGACGCAAGAGAAAACATGTGATCAAGATCTTCGTTGTAGACATGCACGATCAATAGGAAATAAAACTAAAGAACGGCATGAAGTTCTCCAAGAAAAAGAACATATTCAGTATTACTAATGTGATTCTGTTATGTATACATACATACATGTTTATTTTTATTTTTATTATAAAATAAAAATTAACTAAAATAAAAAATTTTTTATTGACCTCAGTAGGAATTTACTTAATTTTTTTTTCAAATATTACTTGTTGAAAAGAAATATCTGATTTGAAAAGTTAATCTCTAATTAGAATTAGATATTTATACAAAGCAGTAGTAAGTTTATAATGTTGTTAAACAGAATTGCAGTTTACATTATTTTTATTTTGTTTCACAGGGAGATTCTGGTGGTCCTTTGACAATGCAACGTGAAGATGGACGCTGGGCTACTATTGGTGTAGTGTCATGGGGAAATGGTTGTGCAAAAGCAGGCTCACCAGGTGTTTACACTCGTGTTAATGATTACTTAGACTGGATTGCAGAAAATATATAATACATAAGATTCCATGCAAAGGTTTTAAATGAAACTGTTAACATTATCAAACATTTTGTGTTAAATCTGTACTAAAATAAAAACAGTGTGCTATAACAATTCAATAATACAACTTAGACATATTAGTATAACAGGAACTAATGCAAGGACAAAATTAGAGAAAATAGAAATAATTCCATTAGATAAAGTTCCTAATAATGTAATAATCTTCCATATATTATATTCCAACAGAATTTTCAGTTCATAATCACATAACACGAATAAATCTTTAATTAGATAACACAGCTAAACTTCCCCTTTAAAGAAATGTAAACAAGGTTATTAATAAATGTGCTAAAGATTTATTTACTTATGTTTTTTACTAAGATTTGAGTGTAGTAATTGTTAAACCAATTACTTGAAAAACTCAAACAATATATCTGAATATCAGTTAAAATCAGATTAAAATATCTTTTGTTGTACAGAAAAGTTTGACCTATAGCCATAGGAAGGTTACATTTATTAAACATTAGAGCATATTTATTAAAATTTTTTTTTAATGAAAAAGTTGTCAGTAATTTAGATATAAAAAAAACGTATTATTTTTATATTAGTGTACAAATAATGCTATGCATTTATTTAGGTGCGACATAAGTTGATTAAGGACTTTGCCCGATACATTATATTAATTTAGCAACTTTACTTCAAGTATTAAATAGGACAATTATGACAATGACAACCAACACAACATTTTACTTGCTTACTATTACAGGAGGCTCTAAATGTAATTTACGTCAGTAAAAATGCTCTAAATTTAAATCACGGGAGTAAAATATTTGTGTTAAATTATCAAAACTTTTATTTCTAATATTTTAGGGCATAGATAAAACCCTGAAGATGCATTGGTACTTTTATACTCTTTATATAAATTATAATCAAACAGGTTATACCTTAATACCTTTTTATACCTTATATACCTAAGTTATACCTTATACCTTTTTAATCTCAGATTGAAGATTGAAGAAATGAATAAGTCAATTCATTAATTATCAAAACATAGATTCTTGGAGAGGTCCTTAACATCCATTAAAATGTTATAGTTTGCAAGTTCAATTATCAAGGTCCCAGTTAACCAAAATGATAAAAGTTAATGATCATAGGTAATTATTCTTGCACTTGATGTTAATTAACTTCTTTAAAAAAACAAACTACTTGATACTATAGTATAGTTGGTTTATTAATTTAAATTTAAAAAAAAACAAATTATTTATTTACACAGCTAATTACTGTACTTGGAATAATTTACTGTGGTTTATTAATAATAAATAATACACACAACCTCGAACCACAAATATTTTTATTCTAGTTATGTACACTTGGGTTACAAAGTAACCGTCCTCAGACATGACAGATGTATAGTCTGTCTCTGAGGATGGTTATTTTGTAACTAAAATGTACATAAGACTAGAATAAAAATATTTGTGGTTAGAGGTTGTGTGTATTGTTTATTTAAAATTTATAAATTACATTTCTAAAAACCATATAAAATAAACCTATTTATTCTTGCAATTATTTAATTTCAGCTATATAGCCTGTATATGGCAATTTGAATATTTATTCATAATAAACTTTATTAATTTATGATGGTGCCAACAATTATACTTTCCGTTATACTAATCTACATTTGTATTTCCTTTTATAATATATATATATATATATATATATATATATATATATATATATATATATATATGGTGTAAAAGAGAGGGAGAGGGTGAGAGAGAGGAGGGAGGATATTCAACAAGGGATTATGTTAGTTCTTAAATGGGACAAAGTGAGGGTGTGTTTACAATTCAAATTTGGTAGGTATTGGATGGAGGCAGAGTGACAAGGTCTCACCTCTGACTACCTGACCATTATGAGATGGACTGATCTAGCTTTAAAACACAGTCCATTCCCAGCAACGTTTATTTTAAAAGTGTAATATAATAAGGTCCTACTATATATATTTTTAACTTTGCAACACTGTTTTCTTGTATTCACTTATCACTTAAACTTTAATGTATTTAAACAAGAATCTCACGTGGTATATTTGCAAATCGACTTTTGAGAACTACTCACCTCAATATAGGCTTGAAAATGAGAGCTCTTAATTATTAATTCTCGAAAGTCAACTCTAATATATACCAAGTAAGATTCTTGTTTAAGTACACTACAGTTTAAATGATATATATATATATATATATATGAAGTTAATATATTTACTATTGTAAGTAATTTTATCCACCAATAAGTGCAATGATTTTACCTTGAGTGTTACCAACCAAGATTTGAAGAACATTATAGAGCATTCAAAAACAAAAAATCAAAAGTATCAAATGTTGCATCACACCTAATATCACATAAACATGAAATAACAAATTACGAAAATAATCTAACCATACTTGAAATAAATAATAACCCAATAGAACTAAACTCACTAGAAAAATACCACATTTACAAAAACATACACAACAATTTAATGAATCTACAAACAACATATACAGAAGACATACTATTCAAAAACATAATACACAAGACTCAAGAGGAAACGTATATGACGTCAACAATTACCAACACGACGGACCAAACACCCGCACCAGAAAAATTAAGAAAAAGTAATCAGTGACAATGGTCAAGTGATTGAAAGCCGCCTCATCACTCAAGGTAAAATCATTGCACTTAATGGTGGATAAAATTACTTACAATACAGTAGTTTTAAGAGTTGAATTACTTCCAGAGAAAATAAGTTAAAAAAAAATTTTTTACCCATTAAAAAAGTTTTTTTTTAAATTTCAAACTCTCATAGGAAAATACAGATGATATAAATTAAAGATAGTTTTTATTTAAAACGAGATGACAGTAACCTTAGATATGTTTTTATGCGAAAAAAAAGTCCATAGAGACTTCAATGTGCATAGTTCAGTTTGGGAATATCAGCTTAATTAAGAAATACAACTTCCAAAGAGTGTCTAAATAGACTAGCTATGGCTTTTACCCATTAAAACACTCTAGTAACAGAAGATGAAGTGTTTAAAAAACATTCAAAGAAATCTTGAAGATTCAATATTACTTTGCAGAATTGTAATTAGCAAAAATTAGAATCTAAATATTGCTTTTAGGACCATGTAATTTAGTGCAAGGCTTTAATCAGGTTTTGTAAATATATTCCAGCGGTAAATGTACTTCAATTTAATGTCCATTGTAATTTAGAATGTATTTTAAATTTTTTTAAATATTTGTTAATTCCATCTTCACGTGAGCTACAAGTTTTCACTAAAAACACTTGTAAATATTTTACAACTTGCCAATATTAGCACTTACTTATATTTGCTGAGGACAGCCGTTTAGGGAGATGTGTCCTATTGTCAACTCAGACTGTAACTCAAGTTTATTTTACAAATATTTACAAGTAGTAAAAAAATTAATTCATAAAAATTTTTCAACTTTTGTTTAATTTTAAGTGTTTGAATAACATAAACAGTTATAGCAAACATAGTAACTATTTCTAAAATTTCACACTGGGGTATAAATTAGCACTCTGAAAACCTACCTAGAATATAAATACCAACTCTCTTCCAGAAATTAGATTAGTTTGGAAAAGTATTACAGTCAAATCCTTTTACAACGAATACCAATACTGTATAACAAAAATTTCACTATAACAAACTTTCTATCATACTTTGTTTGGCTTGCCATATGAATACATGTGTAACAAATCCCATTTTAACAAAACAATAACACAAATTTCAGTATAATGAAATATTTTTAAACTACAAAAATATAATTTTGGTTCTAAAGGGCCATTTTTATAACTGTATTTGAAAGGAAATGTAGATGACTCACAGTCTATATAAATGACTCATTGTAAAGAATTGTACAATACACTACTATACATGTACAGTAGTTGTATGTGCATGTAGTTTACTTGTATTTTAGTAAATCAGTTAATAATGGAGAAAAGACAAACTGGTTATATAAAAAGAGTTGATTCGGGCAGGAAAATAAAAATGTAACTAAAGATTTTGGAATTGCACCATCTACTTAATCTATACTTTTAAAAGACTGTAAAAACATTGAAGATGCGTCGTCTGACTGTAGATTTGCACTTATTAGGAGAAATATTTGTAGTGCATAACATGATGATTTAGACAAGGCAGGTTATTCGTGGTTTGGCAGGCCTAACAATGTGCCAATTAATTCCAGAAAAGGGTTTAAACATTGGAACATTACTTGGCTATGAAGAGTTTCAAGCAAGTGTTGGATGGCTACCGTGAGTATATGGTATAACTTGTAAGGCAATTTGTGTAGAAGAATTAATCTTTCCTATCAATAAATCTAACTAATAGAGAAGAGAAACCATTTCAATACATTTTCAATGAGTACAGATAGAAAGATATTTTTAATGCTGATGAAACTGGCTTATTTTATCAACTGTTACCGCATTATAATTTACCTGCTAATGGGGAAATGCGCAAAGGTAAGAAGACATCTAAATTTTGTATTACAGCATTATTTTGCTGAAACCAAAAAATTTAAGTTATGAACCATCGGCAAGAGTTTAAAACCTTGTTTTAAAAACGTGAACATTCTTCTATTTACTTATTGTGGAAACAAACGTGCTTGGATGACAAAACCTATTTTAAACAATTGGTTAGTGCGGTTGGATAAGAAAATAAAAATTTTTTTTATCATACAATTGTTCAGCTCATACAAATACAAGCTGATTAGAAAATATGCATGTGGAATTCTTTCCAGCTCTCTGTACTTTTATTACAACTACAGTAAACTCCCAATTATCCGTGGGCGGTTTAACCGGTTTGCGGATTATCCGGGGTCTGCCATTGTTTTACAAATACCCAATTTTTATTCCAATCAGATTTTCATGTGTTTAAATTTCCAAACGGTGAATTACGATGTAAATACATATAAGGCTTAATAGAAGTTGAGATGAAGGAAATAGATATGTAAATAAGTACGTACTAACTTTTACATTGAAAGGGAAGCATCCCGACAATGACGAAATGGTTGGACGTCCGAAAACCTGATGTGTATCATAAGATTGTAAACAAATGTCAGCTAATCTCTGCTAAAAATAGTCTAGGACGTGACATAAGCATTATCCATGTCTGTCATATAAATTATCGATCTTTATGGTTTTGTGACACAAGTAGACACTGTGCGACAAAATGGTTCTCAAGAAATTTAGATCGCACATTACAGCTAAATCAATGCTCCCAAAAAAAAGACGAAAGTGACATTTTTTTGTATTATGTGTAAAGGAAATTACATATGTACATACATACTTATTTTTGACATATACTTATGTAGGCTACGTATTGTAAGTAGTTAGACATATAAATGTACATGTTATAATCCGTCAACGAACGAATACATCAACATTTTAAATTATTTTCTGTATTTATTAATCCTCTGAAGATTATTTGTGAATTGTATTAACCGGGGTCATTATTTGTGTAACTTATGGTATAATAATCGATTATTGATCATTTTGCGTATTCTTTGTTCATAGCGGATTATCCGGGGAAATCGGTTATCCGTCGTTGCCGGGCCACCCTATTCCACGGTTAATCGGGAGTTCACTGTACTCAATATGGGGACCATTCAAATTGTTAAGATTATAGACACTACTACTGCAGAAAATTCGACTGAATCTAGATTTGACAATCTTTATAGTGGTCAGTAAAAGATCCAAGAATCATAAATTTTTGGAAAACAAACATTTTCAAATTAACCTGATAAAAATGTGAAATTGAAGAATCTGTTGGGGAAATGAAGGGACTTATTTGTGGAATACTGTTGTTTCTGCATCACACAGTTGTACAAATTTGGGAACACTTGACGATTATGTTAATATAGACAGTTTTTTCTGGTGAGATATGAATGGAGTGACAACGAAATTGTAGAAAATATACAAAGAACAGCGTCCACTTCTACATTAACCACCTGCAATTCAGATAACAGTGAAAGTGAAAAAACTTCTGAAAATTAAGTTCTGTTTGAGGAAATAAATAAAAGTATAGGTACCATTCACTCAAACCTAAGTACGCTACATGATGTGCTGGCTGCTATATTTCAAAATTTTGATTCTGTTAAATTATTTTAATGAATTAAACTACAAAAAAATCGGAGTCCAAAATAACAGACCTTTTTAAAAATAAACCTTAAAATTAAGATCATAACTTTAATTAACAAATATTTGAGTCTCTCACTTTAGTTTTTTCATTATTTTATACTTTACTACAAAATATATCTACCATATTGAAATTTACTTCTAAACTAGTCTGTTGACACAAAACTAAATTAAAAAGTGATGTTTAAAGAAAGTGTATTCAGTTTATTTTAAAACATTCTACTTCAACAAAACTGATTACTATAAATTTAAAAATGTAAGAATGAAATTATTTAGTGTATTGTTACTTTGTATTGAAACAATAGGCTTATGTTTCGATATAACAAAATGTATTTCACCGTCCTGACAATTTCATTAAAAAAGATTTGACTGTATAACCAAAACAAAGGTTACACCTGCCTATATTTGGGATATTTGTATTAAAAGAAAATGAAGTTTTGCAGTTTGTAATGGGTCTCATAATCTACGAATAAAATTTACACTAATAAAAATTAGTATTAGAAAATTTTAACAAAATGATCAAATAGCACGGGACAAGAATAGCACGGGTAAAATAATTTTAAAAAGTTTCAGAATAAAGTTTGAATTACTAATATATTCTAGGTGTAAAGTGTTACAGATTTGACAGCTTCAAGTTATCAAAAACATGTTGACTAAAATGTTACAGAAAGCTACTACTTAGTAATCTATGAAGTACTAAAATAAATAAATAAATTTACAAAACACACACACATAAAGTATATCAGAGAGCATAGGAAATAAAGAACCTGAAGAAATAGACAGAGGGAGATCTTTTCAAGATGAGAGGAGTAAATATACAAGACAGAAAATAAGGTATGAATTTAATTACTATTTTAGAATTATCATAGAAAAATCGATTACAATATGATATTAAAACCATCTAAAATTTTTAATAATGATTGGCAAGACTAAGTTTGAACGACTAGCTGAACTTATAATACTTGAGTAAATATTTATGAAAAACTTACTGAAGAATGTTTTTGATCACTCAAAGTAACTGATGAAGATTGCTTGGTATAAATGAAAAGGTTATGTCTCAGTATTTTTTCTATAAATTTAGCTCATTTATAACTTTGATTATTAATCCGTTCAGCTCATTAATTTTATTGGGTTTGAAAATAACAATTATATACTGCAGTTTTACATGTCTATTAAATCAAAGGTAAATCCACAGATGGGCTGGAATGTACAAGGTCACAACTTCATATTCTTAGATATCGAAAACTTGTTGTTCATGACGAGCTGGTTGTTAATTACTTATTACACTTTGATATTACTTTCGGCCAGACTTTTTGTTAACTAAAGGTTGTTAAATTGTTAACTTACAATTGGAGGAAATGTTTTGTCTTTCGACTTCTTCACCCTACGACTTGGAGGCTGAAGAAGTCGCAAGACAAAACGTTTCCTCCAAGTGTAAGTTAACAATTTAACAACCTTCAGTTAATAAAAAGTCTGGTTGCAAGTAATATCAAAGTGTAATAAGTATTTTTAGATGTTAAGCGATTCATAACTTTAAATCTTCATTTTAATGACTCTCCATTCTTTCAATTTATGGTTCTTAATCAAGTAAGACTCCTTACTCATGAAATCAAATATGTTCAATTTTCATTGAACAAATAAAATTTGGGGCTCAAGGAGGACAGAATAGGGAAGTAAGTGTGCACAGACATTGTATTTTTTATAAACATTTTAGGATAAAGGTCGAAATAGAATAATGAGCTAGAAAAAAACACATTTATGATATTTAATATTGAAGTTGCAATTCAGTAAATATTTATCGACCTTAATATGTATCTTAATCTTCGGTAACAATATTATATTTTAATATAATATAATACTTTAATAAAATACTTGAAGTGTAGTTTAAAGTTGGTTATTTCGAAAGACAGAGGTGCGGCACTAGTCTTCAAAAAGAGATTGCCGTAAACTTGAAGAGATGTAGCAAGAGGAGCTACAATCACAAGCCATCAAAGAGAATTGAAACAAGTTGCCCACTATGCTATTACATCACTTCAGGAAGTATCTGAGAACAAATTTCTACAGAAGGACCGCACAACACTCACTCCAGTACAATTAATTCAGCTTAAACATTTGGACAATAATTTTTATGTAACACTTGTATATAATAGCACTTACTTTGTTGTTTAATAAGCATGGCCATTTTGGAATATGTGTCCATTGTCTGTTAGAGCCATAATCTATTGGCGATTTAGATCCTAATCTAAAAATCACAACATATATTTCAATTTTACAAAAAATTTGATAACTTTTTCAGGAACAACTACTTTTTTAGAAATAAAAGTCTAAAATATAAAAAAACACCTTATAATAAATAAATAATTTATTTACAAAATAATTTAATAATCTAAAAATAATGGTTTTTATTACAGTTTTGTTTACAACATTATATTTACGAAAATTTATTATTATTATTTTGTGTTCTTATCTATTCCTTCTCCTGGCATTATTTCGTAATCATCATACTGAGGAAAAGATCTCATTCCTTTGGTATCAGGAGGTAAAACATCCTGTTCCTTAGTAACTTTGAATTTTTCATCAATCAAGGCAGCATTTTTCTTCTTTTCTAACATTAACTTATAGTTATTTAATACCTCTGCTTCTGTAGGTGGCTGAGATCTTCTACCTCGCAGCCATGATTCCCATTCTGCTGGAAGTTCTTGGTCAAAACTATCATCTCCTTTTAGAGGTGTAAAATATCTACTTGCTTTATTTCTATTTTGAGAGGAAATTTCATAGTATTTGTTTCCAAAATGGTCTGATCCTTTTAAATCACCACTAAATTTACGTGGTAATAAAGACTTGAAGAAATTTTTAAATATTATAGCTACCAGATCCCGTTCCCTGGCCATTTATCTGAAAATTAAATACTAATCACTGTTTACATTTTAGTAATTTTTTAACACATAGTTACTTTATTTTAAATGATCCAAAGATTGTTTACAATTATAAGTTAAACATAAATTTTCAAAATGAACTACAAACTAGCTTTAAAAAATTAAAGGTTTTAAAGGGAGGGTTTTTATAGTTGCTCGAAGGTGTTTTCCTACAACACATAGAAAACACCAAGATACTTGCAAACAATACACATGTACATAAAATCATTTACTAGCACAGATACGTCGATGATACTATAACATTATACAGAGGCAACCCCCAACAATGCGAGGAACTCCTCACCTACACTAATAAAATACGCCCAAAACTCCAGTTCACCTCAGAGATTGAGACCAAACCCATCCCTAAACTTCCTCGACCTCACCATAACAAAAATCCACACATAAAAATACAGCTTCAACATTTACAGGAAACCGACAATGACAGACACACGTATCCACAACAACTCAAACAACCCTATCCAACACAAACAAGCTGCCTTTAGATCCTTGCTCCATAGACTCAAAGAAGTACCAATGACCACAGAAAACATAAAACAAAGAATTAGACACCATTAAATATTTAGCAGATACAAATGGATACAACATCTTAATAATAGACAAACTATGGCACAATATACAAAAAAACACTAAAATCAACACTACAGAGAGGGAAAACAAATATATCACAATACCATACATAAACAGAAAAGCAAATAAAATGGCCCAAAAATTTTAAGAAAAGGATAAAAATAGCATATAAAACTAATAAACTACAAAACAAAATACAACACAACACCAACAACAAAGATAAACTACAAGCACCAGGCGTATATAAATTAAACTGTACAAACTGCAACCAATTCTACATTGAGCAAACAGGTTGCAGCTTCTAACAAAGAGTCGAGGAACACATACAATTACCCAAACAGAACACCGACTCAACATTCACCAATTACCTAAAAGAAACAGGACACAAATACATAGACAATAACCATAACTTAGAAATCTTACACATCAACAAAAAAGGATCACATCTCAACAAACTAGAACACAAATGAAATTTACAAATACACAAAATACAAACATATTAAACAAACAAACCCAATACAAATCACACATTCTCTTTGATAATATCAAAAACCTGCCTTTAAAACCATCACCACTTAACCTAACAACTCCAAGCAGAAAATTTAGATACTGATGATGATCCCCACGGAGCAATCAAAATGTTCTGTCTCAGTAAGTTTTTACAAATTTACTAAATAAATTAAAGATCGGATAGTCAAAAACTAATGTAAAAGTGATTAAGTTTCAGCGAATGTAATGGACTACAAAATTCAAGAGACATATATATTATAATAAAACCCCAATTATGAAGTCCTTATCTAGCATATTCCTTTCCAACAGTGACTTTTTGATACTACAGATTCATGTAGTGGCTGGTCTGTAGAAGAAAAATACAGTAGGCCAAGTGATTTTTACTAGTAGAATGTGGCTCATATATATATTGTAGGGATATTTGATTAAATTGAAGCCATTATAAATAAACTCAAGTTCAATACAAGAGATAAAATTTTTAACAATTTGAAATAACCAAAAGCAGCAAATCATACAAGTCAAGCTGAGGAGATTAGTAATGTTTTAGGTGTAAAACAAAATTGTAGGATAAAGTATATGAACTTTCCAACTTATCTATAATATTGTTTGCCGTTATTCTTGAAATAATTAGTATAGTCTACATGAATTTTTTGAAAACGTCTAAATACATTGTTTAAAAGCTTACTAACATTTATTTCCTACACGAATTGTTCACATTAATGTAATCTGTTATGATAATGGTATCAGATACTAATTAAACAAATCTCTTTCAAACACATAATAATCATTTTAATAAAAATAAAATGATAACTTTACTAAGACACTTGAACAATTTATGAATGAAGCAGTTCACCCATATGGCCCATTGCTGTGACTGTATTTCATAGCAGCTTGCATTATAGAAAAGAAACTTGAAAAGTATGTTCTACTGTGGTACATTTTGTGTATTGTTTAAAATTCTATTTTTTTCCTCAAGTATATAGAAAATACAATAGGTCTGGTCATAAAAAAAGGTAAAATGAATGTCAAATTCAACAATTTAGTTAGTGAACTTATAATCTTGCTTTTAGTTCAATAAAGATACTAGACATATGAAAACAAAAACAATCATAGCTTTCATAGTCTTAGTTAATTACCTAATAACTGCTTTTTCTCATAATATAGTTCTATGTTTTTGTGTAATTACAAGAAACAACATATATATAATTAGTTTTACAAGTTTACAAAATTTAAAGTTTGGGTAGTCTTAAACTAATACTAAAGTGATTAATTAAGTTTCGAATTTGTTGATTCCATCTTTATGTGAGCTACTAGTTTTCACTAAAACACTTGTAAATATTTTACAAACTTGCCTATAGTAGCACTTACTTATATTTGCTGAGGACAGCCGTCTCGGAAGATGTGTCCTTTACAAATATTTACAAGTAGTAAAAAAATTATTTCACAAAAATTTTTCAACTTGTTTAATTTTATGTGTTTGATTAACATAAACAGTTATAGCATACGTAGTAGCCCTTTTGGGAGACATGTTCCATTGTCAATTCAGACCGTAACTCAATTATAAGTGCTGCTATAAGCAAATTGTAAAATATTTGATTGGTAATTAATGTTTGTTAGTGTATTTATATGTTCTTGGTAGCATGTGTAGAAAGACCTCACTGTCTGACCTATGTAAAAACTGGGGCACGAACTGCAAGTTAGTTCGTAAACTCCAGCAACGTTTCACCGAACGTAATGAGCTAGAAAATTCAAGAGTATATAATTAGGTTTTGTTATATAATTTTGTAAATGATACCTCTAAATGCATTAATCAGCATGACAATTATTTTTAATAAGTACCGTATACCAATTTGACACTTTTTGCTATATGTTAATAGTAATATGGTAAACCAAAATGCAGTAATTCTTGTAGAATTGTAGATTATCTTTTTTATCTGATAAAATAAGATATGTTTTTATACCAATAATTAACATACATTTTAGCCACTATTTATGGTTAAACCATATTACTATTTGACATGTAAATTATGTTTGTTGTGTGAAATATTCTTGTTTTGAATATATTTTTAAAAAAATATATGTATAAACAAAAATCGAAGTTTTTCATTGTTAACAATTACCAAATATGTGTGTTGGGTATAATTTGAAACTTTTAGATATTCAAGTTTAGTTTTTTGGTTTATATATATGAGGTGTTCAGTTACATTTTACATGTTATCATGAATAAAATGATCTTTATGCATGGGTTACATAGAAATTTAGGTAATTATTAAGATCAGCGACTACCCCTCCAATCAGCAAAATGTTTTTTCCTGATAAATTTGACCTTTCTGAACACGAATCTGAAGGGTTTTTTCTGCAAACACATTTTTAAAAATAATAACCTTACCTGACCTGACCTGGTTTTCTTAGGTTAATATGTGTTTGCCGTTAAAAGTAACTTCAGATCCATATTCAGCAAGGTCAAACCTATCACGGAAAAATATTTCGCCGATCGGAAGGTTAGTAAGCACCAAAGTCAGGTTAGGTTAGGTTATTTTTTTATGTAAATATGTGTCTGCAGTAAAAAATACTTCAGATTCGTGTTCAGCAAGGTCAAATTTATCAGGAAAAAATTTCTCCGATCGGAGCGGTAGTTGCTGATCTTAATAATTACCGAAATTTGGGCATGAACTCCAAGCCTGTTTACACAACAGAGGAATTGTATGACATTGTAATAATGGGTTTAAATTGTTTGTTAAAGATGCTGTTTATATATTGTAATCACATTTATGGTATGTGTTGGTTTTTGTGTTGCATGATCTATATATAGTGTTAAATATTTCCTACATTTAACAATAGGGATTTTTGAGATTTTGATTTTTTAGGCAGCAATTCAGTTTATTTGGTTATGCAATATGTTTATTGTTATTTAATTCTTTAAAGTTATAAATTAAAATTACAAAGTTTATAGTCTGAATGAATATTGAGTAGAACAAAACATTAATGGTACAAGCCGTCTTAAGATAAAACAAAATCACATGGAAATTAAAACTACTAGTTTTGTTTGAAAACTTCAAAAATAAATCTTTGTATTTAAAATTTTGTATTTGTAGTAATATAACTATCTTTAAAATAAATTATACAATATTTAGGCATGCAACTAAACTTACATTTTGTTGAATGAGGTTATAAAACCATATAACCTTCAAAACTAAACCACAGTCACAGCTGTAAACAACCTTGGAACAGGGTAGCCAACTCTAACTATGTAGTTAAGCACAATCCAATAACTTCCCTAATTTATTCTAAACTAAGAGCCTCCGCAGACGGTCGATTGTTGACTGGTCGAGAGGTTCGCGCGTCACTCTCGTCTTGCGCGATATGTGCGGCTCGTGTGTCTGCCATCCGCACATCTGTTTGCATCTCGCGACCATAACTGACTTCCGCATTTTCAAACCTAGAACGTAATAAAAACATGCAGTTCTAGTAGTGATGAGGAAGACTTTGTGGTACCGGCGCTTGAAAAAAAATAAACGTAGATTATGTATGCATCCTTATATTAAACGTAATTTTAATACGTTCTTTGTTGGTGCAAAAGAACTGGAACAGAGTGACACTAAATTTTTAGCATTTTATAGAATGTCGAAATATTTATACACCACTCTAGTGAGAATTGTAAATATAAAGTTCAGGGTATTTTTCGATGCCCCTAACGAATCTTACATTAAAAACCTAGAACCAGAAGTTAAATGTTTTCCTAATTTTATATTATAAATAATTATACAAGTAATTAAAAATTAAACTACTATAATTTAAACTATGAGTACTACAATCAACGAACATAACATTCACCGATAATTACCAAAACTGTGTAAAAATTAATAGAGCACAAAAAAAAGAAGAATGAAAATGAAATTATAATTACCTGCATTACGTAGAATCACGCGAGCCTCTCGATAAATCCCGTGCACTACCGATCTCACGAGCGAGGATCGACTCGGTTTTTGACGAGCACAAAACGACTCGTCTGCGGACCTCAATGCCCCGACGTAGGAAGTTGAGTGGAGGAATGAGACGAAAGCGATTTTTCTCGAGTCGACCCGTTTGTGGAGGCTGTAACTGTACTCTACCACCAGTTGTAGCTCAAAAAAGGAACAATACAAACTAAAAAGGAAAAATATAAATTCTAACGAAATATTTTAATTTAAACCCAAAATAATAGATCAAGCTAATTCTATATCTACTGAAAAATAAGAAAAAAGGTTAAAATTAAAATGCAAAGAAAAAATTGGTTCTGGCACTCTGGGGAGTTGCAACAGAAATTATAACAAAATTGGGCTGTTGGTTTTGCCAAATTTTAAACGAAAATTGCCAAAAATATGATTTTATACATTTTCTATTAAATTTTTACATTTTTAATGAATGTATTTAAAGACTACTATTTAGTCTAGTTAATGACAGAATATGGATAATAAAAAACATTTATTAGATTTTAATTAAATAATATTCAACTAAGTGAATACATAAGGACTTACTTGATGACGCTGTTGAAAGCAATCATTCCTTTTACGAAGCAAAGCCTCTACAAAGAAATGATTGCTTTGAAACACATCAGCAAGTAAGGCCTTATGTATTCATTAGTTAAGTATTATTTAATTAAAGTTTAATCAGTAATTAACCAGATATATAAACACTTTAAATACTATCCACAATGCATTCTAAATGACAAAACACAATCCCAATCAAACACTATATTTGAGCACACAATTAACAACTACTCTATGAACAATAACACACTTCAGAACAAAAAAAAATTCCAGACACACCAACACAACATGCCTGAGTAACAGTCTTGTCAGTAATTCACAGCATTGAAAAATGCGCTGACCTACAGTCGGTTCAGAATGTGTTTGCAGCAGATGTAAACACTATCAAGAGGCGAACACGTGCATGGGACGGTAAGCTATGAGTCCGGCCATCGGCAATTGGGGCTACGTCTTACACTGTTACACTTAATCATTCAAAAATGAGAATTGTAGACTAATGAAAGTAATAAGACTATTCAATAATTTATGCTACAAGTTTTTAACTTACCATGTTATTATTTCAAGTCTAAGGGGTCTGCAAAATCCGATTCCGATGACGACGAGAAACTGTCG
The DNA here is from genome assembly GCA_036971475.1 of Prosapia bicincta. NCBI lineage: Eukaryota > Metazoa > Arthropoda > Insecta > Hemiptera > Cercopidae > Prosapia > Prosapia bicincta. The sequence goes on along the minus strand of JBAIZL010000007.1, from coordinate 19,509,772 downwards.
TCAACAGCTATGACGAATGGCTCGATGTCTTCAATTATATTGTCTAACTTCCACATATTCGGCTCTTCAACGTCCACCACATGTTTCACATACGTTTCCCACTCATCAGGTGTAACATGCGAGACACCTTCTGTTAACAGTCTGTGCACCTCTTTAGGTTGCATTGTTAGACCCAACATAACCTTTAACCTCAGCCTATACCATTTCTATTGGGTTTAATTCACAGTGATAAGGAGAGGTTCTCAAAACTATTCTATTTGTTTCTTTAGAAATTCCATCGATTACGTATTTTTTGTATTTTGGCCTATGATGGGACACAGTTTTAGTAATTCGACCTTCAACATGGTTTCATCTGAAAAAAATTCCTTTGTCAGTCAACCACTTTCGAATTTGTTGCTTATTCTAATAGATCGTAGGTAAGCGTTCTACTTGTATATACAATGATATGGAGCATTGTCCATTATGATAACGAGTCCATCCATCTTGAGTAATGTCTTCTCCATAGAACATTATCTTCTTTGTCCAACAGTATACTTTTACGGTAACGTTTCTCATACCTGAAGTTTATTTTTTTAATGTGTGAAACAATGTGGTTTGTCTTAGGTTAGGTAAGCCTAATCTTACCGACTTACTTTTTATAACCTTTGCCGTTGTTTATTTCTCTTCCTCAATTGCTAAGTCAGTAAGAAAGTAATGGTTTATCCATTGACTACGAACCTAATTTCATAGACCTGTGCCTCAAGGAATAAACCTCTCAGAGGAACCAACCCCTGAATTTTTGTTAAAACCAATTAGCCTCCGATAAGCCCTGTTCAAGCTCCTTTTCGGGTAGTGGAATCTTTGAGAGACACTTGTGATTTAAAGACTATACCTGGATACCTAGTGAACTTATCTTATCTAGAATGAAAACACAGCTAATTGGAAAATATACATTTTTATTTATTTGTTCCAAGGTTCAAATTAATTATTATTGTTTTTATTTAATTTCACAGGATTTTCTTGACTAATTATTTTTTCAAAATTTCATACAACTTGCCATTTAACTAAACATTATTATCTCCTTCTGTTTTTAAATTTTCTTATTATCATTAATTTTACATATAATTTAAATTATCAAAGTTACCATAATTAATTTTGTATATAATTTTGATTAGTAGAGTTAAATTTAACATATTTTAAAATCTGATTCTTTTTCAAACACTTAATATTACTATGTAATGCCTTTATGCTAGGCCTTGAACAATTAACTTCTTTGGAAGTTATTCATTAGAAATTCACTTAGAAAAAGCCATATAAGATATACATCTTTATACTTAATCCATACATTCCCACAGCGATGGGAATGGAAAGTCAATTTTGAATCTTTATTACTTAAATTTGGGTAACCTAAGAGAGTTGACTAATCAGTCCCTTAGGTTATTCCCATCTTATTTAATTTTGAAATTAAGTTAATATAATTTGAAGTAAAATGTTATTTAAAAAAGAATAATTAAATTGATTATATAACCTTGTACTGTAGAAATCTTTTTATCTTCATTAATGTTGTCATCTGTCGGTCCTGTTACAGCTTCAAGGGTCTTGGTAGGTAGGCGTCTCTCCATAATTTCGGTCAATCTTCTTATTTTCTTTAATTTTGCATTTTGGTGGTCGAAATTTTGTTCTGGGTATATATGAGCCCTTGCTCATATATATCTTCCTTCCCCTGATCACATCGTAGCACTTTTTACTCTGTTTTTAGCACATTTTTTCTTGTCTTGATCGCATGGTACAACAACACGTCTGCTCGCTTTGAGAGCCTAATGCATTCTGATTCTGGATAGCGTGCCTTTTGTGAGGCCCGTCTTCTCCAATTTCAAACTTCCCACGTCCCAGTATCCATTTTTCAACTTTTGACCAATCAGAAAGCCGTTGCCATGGCAATTGACTTTGTTCGGAAATTCTGAACTAAGATTAGTTTCCCTTTTTATAAAAGGCGTTTCTGTATTCTGATGTGTCCTTTGCATTTTTACCTTTTATTTAATAACATATTTGACTTTATTTCTTCTCATTTAATTTAATTAACTTTTTAACATTCTTAATCCAAAGTTCGACTGTAGCGCTTTCGTTTCGTAGTGACAAGATTTATAATCAATGCCCTAAGCGGATTTTTCCGAAATCAAATATGACTTCTTCTATTATAACCTAATTTCTTAGGCTATTATACTTTAACATTTAATCTTTACTTTTACATAAATACTATTTTCCCTAGCTAGGCCTAATTTACTTTCCTCACATCTTAATTTACATTCTTTATTCCTGATTATTTTTAAGTACAATTATTTTAATAGCCGGCATCTAGGCCTAGTTTGTTATACTACACAATTACCGTCTTTTTTTTTGTTTACATAATTTAGGCTATCCACTTTGAAGTGATAATTTTTCTTATTGCTTATAATTTATGTTTTTTAAGTCTAAAGTTATTTCTAATTTTCTTCATTTTACTATTATTTACCCTAGTTTTAATATTATTATTATTATAATGTTTTAAAAATTTTTATATATATAAATTTAGTCAATTATTTAACCCGGTTAGGTTTGATTCTGGTATTCTGTACAATTACCCAGATTCTTTGCATCGGACATTCTGGCCGCTGCAAAATTCCCCCCTTTTTAAATATATGAAAATTTTGGTTCTTCTCTCCCTTGAAACAGATAAACATAATTAATAACATATTTGTGAAAAGTAACATTAACACTTATACTAGTTTATATTAAAATTTTCATATTCCTTTCATTAATCTACTATTCCTATTCATCTTCATAACTTAATTAATTTTACTAAAGTTCACAATTTACTCTCCTGTCCCTTTCACTCATATATATCATTGTCATATTAGTCACTTCACATGCTATTTACTCATTTATTACTCCTGTCCTTAGTCACATTCTTTTTTATTTAATCTTATTTCAAGTTTATATTAACTATACAATATTGTATATTGTAATCCTTATTTTACACATTCATTGTTGTTTAACACAACCTTTACTTTAATAAATTCAATGAATCCCGTTCATTTAACATATGGCTTTTTCTTTCACATTTAATACTGATTTTATATTATTTGTCCTATGTATTTGGATTATGTTACTGCTTTAATCTACTACTTAGATTTATTTTACATTTTTATTTTTATTACTTAACCGTTACTCCCTATGTCACTGATGGATCATTTTTTATTTACCTTGCCTTATTATCCTTTATTCTTTAAATATTTTCTTATTATCCGTCCATCTTTATCTTTCTTTTTCTTCTTTCTCCTTTTCCAATTTCTTAACTTTCCCTTATTCTCCTTAAATCTACCTTTTATTTTTCTGTTTTTGACTTGTAATGAAATGAAGGTTCTTCTCGTATTTGGATTGGCTCTCATTTTAATTGACTTTCGAACTCTTGAACTAGTAAATGGGTTTTTCTTTTTTCTTTCTTTAATTTCAATTTCTTTCCTTTGGGTTATCTCTCCAGAATCTAAAGTCTTAGTCATGGGCTTCCGAGCTACTTGTTGGTTATTCATTTTAACCTCGTTGATCCCCCCTTTTAATTGTTTCGACGCGACGTTTATACTTTTATTTATATTTATTTTCTTATTTATTATTTTTCCACTCACATTATTTCCCCTTTTTGGCACTATTTCGGCCTTACCTTGTTTATATTTTGGTTTGCTCTTAATCTCAGCTGCAGCTCTTCTTTCCATGTCCTTTGTTTCTTTATCTCCTGTTTTGACTCCCTCAGGTCTTAAATTTATTTCCTTATTTATTATATTTTCATTTTTGTTTTTTAATTTTTTGTTTTTGTTTAATTTTTCCTCTGTTTCATTTTTTATTTTTCTTTGATATTCGTTCGTTATATTTAAGATTTCCCCTTTACTTGTTTCTTGTCCATTTCCTCCTTCATTCATTCGGCAGTGCCCCTGCTTCTCGCACTGTCGCATTAACCCCTCCTTTTTGCTTTGATGCCCTATTGTTGATGCATCTTCTTTTTCCTGGGTTATCTTGCATATTTTTCGGACTTCTTCATTTTCCTCTATCTTTTGTATTTTACTTTTAAAGTCCTGGTACACCATTTCCCCTTCTATTTCGAATGTCACAAAGCGTCTATCCATGTTTATCCGTGCCTTTAGGTCATACAGTGTGTTGCACCCCATAATCATCTCCGACCGAAGTTTGGAGACCACTATGAAGATGCAGTCCACTTTTATGCCTTTAATTGTTAAGGGAATTAAGCATTGCCGGGTAACCTTTATTTGTGCAGTCTTAATGGCTGTTACAACTCCCACATTGTTGATGGGTAGTTCCAGGAACTTAAGCCCATGCCACTTGAGGTTGTTGTAAGCCTTTTCTTGAATGACTGACACGTCTGCACCCGTGTCAATCTCTACCTCTATAGAGTGCCCTTCTACCTCACAGTCAATTACAGGGCATGTTTCTTTCTTCTGGTTACCTTCGCCAATCTCCTTGTCCTCTTCTAACAATTCAGCACGAATATCAAGAGATAGTCCACCAACTCTACGCTCTTGATTTTGGTGTACTTCATTGTTATTTTCCTGTTGTATTGTTTTTGTATTTTTGTTCTTTAGGTCTTCCGCCTTTCCTTTATTTACTGTTCCCTGTTTCTCCGGGTAATATTTCCTATATTTTGTTTGTTGTTGGATCTCTAATGGTTGTCTCCTCTTTTCCTTCCTACCATTAGGGATCCTCTCATTTAGTTTTTTGATTGACCACTTGGCCCTGGATTTTGTGGTCTCTTTTCTTTTGTCTGTGGGCCTTCTTCCGTTTGGTTTTGTGGCCTGTACTCTGGCCTTTGTTGTTGCCACTGATTTTGCGGCCTATTTCTTGGTCCCTCTCTTTGGTAGGGCCCCTGTCTCCCGTTTCCTCTCCCTTCTACCGGGTAAGGCTTTTGCCTCCAATTTCCCTTGTATCCGGGGTTTCTCGTTTGGTGTGTAAACCCTCTCCTTTCAGGTTCCCGTTCCTCAGTCCTAGGCTGAGTCCGGTTCCTGGTAGCCTCCTGCTCCATGTTCCTTCGGATGTATTTTACCGCCTCCTCTATGTCGGTAGCCGCCATCCCGGAACATCCTATATACATTCTGTTCCCATAATGCTTCATAATCTTCATAATTAACTCCGCCTGATTGTATGGCGGGGTTAGGTGTCTCGCCGTGTTCACCATTTTTAAGAAATAATTTACCATGTTGTTTGTGCCTCGATGGTATTCATATTTTCCATTTTCGATTCTTCCTCGAATTCTCTCTTGTGCATGAGATCCCCAAAAGTGGCTAAAGAATCTCTCCTTAACTTCATCATAATTTTCCTCCTCCATATTCATGGCCAACCACCATTCTTGTGCTGGTCCTTTAAGATGTCTCTCCATTATTTTCCTTTTTTGTCCTTCCTCCATGTCAGGATCAATTTCGGACATTATACCTTCTAGGTGTTTAATGAAATCAATAGGGTCTTCATCTTCCCTACCGTAGAATTCCTTCTTGCTTTTGTCTCCATTATCACCCATCTCAAACATCCTTGATTTAAACAAGGTAGCTATATTTATCCCTTCTCCCATATTCTTTATCTTATTCTCAACTACTTGTACCCTTCTTTCTACTTTTTTGACTTCTCCCTTAACTGTTTCTACAGTCTGTTTATTTTCACTGACTGTTACCTCTAAGTTATACATCTTTTCTATAGTTTCTTGGATTTTATTTCCCATTTCCTCATTCTTTCTTGTAATTCCTTCATTTATTTCCTCTATCCTCTTATTCATGATTTCCCAAAGATTCTTAATTTCTTGTTTATCCTCCTCTCTTTCTTTCTTTCTTTCTACTTTTTCCTCCTCTCTTTCTTTCTTTCTTTGTTCCTCTATCATTTTTACTAATTCTTCTTGTTCCTTTATTCTCCCTTGTTTCTGTTCCTCCATCTCTTTTAATCTTTCCTGTTTTTGTTCCTCCATCTCTTTTAATCTCTCCTGTTTTTGTTCCTCCTTCTCTTTTAATCTCTCCTGTTTTTGTTCCTCCATCATTTTTTTAAAAAACTCCATCATTTCAGATGGTTCTGTGTCTTTTCTCTGTCTTGTCGCCATCTTAAAGTCTCGTATTTAACTATCCTTTTATTCCCTTACTAACTTCTCCTACTTCTATATTTTTACTATATACTGAGTATTTAATTAAATATTCATTTAGAATTGTGCTCGATGTGATCCGGTTCAGTGTTCCCTTGACCTTGTCTATCTAACGCCTATGTATTCTATTTACTTTCATTAATAACTAACATTATTATTTATATTATGCCCTACCGACACCTACTGAATTTTATTTTACTTAATTATTTCCTTTTAATTATTATTATTTATTCTAAGTTCTTTTTAATTTCATTTTTATTATAATTAACTCTTATTTAATTTAAAGAACTTCTTTGGTTTTCATTTTATGATTCCTATTATTTTTTACAATTTTAATTGAATTCTATTTAATTAATTTTGTTTCACTAGGCTCCTTAGTCGATTTAAATCTGTCTCTATTTGATGTTGACCCGATGTTACAATGTAAGCATCGAGCCTCAAACGTTGGGCGCCATACTTTTCTTACCGACTTACTTTTTATAACCTTTGCCGTTGTTTATTTCTCTTCCTCAATTGCTAAGTCAGTAAGAAAGTAATGGTTTATCCATTGACTACGAACCTAATTTCATAGACCTGTGCCTCAAGGAATAAACCTCTCAGAGGAACCAACCCCTGAATTTTTGTTAAAACCAATTAGCCTCCGATAAGCCCTGTTCAAGCTCCTTTTCGGGTAGTGGAATCTTTGAGAGACACTTGTGATTTAAAGACTATACCTGGATACCTAGTGAACTTATCTTATCTAGAATGAAAACACAGCTAATTGGAAAATATACATTTTTATTTATTTGTTCCAAGGTTCAAATTAATTATTATTGTTTTTATTTAATTTCACAGGATTTTCTTGACTAATTATTTTTTCAAAATTTCATACAACTTGCCATTTAACTAAACATTATTATCTCCTTCTGTTTTTAAATTTTCTTATTATCATTAATTTTACATATAATTTAAATTATCAAAGTTACCATAATTAATTTTGTATATAATTTTGATTAGTAGAGTTAAATTTAACATATTTTAAAATCTGATTCTTTTTCAAACACTTAATATTACTATGTAATGCCTTTATGCTAGGCCTTGAACAATTAACTTCTTTGGAAGTTATTCATTAGAAATTCACTTAGAAAAAGCCATATAAGATATACATCTTTATACTTAATCCATACATTCCCACAGCGATGGGAATGGAAAGTCAATTTTGAATCTTTATTACTTAAATTTGGGTAACCTAAGAGAGTTGACTAATCAGTCCCTTAGGTTATTCCCATCTTATTTAATTTTGAAATTAAGTTAATATAATTTGAAGTAAAATGTTATTTAAAAAAGAATAATTAAATTGATTATATAACCTTGTACTGTAGAAATCTTTTTATCTTCATTAATGTTGTCATCTGTCGGTCCTGTTACAGCTTCAAGGGTCTTGGTAGGTAGGCGTCTCTCCATAATTTCGGTCAATCTTCTTATTTTCTTTAATTTTGCATTTTGGTGGTCGAAATTTTGTTCTGGGTATATATGAGCCCTTGCTCATATATATCTTCCTTCCCCTGATCACATCGTAGCACTTTTTACTCTGTTTTTAGCACATTTTTTCTTGTCTTGATCGCATGGTACAACAACACGTCTGCTCGCTTTGAGAGCCTAATGCATTCTGATTCTGGATAGCGTGCCTTTTGTGAGGCCCGTCTTCTCCAATTTCAAACTTCCCACGTCCCAGTATCCATTTTTCAACTTTTGACCAATCAGAAAGCCGTTGCCATGGCAATTGACTTTGTTTGTTCGGAAATTCTGAACTAAGATTAGTTTCCCTTTTTATAAAAGGCGTTTCTGTATTCTGATGTGTCCTTTGCATTTTTACCTTTTATTTAATAACATATTTGACTTTATTTCTTCTCATTTAATTTAATTAACTTTTTAACATTCTTAATCCAAAGTTCGACTGTAGCGCTTTCGTTTCGTAGTGACAAGATTTATAATCAATGCCCTAAGCGGATTTTTCCGAAATCAAATATGACTTCTTCTATTATAACCTAATTTCTTAGGCTATTATACTTTAACATTTAATCTTTACTTTTACATAAATACTATTTTCCCTAGCTAGGCCTAATTTACTTTCCTCACATCTTAATTTACATTCTTTATTCCTGATTATTTTTAAGTACAATTATTTTAATAGCCGGCATCTAGGCCTAGTTTGTTATACTACACAATTACCGTCTTTTTTTTTGTTTACATAATTTAGGCTATCCACTTTGAAGTGATAATTTTTCTTATTGCTTATAATTTATGTTTTTTAAGTCTAAAGTTATTTCTAATTTTCTTCATTTTACTATTATTTACCCTAGTTTTAATATTATTATTATTATAATGTTTTAAAAATTTTTATATATATAAATTTAGTCAATTATTTAACCCGGTTAGGTTTGATTCTGGTATTCTGTACAATTACCCAGATTCTTTGCATCGGACATTCTGGCCGCTGCACTAACTATTCGTTGGTATTAACTAAGTGTAGTACTTTATTAAAGTCGGAAGTTCATTTTTAAAAAAATAATTTGTGTACTTTTCTCCTTATAGCTGTTTTAAATAAAAGTCATCCATATTATTAAAAATAGTTTTGGTTTTGGGTTTCCTTTTGGCAGGCAACTTGAGCGTACCCGTTTCTTTAACGATTGAAAAAACACTTCGAGTAGAAACTCCTGCAGATATCCCTACTTTCTGCACGATGTCTCTGATACACTCACAACTAAAAAATGTCAGGCATAATAAACAGTCGAGCAAATGTAACCCTGGACGTTTCCAGACTAACAGTTAACCGGGCGGCAGGACATTTCAGTTTTGTCACGTGGTCACTCAGCCAATAAGGTTGCCGAAATCGTTATGTTCACGTGAACAGTTCACCACTCGCTGCTGCAAACATATTCTGAACAGACAGTAGCGCAAAACGCGTCTACTGAATAAATCACTAAGTAGTGGTTTTCTTGCCAAGATAATACAAACAAGTGTAATTTAATCAGTGAATTCAAGATGATAACACAAAACAACTTTATTTATAAGATGTTTACTGAATAAATTTTTTTTAATAATTCAAATCAAAGTTGCTTGTAATCATCTTGAATTCACTGAATAAACTATAATTAAATAATAAATTTGCTTGATGTAATCATTTTGAATTCACTGATTAAATTATAAAAAAATGATACTTAACAAAGTGAATACGTAATGGTATTAACAAACATCCTATCTTAATGCTATACAAACACTACGCAACAGATAAAGAGAACATAGTAAAACGAACGAATGTTTCGAAATGTGTCATAGTTAAGTATTATTTAACTATAATTCAAATCAACAATTCTTTAAAAAGTATAACTAGCCTTTCAAAAATGGATTAAAAATACATAACCTAATTATTATATTATATTGAATTAATTGTATTGAGATTAATCAAAATTTAAATAGAAATTATGTCTTGCAGTTTTTGTGTTGTACATCTAAGGTTTTTTGTATGAATTGCACTTTATGTATTAACTTGGCAAAAAAACACTACTTACTGATTTATTCAGCAGACGCGTTTCACACTAGGTCAGCGCATTTTTCAATGCTGTGAATTACTGACAAGATTGTTGCTCAGGTGTATTGTGTTGGTGTGAGTCTGTGATGTGTTATTGTTCACAACAATAACACACCACAGAACAGAAATACAGAAAAGTGTAAGGAATTATGTATTTATTACCTGATTAAAATTATTTAATAATAATCTATGTGTAAAACGGCTTTTCTACAATATAACCTGCAACAAAATCGGCTGTTACTTAAAACCGTATGTTGTAATATATATATATATATATATATATATATATATATATATATATATATATATATATATATATAATAATTAATAAATTAAAAATATTTCAAAAATAAGAATACTTTTAATGAATATATTTATTCAAAGCTTTTCGCTGATAAAATAGTAACAGCATCTACAGGAAAATAATTATCTAATAAAATATTTTAACAAAATTAAATCATATTTGCTACCTTAATATTAATTTGTGCATATTTAGGAACAATATTATTAATAATAAATTGTTTGTTAAAAATTATATTACAATTAGTTTTCATTAATTGAATTTTACGTTTCTGATATAAATTTAAATCATTTGTTAAAGATGGTTTACTAATACCACTAACCTCTGTAAAAATTTTTAATTTCGTAAAAATATTTTATTAGATAATTATTTTCCTGAAGATGCTGGTACTATTTTATCGGCGAAAAACTGAATAAATATATTCATTAGAAGTATTCTTGTTTTTGAAATATTTTTAATTTATTAACTATACAGTATTACGTACAAGAAAACATATCACCATAATTAATATTTAATATATATATATATATATATATATATATATATATATATATATATATGCTGTTGGGCAATTTGATTCAGAAATAGCGTGATGCGTAAGTAATGATTTATTCTAATGTTTTGTTTACAGAGCGTAAAGGAGTTTTAACTTCAAAAATAAACTATACTCGAAATCTTGTTGCTGCTCATGACGAGCTGGTTTTTAGTCACTTATTACACTTTGATATTACTTGCGACCAGACTTTTTGTTAATTTAAGTTGCTACATTGTTAACTTACACTTGGAGGAAACGTTTTCATCTGACATTTTCAGCCTTCTTAAAAATCTTGTTGCTGTTCATGACGAGCTGGTTGTTAAACACTTATTACATGTGAACGTAAGACGAAAACGTTTCCTCCAAGTGTAGGTTTTCAATTTAACAACTTAGGTTAACAAAAAATCTGGTCGCAAGTATTATCAAAGTGTAATAAGTAAACTATACTGTCGAAATAATGTACAAAGGAAGCATTTGTACATTTACTGAATCTGGTTAAGTAGAAAAGAATTAAATTCAGTCTCAGAGCAATAACAATGGTTTAGTCACAGCGTTGTAGGCAGTGACAGGTCAAGAAAAGCAACTGAGGTGTTAAGCAAAGACAGGTTATTTTAATATGTTCCTATAAGATGGAATAGTAAATATAACATAATTCAGTGTGGTTCTTGGAGCTTAGACCTCAAGTGAACGTGCTCAGTGACATGAACTTGGCTTGTCGTTTTTAGTTTGCACAAAGTCGTTCTGTGGCATTGGGTGGTGGCCAGTGACTGATGTTATAGTGAATATTTTCTAGAAGTCTTGCTATTTGCCTCCGGTTTGGTGGTTTTCTATGTCTTTTCAATAAAGTAATGACCAAGATTATTCTGAAGTGTTGAGTAGCCAGAGCTCCAGGCAGTCATTTACTACTGAGTAACTATGCACTTACTACACTACCAGCAAAAAAGTAGTGGGCCCGACCATATTCTTTGTTTTATTCCATTTAAACAGGCAGCAATGTATTGATTTAATAGATCGAGACCCTCCCTCCATTTCCTTATTATATTTAGGAAATACAGTATGGTTCGGATACCTGGAATTTAGGTTTTTTCCTTGACCATCGGTTTGTTTTTTCTCCAGAAAAACTCTCACAGTTTGATGCTACAAAGCTGACATTATTATCATGCCAATAGAACATAATCAGTTCATAATCCAAAGGCCAATAATGCTCGTTCTTCTTTTTCCAGCTGTTTGATGGTTTTAAGGGTACAGTGTTTAATTCTGTCAGCTCTAATAGTGCCTTTTGTACAAATTCCTATTTCTGCCAAGTATTTATAAGAAGAACTAATTTAAGTAGTTATCAATACCAGTGTATCAAAAAACGAAAAAAATGTATAATTTTTTCGGATAGTGTATGTTGTCTAACTAATTCGCATATATATGTTATAGACGCCTAAACGGCTGAACAGAAGTTAATAAAATTTGTAGGGATTGTTTAACATATTTCAAGATGGTTCATGTTAAGTTTGATGTAGATCGATCCACAGGGCTACGCACCCCTCCCCAAGGCTTAGGATGGTTCAAAAACCGATGTATGTATGTATGTGTCTTATGGACGTATAACTCGCTAAACAGAAGTTATTTATAATTTGGAGGAATTGTTTAATGGTTTGTGTGAATTTTGGTGTAGATTCATCCACAGGGCTTCACCCCAGAGGCTTAGGAGGGTTTAAAAACTGATGTATGTATATGTCTTATGAACACCTAAACCGCTAAACAGAAGTTGATGAAATTTGGAGGGTTTCTTTAACATACTCCCAGGATGGTGCGTGTGAAGTTTGGTGTAGGCCCATCAGGGCTCAGCCCCAGAGGCTTAGGACAGTTCAGTGTACCACTTTTCATAAGTCTAATGTTAAAATGTATATCCAAATTAGCGTTACTTAAATTAATTTTTAAAAAAATTATAAACATTATGTTAAAATAAAAATACTTGATTATTTTAAACTATTTTAGATGCTAAATTCTATGTACAATTATTGTTATCACACTTATTAATATTAAAAGTAGGATCGCCGTTAATATTCTTGCGAAATTTGAATCAACCAAAGCTGTGCAACGGAACCAGACTAGTCACAAAAAAACTGACACCCAACTTTATCCAGGCAGAAATCAGAGGTTTTAAAGAAGAGATGGTTTAATTTTATGAATACCGATGATTTCAATAGATTTACCTACTGATTTCAAACGACTACAATTTCCTTTGCGTCTTGCATTTGCAATAACCATTAACAAGCCACAAGGACAATCATTGACCTTTGCTGGATTAAATTTGGAAGATTCAAGCTTTTACCATGGATTTACATGTTGCATGCTCACGTGTTGGGACACCTAAAATTTGTATGTTTATACTCCTAATGAAATGAAGGAAAACATTGTCTATCCCCTAGAATTGCAGTAAATGAAAAATAATTATTTAGATGTTTGATATGCTTTTCTTTTTGCAAAAATTATGATTTTGTGCGCAGCAATGTGTGCTGGGTAATGCTAGTATAATTATAAATACAAGATACACTATTCCCTGTCACACATACGGTCAAATTTGTTACTTGTATTGTTACAAGTAAAATTATAACATATATATTAATTATTATAGAGTATGTAGTAGCAGGTATTGAAACTGACCTTTTATTCATGTCGGAAAATAAACGTCTCGACATAACTGCATCTGATATGAGGTTATGTTGACAATGGCAAATCATGCATCTAGTCAGTTCAATAGACTGTCTGCAAACCTCTAATAACCATCAAAAACAAAAATTTCCTATGGTAGAAATTAAAATTCTTACGTCCGATGTTGTGTATTTGTATTTGGGTTATTGAGTTATTTTTAGACGGTTGCATAATTTGTCAATCATTGTTGTGTTGTATCCCTTAGTTTGTGCTGTGTGTTTTATAGTGTTTAATTCTTGGTAGTGTTCTTCTTTGGTGTTTTAAGCAGGCAATATATCATAGTGTTGTAAGCGATTAGTTTATGTTGATGTGGATGGTTTGATAAGTTGAACACAACAATGATTGACAATAAACAGCCGCCTAAAAATCAAACTTGATAACCCTAACTTACAAAAACCTTGAGATCAGTTACGGTCCAAGTTTACAATGAGTCACATCTTCCGAAACGGCTGTCCTCAACAAATATAAGTAAGTGCTACTATAGGCAAGTTGTAATATATTTACAAGTGTTTTAGTGCAAACTAGTAGCTCACGTGAAGACGGAATCAACAAATATATAAATATTACTAACTTAAATGTTTACATTTCTATCATATGCTATTCATGACAATGTTATTCCTTTTAAAGCCTTTTTTTGCTCCTATCTCAGTATTTAGTTACTTCATATTTTTAATTCCATTAAGGTCAATGAAGGATTTATATAAACAAATGTAATTAGTTCATTTTACAATAATTATTATTTACACAAATATCATAACTAGAAATAACATTTATAACAAAAACTTTATTGACAATAATGTTATTAGTTGGCAAACAAACATTGAAGTCATTTGGGATGTACTTGGCAACAAAACATTTTTTATTGAAGCATGAAGTACAATATCAAGTATTGTTATAGAGACTTGTAATACCCATAAAGACTAAAGTTTTTATTAGTGTTGTGCATAACAAGTTTGTTTTCTAGTTTTGAAATACAAGTAATACAAATGGAATGATAAAAAGCATCAATTGCTACGGCAGATTCCTTTTTAATAAATAAATGCTGACCTACTAATATAGGGGTTCCCAACCTGTGATATGTGTCACATGACCTCGTCCTGGCAACCTGGGTGCCGACTTTCCTTTTCTCTGCTATTGTTCCGTTCCACTAGCTTCACGATCATCAGTTGTGTGAATGTTTACACCAACAACAACGCCGAAAACAGTGGTGATTAGGGAGATAGATATGTTTTCATGTTGTAGTATCACTAACTGATGTATGTGATTTTGTTGTCACCATAATAAACTATGAAGCGGTTTCTGATGGACCGTGAGATTTCAAAGGATAGTGTTAAAAACCTAAACCAAAGCCCAATCGTATGAAATCTACTTACAATTTGGTTTTATGGTAAAATCCGGCACAGAAAACAGTGTTAATTCCGTTTCTCTCTGTATTGTTTGTTTTGAAACACTTTGGAACCAAATTATGAAGTTTTTTCTGCTGATGCATAACTAAAACACAAGCACTCTGAATTGGTTGATGAACCAATTGAATTTTTAAAAATAAAATCTACTTCTTTCAAGAAAGCAAATAAATATCTTGCTAATTGTAGGATTGCAAAAGATGGAAGGCCTCACACAATAGATGAAACACTTTTACTACAGGCTGCTGAGGGTATGGTCCAAGGTGTGTTACTAGAAAAGGCAGCCAGAGAAATTAAAAAAATACCATTGTCAAAAAACATAGTAAAAAGGTGAATTGCTAAAATTTCTTCCAGTATTGAAGAACAACTATGTTTAAAACTTCAAGAATGGACATATTTTGTACTTCAAGTAAACAAAAGAACCGACATAACAAACACGGCACCGCTACTTGGTCTTGTTTGATTTGATTATCATGAAGAAGTTACAGAAGAGTTTTTGTTTTGAAAAGAACTTGAATTCAACACTACAGCAGAACTCATTTTTAACATCATTAATGATTATGTGCTCAAAATATTGGTTTACGCACATATGGAGCAAAAGCTATGTCAGGAAAACTGACAGAACTAGCAGTAAAAATGAAGAAAGTTGCTCCTGAATGGCAAAGTACACATTGTGTAATCCACCAGGAAACATTAGCTGCTAAAGGCATAGGGGAAAATCTGACCTCAGTTTTATTGGACGTGAAAGTTAACTTCATAAAGGCTGCGGATACAATTTCAAGATTATTCTCCTTGAAGAGTGATGATATGGGTGGCAAGTTCAAAACTCTTTTCTTGCATACAGAAGTGAGATGGTTATCTCGTGGGAAAATTTTCAAATTGAGATCAACAGTGTTAATGCTTTCAACTGAAAAAATAGTGAGATGAAAAATTTGTTCTGTGATCAAGATTAGAATATCTAGCTGGCATTTTTGATAAGACCTAACAC
Organism: Prosapia bicincta; assembly: GCA_036971475.1. Classification (NCBI taxonomy): domain Eukaryota; kingdom Metazoa; phylum Arthropoda; class Insecta; order Hemiptera; family Cercopidae; genus Prosapia; species Prosapia bicincta. Next base: position 19,494,123 of record JBAIZL010000007.1, on the reverse strand, counting down.
CAGCAACACGAGTCTTCAGGGAGCAAATACAATACCCTTCACATCCATTGAGAAAATTAATTCTTTTAAGAAAAAATTAGTCCATTTATGTTCGCAAATATAGAAGAAGAATGTCTTAGCAGTTACTTTTTTTTGAAGAAAATGATAAATCTCCAAAGCCAGATGTGTTTGTTGATATAATTCTGGACCTGGAAGCTCTTCAAGAAAGTTTTATTAAAGATTTCTTCTAAAATTATATGAAAATTGGCCCGACCATAAATAATTTTACAGGAAGCTCACCAAATGAGTTAAAAATGCAGGACAAACTAAGCAATCTAACAGAAGACAGTTTTATGATAGAAGTTTTAAAAAAGAAAACATTAAAAGACTTCTGAATCGAGCGTAAATCTAAGTATATGATGTTCTTCCATAAAAATGCTGTTTTTGTTTCTGCCATTTGTCACTAGTTATTTGCGTGAGAGTGATTTTTCTGAACTGTTGTATATAAAGAATAAATATAGATACAAGCTAACATGTGTTGAAGAGGACTTTTGTATAAGATTAAGTTCAATTACTCCTGCAATTGACTCTTTACTCACATGCAAACAGCAACAATCTTCATGTTAAAATACACATTGACCATTACAGATTTTGTACGTATTTTTGGCTGTTTGTTTGTACAAATCGTATATAACATGATTTTGTATGGATATTAGTATTAAATAAAACTGTAATATGCATCATTGTTTTATTTTCATTTTATTGTCTTAATGTTATTGAAATCTGATGAAAAAGTGAATGAATAATTAAATGTAAAGTTTTTCTATAAATGTAAAATTTTTTATATAGGCTAATGAGAGATCACAGACAATTTTGCTTTTTTAAACATTCAACGTTTCGAATTTCTTTCTGAAATTCCTTTTCAATTTTAATTAAACAATTATGCAACTTAACTTACGATTTATAAAATACATAAGATTATATAAAACATAATAAAACTCAACAAATTACAAAACTCTTAATAAATATCCATTTACAAGTCAAAATTTTGTCCATCACAATTGTGACTTGTAAATGGATATTTATTAAGAGTTTTGTAATTTGTTGATTTTTATTATGTTTGATATAATATTATGTAATTTATAAATCGTAAGCTATGTTGTATAGTTGTTTAATTAAAACTGAGCTCTTGAAAAGAAATTTCGAAAGAAATTTGAAACGTTGTGTGTTTAAAAATGCAAAATTATCTGTGATCTGTCATTAGCTTATATAATTAAATGTAAAGTTTTTATTGCTAATATAATAAAAGAATATAAATAATGGAGATGTGTCTGATAGAAAATGTGTTGTAAAAAATTAGGATCAGGACTTTTTTCCAATCTACTACCCCACCCCAGCCCCTGGTAATGATGGAACGCCAAAATCTTGAAAAACCTTCAGGTGGTATACAATTACTAGAACGTTGGGAACCCCTGTACCAATAGAAAAGTAAAATATTATAGTCTTTAATAACTACGCTACAAATAAAACAAGTATTAATAAATACAGTATGTTATAAGAGAATACTTACCTAAGTAAAATATACATAACCACATTATTATAACTGCAAAAACAAATAATTGACTTTTATTATACAAATGAAATATTTTAATAGTACAGCATAAACTTGCAAAAACTTAAACAGAGTGGTATAAGATATATTGTACTGCATTACTATTTAATAAATCCATAGTGATTTTCTTATTTTTAAATAGGTTTATATATTTTTTTATAACTGGAACTAGAGCTTGGATGCCCTCTATATCTATCACTGTATTTTTATTTAGGATAATTTAGGTAAATGAGTTGTTTATTTCCAAAGAACAAAAGGAATATATTATTGTCAACATCAAAATTATCAAGATAAAACTAAAAGTTAGAACAGTATAAAAACCATTAACTTAACAATGATTCTGTTTTGCAAAGGACCTTTTTAATTTAAAAACCCTGCTCAGCACCAAAACTAAAAAAGAAGCTTTAAAATGGTTTTTGAAAAAAACTTAATTACTACACATTAAATATACATTACAAATTAAAATTGGTAGAATTAATTTAGAGTTTAAATTATAATATGTTGAGTGAAATGGAAATGGTAGATTATGAACACATTAAAAATACTTAGTTTTTCTATCATCCTACTTAATAATAGATACTAATACACCAACAAAATATTGGATGACGAAAGAAAATTTTCCAGAAAGATGAATATCTTGAGCATTTGTTTCCAATCAAATTTTCTAATACTTCTTAAAATGGTCCTTAGCTGAGATATTTGTATTAACACGTTTGTTACCGCAATGTTAACAAAATAACTATTGGTATAGACCAGCCGGCTCATATATGCGCCGTTCTAGGTAGTTGAAATGGACCGACGGCTCATATTTGCGACACTGTTTGCGTGTTACTTTTATTCCTCTGACAAATCAGTGGTTTATTTTAACGGTTTGATATATTCGTATAGGATTACAGACATGTCTGATGTTAATGTGGGACATTTGGTCTCTCAGTTATCAAGGTCAATGATGTCAAAATACTCCCGATATATTGTTTATTCCTTTGTGCACCATTCTTTTCATTAGAATCACAAAGAATGTATTCTAGATGGCATTTATCAACACAGGATGTAAACCTGTCACAAATGATGAGTACGTTTGTAGATATTCTGTTGGCCTACTGTATATGGAACACACAAGTAAACATATTTTGTCTCTGATACAATATTGTTTATAATGTCAGCATCTTTTCAATAAGATATGTAGCCTATATAAGCAATCTGTCTAGCATAACTAGCCAAGGCGAATTAGTTGGGAGTTTGTTGATATAAGCCTTTGTATGACATTTCTGTTTTCACGTGTATATAGTGTTATTCCTAATATATTACACATCTAAGCAATATTCTATATACTTTTTATAATTTATTAAATTTTTCATACTTTTAAAAGTTTGGATTTGATGGGCTACACTGTAGTGCCTCATACGTGGGAAGTCCTTAACATGATAAGATTTTCGTGCTATAGACCGACCGGCACATATATGCGCCATCCTAAAAAAAACACTAAAACAGCAAAAACAAAAATATACAACAAACACACATACGCCATGGGTTTGTATGACGTATAATAAGTTATTATAACAACTTTCCACTTTTGGTCTGTAATGAAGGTCAAGCCCACGTTAACATGGTCTATGTGGAAAGATCGAATCTTTACCGCCGGTCCCTCGTTAAAAAACCAGACGGCGCATATATGCGCCGCTCGGTAGCGAACGTGTTAAATAAACAATAGCAAAAAAAAGTTTGGATACATTATGAAAGATTTAAACCTGATTGGTGATATTATATGGAGAGAAAACTGTGTAACTAAAAAGTAGAAATGGTAGCAAATGAGGCTAATCATTATGTTTAGGGATTTATTATCGTTTGGCAAAAGAAAAGATAATTATTTTAAAATTTTTACTGCTAACAATTAGAACTGTTCTATTATTTTAGGTTTATTTATACTCTCAGAGTTACATAATTACACTATTTAATATAAGTACATAATAGATCATCGTAAAATATTTCTACTTAAATACAAAAGATTCTTAATTTACATCGGAACGCTCTTCACCTCGTAGCACTTCTAATTCTTCAGGAGTAGTGTGCAATCGTAGTTCTTTTTCTATTAAGAGATCCTGAATCTCTGGAAGATCTTCGGGAAGGAATTGAGCGGCTTCAAAGTACAAACACTGGAAAGAAAAACATACATGTATTATAAAAACATTTTGAGAGTAATGGTTATTACATAATAACAAAATGTACTGGAACATATTTTGATGACTTATAATGCCATCATAATTATTATTGAGAATGGTACAAAACCTTAATACTAAAAGTTATTATGATTTCATATAATGTTTCTACAGGGTGTGGAAAAAAATCAAGGGGGGTCTTAACAAACTGTGATAATTTGAATTTACCCACAGTGTGGAAATGTGTCATTGATAGATTTTATCAGCAGGAAGGTGAACAAAAGGAAAGGAATGTAATTGTTTAGGTTAGGTGTGTGTGGTTTGATGAGGGGCTTCTTTCCTCTATATATGAGCAGTTGTCTGCTTTCTTCATTCGCACTTCAACTGTTACTGCATTTCCTCGTTAATACTAGCAAAACGCTGGAACTGCAAAATGAACGGATGTACGCCGCATATTAACTATTCATTATATATGAGATATTACTTTGTAAAATAATTTCATTGGTTTCTGAAATAAATTTAGAAAGGATTCTTCATTACAAAACTCTAATTTAAGTATTTGACAAGTACAAGTATCTGTTAAATTTCGTGTAATTCTAGATACTGACAAATTGTTCCGTATACAAGTATAATTTCTGTTCAGCATATCCATTCTAGTTAATTATAATACTCCTGAATTTTGTAGTCCATTACGTTTGGTTAAACTTAATTATTCACTTTTACATTAGTTTATGACTATCCAAACTTTAAATTTTGTAAAAACTTACAGACAGAACATTTTCGATCGCGCAGTGACGATCTTCATCAGTATCTTGAAAATCGCCACGGAGCGATCAAAAACGTTCTGTCTCAGCAAGTTTTAAAAAAATTTAAAGTTCGGATAGTCATAAACTAATGTAAAAGTGATTATAAAACCCTATTCTTCTGAATCTTGTAACTGACTGAAAATACCATTTGTTGAGAAGTCTGATAATCACACAGAAGTGGTTTGAAAATCACAGGAATCAATGCCTCAAGTAAAGAGACTGTGCAGTTACAGGTTGCAATGCTATAAACATGTGAAACTGCCTTAATTTCTGCCATTACATGGCTAAACAATTGCTCATTAGCTACTTCTATTTATTTTATGTAACAATATTGTAAAAGTTATCCAAACCTAAAAACATATCTTTTAAAAAAGCTACAGAATGGTGTAAAGTTTTATGAAATTGATATATAAAAAATATTCTTGACATATAAATTTCATAGGGCTAGGGAAAAGTTGAGATTTTGAATATGTAGCACCTTGACATAGGGATGTTTAACTATCTAGGCTACTACTACTTTAATGCCCTTAATAAATAGTATTTTTTGTATCGTTTTTGCTCTATTAAATCTCCAAAGTTGTGAATTAAATAATAACAATAAGAAACTCAATCAATAACTTATTCTTTTAATCATATTTCAACAACAAAGTTATCACCCTCAATAAGAAAAGAAATACAGTAGAACCTCAATAATTTTAAAGTTTGTGTCGAAAAGTATAGAAAGTATATACTGTTAATGGCAGTTTAACACAGGAATTGCAGTAAAAACACGAATTCAACTTAAAAATAAAAGTATATTATATAACTTAAAACTAATAAATGAAACTGACATGTTTACTCACTTTATATACACATTACTGTAAAAAAAGATTTTGGTTGGTTTTTCATTTTGGTTTCTTTCTCATTCTGCTTCATTTTGTAGTTGTTGAAGAAAAATAATGTTCATTGTAGAAGCCTCTTTTTAGTTTCTTAAAGGTACTATATTAGGGCTCAATAAACTTTACCGCTTCGCTTGGGGTCAATTTTGGTAGTGGGGGTTTCTCTTCAACATCTTCTGAGTTTTTTTCGCTCTCTTCCTTTGATTTTAAAGCTGCAACGATCTCTTGAACTGAGGGCGATCCGGTTTTTTCGCCTCGGTCCATCCAGTCTTCCACATCACCTGGAATCTTCTCCATCAGTTGTAAGTTCATTGTTGTATTCTTTAAATTCATTTCCCGCATGGTCCAAGAGCTTCCTCCAAGAACAAACCAGGGTTAGGGGATTGAGTTTATTCCATGACTAGGGAATCCATCCAATAACATCCAGAATTTCAATTTCCTTTAATTTATCCACTAATTCAACCCTATTATGTAGGCCTTGAATAAGAAATGACAGAAGCTTTTTCCGCTACATCTTCTTAAGTGTCACCTTTTAAAACTCCTTCGTCCATAGGGTGGCAGCGCTGGGGTTATTGCTTTTGTTTCTCTATCTGGAATGATGTCCAAACTTAGGTGACTTGTGTTATCTAATATAAAAAGGACCTTTCTTGGTAGGTAGTTGGATATTATGTGTCTCAACCTCAGGTACAAATGGTTTGTGAACCACTCATTAAGAATATTTTCTGACATCAAGGATTTGATTGGTTCCTGTACCATACAGGAATATCAAAATTATCACCTACCATCTTAACAATTTTGAAAGCTCTAGGTTTTATTGATTCTCCTATTATAGTTAATTTTAGCTTGTGAGTTCCCCCTGTGTTGCTGCAAGCCAAACAATTGCTCTTTTTTATAACCAGCTGCAGCTTTCTCTTGTTTAAGCGCTAAAGTTTTAGTAGGTAGAATTCTGAAATTCAGGCCTGTTCCATCACAATTGTAGATTTGCTCTCCACTAAGTCCTTTTTCTTCAATCACAAATTTTGGTTAAAATTCACTCTCACTACTGAGGATTGATAGTTTTTCACCATAAATACTCAGTTGTTTAATATCAAACCTCTGTTTCCATCTGTCCAGCCACCCAGTGCTTGTTAAAGTCCTGATACAACTTCAATGTTTTTTCTTATAGAATTAGTCCTGTGATCGGCATTCCTTTTTCTCGATGAGCTGTACCCACTGGTAGAGCGGCTCACTAACATTTTCTTACATAGACCTTTTCATACTCGTCTCTCTCCTATTGATTTCGAATATTGCTTTTCACTGACCATGACTCGATTTCAGTTCTCATCTTCTTACACCCAAGCACTATTGATCGATCAACATTCAACTCATTTGCTACTTTGTTCACACTTTCACCTGTGTCAATCTTTTTTAAAACATCTACATCATATCCATTGTTACAAAACACCTTCTTTGCTTTGTATCTGACATTATTAGAAAGAAATAACAACACGGTTCAGTAAAATCGGCTACTGTACTCATAAGCAAAAACTAAGAGTGTATGAAAATAGTGCAGTGTTTTGAGCGAAATGACTTGACCTTGCTAGGAAAGGCAGAAGATGAGTGAGAAATAGAAAGTAGAGGGTCACGAACATTCTCAAGTATCAAAAATTTGCTTTGGTCACTGACACATCCATCAAGAACACTACTGTCTTGTGCATCGATCCCTACTGATACATGTAGCGTAGCCTGACGCTTGTCACGTAGTCACGACCCTGTTACATGTAGCGTAGCCTGACGTTTGTCACGTAGTCACGACCCATCTAAAAGTATACTGACTGTCGAACTATCGAGTGCCTAACCACTGAAGATTATCTGTACATCTAAATTAAAACCTGTTCACCCTTATTTAATTATAACCTGTTTTCACAAGCAAAACTAAAAAGTTTTGTTATTGTAAGTTAAAGTTAAAATATTAAAGAAATATACAGCTTTCATCCATACAAGTATTAACTATATAACTTTTAACATAAATAACTTACTTTTACCCAAGGGCATTCTTCAAGTGCTTTGTAGAATGTGTTTTTGAATGTTATTTTATCTTTCTGGTTTGCAACAAATTGTAAATACAATCGCCAAATCAAAGGACATTTCTTAGTGATTGGATTTGAAGTAGATTGTTTTAATAGGTTGTAAAGACGATTTGTACTGCTATAATTGAATTCATTTTCACCTGAAACAAGTAAAATGGTGTATTTATATTAATTTTTGCATTATGTGTATATGGGTGACTTAAATTAAGTAAAATAACAATTGTAATTTAACTATTAAAAGTAAAATAACACTAAGTTACTAGGCTTATACATAACATTAATACCCCACCGAGAAATAAAGAACAAAGTTGAAATTCAGTCATGGATGAATTAGACACTTATAATACACCATAAAAAGATTTTGTTTTATTTTGGCATTACACAGGCTATTAATGCCTACAAACGCTAATAACCAATACAGAAAATTAAATCAGGTACATACACTATCACTCAAGTTTATGGGTAAATAAATGATAATGGCTCAATTGTTTGAGATAACATTCCTAAAGAAAACCTACTTTCTTTTGGCATCAAAGTAATATATGTTTTTAATACACCCTAAATAGCGCAGTTGTATATGATACAATCCTGAGGTAAACTAACACTTTTTGGCACCATAAGTATATACAGGCTGTCAAAGTTTTGTAAGCATAGTTCATGCAGATAGGAGCAGTGAGTGGGGAAATATGACCGGTTGTGGAAAGGATGACGCACATTCGATGAATGAGTATGCTCATGCAGCCGTTGGCTTCTCCTCCTGCTGTCGTAGATAACAAATTGTATCCATCACAGTCAACTATTTTATGGTATGTGGTTGGTGTCAATAATGAAAAGCTCCCAAGGAGACGTCAACACTTACACCATGTCAACCTCTCCTATGGGCTGCATGACCTTGACGTGGTGGAGAGGCTTAATCCGGGCGTGGGGGACGGGTGGAGCGGAGCTGTACGTATGTGGCTCCCTATAAACGGGAAGTCCAGGCATTTGTGTGAGTGCATGAAGACGGCTCAAAAAAAGGGGCCAGTCCTAGCACCTGAAGGGTTGTTATCTGCCCGGCTCTCGCCCTGCCCTTCCCTTGCGGGCGGCAACCAAGAAGCACCCCTCATCCAGGTTGGTGGTCTGGATGGGCACTTACACCCCCGATCTGAAGGTGTTATGCGATCCGTGCCGATGTAGATTCGTGGCCCTCAGGGTAAGGAGGGTCTTTAATGGAGCCTCAGGGGCACCTGGCGCCACCCCTGAGTACTTAAGTCGCCTTACCGCCGTAAGCGGGGCTCTGCGGCGGCGGACCTTTATTTCCCTAGCTGCTCGTGGGAACACACATGGCAGAGAAAAAAATAAATTTAACTGGTCAGGGCTTAGAACCTACCGACAAATCTGTTCCTATGGAGGTGGCTTCGGCCCCCGTAGAGACAGATGGAAATCCAGCTGCGAAGGCAACAGGAAGAATGAGTGGTGCACAAAGGAGGAAAGCACTCTGGCTTTCCTACCATGAGGAAGCAAAGAAGGCGGAGGCGGAGGGCAGAGAACCACCGCCACCCCCTTTGAGGAAACACCGATCCGGGCAGCGGAAGGGTTTGACGGAGGCTGGGGCTAGAACCCGCCCTGTCGTCCCGGAAGCCAGTGGATCAGGTAGGACTTTAGTACGACAAAAGAGAGAAAGGAAAAGGAAGGAAAGGAGTACTTCTAATCCTACTCCAGAGTCGGAGGTCAAGAGGTCTAGGCCTGCTTGGTCGGGAGGGCCGTCTTTCTCGGCGATCTCCGCCAACCTTCCGAGGGTTCTTGTGCCCTTTGGGGATAGTGTAGGCGTGAGGATGGAGATGGCGGCGTTCGACCACCTTAAGGGCACCGTCATGGACCGGATTCTGGACACTCCTAGTGGAGGTTTTGTTCCGCGGTTCAGAGACACTCACCTAAGGGATGGAGTCGCAGCATTTATTTGTGCTGAGGAGGAATCGGCAAAATGGCTGAGAGAAGTGGTACCGTCAGTTAAGCTCGAGGACGGGACTCAGGCAAGGCTAGTACTGCCTGATGAACTGATCAAAATGGTGAAAGTGACGGTGCTAGTACCACCACCAAAAAGGGAGGCCACTCAGCTGGTCAAGTTCATCGGGATGCAAAACCCAGAAATTGACACTTCGAAGTGGAAGATCCTACAGTGTATTGAGCGGGGACCTGCAAGCCTCCTCTGCCTAGGATTGGATGAGGCATCGGCCAGATTATTAAAGGCAAGAGATGGGAAAGCCTTCCTGGGGACTGCAGAGGTCACTTTTAAGTGGAACTCTAAGGACCTGGAAGAGAAGGGCGAGAGAGAGAATCAGGAGAAGGCATAGGGGTCAGTTGGAGATGGCTGACCCTCGAGCAATGATCCTGCAAATCAACTTGCATCACAGTAAAAGCGCCTCGGTGGTCCTAACCAGGTGCTTAAATGTGAGGCACACATTATCAGCGCTTGCGCTGGTGCAAGAACCGTGGCTGGTCAGGAACCGTATAAGGGGTCTGACTGCAGCTGGGCGCACCTACGCAAGTGGGGAACATGAGGGGCACAGAGCATGTGTGATAGTCAGAGGACTAGAAGCCACGCTGATTCAAGAATTCTCAACTAAAGACCTTGCGGTGGTTAGAATTCGAGGCAAGGGCGAGGTAAGTGGGAGCAGGGAGTTCATTGTGGCCTCCACTTACTGCGCCCACAATAGAGAATCGCCCCCTGCAGAATTACATAAGTTAGTTCGGTACTGCAGGGAGAGGAATATAGGAATTTTAGTGGGCTGTGATGCCAATGCTCATAATGAGGTGTGGGGCAGCACAGACACAAATGAGCGAGGCGAGGAGCTCCTAGCCTTCTTGATTGAAGAAAACCTTGTGGTTTTAAACACAGGTGCCGAGCCAACATTTGTCACTTCAAACAGAAGGGAGGTTCTAGATATCACCTTCTGTAATAGACAAATGGTAAGGTGGGTGCATGACTGGCAGGTTTCGGATGAGCCCTCCATGTCTGATCAACGAATCATCACTGCTACAATGAGGGGAGTGGTTCCCCATGTGGTGTGGTTTAGGAACCCGAGAAGGACAAACTGGGAAGGTTTTAAGTCCTCGGTGAGGAGGCGGATGTCTGACTTCCGTGGTAAATATGGTACATCAAACGAACTGGAAAATACTGAGGCCTACATCAGGACTGCAATTTCCACGTCGTTTGAGGAAAATTGCCCTCTCTCGCGGATAAACACTGGGCGTGGTAAGCTCAAGTGGAACAGCGAGTTAGAGGCAAGACGGAAAGAGACTAGAAGGCTCTTTAATAGGGCAAAGAAGAAGAAAACGGCGGAGACCTGGCAGGCATATAAAGACAGCCAGGGTCTCTATAAAAATCTTATTAAAGAGGTTAAACGTGCTTCTTGGGAAAAGTGGTGCTCAGAGACAAGCACACTGAGTGACACTGCTAGACTGTTTAAGGTGTTAGCAGGTGGACCGAGGGGAGAGCTTAAGTTTGTCAAGAAGACTGATGGTAGCTTTACTGACACCCCGGAGGAAACACTGCGTCTGCTTATGAGGAACAGTTTTCCCGATATTAGACCGGTGGGGGACGGTGCTCAAAACCTCCGACATACTGGGCTAAGGGCAGACTGGAATATTGCTGGGCAGGTGATCTCAGCGCAAAAGGTGAGAGAGGCAATTCTGTCTTTTGAGCCTTTTAAAGCGCCTGGATTAGATAACATTACTCCAGCACTACTACAAAATTGCTTGGAGGAAATAATAGGGCCACTGACAGGATTACTCAGAGGCTGTGTTGCCTTGGGTTACACGCCTGGGCAGTGGCTCAAAACGAAGGTTATCTTTATCCCCAAACCAGGGAGGAAAGGTTACACAGAGGTAAAGGACTTCAGACCTATCAGCCTCACATCTTTCTTGTTAAAGACATTGGAAAGGCTGGTGGACTACTATTTGAAGGAGGGACCTTTGAAGCAGTATCCGCTTCATCAGGACCAACACGCCTACCGAACCGGTAGGTCAGTGGAGACTGCGCTGTTGTCGGTCGTAGACTTTATTAAGGGTCAGATCAACAACAAGGGGATATGTATTGGGGCTTTTCTTGATGTGGAGGGGGCTTTTAATAGTACCTCTAGACTGGCCATCAAGAGAGCAGCTATGGATCATGGGATTTCTGATGGAATTATAAATTGGATTATGAGTTCCTTGGAAAACCGGATAAGCACTGCATCCTGGATGGGGTGCACGATAAATGGGATGGTCTCGGAGGGCTGCCCGCAGGGTGGAGTGTTATCCCCTTTGCTGTGGAGCCTTGTCGTGGACGGCCTACTAAGGACACTCAGTGGAATGGGTGTCAAGGTGGTAGGATATGCGGATGATATAGCTATCCTTGTTAGGGGACCATTTGAAGAGGTCCTCAAAGACCTGCTTCAAGAGGCACTTAAGGTAACAGAAGTATGGTGCAGGGAGAATGCACTATGCATTCAAGGAGAGAAATCTGTGGCACTCATCTTCACTAGGCGATATAAAACTAAATCGCTGGAGATGATGGAAGTTGGTAATACTAAAATAAGCTACGTTGAGAGTGCTAAATATCTGGGAGTTATTCTGGATAGGAAGCTACTCTGGCGTGAGCATTTGGAGGATAAGTGCAAAAAAGCCATAGCTACGTTCTGGCAATGCAGAGGAGCAATAGGCACGAGATGGGGTTTGGGTCCACGTCAAATGAACTGGATTTATTCCGCCATTGTGGTGCCGAGGTTGGTCTTTGCCTCTATCGTCTGGTGGGACAGGGCACAGAAAGAAACAAGTAAAAGAATGCTGGACCGCGCGCAGGGGCTCTTCCTTAGAGGCATAACTGCTACAAGGAGAAGCACACCATGTGCGGCCATGAGGGTTATGTTGGGTTTTCCATCCTTGAGTCTTCAAATTAGGATGGAGGCAATGAAAACTGCATACCGGCTAAGCTGTACTGGGCAGTGGAAGACAAGTAGCAACTTCATAAACAGCTATTTGGGGATTCACTGAAGGAGCTCTGGATAGAACCTCAGGATAAGATACTGCCTCTTAAAAGGGAAAAAGGAAACTACAAAATCCTTATTCCTGCAAGAGAGGCATGGGCGGAGTATAGACCCAGACATGGTGAAATCTGGTTCACCGATGGGTCCAAGATGAAGGAAGGAGTGGGAGCAGGATTTAGTGGACCGAGACACCAAGACAGATTTTGTCATCGCCTGGAGGACTACAACTCTGTCTTCCAGTGGGAGGTGCTCGCGATCAAACTATGTGCTGAGGAAATAATAGGGTCTGGCAGGAGGGGCAAGACCATCTGGATTTGCTCGGACAGTCAGGCAGCTCTGAAGGCTTTAGGTAAGGCTAGTACCAGCTCTAGGTTGGTGGCTGAGACTATGGCTTCTTTAGCAGAGCTGAGTAAGCATAATTCACTCAACCTAACCTGGATTCCAGGACATTCTGGCTGGATAGGGAATGAGAGAGCTGACGCCTTAGCAAAACAAGGGTGTATAACCCAAGGACCGTTGCTGAGGGCAGTGGGCATGCCGCCTCGGGAGGGGCGCAAGAGGATCATGGCACATATAGACAGGTTGTGCAGGGAAGAATGGAATGTAACCTTGGGGTGTAACAAATCCAAGGTACTGTGGGGTTACTCAGGAGATGTGTGGGGCAAAGAACTACTCTCCTTAAGTAGACATCAACTCAGAGCTACTGTAGAGCTGGTTACAGGCCATGGGAATCTGAGGGGGTTTCAATACAAAATTGGAAAATCTAGGTCCCCTGTATGCAAGAGATGCGACGAGGACCAAGAGGAAAGCCCAATCCACGTACTCTGTGAGTGTCCTGCTTTGGGAGCTGCAAGGAGAAAGTGGTTTGGCTGGCAGGTATGTACACCAGAGGATATCAGAAGATCTAGCATCAGGTGGGTACTTGATTTCTGCAAAGAGGTAGGTATCCACTAAGCTAGTCCTGTGGTAGGGATGGGAAGAGAGTACAAAGGCTACAGCTAAGTGCTCTACACCAATAAGGTCCCTCCGAGTTTTTAGTAATAGTACACCATGTCAAGGGGTTTGCTTTTTTCAGTTTTTTTCCATTTAAATCCCACACACATTAAAATTGTTCGCTAACTTTCATGACTGAAATTAAATTTAATTCCAGTTAAATACTTTTTAAATTTTTCTTGAAAGAATTTTACCTGGTGTACTGAATGTTTCGTTTTTCCTATGTCAATAATTTCTTTAATGAATGAATAGATATTCCACATAGGTTTGCCACACGATCATGAATTACCGAGCAAGACATGTTGGAATTCTCAGAAGACTTGTTTTTAAATACATCCATAATAATGCATTTAGTTTGGCTTCTAAGTGCCTCTCCTTTGCTGAACAGACTTGTTGTCTTCAGTTGGGGCATCTTTAGTATTGAAAAATACTGTCCTGGTCGATAGAATACTGTCACACCAACTAAAACAATGGAACTATTTGCTGTTTGTGAATTCCAGTGGGTCAGCTGTCAAATCCCCCCCGCCCCTACTGCCGTACTATCTGCCCCACTATTTCTCCCACCATAGTATCTGAATCAAATCCGTCTACTGCCTATATGCTAACAAAACTTTGACGACCAGTACCTACTTGGTACTACCCTGTAATAAGGGAATAAAAAAAGGAATCTCAGGACAAAATATCCATGGTTGGAGAAAAAAGTTTGGAAAAAGTCATGCTTTTTATAGTTCTAGGCTATAGACAGTGTTGGAACACAATAGTTTGAAAAAATAACAACTTACCTTATCTAAAAGGAACAAACTTTGGTTTTATAATTTTTAAAGGTATTAAAGTAAGTTAATTGAAATTGATCAGTACTTCAAAAACCTTGGTGAAGAAATAAAGCAAATAACTTCAAAACCTTGTTGGTTAAGACGACAAGATTCTTGCTAACAATGTGCTTTATATTAGTGAATGTTTTAAGTAATACAGTAGTTAAACAAATGAACTAATTCGAAATGCTGTTCTCCAAATGCATTTGAGAGCTGTCATTTTAGCTGGCAAGAAGAGGAACAAAAAATTACAATTCAAAATTTGAATACAGAGAAAGGGCTTAATTTTTAAAGGGCAAGATCAAATTTTAATCTGATGTGAGCGTGCTTAATGAGAATTGGACAACTCAGGAGAAAATTGACTATAGTAAGATAGTTTATTATAACATTTTACGCATTTACACATTAAATTAATTAATAATTAAATAATTGTTTTTAAAGAACTAACAGAAAACAGGAACTTACTACACATTTTGAAACTGTTGTTTCATTGACAAAGTCTACCTGATACTGGCAGTTTTGGTAGATGTTTCACATCAAATGTGACAAACATTCATCTACAGGGTGCGGCAGCATAACTTCCTTTTTTTAAATTCTCGCCATTCAGTTAGTTGTTGTCACAGTGGAGCGATAGTGGTCTCGATCAAGAGGGGGTACAGTAAAGTTTTGTCCCGACACGTTTCAGTTGCCATCATGCGTTGGAATAGTGAGGAGGGTGCCTTTGCCGTTGAGGCCTACTTTTCAAGCGGATGTTCGGTTATTGCAACACAGCGCGCATTTCGGAATCGTTTTAATTTAGCCCCGTTGGCTCCCGTCCCAGACCGCAAATCAATTGTTACATGGGTCACTACATTCAGACAAACTGCAAGTGCGACAAAACGAAGAACTGGAGTCCTTCGGCCCGTTAGATCACCTGAGAACATTGAAGCACAGAGAGCGTCAATGTTGCAATCACCACGGCATTCTGCGCGCAAACACGCATCTGCCCTTGGACTATCTGATCGTTCTGTGAGAAGAATTCTTTGTGATGATCTTCATTTTCATCCCTATAAGATGGCGATAGTGCAGGAACTTTCAGAACGTGACTTCAATTCTCGGATGAACGCGTGTGAGCTTCTTCTTGATGTCGTTCCCGAGGGTGCTATTGTTTTTTTTAGCGATGAAGCCCATTTTCATTTGTGTGGGTCGGTTAACAAACAAAACATGCGCTACTGGGCTGACAACAACCCTCGAGAATTGCATCAAAGGCCTTTGCATTCACCCAAAGTCACAGTGTGGTGTGCAATTTCCTCAGCTGGAATTATTGGTCCCTGGGTTTTTGAAATCCCGTGTTTATGTGAACCGTCCAAGAACCCTACAAGATTTGAAGACCAACATCCAAGAAGAAATTGCCAACATAGCACCTGCTACGCTAACAAGAGTCATGACAAACGCCAGAAATCGGTTTACGCAATGTATGGAGAATGAGGGACGTCACCTAACAGATTTGATCTTCAAAACAATGTAAATAAAAACTTGAGACATGTACCTACATTATAAAAAATAAATAGATATTTTCAGATGCATACAATAGTTTTTATTGAGTTTTCAAAAAAGGAAGTTATGCTGCCGCATCCTGTATAATAATGCTTTTCCGAAGTCCTTTACTCTTCAAAATATTCTAAACCTCATATTCATAATTCCTTCTATTTCACATATTCCTTAAAAATAATTAATAATTACTCATGAATTACAGTGAAATTAAGACGATAACAACAACCAACTAATTAATTAGTTATTAAACATAATTATCAAATCATAACATTAAAATTACCTATGGAATTCTGTTTCAGTTTTGCTCGAGCTATAAAGATAAGAACCAGTCTTGCCAAGGTAGAATCTACAGGAATGGAAGTTGCAAGCTTCCACCATAAAGTTCCACACTCTGATGATGTCTGTATTAAAAACAAATTAGTTAGTATATTTTTGATAAGTGAAGGTAGTAACCTTTTACAATTTTTTAAAAGAATGCCAAATTTAATTAATAATTATACTTTAAAGTATTTATAGTGTATGATTGTATGACATTTGGATAAAACAGCAATAAGACAAAGAAATTAAGTACAGTAGAGCATCAGTAATCCGGAGCATCGCAATTCCGGATTGTGATTTTAGTGTGCACGGCACTCGAAGTTAAAAGTGCGACGCTCAGCGCCACTACAATAAATATATAGTAAAAGTTACTTTTAATTATAAATGTAAAGAAGATATATCAATTCTAAAAATTGCTTTGTAACTAAATTTAAAACGCAACAGTATATTTAATCATGATTTAAATATTTTAGATTTGTATGTTTTTCACGCTAACCAATAACGCGATGTAATCAATCAGAAAAATAACAAAATTCATTAATAAACTTAATCTTTAGCTAATTTGTCTTATAATAGGCTTCTGTTCAAAAAACAAAGAAAGACTTTTTCACTCAATAAGTTTGTATCAGCATGTATTTTAGGTTTCTGTGCTAGTATGCACATTATATGTTCTTTCACTAAATTTTTTTATATTATTTAAGCCCTCTAACATCTATTTTGTATAATTCCTGGTTTAATTCAAACTTTCATGATACTCTTAGCATGAAAATCCAGATAAATTAGTAATCCGGATGTGTCCCGGTTCCAACTGATCCGGATTTTAAACGTTCTACTATAACTGTTACAGTCACACTTCATCCTTTCCCAGACGATACAAAAATCTGTTACAAATTAGTATGAAAATTAAGCAGTGAATAAAATAATAAGTAATTGGGAAGAATAAGGAACAGAAAAAAGTGCTTATGGGATTATAAAATTTTAGTTCAAATTTTAAGATTTGTTTTATAAAAAACCCTATCCAAATTTGAAAAATAACTTTTGAATATAATAGATTATAACGAGAAGAAAATGAGCATAATACATTCAATACACCAGAGGGAATGAAACCTAGCTCAATATATTCGAAAGTATTTCTTTCTAACTGTTTCTTTAGAATTCTATGAGCCGTGTAATCTAATGGTCTTGGCAGTTTCATTTTTGAGTAATCTAGCATTTGGTTACCTTGTGTCTTCATCAACAGTTAGAAAAATTTTCTGATTTTTTTCATTTTAGGTTATACTTGAAAACCTTGGATTTTAGGTAGTTTCAAGGGCATTTTACAATAAAAAAAGTTCTAGCAAATTTGTCTATCTTTTTCAGATGTTAATATAATTCATGGAATAAGAATTAAAAAAATTCTCAGTAAATTCACTGAGAAAATGACTGAGCAATTACACCATATAAGACTTTAATAGCATAACCGAGAAATAAAGCTTTAGATAGGCAATGCAGGTTCTGATTTTTTGTAGTGTATGAACAAGTTACAAAATTATAAGTAATTATTGCATAACTGAGTGAATACTTTTAAACTTACTTGCTGACAATTATTCTTTGAGCTTAGTTTGGGAGGTTATGTTAATACAAATAAAAGACGTAGACAAAACTCACAAATTAATCATTTATAAACCATGTCGAGTTTCAATGACAAAGTCATCATCAGTGAGTGTTGCTACTACAAACTCTAACTTACAACTACTACTCTATATGTTTTAGTACATTTTTCTGCCATTCCTAACTATTCAATATTCTCTTCTGTTGACGCGTTTTGGATTAACTCCATTTTCAAAACTTCAATAGTACTCTCGATGAGTACTACTTCAATGAGTACTATTGAAGTTTCAAAAATATAATATTGAATAGTTAGAAATGGCAGAAAAATGTACTCAAACATATAGAGTATTAGTTGTAAGTTACAGTTTGTAGTAGCAACACTCACTGATGATAACTTTGTCATTGAAACTCGTCATTGTTATTAAATGATTAATTTGTGAGTTTTGGTAGGTCTTGATTTGTATTACTTACTGACGTGTTTTGAAACAATAATTTCATTGACTAAGCCAATTTTACTTTCGAAATACGTCACCAAATAAGTTCAAAGAATTCAATCAGTTATGCAATAATTGCTTGTAATTTAACCACTGAATTCATGATGATTACAAGCAGCTTTAGTTATAAAATGTTTGTCTACCAAACACCTCCATTTTTTTGTTATTTGAGATGATATTATTCCTAAATGATATTGTAATATTTTTTACATTAAAAATAATTTATTTACAATTCATTCCAAGATTACAACTCACCTCTAAAGTAGCAATTGTATTGAGGATGTGTAGATTGTTTGGAAATTCTTTAACAGCTCTTTGCAAAGTATCTCTTAAAACAGAATAACCACTGACCTGATGGCGAACATGGTAATGCAACATAGATACCAATACTTCACATAATTGTTCTCTCCAAATATAAACTCTAAAAAAATGAATTTTAAGCAGTCAAGATAATGAAATTTTACTTACATTATTTAATACAAGTACATAATAAAAACACATTTAAATTTATCAAGGAATATTAATATAATCAAGTAAAATATTTATATAATTAATATAGAATATTAATTGTACATATAACTATATTATATTAATATAGATGCAATAAGTAAATATTTTAAGGGGGAAGGTAGCATCCGTGATTTATGGCATAAGGCTTGACAACTTTACAAGTCGTTTCATGCTTGAGCGGTCACAACAGCCATACCATTCTGGTAGTCTAAACTTTCTAAGAAGTGAAGCGGCTGGAAAGTACGAGAAATTGCTAGACGGGGGACCGTGGGGGGGGGGGGTGAGTTGGAGAGAATCGACACGTAAAGGTTTTGTTAAACGAGAAGAGAGATCAGTGTTAGTAATGTAGTGAAGAGAGTATCAGTAGTGGCGGTTTTAGAGAGTGCTAAGTGTAAATAGACCTTTGGCGACGTAAGATGTTATTATTAGACCTAATAAAAAGAGTGTTTGGGAGCTTTTGTAAATGTTAAATGTGTATATAATAGTAGCCATAAAAGGTGTGAATAGTAAATAGGTATTTAATCTATTACCGCTTTATAATTTATTAGCTTATAATCTATTACCTGATAGAATATAACATTATATATGAGGTGTGTTCAAAAAATACGCGGAATTTTCGTTTTTTTAAAAAAATATTTATTTATTCATCTACATCGATATAGTCCCCTTCAAAGTAGTCCCCACTAGATATTATGGACTTATGCCAGCGGTTTTTCCAATTCTCAAAACACTTCTAGAACTCGATCTTTGGGATAGCTTTGAGTTCTTTCAGCGATGCACTTTTAATGTCATCTATGCTTGTGAAACGACGACCCTTTAAGGTTTTTTTTATTATCGGAAAAAAGAAATGTCACAAGGGGCCATGTCTGGCGAATATGGAGGTTGGGGCATCATTACAGTGTTATTTTTTGCCAAAAAATCACGAACAAGCAACGATGTATGAGTCGGTGTATTATCGTGATGCTAAAGCCATGAATTGTTTTGCCACAAATCCGGATGTTTTCTTCGCACAGCTTCACACAAACTGTGTTGAACTTGTAGATAGTACACTTTATTGATATTTTGACCTTGTGGCAAGAATTCATGATACACTATGCAATTAAAATCAAAGAACACAGTAAGCATAACCTTGACTTCGACCGCACTTGCCAAGCCTTTTTCGGTCTTGGAGAGCCAGAATGCTTCCACCGGGACGATTGAGCCTTCGTTTTGACATCATATCCATAAACCCATGTTTCGTCGCCTGTTATAATACGTTTCAGTAATTCTGCATCGTCGCTGACTTCATTTAGTGATTCCTGAGCAACTTCTAATCGACTCTGTTTTTGTTCAAAATTCAACAATTTTGGGACAAATTTTGCTGCCACGCTTTTCATACCCAAAATGTTCACATAAATGTCATAACATGAGCCAATTGATATGCCAACATCATTAACGACTTCTCTGATTGTGATTCGGCGATCATTCATAACAATTGCTTCCAATTTTTCCATGTTTTCATGGGTTGTTGATGTGCTAGGGCGTCCGGGGCATTCGTCATTGTCAACGTCTTCGTGGCCATCTTGGAAACACTTATACCACTCGTAAATACTTGTTTTTTCCGTAGCAGACTCATCATATACCTTTGGTAACATTTCGCACACTTTGTTACACGTTATTTAATTTTTTACGCAAAACTTAATACAAATTCTTTGATCTATTTTTTTTAACAATAGAAAATCGCTGAGCTCATGAAAACACGTCTAACCTTAGGTGCTGCCACAGATAAAGTAAACAATGAATACAGCTGAAAACTGTGTCATACTTCAGGGGCATGTATACCAACAAAATTTAAAAAAATTTTTACAACCGAACTCTCCAAACTCATGAAATTTAAACATTTCTGGTATTTTTTGAACACACCTCATACGTATGTGTGTGTGTGTGTGTGAGTGTGTATGTATTTGAGTATATTTTTCTGTCTAGATAAAGGTTAAGCACAACAATTGTTCATTATTATTAATCTTTCATAAGTTTACCTTCCCTTGTTTCCCCTACTTTTTTCTATATTCATTTCTTCTTGATCATTAAAATTAAAGCTCTTCTCTTCGAAATTAAGTTAAAAGTATTTAATAATGTTTAGACTAGTAAAACCTAATAAGGTTTGTTCATAAATAAATATTGAGGAAATGTAAAAAATTTACATGCAAATATTTATTACAAAACCTAATTTTAATTTTAAAAAATATTTCTATTCTACCTTGTATGAAAATAATCCTTAACCCTTTGATTAGCATTTACTTACCAGTATGATGTTTACGATGTTTTCCTGTGTATTGTGCTGTATTCTAGGTCAACTATTTGCAACTATCTGTACAATAAATACTACACAGAGTACATAGTCGCCATTCTCTCCCACGTATTTCAGATCGTTTCGAAGTTTGTGCGGTATTTCACAATGAATACATATTTTACAAAAAAAGATTAGCAGATAATTTAGCAAAGAAATTGTCAGTAAATGTAAGGTAACGTTTCATTAACATGGGAAAATAAGTGAATAAAATTTTAAAAAATTAGAAAAAAGAAAATGTGTAAAAATCTTTCAAAAATATGTTGCTCCCACGGGCCATAACAAGGCAGGCACATGTTGCTAATCAAAGGGTTAATATAGAATGTATTATGGTTTTATAAATATATTAAAAATGAAAAATAAAAAAAAACTATAAAAGATTTTAAAAGAAATATGTCGATAATATTTAAAATCTTTCTTGTTTAGATAATTTATGTATCATATTATCTTTAACATGAAAACTCACATTGAGTTTGATGAATACTTGAGCCATCCCATCACTTCTTCTATAAATGCAGTTCCTGCCCAGACTGACTGAGTCAAGTACAAAAACCAAGCATGGCAAGCTGTCCACTCTACACACAGATGAGGCAAAAACCAGTCACAGAGCATTGGGTTATCTAATGATTGAAATGCTGTTTGTGTTACGATTTCTGTTACAATGTGGTTACTCTTTGTTAAAGACTTCTTAATATCAGAATCAGACCTCTGTTCTAAATTTAATGGCTGCATTTCTACCAAAGACACCAGAGCACTGATTGCTTTATTTCTGTATAAAAAAAATATAAACATTAATGTAAGATTTTCAAGACTTAAGTTATATTTAGTAAAGAACTTGAATATTAGAATATATCAAATTAAATTAAGAGTATTTTAAATTGATAAATCTATTTACCAGTTATCAGCAGATGTGTTTTACACCTTCTCAGTGGATTGTTTAATGCTATGAATCACAGTCAAGACAAGTTGCTAAAATATATGTTGTGGTAGTATAGGTCTGTATATAGTATGATGCATGGTTATTTAATATTAATGTTATTTTCCCATATTAAATATTAAAAACTTAAAATCAAAATGTTGTATTAGAAGGTTTTGCCAATTTTTGTGGATGGTTTTTGTTGTCTTTACATATTTCAAAATTTTTTTATTACAGTAGAGTATTGGTAATTACCTGAACTAATTATCATAGAGTTCTAATAACTTCATTATAATATAGAATCTAATCCTGGTAATCCGAAATAATAAATGTACGACCATTTTGGATTATTGGAATATACGTTTACTACTTATACCTACGGCGTAAATATGGCTACATATATGGCATTTTAAAGTACGTATAGGTTAATGTTTAGAGTAGAGTTAGTTAACTACAGTACAGTAATAACTGAAAGAAAACTCCAACTGAAACATGTATTGAAACAAATTTGTATCATGTAGTTTTAAAATGAACACTATAACAAACACTTGAACAACACACTTAATAAAACACAAATAAACTTACTACTGTACATACTTAACACGTTCAGCATGGCTAGCATACCAGCATGCTCTGGGTTCCCTTATGAGGCACAGAAAGCGTGCCTGTGCGCTCCCAGCTTATTTTCTTAGAGACGGCAGCTCACTGGCACGCTCACTCTCAGGCTAATTGAAATTTCTCTAGTGTCGATACGTGTTTGTATAAAGGTTTGATTTTTATGTCAGTGCTTCAGAAGAGATTGGAGAATATTGTGCCCGAGTCGTTTTAAAATCCGACTATCCCAAGTTAACTTTTGATGCTTCAACTGAAACAATGCTTCAGGGAGTTTTATGAACAGATTTAATTTGGTTTAACTTTTATAATTAAATGTTCTTTTCTTTAGTTTGAACCACTTAACGCGGCAAAATATCCAGTAAAATTAACGATCATAAAAATTAACTAAGCTTTCTGAACTAACGCAAGAATAAACGATAACTGCCCTAGTGAGTGAACCAACTCGAGGTGGGAACAGACTATTGTAAATATGAGTCATTGACAAAATGCTTGGACGCCTGAAAACCTAATGTGTCAATATAAGATTGTAGTAAACAAATGTCAGCTAATCTAAATAAATAGTCTCGGACATGACATGTATTATCTATGTCTGTGTTTACATTATTGATCTCTATGGCTTTGTGAAACACATGGCACAAACAGAAAGAAACATTACGAGTTAAACGTTGAGTGCTTATTTTAGTATGTAGTATATTTTAGTAGTAGGGTCTTTAGTTTTGAATTTCTGTGCCTTTTTTATTGTTTTATTATTTATACAGTGCCTTATACAGAAATTTATCATTTGTATTTTTTTTTTTTAATTGTGACACGATAAATAAAACAATATTTTAGTGTCTAATACACTGTTCTGATGTCCCCAATAAACATGTATATGTTAGAAATAAAATTATTCAGATGAAAACAATAGGCTCGATAATTAGATGGTAAGACAAGCTATGCAACCTGCATAGTGTTCCACTGCCGTCAGAGGTGGAAGTTAACGAAAAACAGACAGTAGTTTGATGAGATCACCAATATCGCCGCCGTGCTGAAAGTGTTAATATAAACACTTTACTTTTTTTATGAAACTTCACTTCTTACTAAAAAAATTGGAAATTTTTGTTTGGTTCAGTTTGTTGATTGCCTTTTCTACACCTTCTTTCTGATTTGAAGGAGCTGCAAGACTTGATAGTATGGTATGTTGTTTTCCGTTACCATTATAAAAGTTAAAGTTTAACACACTACAATGACAAAACGATTCCTGCCATAAATGTTGAAACTCAACTGCTGTAGGCTGAAACTAATCAAAAGACATTGGAAAGTAAACAAAACAATGTTGGCTTTCTACTTCGAACCTCTCTTATAGCCTTTTATTTATTTCTCATTTTGATATTTTCGAAAATCGTTTTGGATTAGTGGGAGTTTCGGATTACCGGGATTGGACTCTGCTGTAATTGTCTCACTATACAGTTAGCAAGACAGTAATGCAGTTCTGTAAGGTCTTTAATCTAGGTTAATAAAGGTTAGTATAATCTCCATGTTAAAACAAATAATTTTATTTGAATTAAGTGTTCAAAAACTACACAATAATAATTTTAAATGAGAGCTAGTAATGATGCATTGCCCCAACATTTATTACCGAAATATAGCATCAAAATTTAACTGCATCACATAGTGCTGAATAAAGTCAACATAGAATACTTTTTTTGCATATTAAATTATACAGTATTTTTGTAGTTTATTTTGTATATGAGCAGTAAAGATTGATTTAAATTATAAATTCTTAATGTCTTATATTTATTTATTGTGTTCAGATGGCTGCTTCTGTCTGTATGTCCTGTGAAGGAACTGGGATAACCATTATATGTAATTATATATCCTCAGACAAATTGTCATTTGGTTATGTCATGTACTCAAGTTTAAGTACATTTTTTTAAAAACTTGTAGTAGATGACACTTGATGTTAGTGTTTTCAAATATTAATTCATTTATTAAAGTTAATTAATTCATTTTAATAATTTTGCTTTATATTTTGCTACTTATTATTGTGATTATATCATATGTTTATACATATTTATAATTATAGTAATTATTTAATAAAAAGTAACTAATATGAATTTATCTTTGTTGACCTAATCATTTTTTTATCTTATCTTGTCCGTCTTCCTTGTACAAATTTTATCTTATAGGTTATGAGATAGAACAGTTGTTTTAATACATTGATTATTTTACTTTATTTATATTAGTTGTAATTATTTAATATAAAAGTAACTAAAATGAAATCTATCTTTGTTGACCTAATTACTTGTCTATCTTAAACATGAAAATTTTAAATGCACGCAGTTATGATAAATAACTGCTACTTTCTACAGTTATTGTAACTATCTATGCATGCACCTTATGTTTTTTATTTTATTATTATGTCTAGCGGTATTGTGCTTCTGATGAACCATTCTGTAATTCATTTGGTAGTTTATTTTACGCTATGACTAGAGTTTTTTTTTTCAGACTTAAGAAAGTTAAAAAGTATTGTAGCTCCTAATATTTGAAGATGAATACACTACCCTTTTTAACTGAAAATTTGATGTTAGTTTACCTGTCAAAATCAGGGTCTTGTAACATTGTATCGATCAAAGTATGATAAACAGCTACTAGTACAGGCTTCTCTGTTTCATTTACGTTGAACCTAAGTTTGGCTGCTGTTTCTAATATGCGAGAAGCACGATCCAAGTTGCCTAAATCACGCTCTATCTGCAAATTATATGGATATACTAATTTTTTTTTTAATACTAAATAATGAAACTGAAGAAACTACATGAGATTCTTCAGTATGTAATAGGAAGATAAGCGTACAATAACTGTAAAGAATCTTATAGCTATACAATTATGTCTACAGAGTGTCTAGAAAATGAGAAATGAAAGAATATAGCCAAATGAACAGAAATAAATTTTTCAAAGCTATAATGAAAAGCCAGATGACTAATGGGTTGATTCTAGAATCAGCAAATCGAGAACAACAAAATTTTATAAATAAGTTTTAAGTGAGTATATATTCTTGAATTTTATAGTCCATTACATTCATTGAATCTTATTAATCACTTAAAAAATAGTTTATAACTATCCGAACTTTGAATTTAGTAAATTTGTTAAAACTTACTGACAGAACGTTTTTGATTGCTATGTGCCGATCTTCATCAGTGTCTTCTGCTTGGAGATGTTGGGTCAAGCGGTGACGGTTTTAAAGGTAGGTATTCGACAGTGTCAAAGAATATGTGTGATTTGTATTGTGTTTGTTTGTTTAATATGTTTGTACTTTGTGTATCTGTAAATATCATATTGTTCCAGTGGATTGAGAAGTGGTCCTTTTTTGTTGAAGTGTAAGATTTCTAGGTTATGGTAAATGTCTGTGTATTTGTGTCCTGTTTATATTTGATGTTTGTTTTATGCTGAGATGGTGTTCTGTTTGTGTTCCTCGACTCTTTGTTTAAAGCTGCGACCTGTTTTCCAATGTAGAATTTGTTACATTAATTGCAGTTCAGTTTGTATATGCCTGGTGCTTGTAGTTTATCCTTGTTGTTGGTGTTGTGTTGTATTGTAACTTATTAGTTTTGTATGCTATTTAGTATCCTATTTTTTGAAATTTGCGGGCTATTTTGTTTGTTGTTTTGTTTATGAATGGTAATGTGATGTATTTGTTTTCCCTGTCTGTAGTGTTAATTTTAGTGTTTTCTTGAATTTTGCACCATAGTTTGTCTATTGTTGAGGTGTTGTATCCATTTGTGTATGTTAAATATTTAATTGTGTCTAGTACTTTGATAATGTTTTCTGTGGTCATTGGGACTTCTTTAACCTTTTCAGGAGCGGGGTTTCTCAATACTAGCATCACCTATAGGAGCGAGGTTTTTTTAAAAAATATTTTCCTTATTTTGAGATATTTTAACTTTTAATGTTCCAAATAATAAATAAAAAACAAATAAAATACAAAACCCCTATTTATTCTTCAAAAAAATTTGAACTATAGAACAATAATTTACTTATAACCTAACAAAACTGAGTAAACGGAAAATGTGATCTACAACTGTTTTTAGCTTAAATACATACAAAAACACTTCCTGTCTGACAAACATGAAATGTCAGCTGATTTCCAGATGGTTGATCAAAAAACTTTACAGAAAAATTACTTCGATTATTTATCAATAGATGGCCTAGCAGATGACACCAAAGAAGTTCATATAATGACCAATAGATGGCCTAACAAATACCGAAGAAGTTCAAATATTAACCAATAGATGGTATAGTAATGACATTTGACAAAAAAGAATATAATTGCGTATGCTCTGACAGAAGAAATTTCAAATAGAGTATTCTCGGGAGTGCTCCTATACTGCGCACCGTCCGCGAACGAGTATGTTCGGGAGTGCTCGTGAAAAGGTTAAGTCTATGGAGCATGGATCTGAAGGCAGTGTGTTTGTGTTGGATAGGGTGGTTTGAGGTTGTGGATAAGTGTGTCTGTCATTATGAGTTTCCTGTAAATGTTGAAACTGTGTTTTTGTGTGTGGCTTTTTGTTATGGTTAGGTCGAGAAAGTTTAGCAAACAACAAACAAAATAGCCCGCAAATTTCAAAAAATTAGATACAAAATAGCATACAAAACTAATAACAAGTTACAATACAAAATACAACACAACACCAACAACAAGGATAAACTACAAGCACCAGGCGTATACAAACTGAACTGCAACGAATGTAACAAATTCTACATTGGACAAACAGGTCGCAGCTTTAAACAAAGAATCGAGGAACACAAACAGAACACCAACTCAACATTTTACAACCACATAAAATAAACAGGACACAA
Organism: Prosapia bicincta; assembly: GCA_036971475.1. Classification (NCBI taxonomy): domain Eukaryota; kingdom Metazoa; phylum Arthropoda; class Insecta; order Hemiptera; family Cercopidae; genus Prosapia; species Prosapia bicincta. Next base: position 19,466,671 of record JBAIZL010000007.1, on the reverse strand, counting down.
ATACACAGACATTTACCACAACTTAGAAATACTACACATCAACAAAAAAGGGCCACATCTCAACACACTAGAACAATATGAAATTTACTGACACACAAAAACACAAAGTACAAATATATTAAACGAACAAACACAATACAAATCACACATACTCTTTGATACTATCGAAAACCTACCTTTAAAACTGTCACCGCTTGACCCAACTTCTCCAAGCAGAAGACACTGATGATGATCGGCACATAGCGATCGAAAACGTTCTGTCTCAGTGTGTTTTAACAAATTTACTAAATATAAAGTTCGGATAGTCATAAACTATTGTTTAAGTGATTAATGAGTATATATACCATTAACACATTGACAGTGGCAGAGATGAATTACTCTCGGCTTTGGGTATGATGGATTAACTCAAGTCCTTTTTTATCAAGATACAAAATGATTTTCTTGGTATTGTTGCTAATAACATTGTAGAAATTGTAGTTAGGGCTCATTTGTGTCTTCAGATTGATTTTAGTAATCACACAGTGAAGCATGTTTTTAAAAATTGTTACCGCAAGCTGACATACAATGTCTTATACAAGACAAAAACCTTACCATTCTTTTAGAATAAAAAGATGATGATTTGAAAAGGTCAGGAATAAACAATTCATTAGGACAAAATTACTACAACTAATTTGTTGTCTCTTTCAAGTCATTATTAAACTAGTTCTTTTTGGTGTTTTCCAACAAACCTGTCACAATTATTTGTACAATAAGTCCTCAGTAAAAATGCTTAAAATTTTTTATGAGGCCTTTATCGATTGGCTGTACAACTGAAGTCGTGTTCAGGGGGGCGGGGATAACATTAACTTCGTTCATAAGTGGGATAGTTTTATGTGCAGTAAAGTTGTCAATAAACAGGATTATTATTCTGCTCCATTTACAGAAAGTTTTGTTGAGATTTAACAGTCAATCTTTCAACAGCTCTGCTGTCATTCAAGCTTTTGGATTTATTTTCTATTCGAGTGTTTTGGACCTCATGTTTTAAAAACACCTAGCATTAGCAGATTCGCTCATCAGTAAAGGGAACTTTTCGATGCTATCCATATTTATTGGCCCCGACCAATAAAGTCACTTTTTCCTTACTGTTTTTCCACCCACTGCAACGATCAACTTAAAAAGTTAATGTTTTGTCTGGTGTATATTAAAAAAAATAAACCCGTTTCCTCAACACGACCTAGACAGACCAGGGCACTGAAAGTGTGATGTTACGCACCGCAGGCCTACTCACTGCACCAGCAGTACCCACTACTACTACAGACTTTACAACTGCCTACTGACTGTCGTACGTTTACAGTTTCCTAACAAAAAATCTTTTGGCTTTCGTACGCGTAATTGACAGGTAAATTAAACTTGCTACCATGTATACTGAATAATTTTGTGATCGGTGGATGCTAGTGATAACCAACTGAGGAAACGTCAACCTATCCACCAAGTGCAGAGGTTTTTTTTTGGAAAAGAAGCTCCCACAGATATAGATCATATAAGTCGATGGTACGGCCCATAAGAAATATTTACATTATTCACAAAGGTTTATTACAGTATTTAGATAAATATACATGGTATTCATCTATTTTGAGATGATTTATTTTCTGAAAAATTCTATTGCTGCACAGTTGATAATTATTTTGCTTTTATTAGTATTCTGAGGTACAAACAAGTCCAAGAATAGTTTTAACGCTAATTGATGTGATTTCTAACTTGCGATCTTCTTTTTTTTCGATCAATTCGTTTGAATAGATTTTTTAAAAAAATTTGACAATTATTTAAGAACTATTTGTACCTGTTGATGTTTTTTCAAATGAAGATCCTTATAATTACGCTTACAATTAATCAAATTATTCAAGAAAAAACACGTTTTGACAATTTTATATGTCAAATTAAAAACATTCCTTTGACCTGAGCAAAGCAGAAATTTATTTTTTTGTATTTTTTGCTCAATAATTTTTGCACTATATTGTAAGTGTATATAAGAACATTGACCACATCAGAATATGGCTATTTCAAGCCGCCCCTATCTTATTTTTCTAATGAAACAGAATTGCTCACATCTTGTGACTTGCAGACCCTTATCTATGACTAGGTATGATCTGCAATCAGTGCACTTTATTGTTGATCTGGTACTTTTTTGCAGAAAATCGAGATATGTAAGTTAAAATAGATAGTACATTTTCAATTTCACTGTAATCATCTATACTATAGTCACAGAAGAAGTCGATAATTGGGAATAAATCTTCACGATTTGTGTCAGTGTAATTAAATGTAGATGTCGATGTTTTCATCAAAATTAACTTTTACCTTTCCAAAAGAACTTGATTCTGAGGTTAGGCTGGTCAAATTTTGCTTTCTTATTTTGGATTCTATTTCAAACATTTGCCTAAGTGTAATTAAATATTGCGATCCTGTCATTGTTTGATATTTACCAAACCTAGCTTGTAATGCATCTGTTTGAATCTTCCCTGGCAAAAATATTTAAAATTCAATTCAGTTAGACAGTAATTGGCGATTTCAATCAAAACATGACTAAACGCCAAATGAGTTTCTCTACTCAAATTATTACTATATTTTTTGTTATTTCATTCATTAGGCATATAAACTACAAATTTTAGGTGTCCCAACATGTGAGCATGCAACATATAATTGTCTGTGAGAAAAGCGAGAATGTTCCAAATTTAATCTAGTAATGGTGAATGATTGTCCTTGTGCCTTGTTTATGGTTTTTGCGAATGCAAGATGCAAAGGAAATTGTAGTCGTCTTAAATCATCGGTATTCATGGAATTAAGACCATCTGTCTTTAGAATTCGCCAATTATAATTTCTGCTTCGATCAAGTTGGGTGTCAGTTTTTTTTGTTGTCAGTCTGGTTCCATTGCACAGCTTTGGTGGATTGAAATTTCGCAAAAGTATTATCTTTAAACCAATTTAAAACTCCTGGCTAAATAGAAAAATTGCCACAAATTATTTTGACCCGATTAAAGTACTAATACTTTTTAAATGATGTTTTGGGATTACAACATAAAATTTTACAGCTGGTATAGTTAATGGTATTTACTAATTTCAATAAAAGTCATGTAAAAAAATTGTTATATGCTTAATTTATTTTCATCTTTACTCTTGGCCCAGAATGTAGATAAAAGTAAAAAAAATATATACAGTAGAGTCTCGAAATTGTGAGTCCTGATATTTTGAGCCTATTTTATCATCTTGAAAGAAAATGATGAATTAGCCTTCCAAAAAGTGTTTATATTAATACGGTATGCAAAGGAAATACAGTCAGGCTTTCAAGAAATGTTCATATAAAGTTCTATAAACTTATACAGTTCATTTTTAATTACCTATAGTATTAGGGTTCATTAAAACTTCAATTTTTTCTAGTGCACCTGGAACGTATTTCTGTGTAATCCGTTGGGGTCTAGGTCCCATCTACCTCGAATTATCGAGACTCTACTGTATATAAAACTTACTTACCAGTGCACATTCAATATAAAGTTGAAGGCAATCTCTATACTGTGGTTTCTTTAACAGTTCTTTAGCATATGCTTTGCTCTGTTTAGTTATAAACTCAGGCAAAGTTGTCAGTTTTGTTCTCTCTAAACGCAATAACCATCTGAAAAATCGAAGCACCCAGCAATGTACAACAACACTTTCTTGATTCTGTAAGTGATCAGCACATGTCTTCATTACTGATATAACCCAGGTTAGGAACTCCGTACTTCCAAATTTCCCTCGTACAAACTGCGGCTCAATAGATAAATTCACTGCTTCAGATAGATACTCATCTGCAAAAGAAAAGATTTTCTTTAATCATGATGCAATTCAAACATCATCAAGACCCATTTGGAGAGTTTCCTCTCTCTGAGAATGGTACATTTTAAATATCATCATATATTTTGGAAAGGGTACACTTATAAATATTAAAAAAGGGCACACTTTTTTTGGAACTGACCGGAGTTATCAGATGATTTCTTACTACTCCACTTCTAGAAAATTACTTTGATTGTATATAAAAACATATTTTTATCTGTTAGATGTCTCACTGAGGAACAGAGCATATGTTTTTTCAAAATTAAAAATGAAGACCCGCTATCTGAAGTTCAGGGACATTTATAGTAAATCATTATATTAAGGTAGAACCCATTGTAGTAATCCTTGCTCCACCCGCTTCTCTTGGCCTTCCATGCTCCTGTAAAGCTGGTAAAGCAACTGAGGTGTCATGTCTGCTGAGAAAAACCATAAGAGGAAGCAAACATTATACAAAAGCTCTGTTTACAATGACTCTAAAGGAAAACTGTTTGGCCTTTGTATGCCAACTTGTTTAACGAATGACACCGTTCAAACAATGGAACAAGTTTATAAAGACACTAGTACATGAATTTATTGAATTTTATAGTCCATTACGTCCGGTGAATCTTATTAATCACTTAAACTATAGTTTATGACTATCCGAACTTTTAATTTAGTAAATTTGTTAAAACTTACTGAGACAGAACGATTTTGATCGCTATGTGATGATCTTCATCAGTGTCTTCTGCCTGATGATCAGGCAGAAGATACTGATGAAGATCGGCACATAGCGATCGAAAACGTTCTGTCTCAGTAAGTTTTAACAAATTTACTAAATTCAAAGTACATGAATTTAGTTATACTAAAATTGTATTTTAAAGACAATTTTCCTTTATTTAGTACAATGAAATAACAATCTAACTATGGGATTTCTGATGGACTTTTATGTTCTTTCTTCAATAACACTAATTAATATTTTAAAGTTGTTATTTGTAATTCAATCAGTAAAATTATAATTTTTCTTGAAAAGAATGTAATTTTTTAATTAAAAGTTGCCATTTTTATTATGTGTAGAAACAGAAGAAATACCAAGCATTCATTACATAGATCTGTAATACTGTAACTTGCTGCAGAACTACATTCAAGGAAAATATTGAAGCACCAGTCTATTCCGTTATAAATCACAAAGAATGTACTGAAAATGACATGTATGAATAAGGACATAAACATGTCACACGTGATGTGTGCATTTGCAAATATTCTGTACTGTATATGGAACTCAAATTTAAATATATTTTGTCTTTGATGAAATATTATTTATATTCTCTGTATTTTTTGGATAAAGTATGTAGCCTATATAAGCAGTCTGTCTAGCATGACTAGCCAAGACCAGTTATTTGGGTGTTTGTTGATACAAACCTTTATATGAAATTTCTGTTTTTAAATGTATATAGTGTTATTTCCAATATATTACACATCTCAGCCCTGTTTTATGTAAGTAGCAAAATTTAGTACATACTTTATTAAATTTTACATACTTTTAAAAAATTTGGTTTTCATCAAAATCGTGTTCGGATTTCGCAGGGTTTTGGATTTGAGGGGTTCCATAGTAGTGGCTCGTACATGGGACGCTCAATCTATGATAAGATTTTCATGCTACAGACAGACTGGCTCATATATGCACCATTTCAAAAAACACTAAAAACAGCCAAAACAAAAATTTACATTCAACAAACATACGTCTAGGGCTTTTATGTAGTATAATAGCTTATTACAACAACATTCCACTTTTGATCTGTAGAGAAGGTAGGACCCTTCTTAACAGGGTCGGTGTGGAAGGATCAAATTATTAAAGCCAGTATCTCGTGGAAAACCAGATGGCGCATATATGCACTGCTCGTTAGCGGACATGTTAAAATAATATAATGATATTCTTATTACAGATTAGATACCTCCAAAAATTAAAGCCTGATGAAACAAAAGTTTTATATAAGCTTATTAGTCTAGACATTTCAAAATTAATAATGCTTGATTGATTGTTTTGAATACTTGAGAAAAAAGTAAATTAAAACAAGATAGCAACCATATTACTGTACAGTTCTTTGCTATTATCATGGCCTTAATAATGGGAATACTCAGTGTTTTAACCATACTTTTTGTTACAATGAAATTTTACTTTAAATATTTTGAATAAAAATAAACGGATCAGAAAATATAGGAAATATATACTGTGACCTTAACACTAAACATCTTTGACGTCTTTATCTTTCATGAAGATGAAACTTCACCTCCAGATGTTACTTACACACACATATTTTTAATTACTATTTCAAATATACTTACAATGCATATCTAACATGGGTCCTACAGGGTATACTGCTGCAAGGACTGTTTCTATGTTGTTTATAGAACTTGGTATATCTAGTAAACCTAACATTTGTAAAGTAGAATGTCTTGTTGGTAACAACGGTACTTTAAGTAACACTAAAGTTGCAATGACTAACAACAAATTAAGATTGGTAGAAGTGATTGGTTGAAGGAGACCAGACAAGTCGTCTGTGAACACGATTCTCTGAGGGTCATCAGAAGATTCAACTGGAAGAAAGTGTGCTGACGATCTAAGGTGCTCGACCCTCACCCAGAGGGTGGGCAGTGGTAGGCCACTTTTAATAACTGCATCCTCTTCATCAACTGGAAAGACATTTCATGTCAGTAGGTATAAAGAAAAAAACAAAATTAAAAGATTACATATTAATTGATGAAAATACATAAGTTCTCAAGCTTTATAAAAATATCTAACAAAGTTATTTTAAAAATATAATTCTATATGAGCCAAGATTTGGGAATTGCTTGGTGTTCTTAGTTCAGGATCATGTAAAAATTACAAGAAAATAATTAACATAACCTAGTTTATTCTGCACCCAACATTTTCTTGTGATGATATTTTATATTAAATACGAAAATTTCAAACTATGGTTACTTATATTGGTCTAGATGCATAAATCATCTGCAATATATGAATAGCCTAATAAAGTTGTTATTTTTTGCTTTCTATGGCAATGTGTGCTCAATGTTTAACCTGTGGATGATTCTGTTTATTACAGTTTCCTCCTCGTTGCAAAAAATATTGACTCCTCTTAAGTTCTTGAATCTGATATTGATATCCAAGATACACAATGGCAACGGATGGAATTATAAAAATGTGCCAAGAGAGACTACGCTTTTGCAAATCAACATCCAGATCAAAAAAATTGATTTTTATAGAATAAAGGATTCTTTAACACAGAGGTAAAAAGTTTGAAAAAATGGATATAAATGATTTTTTCCAATGAAATTACACACACACACACACACACACACACACACACACACACACACACACACACACACACACACACACACATACACACACACACACAGACAAAATTTATTGAGGCATGCTTTATTAAACAATTAACACTTTAGCTGCCATGTATGCCAATTGGCCCGAGGGCCTAGAAGGCTGAACCGATACCGTCGGGCAACTATGCCCGACATTGATGTTTATTAACGCGTTATGTTTAATCTTACTACTTAACTGGTGTTGCTTCTTTTGGAAAAATTAATGCACAATAGTAAACAACAAGGTTCACACTACTTACAGATATAATTATGATGGTTTTTGTTTGATAGATAAATGCCGATGGTATAATAAACATGTTGTTATTTTAGGAGCTTTTCGTCGAAATTTACAGCCCGACATACATATTTCTTAACAATTTTAGTGAAGTTAAGTTGATTATTCCAATCAAACAAATTGGTTCATTGAAAGAAGTTTATATTTATATACTATCACAAAAAATAAATAATTTTTAATGGCATATTATATTGATTTTCACTATTATTTTCAAAATTTCAAAAAAAAGGTAAAAAATAAGTCAGAAATATTGACTAAATATTTAGTTGTATAGTAATTCCTACAAAAACTGTCTTGGTTGAAATTAAGTACAAACATTAGTACACTTAGAGAAACTCATCCTTAATAGGAAGTAAATTATAACGTAAATTCTTTAAAAAGTAAATTACTAAGTTTCAAAACTTTTGCTTGTTATGAATCTTGTGTAGTATTTATTGGACCTGAGGCATTACTTATCAGACAGAGAATATGTTTACACTTCCTTTCTATATACAAAATATTTATACTCATAAATCAATCACATGTGACAGGTTTACATCTCTTCCTGATAGGTGCCAAAACACTTTTCTCATCAGTCTGATTATTATCTGGGTAACGGTAAAATGTGGTTTTGTTGTTTATTGTTTACACACAAAACACAAAAAGTATTAAGAGAGTGTTGCAGAGATAAGAAAATATAAATACCTCAAAAACTGATGTCCATATCAGGCCTAATAGGTATCATTTAGGCTATAAAAAAAAGTATGTCAGGCCAATTGGCCTGACACGTGTTTATATATACATATTATGATAAAAAACATGTTATATATATATATTATGATAAAAAACGTATATTCATACTTAGATATGACAGGGAAGTACACCTTTTTCAAAAATAGGCTTTAAATATTTTGGCAATTCTCCAGGAAAACAACGATATTGTGGTCGGCAGTTAAAGTGTTAAAATATAATACTGAAGGAGCGGTTTGGTGGTGATTAACACTGCAGTAGTCGCGTGGCGTCTATCAGGCGCCAATGTCACTTTTGCAGCCTGCTGTTTTTGTCTACACACCCACTTTTCGGTTTCCTTTTGAATACCTTCCTGGTACAGTATCATAAATCGCCAGTTAAGCATGGGCCGATGTTCTTTCAAACAATACATTCCTAGTAAACCAGGAAAATATGGTTTAAAAGTATTCTGCTTGGCCGATGCTAAAATGTATTATACAGTGAATCTAGAAATATATGCCGGAAAACAGCCTGATGGACCACACCGGATTAGTAACAGCCCTAAGGACGTTGTTTTGCGACTTACCGATTGCATTGCTAATTCGGGAAGAAATATAACCACTGACAATTGGTTTACGAGCTACGATCTTGCCAAAGAACTTTTGAAAAAAAGGACAACCCTTGTTGGAACGATTCGTAAAAATAAAAAAGAAATCCCCCCCCTAGTTTGTAGCATGCAAAGCAATGCCATTGAAGTCGTCTAAATTCGGGTTCCATGAATCTATCACACTTGTTTCTTACAAGCCAAAAATTAATAAAAATGTAATTGTTCTGTCAACACTACATAGCGATAACAGTATTGATTCACACACAGGCGATAATAAAAAACCAGAAATTGTAACGTTTTACAATTCAACGAAGTACGGCGTAGACATGGTAGACAAAATGAGTGCCCTATATAGTTGTGCAAGGCATACAAGGAGGTGGCCAGTAGTCATTTTTTATAGCTTGTTGAATATTGCTGGTATAAATGGACAAATAATATATAATTCTAATAATATAAACAACAAAACTTTAAAAAGGAGGCATTTCCTACGGCAGTTAGCCTTATTATTGACAGAGGACTATTTAAAACTATGCTTGAATACTAATAATATACCAAGAAATTTGAAAAGAAAAGCCGTAGATATAGGAATAAATTGTGAAAGTTCAAGTACTACAATCAGTGAAAGTGTTAGTGAAAATCCTGTTGGTGTCGTAAAAGGTGTCATATGTGTGCGCGAAAAGAAAACAGAATGACACGTAACTTTTGTCACAAGTGTAAAATGTTTATTTGTTTGAAACATGGAAAATTAATATGTGGGAATTGTGTCTGAAAACAGTGTTTGCATGACTTTTCTTTGTTTACTAGTTAATTTAATTAAGTATTTATAACTCAACGTCACATATATTTAATCTGTTTAATAACGAACATTATAAAACTTTAAGAATATACATGTAATGTAGGAAATAGATATGCAAAATTAGTTTTTTATATAGTGTCCATTGCGATTTTTTTACTAAAATTACATTTGTAAAAGTGTTGAAAATCTTATTAACTTATAACAAAATTATTATAACACAAGTTGCTAAAAATTACAACTATTTTAATTGTTTACCGGAGTGGCGTCTAATGGGCGCCACGCGACTATGCACGTCTGTCTGTTACGCGTGACTACTGCAGTGTTAAGAAACTGCATCCTACTCAAGGAGTACAACAGAGAGTAAAGTTAATAGCCCATTAAAAGAGACAAAATATAACTAGTATATAAAGTAGTATAAAATTATATAGAGATTATTAAATAGGAAGTATGGGGCATGAACTTAAAGTGAAAAATCTGAAGCTCTCTAATTAAGGTCTACTTCATTGAGTTTGTTTGGATTAAGGTCAAAGAACATATTGCAGTTCTTGAAGTCTGCGGATGTATTGCAGCCCTTAAATATATATTTGAGTGATAAACAAATGCTTAAACCTGGTGATCAGAGACAAGTAGAGTAATTATTGATATTTGTAAATTTAAAAAAAAATTCTTTTTGGAAAATAACTTTTTCATATAAGTTGTTATATTTTAAAGACAATCATACATAAGTTAACTCATAATGATCAAGTAAGTATAAAATAAATTTTTATGCTTTCCTTTATATTAAACACAATTAAATCATCTACTGATTGTAACTTTTAGAAAAAAAATGCACTTTTCAAAGTCTTTGTCCTAATAAAACATGCAACTACTAATGAGGATGAGCAAATGTCGAATATAAAATTAAAACAATCATAATAAAGTCAACTTGCTATCTTTTCCATAATGTCAAACAGATATAGGACAGAGTATACTGTACCGTCACAGTAGTTTTAAAAAAAATGTAATTTAGTGTGTATTATCAGAAAAAAATTCTCCAAAAGCTAATGTAAGTTTATCTTCACAACTTAATACATAAGTAATGAGAAATTGGAACAGTTGATTGCAGAAGGGTTTTTTAAGTTAAGTGTGCATATCAGTATCACACATTATTTGGTATATAGAATTCTATACAATACATTTTAGAATAAATATTTCTACAAGATAAAATAATTAGAAAACAATTCTTTGCTTTCTTAATGTATTAAATATAACAGTTTCATAATATTATGCATATTCTGTTATGCCATTATTTGGAATGTAAAATCAAGAGAAGAATAAAGAATCTTAATTGTTAATCTGTTAAAAAAATAGTACACATTGTTGTGGCATTTATCTTTGAATTGTATCATACTTTCTTCATTATTATATACTTGTTAAAGACTAAAAAACTTTTTTTTTAAACTTTCAAATAATTTGTTTTACTCTTTTTTTCAATTTTATTCAAGTTTTGTGACTTTGTATTTTTTTCATCTGAATGTTTTGACAGAATTGACTGCAGAAATTTCATTTAATATTTGTAGCCAATATAGTAAGATTTTCTTCTGTCCTTTAATTCAATATATTCCTAGTTAAGTCATGTTTATTTTAATTAAAATGAGTTTTTGTCAGGTGAAGAATCTGACAAACAAGCCAATGTAATTGAAAATGAAGACATATTAGGTGAAAATGAAAATGATGAAAAATTTGTTGACGTTTTGTCAGATTTTAATGTCAAAGAATACAGTAAAAACTAGATTAACTGTCATCGTCAGGATCGTGGTCATGACGGTTCAGCAAATAGACAGATAACAGAAACACTGTATTATTCCTCTAAAACCTAACCTCAGTCAATCATTTTATAGAAGATATCACTCTCACAGTAATATATTTTTGAGCAAAAAGAAAATAAATACGACTAATAGCAAATAAAACTATTTATTACATGATAAAAAAACACACACAGTAGCTACAAATGTAGCAAAATAATATACAGTAATATAAACTCAGGTGAAATAGTCCATATAGCTTAACCAACAAAGCGAACCCATCACTGCACCTTAATACTTTATCTGCCGGCCACAATATCGGAGTTTTCACAGAGAATTGCCAAAATATTTAACCTTATTTTTTTATAATATGTACTTATTCTTTGTTCCCCTATAATATCTAAGTATAAAAATACGTTTCTTACTATAATATTTATAAAAAACATGTGTCGGGCCAATTTTCCCGATCTAGGTTTTTTATAGCGTAAATGATATGTAAATAAACTCTATCAGACCAATTGGCCTGACATTGTTTTTGATTTAAATATATTTTCTTATCTGTGCAACACTGTCTTCATATTTTTTGTGTTTTATGTAAACATTAAACAATAAAACCACAATTTCATGTTACGGTTACCCACATAATAAGCTGACTGGCGAGAAAAGTGTTTTGGCGCATATCACTAAGACATGTAAACATGTCACATGTCATTGATTTGTGAGTTTATAAATATTTTGTATATAGAACCGAAGGTATGCTCTCTCTGATAAGAAATGGTTCTGATCCGATAAATACTATCCCAGATTCATAATAAGTCAAAGTTTTAAAACCAAATAATTTACTTCTTAAGGAATTTACGTTACAATTTACTTCCTAGTAATGATGAGTTTATCCAAGTGTATCAATGTTTGTACTTAACTTCAACCAAGTCCGTTATTAAGGATTATTTTACAACTAAATATTTAGTCAATATTTTAGACTTATATTTTAGGTTTTGTGAAATTTTGAAAACAATAGTGAAAATCAATATAATATGCACTTAAAAATGATTTATTTTATTATTAAAGTATATAAAGATAAACTTCTTTCAATGAACCATTTTTTTTTTTTGGTTGGAATAATCAACTTAACTTCACTAAAATTGTTAACAAATAAGCGTGTCGGCCAGTAACTCCTGACAAAAAGCTCCTAGAATAACATCATGTTTTTAATGCAATCGGGGTTTATCTATCAAACAAATATCATCTTAATTATATCTGTCAGTAGTGTGAAGCTTATTGTTTAATACTGTGCATTTATTTTTCCAAAAGTAGCAACACCAGCTGAGTAGTACGAATGAACATAAAAGCATTACTAGACAATAATGTCAGGCCTAATGGCCTGAAGGTATTCGGTTCAGGGTACTGGCCATTGGCGTCGGGTCAATTGGTCCGACATAGCAGCTAAAGTGTTCAAGCATTTTGTTACTACAATATTATTGTGTTATTGCAGCAATGACAGTTAACAGAAACTGATGGTTAAAAGAGTGAGGGTTAAATGAAGGTTTACTGTATACCACTAAAAATTTAGGTAGGTGAACAGTACAGTTTGACAATAGGAAATGTCTTCAAGTAGCAACCGTAGAATGCTGTAGTATATTGGGCCAGTAAGGTAAGGAAGAATTCAGCAAATCATGAGTACAGAAGATGACCATCATTTATAAAAACATGCACAACAATTTAATGAACCTACAGATAACATATGCAGACGACGTACTATTAAAAAACAGTATACATGTGGCTCAAGAAGAAATATGTATGACGTCAACAAATACCAACATCACAGACCCAACCCAAACCAGAAAAATAGTGAAAATTAATTAAGTGATTCAACAATGGTCAAGTGACCGAAAGGTTCCTCATCACATAAGGTAAAATTATTGCACTTAGTGGTGGAAAAAATTATTTACAAGTAATATTAATAACTTTATATAAATATATTTTACTTGAAGTATTTTTTTTAGGGAATAATTAAACATACATGTGCAAAATACATGATAACTAATTGGAGTCCAAAAGGTGAAATATTTTTTATGTTTAGATGGTATGTTACATTATTACAGAAAAAAATCCCACAGGTGTCCTCTCTCAAAACAAAATCAGTGTATGTTGCTCATCCGTTTTAACAATCTGTTTTTTAAAAATATTTCACTTAACCTTAAAATTTTACAATATTAACTTTTAAAATTGCATACAATCTATTTATAGAAGATTTAATTGTAAGAGCACCCACATATGGAAACAAATTTAGAAACAATTTTAACCAGTTTTTGTGTGTATTAAAACTTGGCAAGTGGCCTGTCACATTTGAAATTCTACGTAACCCTGGAAGGTTAACTACCACAATGAGTAGATACAAATCGCCAGTGTTTTATGCAAATAGCGGAAGTGTTATAGCAAATCAGTGTTAAACTGGGGAAGCGCTAGGCAAGGTATTACTGCATTTTCGATTCTTAGAATTTTAGGAGATATCTGACACTGAAACTTAATACAAGCCACTTGTAAATTTTATTTGATTTAATTTTAAATGAGAACTTTTCTTATGTAGTCACAACTAAAAAATATTTGTATGAAAATCAGCCTCTTTAAATGATAAAATTATTTTTATTGCTATAATAGAAAAATGTTTATTGTTTTTATTAATAAAATGTTTGTTACTGATAAAGATCAATGGTTTAAGATTAACAAATGTTTAATACAATGTGAGAAAATTAGGTCAAATGTGTTTTAAAAAAAAGTGTAGACCTCTATATGATTAAGAGATTTTCATACTTTGGTGCTACTTTCTTCTAAAGTTGAATTAAGTAGTGTTACTCTGTATTTAAACTGTATTTACTAATATGTAATTACTACCTTTTACCATTTCAGTTACCAATTATGTAGCTATTATAAATTTAATCAGAAATTGTGTAAAGATTAAGTTTAAAATTTTACTTTTTCTTACAATGATAATTCTTTAAAACATCAACATATTACATAGTTTAAATAAACAATGTTACTTACGTAACAGCTTTTCTGGTATGGTGATGTCTACTGCAAAATGGTTTGGCTCAGATAGAGACAAGTTGAAAGTTAGGTATAATTTTAACAGAGTCCATAACTGTTCCCACAGTCCTGCCTGCTGAAGAAACAGTCCAAAGTCCAACACCAAAACTGTTGATAAAACAAAACTAGTTTTACTAAAAACAGAATTTTCTATAAACAGGTCATGCACACTAGTTTGTTACTCTAAATACTTGGTTAACTATTAAGTAGGGATGGGCTGATTCTTGATTTCAGGAATCGTCGATTCTAATGGTATCGAGGAATTGTCGATACTTGATTCGCCATTGATTAAATTGCGGATTCCGATTATTGATTTTTTAACTGTTAAAATATGTATGAGGAGAAATTTATAGGGAATAATTAGTTAATTTATTTATAGTTAACAGTAATGTGTAGTTAGTTAATTAATTATCAACTATGTCTTTAAGTATTAGTTGCTTTGAATGAATTAAACAATGAAAGCAAATGTCTATTTGTGATCACAAAGATATTAAAATTATTTATGACGCAACGATGATCAGAAGCAATTCTGGTTCGTTTGTCATCACTCTTCTCGCTCTGCTGTCCCACTCTAACTTGGGAGGGGTTGACACTCTCTCCCTGTCTCTGGCCACCACTACCCTACCATCCCTTCATGCAAGTCGAAACAAAACACAAAGAAAAGGTAGTTCCAATTTCTCCAGTTATACAAACTGAAATGACTATTCCTGAAGTTATATTGTAACTGTGAACTGAAGTTCATATTTGTAATTTAAAATAAATCATTACTTTTATCCTAAGTTTGTAATGTCTCAGAAATTCCTATTTATAGGATATTGGGTTTATAGGATTTAATAGGGTAAGGTTTTGTGTACCCTATTACATCGAGACAAAACTTTTAAAAGGCTTCACCATATAATCAAGATGATAACTAAATTCGTTATGGGCTATATAACTTAAATGAATCTAAAATCGAAAGAAAAATTCGAGAATCGGAATCGAAAATCTTAGGTATTGGCTGATCCCTACTGTTAAGATTAACAAATTTGGGTTACAAATTTTATTAATCTTACAAATTTTGACTGAGAAATTTGAGAGATTAAAATGGAAGCTACTATAAATTAGAAGTGATACGTGTTATATATAAACATCTGTAAAAATGTCTTCACTTTAACTTGATTCATATTACTTTTGATATTTTAAACTTCCTTTAATGATAACAAGTTTTTATATCATTGTAAATAATTCACTATGTTGTGATTGTTATGGGTTGTGAACTAGGAATAGCAATTAAACATAACTTACAATCACAATATAATATTTTGACACCTCACTAAGACTAATGCAGAATCTTCTAAATAAAAATAACAAGGAAAAGAAAACATTACTACTTGAGTAATTTTAAAAAAAAATTAAATGGACCTAAGGTTTGAACTATTTAACCCAATACATTGAAATCTATATTTAAATGATCTTTAAAACAAAAACAAATAAATAGGTGAGGTTTAATGTAAGAAGAAAGACTATTTGATCGAAGCAATAAACTGTGATTGAGATGTTATTTAAATTGTCCTGAAAAAGATTCCAGGCATGTGATGTGTGTGTGTGAAAGACGGAAAAAATGTCAGAAGGTGTATAGTTGAAGAAAGAGATAATTCTGAAAGTCACATAACAGAATAGATTCCAAAAAAAAGGTTCTATTTAAAAAGAACAGGAGTTTCTAAGCTAACCTCAAACATAAATGTAATTGAACACTGAACATACTCATATGTGCAATACACAAAATAAATATCCACAATGACTTTTAGAATATTACCTGTAAAGCTATTTAACTGCTGTGAAACAGAAAGATCATTTCGCACATGACACCAATAACATGTTGAAACATTTACAAACCTTAATCAAACTTTCCTGAGCACTCTTCATAAACAAAACTACACAAACATATCAACAACCTACAAATTTACATAAAACTTGAGAAAATGTTTAATAAAATCCAATTATATAACATTAAATTAGAATCTAATTCCCACATGACATTTGGCATAATTACCCATAAAATCTAATAAAACTATCTAATATAGTTTTTCTGTGGAAACCAAGAGATATTTTTGGTTCAAGTTGTTGAGGGAATACATCTCCGAAATTGAAGTTTTCATAGGCCTTCAAGTTCTACAGTGTAAAATTTTTTTAAACCCAATAAAATTTAACACCTTGTGTGGTTGACAATGCTTATAGAAAAAAAAAGAAAACGGAATTTGATTTTTTTGACATAACTCAATGAGTAAATAAGTGTTAAGCAGTTAAATTAATTTTGTGGTTGTAGGCTATTTATCTCAAAACTCAGAAATAAACTCAATGTTAACTGTGAAATGCTTGAAAAATTTAAAAGTTAAGTAAAATATCATGTTAAATAAAAAAAAAAAATTAAATTGCCTATCCAAAACAAAACTTACTTACAACAGTAAAAGTTAAAACAGTTTACTCTAAATCTCACTACACATTAGTTTATTAAAACAAACACACCAGTTTATTAAAAAAACAGACAAGTTTCTATGAGAATGTCGCCTTTACCAAGCACTGATGAAGGCAACATCGTCATCGTTACTAATCTGTTTGTTTTAATAAAATAGTTTGTTTCTTTTAATAAACTAATGTGTAGTGATAATTAGAGTTGACTGTTTTAATTTTTACCGTTGTGAATTGTTCTCACTAGCTACAATTAACTTAATAATTAAACTTACTCACCTAGAATACATTCTTCAACTTTTTGAATTGAATCTTTTGAAGCACCTCGCCTTAACTGATGCAAACGTACAATTGCTCTAGTAAAAATTTGTAAGACATTTGGAACTGTACATCGTGCCATATTGTTTCGTGTACTGTTTATTAAACTACGCCATAAAATTAATCTTGATGGGTCTTTATCTAGATGACGTGATGCATCTTCAGCCAACTGCTCATGAGTAAATACATTTTCAACAATCCTGAATCTTTCTTTAAGAAGAGTGTCTGATAGAGGATTTAACTGGATAGCTTTGTCTAGTATTGCAAGCTTTTTCTCAGCAGTAACTCTTTCTGCTTGACTACTACTGTATGTCACGTCAAAAAGATTGATTGAATCCTGTAGGAAATAAAAACATATTTTTTATAGTTATTTAATTTAAAGGTAATTAACATAACATACATAATAGAAATAATAAAATAACTTCTTATGTAGATTATCATAATTACCGGTCATTCCCAGCACTGTCACAATCCTCGATGATTGATGCGTTTCGGAGGACCTCCATCTGTCAGAACTTTTTATCAATGGACTTTTTATGACAGTTCATAAAAAGTTCTGACAGATGGAGGTCCTCCGAAACGCGTCAATAGGGATTGTGACAGTGCTGAGAATGGCAGGTAATTATGATGCTCTAAATAAGAATATATATCCTAGCGGAAAAGTAGAAAATTATCAAAAGTATAAAATAACTTACAACAAAATTACTAATTTTATGATAATAAATACACAAAAACCTCTTAACGACAAACCTTCTTTATTTTACCCTTATGTACATTTCAGTTACCAAGTAACCATCCTCAGAGGGATATACAAAGACTGTCTTTGTATGTTACCCCACAGTATACTCCAGTTACCAACCACAGTATATTCCTAATAAATAGTAATTTTATGATATTAAATAATTTAATTATTTTTTTTTGTCTTATGTTTAGAAAGAAAACAAAACATTTAATGAACTTAAGTACATAACGTTTAAGAGAAATATAAATACAGGAAAAAATTATATTTAATGTTGTGCAACTAAATTATTGCAATCTTTAGTAAATACTGATGGTTTGCACCTCCCTTTACATTACAGTAAACAGGGTTGAATTTGGGATAAAGTATTCCCTTTTTGGGGCAAAGGGAAAAAATATGGTTCATACAGAGTTTTGATGGGTCTTATATTTATTAACACTGTGATTAACAACATATACATGCTCTGAAAAATCCTCTGAGAGCAACCTATTTTTGAATTTTTTTTCTCTTTATTTTGCTTTAATATTTTTAATTATTGTACTACTTTTAATATTTGTTATCAAAATATTTAATATTCACGAAAGTATAAATTTTGTTAATATTAGCAGTCCCCATATTCAGTTTTGAATGGTCAGACACGGAAGTATTTTCACACAAAAATTCGTAATATTCTTTGGTTTCTGTAACATTTTGTTGACCAAATCTCTATCAAAAAATATTTTGAAAAAGTCTAATTCTTTAGGTTCCGACGGAAAAACAAATTTGTTAGAAATTTGTGTTTTATTTGTATCAAAATCATGCAACGGTCGTAAACACAAGAGACAAACCGTAATTGGACACAAAAGAATGATGACTATGTACACTGTGTAGCACTTATTGTCCAGATAATATGAAATATTGAACCAAGAGGAGAATACACAGAAAATAAAATTGTAAACATATGGCAATGCTAATATGAGAAATGATAGAATGTTCATACACGGGATGCTCCCGCTGGCCTTTGCGCGATCTCATGTACTGATACATGAATAATGCTAATCAAAGGGTTAAAGACATAGGCCAATGCCTTTACACTAAGGGGAAAGAGGGAGCATAAGGGAAAATAGGAGTGAACATATTGATTAACCGATACTGAAGTGAAGCTAAATAATGGTTTATGTGAGAATTGGTCAAAAATAATATTTACCTACAACTCTATCATGAAAATGGTATCTACCAAAAACTATGTAGTTAGAAAATTCAGATTTATGGAAAAACATTATTACAGATTGGGATTCTTAGATACAAATAGCGATGTCTAAGGGTAGATCATTATAAAGGATTAAGGTTAGATTATTCCAAGAGAATACTGTACCTAAAAAAAAAGCTGGAATGATATGCAAGTGACAAGGACAAAACGTTCCTTAGTCACATCTACAAGTTTTTAACACGTTGAGTGCGGTGGGCGTGCACAAAACGCCCATTGCCCATACTGGCCCTCATGGCGGTAGGGGTTCATGTACGCCCACTCCCCCCTCAATTCATTGGTTTAGTGTGAGGTTACCCATTGACGGAAAATGTTGTATCGCTAGTCAACTATTGTGACAGTCTTTGTAAACATTTCGGTAACTTTAATTTTTTATGCCACCACTGCTGTCGGATTGGGAACTGTTATCATATTAGTGTTACTTGAAGTGTGTTACAGAGTGTTTATTAGTTTGTGTACAATCAATATGGATGAGGATGCATTACTGGAGAATGTCTACAAATGTTGTCAGAGTAGACATTCTCCAATAATTCATCCTCGTTATCTATATTCATTGTAGAAAAATTAATAAACATTACTGTACTTCTGAAGGTGATTACAATGTAATCGAAACGTACATAAAGTAATGTTCGTAAAATAAAGATTTTTGTATTGTGGTTAGTGGGTTTTATTTATTTAGTTAAAAAATTAGTCCACAGTGCTCAAAAATTTATTAAAGTTACTGAACCTTAATTTACATTAAACAAATATGGTACATTAAATATGTATCACTATAAACTTACTTTTAGAAGTATACGTTTTTCACCACCTAATGTCTTAGAGATATTGTTTTGTTTTATCTTTTGAAATATGAAAATTCATTTTAAACTTGTGAAGAATAGGAATTTTTTGAGGAGTATGATAGAAATAATACTTTTTATATTATTAGGAACATTCATGGAAACTAATCAGGAATATAGAAAGATGAGACAGGATAATAAACAGGATAAAAGAGACAAAAAGAGATAGGTAGATGAAAAAAAACTAACTATATGGCTGACTGAGAAATATGATAAAATAAGGAATGACAGAAAGGTGTTACAAAGGCAGAACATTATAGACAGGTTTTTTAGCAAAGTCGTGGTAGATTCAGCAAATGGTGGCAGATCACCATAAAAGATGGTGACAAATCATTGCTAGCAATAACAAATAATTTACTATAATTAAAAAGTTGTTAACTAAGTGAATATGTAATGGCCTACTTGCTGACGTGTTTCAAAACATTTGTTCGTTTTACAAAGCCAACAATCTACTGGTGGCATCGTATTAGGTACAAAGGCTGTAACGGGATGGATTTATGACTGTGGGATGGGGTGGGTTTTTTTAGTTGTGTCATGTAATGGAAAAGGCTGTTGGCTTCAAAATGTGTGTGATTATTTAATATGTTTTCTTTATCTGTTAAGTAGTGTTTGTGTATCTTATAATTTTCTAAAGTCGCTAGTTTTTTAGGTATTTGTGTAGCTGGATTTTGGGTTTGTTTGTTTTCTTTGGGTAATGTGTTCTTCGAAGCGTGTATAGAATGACCTACCGGTTTGGCCGATGTAATAGCCGGGACAATCGCTGCATGTTAATTTGTAAATACCTGGTAGTTTGTATTTGTCTGTTTGTTTTTGAAAAGGTTGTATATGCTGTCTTAAAGTGTTTGTTGTTGTTATATTTTGTAAGGTTGTTTGTTGGTGTAAGATATTTGGTAATGGAGTTTTTTGAATGTGGAGGCTAGTTTGTGTGTGTTTTTGTTGTGGTAGGTGAGAGATATGTATTTGTTGTTTTTTGTGTGGTTTGTCTGCGTGGCCGTTTGATGATGTTTATGTTTAATTTTCCTGAGTATATTGTCTATGAATGTATGTTGGTAGCAGTTTTGTTGAGCGATGTATTTTATTGTATTGAGTTCTTCGTTGTAGTCTTTCTGCAGCATAGGTATACTGATTAGGCGGTGTAACATATGATTAAAATTACTGATTTTTAATTATAAAATCAGTGAATTCAAGATGATTACATCAAGCAACTTTAACAAATAATTTCTTATAAAATACCAAAACAATTCTTCATAATACCTGAAATTGAATGTATTCCATCCAAAGACTAATATTATTTGGTTCTTCCATTAGTCTACGATTAAACTCGCCTACTGTTTGAGAGAAATTTGGATGTAGTTGTATGACATAAGAACCAGGTTCAACATCATCTATAAAAAAAATTACATAAATGAATATTAATCACACTGCACTATTTGTTTATATACAAGTATTTATTCATAAAAGTAAATTTAACACTTAAAGAGAAAACAAGGAAACATATAAATTTATAGTGCAGTAAAATCTCTTATTTTGGGCTTTCTGCAGAACCTCTGATATTCTGACTGAATATGAAAACAACGCAAGCGTATTTATTCAACAAGGTGCCTTATTTCGAGCCAGTCTCTGTTGCCAGCAATTAGTTCTTTGTTTTTTCCTGACTCAGCCAGTTGTGTTCAAGTCTCCGTATCGCTCAGTTCACTAGTGTTTTACAGATGAGTGTATTACCCAAATTAATCAGTGGTATTTGAGTGTCCGAATGGTTCAGCTACTGAATGACACCAAGTAAAACGTATATTGAGCTGCTCACTCCAGTTTACATAAAAACTGATAAAGCATGTTGTATTTAGATGTCTGACAGAAGGTCATTGAACAATAAATATCTTTTTTTATGCTGAAAGTTTTTACGATCCATAAATACTCCTTAGAAAGCTCTCTTGAAGAAAACAAATCAATAAAACAATGACAACATTCATGATCAGCTGAATTGGTCTTTATACCTAAAACCTTTTTTTAACCTGTGGATGACAATTGATGTTAACACAATTTTTTCAATTATATATTTAATAATTAAATTATAAAAATTTGGGGGTCTAGGCCGGATTTGAACTAGGTATCTTCTTCATAGAAGTATATGAATTTTTTTTTTTGCTCCCATCTGGTTGTCATTGTAGCCTCTATTGTACATCCTTAAATTTTTGTCATGTGTACTACACAATATCATAAATAATGCTCAAGGATTAAAATGAATGAAAAGAATAGAATAAAGAAACAAACTGGATTGAGGGTATCAAACATTGCTTCAAACAATGCGAAAGGAAAGCAAAAAAAAAACTATAACACAATGCAAGTGACAAAAAAAGAAAGCGTATAAATAGTAACAAACAAAAATAATAGTCCAACACTATAAATAGAAAGGAAAATGGAAAATTTCTATTTTGTCACTTAATATTGTTATTCAGACATATACATAAGTAAAACTAAAATAAAATTTTTCTTTGTTGACTTAAGTAGGAATTGACTTTTAAAAAAAAATTATATTTCTTGTTTATTATTCTATTGGTATAAAACAAAAATTAACATTGAGAAAAATTAAAAGTATTTTTTTGTTCTAAATAAGCATTGCCTAATACTGTATATTAGCCCTATAAGGATTATCCATAGAAAATAGAATCCAATAAGCAATGTCTTTGTCTAAGTAATAACACATTTTTTTTTTACAATAGATTGGAATTTCTACCTATTGGAACATAAACTTAAATCACAATTAAAATGATAATAAAGTAGTAAAACAAAAGATCATTAAAGTTAATTATACTGATAGGTTTGTATTAGTATTAATAGGTTTGCAACTGTGGATATTTGCAAACACAAAGACATTAGTCAGTAAAACTGATGGCTAACCTCAGCTTATCAGACGTCAAATTAGTAACTGGGCTTTAGCTCTAGAATATATTTACAGCTGTTCAACTCAATATTTTATCAGCTATGTCAAAAAATTACTATTTAATTTTATGTAAACACCGATTCTTCTCAGTAATAAAATACTTTTAGGCTAATAATAAACGGTTATCCCAATAACTATCATTAACAAATTGAATGTAAACGCAGAATACTTTATTTATTCAATCATGTTATGATGAGTTAATCTCCTCAGTTAATATAGCTAAAATTTACAAAATATATATTGTAAATTATTGTAATATATAATTCACATTTGGCAATTTTTAGTTACATATACTGTACTGAAGAGATTATCTTATCAATCTGTTACCAAAATTTATTTCATTGTATTGACTGAGAGTTGTTAATTAATTATTAAGAATAACATTGTATTATTTATAAAGTTCATCTTATTTATTTACCAAATAAATATATCACCGTCTAAAACTATGAAAGTTGAATTGTCACTAGTAAAACTGTTTCAACTCTACATTTGGAACAGTTCAGTTGGTTTTGTTATTGATTACCTATTATCAGTTTATTTCATTTAATTGTTATTTACATTAATATTTTCAATCACTAATGTAAGAGACCAGATTTGTTTGTGTTAAACTGTTCATATTGTATTTTTTCTGGTATAACAAGTATTTCTAAAATTTGTTTGAAAATATTCAGCAGAATTAAAAGCAGGTTGAGAAATTATAAATGTCCAATTGCCAGTGTTTTCACATATAAACAATTTGTAAGCAATATTAATGTCACTCAAGTTGTCAGAATGTCCCAATATCAATTCTATCTACATTTTAGTGTTTAATAAAGTCTGTCACTTTTTTTGTACTAAAGAATTCTTTTTTTTATATTACAAGATGCCAAATTTGTCTTATTACAGTGAACTCTATAATCTGGCAATTTGCCTATCTTACCCTTCCAGTAATCGGCGATTTTGTCAAGGACGGAAGATGTAAACATAATCAATTTGTAAACATAACGTATATTTTTCACTGCATTTCGATGTCAATGACTGAGTGACCTTCATGCCGCCCTGTTCTAGTTGTGTAGCTGGTGATATACAAACGAGTTCCATGTTGTTGCAGTAGCTATGTACAGTGACTGTTACTGAAGTGTAAGTGAACAATGTCGTTGCAGTGTAAAGGGAAACATATTATTTTTTTATTACTGTTAAAGATAAAGTAACCTTATATTACAAAGCACGGACCAGTACATTCAATCTTGTTTTATCATATCAAGTAAAGCATGGGACTATTTTTATGTGGTTTCTTTATTTTTGGACAATACGCATTAATATTTTTCTATTTACATTGTATTTTTAATGGACCCTTCCATAATCTGATGTTTTTTAGTAATCCGGCATTACCCCAGCGCCAGATCTGCCAGATGAGTGAGTGTTTACTGTACCATCAATTTCATCAGTTCTGACTTTTTTTTTGTCTCTCATAACACCCAATGCATTTTGTTAGCATTTCATCTACTTTCCTACTAAAGTCACTTTATTTTATGGACAAATGTGTTGAGAGATTTTCACAGTAATCGAGTGACACATATCTGGTATCGACCTTATGTGATGACCCCTATACTACGTGACAGTGCAGAGGATGTTTGTTATTACTGGACAAATTAGAAAGGTTTTATGTTACATAAATTATATATTTGCTTGGGAGTTACAAAAATACTAGCATCAGATTTCACTATGAGTTTCAAAGTATTTTTATTAATTTTTTTGTAGTAATTTTGATATGATAATTAAAATTCAAGATGTAAAAAATTTTAAATTGTCAGATTTTATTACCCATAACCATTAAATTTGTTAATAAGTTTAATCACTCTTTCTTCATATAGTCAACAAAGAACCAAAGACTTCATAATTTAGATAAGATGATTAATTGAAAAAATCTCTTGTTTACCTCTACTTGTATTAGGCACTCCCTGTGATCCACTTCCATCATGATCTCTTTGGCTGATTCTAAAGTAACGGCGCTTTGACAATTTTTTTTTCTTTTTATGATTTTGGAATGGCAATTTACTAGCTCCTAAAGTTAGTGAATTATCTACACGATATCTATAAAACAAAGCAAAATTAAATGTTATTTTTAAAAATAAAATTATTTTAGTAAAACTTGTTATACTTAATGATACATTTTAAAAAATATATATATAAAATTGTATTTTACATCCTGTTTTTTCATTTCATAGCTCACAAAATTTAAATTTACAAGGTGTGACAATTTTTTTTAATATTTTGTGGGTTATATTACAGGAGTTGAGCAATGTTGATGATAAAAATATATTAACACCTCTGATCAATAGTAACCTTATAAAGTTATTAGAAATATATGTATATTGGTTTTCAAGTGGTAATTTTTGATGTTTTTGGAAAATTTGAATAAAAAATTTACATTAAATTTGACTACAAAAGTAAAATAAAATGTAACAAAATTTTAGAAATGTTAAATATTAATTTTAGTAAGTACATCATGAGACAAACAAGAGTTTATGAATGATACAAGCATTTCCAAATAACTCGTTCTGAATAACCTACGACCTCAACAACAATTAAAAACTTGGAAAAATATGAAATACTCACAAAATCACAATCAAAGACCAGTGCTGATGATTATGGTACATCAATTGGGTCATGCCATGAATTTTTAAAAATGTATTTGGTAAAAAACAAGTGACAACAAAATTTGAGTCAAATGTATTAATTTTTAGAAAAAAACAATGTTAAAAAGAAGTTGTTGATGAGACATTGAATGAAGTAGACAATGAGGTAGAATTGTAAACCAAATTTTAAAAGGATATACAAACGTGTAAGAAAATAATATCATAAAGTTCAGGAGTTCCAGTAGAGGCATTCTGGATCACCAAAACAAAAAAAAATATCGGGAGTGCATTCGAGTGTGAAGGTTATGCACACCGTCTTTTTTGATTTTACTGGTATAGTTCACCATGAGTTCTTGCCAAAAAGTCAAAGAGTGTGACCAACAATTCATTGTTTTTACTCCATAATAATGCACCTACAAAAACTTTTATCTAATAGTGTTTTATGATGAAAAACTATACTGTAATGATAATCTACCCTCTATTTTGACTGATATGTCTCTGTCACGGTTTCCTCTTTCTGTAGATTGAACGAATCTTAAGGAGTTGTTGTTTTAAAAGCAAAAACGAAAATAAAAAATAGGAGCTGAGCAAGTTAAATGCTATTTTAAAGATAGAGGTTCTTGAAGTGTATTGATTAATGGAAGAACTGGTGGTATAAAGTGGATACAATCTAATGAGGGCTGCTTGAAGGCGATAATATTGTTGTAAATGAAAAAAATGATAAAAAAAGAAAGTTCACATTATTTTTTTTATCAAACCTCATTATCTTGATAATTTATTGCTAGTGGTTTACATTAAAATTTAAGGTTTTGAAAAAAAGGTTATGGTGCAGAACTCACTTTGGAACAGCTGGCCTGCATAAAGTTGGTACCGATAAATTTCCTTTTTCACACCTCTTATCCACATAAAAACGATCATCTTTCTGGAGCTTTTCTTGTAATGAGTTATCTTGCTCATTATGGCAATTACTGCAACATTATTAATAGTTTTAAAAAATAATAACACCAAAATTTGTATCAATAACATTAACAAAATAGATTTATAGTATTCATAAAATGTAACACCAGTATTAGAGAATTTGTAAAATTAATTCTTTTGGAAATCCAAAAAAGTACACACATGCACAACCCGTCACTGTTTTATTAGAAAGATAAAGTAAACTTCTAACTTCACGATAAGGGAAATAAAAATATTTAGCACTAAAAATAAATAAAAGTATTGAGGATTGTAAAGCATCTTGCATACTAACACTGGATTCAGGAAACAAATTTTGATTCAGCTTTAGGTTTGTTTTCTTTTGTTAATTTAAAAACCAATAAATGAATTAACTTTTTCAATAATCGTAATTTTAAATTCATCACAAAAATCTTTCATAATGGAAGTAATTTTTTCGTCTGTAGCTAGCACGACACCATCCTCAATGTAAAAATTGCAATAATAACTGATAAGTCTTCTTTCTTGAAAATACATTGTTCTGTTTTACGTTTGAAGAAATATTCACGTGTTAAAAAATTTGTGAATCTTGTATGAATTTTTTCAAATTTATAATTCATGCTACATCCTATAGCAAAAATTAACCTAAAAAAAGTATTACTGATAACTGAAATGAAGGTTTCCTCATAATCTAAACCACATGTTTGTTCA
Source organism: Prosapia bicincta (assembly GCA_036971475.1). Classification (NCBI taxonomy): domain Eukaryota; kingdom Metazoa; phylum Arthropoda; class Insecta; order Hemiptera; family Cercopidae; genus Prosapia; species Prosapia bicincta. The sequence continues at coordinate 19,439,404 of JBAIZL010000007.1, read as the reverse complement.
CAATTACGTATAACTAATCTGGCTTTATGTCTTCGATCACCTTTTATTTTCAAAATCCATCAGACGCAAGTATTTTTTGAATTTTTGTGCTTGTGCACTGTCCACGAGATATCAAGTATTATTCTTAATCAATGAATTTTTTTCATCTCCAATAGCTTTGATTGATTTATGTTTATCTCCACCAAAGATAGCTTTTTGGTATGACATAATCATCATACCATTATGGTAATTTTTTAGGTCCTGTGAATTTTCTTCTCTGCAGTAATTGTTTTCATCAGTCGAATTATTTTTAGTGAAGCCATCTGAGTTGAGTTGTTTAGTTTTATTATCTTCTTCATTTGATGTTTTACTTTTAGGTGTGAGTAAAACATCATTTATTTTATTATTTTCTTCATTGAAAAACAATGAGTCGTCTCTTAAAGTTATTATTTTTATCCCATGATCTATATGAATTTAAACCATATCTGACAAATATAATATGTTGAGCTTCTGTCATCAAGTTTCTTTCAAGTATTCTTGATCTTTAGAGAAAACTTTTGATCCAAATACTTGTAATCTGGAAAGTCAGAATTACACATAACTTTTCATACCTAATTTCAGCTAGAGTTACGGTCAATGTAGTTGTGGGACTTTTATTTAAGAGGTAAACATCTGTCCTTATAGCTTCAGAGTTCATGTTTTTGTTTGGATTTGAATCATTCATAAAAGAACAACAATTTTATAGTATTGTACGATTTACAAATTATAATTTTATAATTTAACTGAGCTGTAAATTAAGTAGTACAGTCTAACACAATCCTCTTGTCCCAGAACGAGTTCTTAATTTCACTGCTGTTGTATTCACCATCATTGTCGCGTCTGATTTTTGAAACTTCATAATTTAATTTCCCTTCTACTTTTGCAATTCAACTTTTTAAACATGTGCTTACTTCATTTTTATATTTTATACAATAAACAACAGAGAAATGAGTAAAATCCTCAAGCATATTTATTAAATAATTTTTACCATCCCTTGACATGGGCTAATTAGAACCGCACACATCTGTATGAACAATTTGTAAGTGTGATTTAGCATGTGCGGTCACTTCTGTAAATAGATTTCTAAATAATTTGATTTAATACATATTTCACAATTTCCAAACTCGTTCAAATTCGTTGCAGATATAGTTATTCCAATGGCAATTGTCGAAAAATTTTTAAAAGTAATCTGTTTTCTCACTATTTACAAATTGAAGTTTTATCTATCAAAATAGGACAATTTTTATCAACCATAATTTATTATATTTCATATAAGCCATTTTAAATTTTTATACCCATCAATATTATTGTTTTTAATTACTTCAATATTGTTACTTTTGAATCTCACTTTGTTTGTTATACCGTTTACCAAAAAAAGATTATTAGTAAGATTAGAGACCAATTAAACATCAATAAAACTACAATTTTCTGATTCAAGATTACCTATTCCCTCTATGTTTTTGAATTCATTATTTCCAGCAGTTGGAATAACTGATATAGTTTCATTTAAGTCTTGAAACAATTCTAATTGATTAGACATGTGTGCTGAACAACCAGAATGAATAACCCATTTATCACTTTTAAATTCCGTTGTCATCAATCACCTCTTGAGTAAGAAATTAGTTTTATTACCTTTAGTTTATAGTTTGAATACATTTTTTTCTAATGATAATTGTTATTATTAGAAAAAGCGATTTTTATTTTCATGAAAGGAATAATCCTTTTCTAAATAATTTGTTTTCTTACATATTTTACACTGAAAATTTTCTCTAGTATAATTCTGATTACAAAATTAGCTAAGTGCAGACAAAAATCTAGTGAGTGTTTTTTTCATTTTCATGAGTAGATTTCCTAGCAATAACAAAATTATTAATATACTCATTTTCATTTCTGTTACGAATATTTCTATATGTTTGAGTACAGTTTACTACCATTCCTCTGTCGATGTGTTTCAGAGCAACTTCATTTTCAAAACTACAATCGTACTCCATACTCCTCTTCTATCAAATCCACCTTAGTTAAATTCATAACCCTTTCATGAAAAAATCTTGAGTTCATGGTCGATTATTTTATCAAATTTTTTTTACACTGCAACATTTCTAGTTTCTTGTATAACTTTTCATATTTACTTTTAATCTATTTTATATTTGATAAACTCAATGATATCATTTCAGTTTCTAACAATACCAATTCATTTAACATGAGGTTTAAATCTAGAATATTCTTGTTGATTTTATTTTTCTTTATAAATAATGTTTTAATTTCTATTTTTATATAATCTTTTTTTGCTTTTTGAATCACATATCTGGGAGCTAAACTATTCACTCTATTCTTGATTCTTACATATGAAGGCATCACATTATTTATTATACATTGTTTGTTGAACAATATATTGGCTGTCGTGTAATTTCCTAATAATAAACTCCAATCTTCTAACAATCATCGTCAATCAATTTAATTAATCATATACATTAATTTAAAATCAATGTAGCCAAAATTTTCAATAAATATTTGTCACCTGACCGGGAGGAGAAGCCATCCACTTTCTGTAAAATCTATCTTCCTTCAATTCGGTTAACCTAACTGACAGCTATAATATATATATATATATATATATATATATATATATATATATATATATATATATATATATATATATTCATTTTTTTAATATTATACAATGAAAAATTGTAGTAGGAGTTTCTGAAAATTTTCACTACCTCTACATCTGAATCTGCCTAAATATACAATTTGACGTAACTTATAAATGCATATATCTTAAACACAAACTAGACATAAGTAAATGGATTAGAAACAGACTTGAAGTACAAGCAAAATAAAAATTAATGTAAATTGGAACATAAATGTCAGTTTCCAAAGTTAAACTACAACCGAAAAGGCTTATGGGCTTAGGTTAATGGTAATACTTGTTACACGTAAATTTTACCATATTTATAGCGACAGTTGCTGTACACAATTACGTCTATTATATGTATTTCTCTATCAACCTCATATCAAGGTATCCAAGTAAGGAAACCGACAGTAAAAAACCATTCTTCTTTTGAACAGGAAATAAAAGCAATTAACTTAGGACAATAAATCAAATTTGTAACCGACAATACTACTTAATCTTAAGGGTTGTTATTTTTATTTAAATTTATATAAATTTGTAAATACTGAAATAATTGTTTATTAATTATAAAGAGTTAAAAATCATTCAGTCCAATCTTGTCTTTTCTTAACACTTTTACAATAAGATACTGTGACAGAAAGGTTACGATTTACCATTTCTATATTATTCTTTTACCCTTATATTACTGCAACTATTTTTTCAGTCTTATTATATTGATCACGTTTGATTAATTACTATTACATTTCATGTCTTCTTGTTTTTACTTTACTCTGTAATCTAAGTATCAGGTTAACTTGTTGTTAGATGTAAGTTCAAAACAATCGTTCGGTAATCTAAGTATCAGGTTAACTTGTTGTTAGATGTAAGTTCAAAACAATCGTTCTGTAATCTAAGTATCAGGTTAACTTGTTGTTAGATGTAAGCTCAAAAGAATTGTTCTGTAATCCAAGTATCAGGTTAACTTGTCAGATGTAAGCTCAAAAGAATCGTTCTGTAGTCTAAGTATCAGGTTAACTTGTTGTTAGATGTAAGCTCAAAACAATCGTTCTGTAATCTAAGTATCAGGTTTACTTGTTGTTAGATGTAAGTTCAAAACAATCGTTCTGTAATCTAAGTATCAGGTTAACTTGTTGTTAGATGTAAGCTCAAAACAATCGTTCTGTAATCTAAGTATCAGGTTTACTTGTTGTTAGATGTAAGTTCAAAACAATCGTTCTGTAATCTAAGTATCAGGTTAACTTGTTGTTAGATGTAAGTTCAAAACAATCGTTCTGTAATCTAAGTATCAGGTTTACTTGTTGTTAGATGTAAGCTCAAAACAATCGTTCTGTAATCTAAGTATCAGGTTTACTTGTTGTTAGATGTAAGCTCAAAACAATCGTTCTGTAATCTAAGTATCAGGTTTACTTGTTGTTAGATGTAAGCTCAAAACAATCGTTCTGTAATCTAAGTATCAGGTTTACTTGTTGTTAGATGTAAGTTCAAAACAATCGTTCTGTAATTGAACTTTTAATAAATTAATAATGCAATATAAGACTTTTTTCATTTGCTAATCTTGAATATCCATCGACCTCGTATACATAGATTAGATTGTCATAAATGATTATCTGGCATTTATGAAAAATAGGAATTTAGAACAACAAAAAAATGAAAATAAAAATCATTTTCGTTTAAACGAAATAATTATCAATTTATTTTTAATTCTTATTTTATTTTCTTAACGCATTTCGACTATAAAAACTTGGAATATAATCATAGTTGCTGTAAGTTCAGCCATTACTCTCAGAGGGCGGTTTGCTCTTGGCACCCCAGTCAACAAACTCTGCCAAGACTTGGGTTGGTTTTGTAATGGCTTGGTTACTTCAAGACATCAATGTGGAAAGAACATTACTAGATGATCAATAGTTTTAATCAATAGTTTATCCAAGTGTAGCTGACAGGTAATTACGCTTGAAAGCTTTAGTACTTACAACTCATCACCATGTTAGTAAACACATGTTTCAAATTTAGCATAATGATGAAATTATCTATTAGAATATCCATAAATTTAAATAAACCCATGGTACTGATTGTAAAATTAAAGTTTCAATTATTCTTCAGCAACATATGTTCCTTTCGTAAAACTCCGTGTTATTTAGGTTTATAATTTTACAAGGTAAATATTTATCTCTCGATTCAAAAAATATTTGTTGTTTTAAAGTCATTCTTCAAAATATAAATTTGTTTCTGATTTAACATTTTACAAAAGTTTTTAATTTAAAGGCAAAATTGATGTTTCAGTTTAAAAAAATGTAAAATATAAAAAAATTCTGTTATCATTTAACGAGAACACTATTGGTTAAATTGTATGTGTTATATTTTTGTTTTCAATATTTATTTAGCCAACGCTCATCCGTGACTGTTGGGCCATTCGACGCCGAGCCTCCCAGTATCATATCGTCAGGTAGAAGGTCGAGTTCAGGGCAGTGCTGCAGGTGATCGCCACCCATTCTTATTGTGTTACATAGGGAGCAGATGTCATTCTCAGCCAAACCAATGCGATAATGGCATGCTTGGAGACAATCATTGCCAGTGGTAAGACAGAAATTAACAATGCTCATTAACAATGAGCTTAAATTTATTATTTAAAACTGTATAGCAATAACCATAGCAACGGAAAAAAAGTACTGAAATCCTTATATGTTGGGTTGTTTATTTAACACAAAATAGTTTCAAGATTATAATGTATGAATGTGTTTTGTGCAAATATTTAAAATAAAACCTAAATAATTAAATAAAACTCAAATCTAACTTTAAACAGATTACATATTGCTGAAAGTATTAGTATATTAGCCTTCAGACAGTATTTATTTATAAATTATCTTATAGGGTTCTTATGTGAACTATAATTTAAATTAACTACACCCATAAATAACCTTGGTGGGAAATTTTGGGACCATCGAAGACATAGACTTCTTTGTAGTTATTGCTAAATAATATGGAAGCCATATCATTAACACTCTTATATTTAAAATAATTGATCGCGGAAAATTTACCCCCTTTAAAAATAGCAACGAAGGGGTCAAATCATGAAATCAATGTATTTGTCTTGTGAATTTGAGGAAAACCGTTACAAATTTCAAATTAAAGCATGATTTTATTCTTAGTTTAGCAAAATGTGATAGTGAGTGAATGTTGATATGGAAAGTATTTTATAATGCTTAAAGTTTCCAATGTCTATTTTTTTTGAAGAAACTAATATAGTCCTTCTTATCACTATAAGTAAATACTGATTACTGAAATACTGATAGGTTACACTTAAATTTTTATTAATACCTAGTTTATTAATCAGCGTGGCCTCCACCGATATGCCACTCTCATCGGAGATGAGTTTTTACTAGTAATAATCATTAAGTGTAAATTCGTCACTGATAAAGGCCGAAACTATTCAGGTTAATAAAAGAATAATTAGAGAGAGTTTAAGTGTATTATTTTATTATTTACTCACTAGCTGAGTACTAATTCTTAGGAATATCAGGTATACAAACATTAAACCGCTTAATATAATTATCTTGTAAATACAATTTCGCTGCACGTCACCAATACACATTCCTTTCAAGCGGCGCTACTTTACATGACACCGCCGTAAGTTCCTTACAGTGTTATTTTAACTCGTTTGAACATGTAAAGCTCCAGTCCCAAATGACAAGAGACAGGTTAACAAGGCTCACCCTCAGAAAAACTTATCCATTTTCTATTTCACGCGAAGTGTTGCCTTCGGTTATTTAGCATCTCCTTTGCATTTGATAGATTTGTGCATAATTAAGTAGAATCCATGTCTGAAGTAATCGTTCCTTCTTTTATTCATAATAATAAAATCATCTAAGTAAGGATACTCCGACATAAGAGAGAGTGAAGAAAGGTACGGAGACACACTTCATCCACTTTTGTAACAAAAAAAAAACACAATTACCCTTTGCTACACTTGAATTAGTATTGCAATTATAAACAGTATTATCAAAAATTTGTCAAAGTCAATTCCCATTTGGGTCACTTTTTACTTTTTATTAAATAACTAGCCTTATCCGGCGCATGGAGTAAATTATCCTAAGCCATAATTTTTGCAATAAGAAAACTAAATCAAACAACTATATAAATATGTTTCATTTACTGCAATGCTAGAGGATAGACAATGTTTTACATTATATCATTAGACGTATAAACATAGAAATTTTAACGGTCCTGACACGTGTGGCACGCAACATATAATTGTCCGTGGTAAAAGCTTGAATGTTCCAGATTTAATCCAGCTATGGTCAATAATTGTCCTTGTGCCTTGTTTATTGTTGTCTTGTTATTTTTGTCTGTCTTGGTACGTTATAACAAATTTACAATATTTTAAGTTCGGATAGTACACGAATATGATATTCATAATGACCTCCGAGTACCTGGGGCCCAGGGCGGATGACATCGACCTCATCTGGAATTTTCCGTAAGTACAAAACAAAATTTATCGAAACTCGTTACTCGGGGGTTTTTGGGGTCGCTGAACACAAATATAATATCGGCATTGATCCTTGGAGTACCTGGGGCCCAGGTCGGGCAATACCTACGTCATTTCCTGGAATTTTGCATAAATTCGGCTCGAAATTGATCAAAGCTCCTTACTCTTGAGTTTTTGGGGTCGCTGAACACGAATATAATATCGACAATGATCCTCGGAGTACCTGGGGCCCAGGGCGTACCTACGGCATCTCCTGGAATTTTCTATATATTCAGAGCTCGTTACTCACGAGTTATATTGTATTATTATCATTCAATGATTATCGCCGATATTATATTCGTGTTCAGCGACCCCATAAACCCACGAGTAAGGAGCTTCGATCAATATCAAGCCAAATTTATGGAAAATTCCAGGAGATGACGTAGGTATTAGGCCTACCCGCCCTAGGCCGCAGGTACTCTGAGGATCATCGCTGATATTATATTCGTGTTCAACTACCCCCCCCCCCCCGGAGTAACAAGATTCGATAAATTTTGTATTGTACTTACAGAAAATTCCAGGAGATGAGGTCAATGTCATCCGCCCTGGGCCCAGGTACTCGGAGGTCATTACAGATATCATATTCGTGTTCAGTGACCCCAAACCCCCCTTCCCCCCGCGTACTAAAATTTGGCCCATTTCTGTGATTATTCACAGAGTTATACATTATTTTTAATCCAGCCAGTGAATGCACTTTTAAAAAATGCATTTTTCTTATGCACCGATACAATTTTGATTTCTTATAAAGTGGCTATGTTCAGAAACTTTCGTGTAGGTTTCCTGAATCGAATGCAAAAAACCGCATTTCGATTCGACTTACTGCACCAGTTATCGTAGGTTTAGTGCTTTATTTCCTCGCCTAATAGTGACAGTATCGGTTAAAGTTTAGTTGGGACATCAGTGGTCGATAAAAAAAACTGTAGCCAGATTAAAAAAGATCTTCCTTGTCAGGTAGGCCTATAGTGGGGTTTTTAAAACTTCATAGTTAAAATGTCTGTTAGACTGGTAATGATTAAGGCATATTTACCATATTTAGTCTCGGTACAACTTGAGAATAATTTACAATGCTATGTATAATAATCAGAGATTGGCAGTAAATGTTAGGCATGTTTGCAAGATTAGATATATTCATACCCCTCACACTTCTCTCCTAAGGGGCCAAGTTAGGCCAATTATCAGGGTAGTTCTCACTAACGTTAATTCACCAGTAGTTAAAGTTTTAGATTACTATGTGGCCTAAATTTGTGTTTCAACGTTCTAACCATGACTAAGTGCATAATGCAGTATGTTAAAAAGAAATAAATTAAAAATAAATGTGTGTTAAAAATGTATTTTAAATATAGAGATTTCTGATTGTGCCCTTTACTTTTATTCATAAATGTATGAAATTAGTGTAAGAGTTAAAATTTAGAAAAACTGTTTACACGTTTTGAAAAATATAGTGAGAACTTGTGTAGGAAATTATACAGACTAAATTATTTAATTCATAAACAAAAAAATTAAAATTAATTAAGAAAACACATAACCAGAATTTCTATTGATTTATCTTAGTTTCAAATTGCTTCATTTATTAGCTATTGGTAAGCCTTAAACTATTGGTTTTCCCTCATTAACGAGTTTTATCTTTCAACATTTTAAAATAATGCTTATAATATTAGTTTTTTGTATTGCGAGCTTCGTATATGAGCGAAACAAAACGCAGTGCTTGTATACGTGGGAAAAACATTGAAGTAAACACTAAACAGATAAACTACTCCACATATTGTATCTTTTAACCATTCAAACGAATTTATCATGAGTTTTATATTAATCATTCCAGATGGTCGGCTAAAAATTACAAACAAAATTTTCGTGGTGACAAATTCATAAGCGGCAGACTATAGGCTATTTCTCATTAATGTTTCAATGTCCAAACCAGTCGACGATAATAATATAAATGTACATACCGAAAACTAAAACTAGAACTTCACAAATTTGTTCATGTTTTTACCTAGCTCAGCGAGTTAGAATACTTTAAATACATTCAATAGTATTATTTATACAAATAGTTGTTTGTATTGCGAGGCTTCCTACATCGGTGAAACCAATTGATTTTTATAATTTCCACCCCATGGGGATTAGAGGTTCTAACCCTTAAAAAAAAAAAAGAAATGAAAAATGTCAAGTTTTACAATAAATATATTTAACAATACATGTGTAGAATAAGTTATACAGCGTTAATATATATTTTGCTCATTTCATTGATTAAACTGGCATTACTAGATGCTGGTGTGTTTTGAGGAGGTGGGGGACATACATATTCAAAATCATCATCATTCTTTCAGTATTTGTATGCACAATACGCCGCAACTCCTGCAGCACCTACAGCTAACGTCGCCAGCAGTACTTTCGATGCCAGGTTCATGTTCCTCCCCTTCAACCTTCAGTCAGTTCGTTTATTCAAAAATGTCGACAACGGTAGTGGCCCTTTAAATTACTTAACTTCTTGAACCGTTTACAAACTTTAATTTAACTTTTATTCAAATTATATTATTCAATTATATTTAACATAAGTGACTTTTTAAAACCTTCGTTAATGTGTGTGTGCCTCTTTATCGGAATATTTGTGCAATGATTATTAGTATGGTGACGGTCAACAAATAAGACGAGTACATTGTTGAAGTTTTGATTTGAAGATATTTTTATAATTCATTTTTTTAATGTTATAAAATAAAAATTTTTTCGAAAACAATTTATTAACCATGTTTATAGCGATTAGATTAACATTAGTAATAAATAGAAAAGATGGTATCCTACAAACTATTTAATGCACATAGGCGTCTTAGAATTAGCATCTAAAGCATAACTAAATAGCTACTCGGGGGTTTTTGGGGTCGCTGAACACGAATATGATATCCGTAATGACCTACGAGTACCTGAGGCCCAGGGCGGATGACATCGAACTCATCTCCTGGAATTTTCCGTAAGTACAAACAAAATTTATAAACTTGTTACTCGGGGTTTTTGGGGTCGCTGAACACGAATTTAATATCGGCAATGATCCTCGGAGTACCTGGGGTCCAGGTCGGGTAATACCTACGTCATTTCCTGGAATTTTCCATAAATTCGGCTCGAAATTGATCAAAGCTCCTTACTCTTGAATTTTTGGGGTCACTGAATACGAATATAATATCGGCAATGATCCTCGGAGTACCAGGGGCCCAGGGCGGGTAGTACCTACAGCATCTCCTGAAATTTTCTATAAATTCAGAGCTCGTTACTCACGAGTTATATTGTATTATTATCATTCAAATATTAGAATATTATTACTATCATTCCATATTATTATTATTATAATAGAATTTTATAAATATTTTTTACGTCATAAATTTCTTGTTCGCAACGGGACCTGTAAAAGATAAGTCTGGCCCTGTCTGTACTCATAACAATAGTAGTAGTTTATACGAGCGCGGTATAATTTCATAATTTTAGTGCTCATGTTCAGTATTACGTGTAAAAGATTCCACTTTTATTTCTATACCAGTGTATACAGTTAAACTCTGAGTAGAACCGTGCACGTGTTTTTATTTTAATATAATAGTTTCTGGCTTATTCAAGTTATTTATTTCAAAGTCAATTTTATAATACCAACAGATTTTTTTCCGTATTCCCTTCTAGGCATACTCTTCTAACAGTTTGAATCACACACCGCATATTCTGGAAAATATTTTATTCCATGCCTTCACAGGACGCGATACAGTATCGACAACTTTTAACCAAGGAAAAATAACGTTTATCAAAACATTCGAGAAATATCCAGACCTTCTTTTGCATGCACACAAATTTAAAGAAATTGGTTTGTCTACTGCAGAGTTTGTTGAACACGGTTGTCAACTAATTCTGGCAATGTATAATGCTCCACTCAGATTTGGCAAGCCAAATATAGCCGATGAATACAAAGCAATATTCAGTTAGCAGAAACTTATAGATACAGGATGTATTTAACGGCTGTTGCAAAATATAAAAGAGTGAACATCGGAAAAATCCTGCCAATTGTAGTTGCTTTCACGCAACATTTGAAGCAGGTGTATTTGCAAGTCCAGAATTGGTTGAATGGAGAAAATTCTATAAATCCAACAGAGTAGGGATGGGCTCTCATCGATGATTCCTTGATCCACATATGGATCACTCAATCACTCGGTCCCCCCAATATCATGAGTTTGATATTCTGCGCATGAGAACCCGACTGTGGTAATTCGTGCGGATGCAGAGAGTACGGGTTAGCATGCAACATCGCATGAAAGAATTGTGCTGGGTCAAACTATACGGATATTGAGAAGTGTTCGGAAGGAGAATCCTATGATAATGTGGTTGAAGATTTAGAAGATGAAGAAAATGACAACGAAGAGAATGATTAAGTTATGTAAATACAATTAAATAAAAAATGTTTATTGAAGATTTCAAGGTTATTTTCCTTTATTATATACGTCACATATTATATTTAGTTAAATAAATAAATAAGATTGTAAAAAGGAGATGGAAACTCGTTACTCCAGGATTTTTGGAGTAACTGAATCCTGAGTCCTAGGTTCTTCAATGATTATCGCCGATATTATATTCGTGTTCAGCGACCCCAAAAACCCACGAGTAAGGAGCTTCGATCAATATCAAGCCAAATTTATGGAAAATTCCAGGAGATGACATAGGTATTAGGCCTACCCGCCCTAGGCCGCAGGTACTCTGAGGATCATCGCCGATATTATATTCGTGTTCAACTACCCCCCCCCCCCAGTAATGAGATTCGATAAATTTTGTATTGCACTTACAGAAAATTCCAGGAGATGAGGTCAATGTCATCCGCCCTAGGCCCAGGTACTCGGAGGTCATTACAGATATCATATTCGTGTTCAGTGACCCCAAACCCCCCTTCCCCCCGCGTACTAAAATTTGGCCCATTTCTGTGATTATTCACAGAGTTATACATTATTTTTAATCCAGCCAGTGAATGCACTTTTAAAAAATGCATTTTTCTTATGCACCGATGCAATTTTGATTTCTTATAAAGTGGCTATGTTCAGAAACTTTCGTGTAGGTTTCCTGAATCGAATGCAAAAAACCGCATTTCGATTCGACTTACTGCACCAGTTATCGTAGGTTTAGTGCTTTATTTCCTCGCCTAGTAGTGACAGTATCGGTTAAAGTTTAGTTGGGACATCAGTGGTCGATAAAAAAAACTGTAGCCGGATTAAAAAAGATCTTCCTTGTCAGGTAGGCCTATAGTGGGTTTTTTAAAACTTCATAGTTAAAATGTCTGTTAGACTGGTAATGATTAAGGCATATTTACAATATTTAGTCTCGGTACAACTTGAGAATAATTTACAATGCTATGTATAATAATCAGAGATTGGCAGTAAATGTTAGGTATGTTTGCAAGATCAGATATATTCGTACCCCTCCACACTTCTCCCCTAAGGGGCCAAGTTAGGCCAATTATCAGAGTAGTTCTCACTAATCTTAATTCACCAGTAGTTAAAGTTTTAGATTACTATGTTGCCTAAATTTGTAATTCAACGTTCTAACCATGACTAAGTGCATTATGCAGTATGTTAAAAAGAAATAAATTAAAAATAAATGTGTGTTAAAAATGTATTTTAAATATAGAGATTTCTGATTGTGCCCTTTACTTTAATTCATAAATGTATGAAATTAGTGTAGAGTTAAAATTTAGAAAAACTGTTTAAACGTTTTGAAAAATATAGTGAGAACTTGTGTAGGAAATTATACAGACTAAATTATTTAATTCATAAACAATAAAATTAAAATTAATTAAGAAAACATATAACCAGAGTTTCTATTGATTTATCTTAGTTTCAAATTGCTTCATTTATTAGCTATTGGTAAGCCTTAAACTATTGGTTTTCCCTCATTAACGAGTTTTATCTTTCAAAATTTTAAAACAATGCTTATATTAGTTTTTTGTATTGCGAGCTTCGTATATGAGCGAAACAAAATGCAGTGCTTGTATACGTGGGAAAAAACTTGAAGTAAACACTAAACAGATAAACTACTCCACATATTGTATCTTTTAACCATTCAAACGAATTTATCATGAGTTTTATATTAATCATTCCAGATGGTCGGCTAAAAATTACAAACAAAATTTTCGTGGTGACAAATTCATAAGCGGCAGACTATAGGCTATTTCTCATTAGTGTTTCAATGTCCAAACCAGTCGATGATAATATAAATGTACATAGCGAAAACTAAAACATGAACGTCACAAATTTGTTCATGTTTTTAACTCGCTTAGCGAGTTAGAATACTTTAAATCCATTCAATAGTATTATTTATACAAATAGTTGTTTGTATTGCGAGGCTTCCTACATAGGTGAAACCAATTGATTTTTATAATTTCCACCCCATGGGGATTAGAGGTTCTAACCCTTAAAAAAAAAAAAGAAATGAAAAATGTCAAGTTTTACAATAAATATATTTAACAATACATGTGTACAATAAGTTATATAGCATTAATATATATTTCGCCCGTTTCATTGATTAAACTGGCATTACTAGATGCTGGTGTGTTTTGAGGAGGTGGGGGACATACATATTCAATATCATCATCGTTATTGCAGTATTTGTATGCCCAATACGCCGCAACTCCTGCAGCACCTACGGCTAAGGTCGCCAGCACTACTTTCGATGCCAGGTTCATGTTCCTCCAGTCAACCTTCAGTCAGTTCCTTTATTCAAAAATGTCGACAACGGTAGCGGCCCTTTAAATTACTCAACTTCTTGAACCGTTTACAAACTTTAATTTAACTTTTATTCAAATTATATTATTTAATTATATTTAAGTGACTTTTTAAAACCTTCGTTAATGTGTGTGTGTCTCTTAATTGGAATATTTGTGCAATGATTATTAGTAACTATGGTATCAGTCAACAAATAAGACGAGTACATTGTTGAAGTTTTTATTTTAGGATATTTTTATAATTCATTTTTTAAATGTTATAAAATAATAATTTTTTCGAAAACAATTTATTAACGATGTTTATAGCGATTAGATTAAAATTAGTAATAAATAGAAAAGATGGTATCCTACAAACTATTTAATGCACTTAGACGTCTTAGAATTAGCATCTAAAGCATAACTAAATAGCTTTTCCAGACTATTTAAACATATAATAGCAATAGCTAAATTACTTGAAACTTTATTCTTGATTTTTTAATGGTATAACTAACAATATATTTCTTGGAGCTTCAAGTTATGTATTTATATTATTGGAGCTTTATATGTTTTAACCTATAATAATTACGCAATAATGTTTATTTATTGATATACTCATCTCCATTTCTGTTAGGAATATTTCTATATGTTTGAGTACATTTATCTGCCATTCCTAACTTTTCAATATTCTGTTTTGTTGATGCGTTTCGAATTAACTCTATTTTCAAAACTTCAATAGTACTCTTTTTTATTAACTAATCCTTTTCCGCTTTTTGAATCACATATCTGGGAGCAAATCTATTCACTCTATTCTTGATTCTTACATATGAAGGTATCACATTATTTATTATAAATTGTTTGTTGAACCATATATTGGCTGTCGTCTTGTGTAATTTCCTAATAATAAACTCTAATCTTTTAACAATCATTGTCCGGCTGACTAAGCTGAAATTGTAAATATACTCATCTTCAATTATGTTAGGAATATTTCTATATGTTTGAGTACAGTTTTCTGCCATTCTTAACGTTTCAATATTCTCCTATGTTGACGCGTTTCGGAGTAACTCCATTTTCAAACTTAAATCGTAGTCTTTGAAGTACAAGAGTACGATTGAAGTTTTGAAAATTAAGTTACTCCGAAACGCATCAACAGAGGAGCATATTGAAACTTTAGGAATGGCAGAAAACAGTACTCAAACACATAATAACAAAATGTTTGTATTTATCATGCAAAATTGACAAGATTTTATAAACTACCATATAGTCAACTTTTTGTTGCAATGAATTCAACTGAAAAGCAATATTTTGAAAATGACTTAAATTTTCTGACAGATAATATTCTTTTTAATTAAATGAAAATGAAGAGAAATCTTATAACAGGTTTAATTTATGTTGATCGTTATTACGATCATATATTTGACACAATTTATTAGACATCTGATATGAGCTATCACAGTTTATGATGCGTATCATTATTACAGACTAACATTAAAAATGTGAAGAAAACTTAACTTTTTGTATTTTCCGCGGAAAAAAGTTTATATTAGTGTTCTACACATTGAAATTAATAATTAAAAAAAGAATTTTTTAAACAATATCAATTAGACTCGTTCACGCAATACATGCCATTACAACCTAACATTTAAAATGTGAAAAAATTAACTTTCCGCATTTTCCGCGGAAATAAAAGTTGATATTCGTATTCTACACATTAAAACGAGTAATTTAAGATGAAAAATATTTTTAACACCAACCTCATTAAGACTATATTTTTTCGTAAAAGATAATTACTTAAAATAACTAGCCTAGATTGAAAAAAATTGTAGTTTTTTTTAAAATCAAAATTAAAAGTTTATGAGCAATATAAATAGTTTTATTAAAATACTAAAACTGTAAGTGTTACCTTGAATATTTCTCTTTGTGTGATATTTTTTCTGGTAAAAATATGGTCCTAATGACGTTGGTGTTAAAATGTTTTTGTTGTTGTTGTTATATTACTCGTTTTAATGTGTAGAACACGATTATCAATTTTTTTTCAGCGGAAATTATGAAAAGTTAATTTTTTTCACATTTTAAATGTAAGGTTGTATTAGCATGTATATCGTAAACAAGTCTTATTGATATTGTTAAACAATTTTTTGTTTAATTACTCATTTAAACATTTAGAACACTAATATAAACCTTTTTCTGCGGAAAATACAAAAAGTTAATTTGTCTGCACATTTTTAATGTTAGTCTGTAATAGCATGTATATCGTGAACTCGCCGTGCAGTAGCTACAGCACACTGCACTACGTTAAAGTCAGTTTATTTTAATACTAAATTTAAAATCTAAAAATGTAACTTTTGGTTTTAATTTTATACAACATGACTATATACCTACATTAAAATATACCTACGAAGTATCCAGTCAGGATAGATTTGTTTATAATGTTATTCAACTTTATTATCCACCTATATTGAAATATACCTACAAAGTATTCAGTCAGGATGAATTTGATTAGAGTTTTATACTTTTATACAACATTACTATATAGGCCTACCTACATTAAAATATACCTATGAACTGTCAAGTCAGGATAGATTTGGTTATAATTTTATTCAACATTATTATCTACCTATATTAAAGTATACCTACGAAGTATTCAGTCGGGATGGATTTCGTTATAATTTTATACAACATTACTATCTACCTATATTAAAATACACCTATGAAGTATCCAGTAATAGATTTGGTTATAATTTTCTGCATCGGAAATAAGTTTAAATATTTGCCAAAATAATACAAATCTATACTGACTGAATACTTCGTAGGTATACTTTAGTACAGGTAGATAGTAATGTTAAATAAAATTATTACCAAAACTAACCTGACTGGATACTTTGTAGGTATATTTTTTTAATATAAGTAGATAGCAATATTGAATAATATTATAACTAAATCCATCCTGACTGGATATTTTGTAGGTAAATTCTAACATAGGTATATAGTAATATTGTATAACATTACAAATGTAGACGTAGTGCAGTGCGCTGTAGCTACTGCGCGCCCGGTTCACGCTATAGACCTACATACCTTTACAACATTTAAAATGTGAAGAAATGAACTTTCCGTGGAAAAAAAGTTGATATTCGTGTTCTACACATTAAAAAGAGTAATATAACAAAACAAAAAAATTTAGCACCAACGTCATTAAGACTATATTATTACCCTAAAAGTTTATGAGTAATATAAATAGTTTTATTAAAATACTAAAATTGTAAATGTTACCTTGAATATTTCTCTTTGTGTGATATGGATTTTTTCTTCTTTAGCTTATGAGTGAAATTTACATCTACATCTCTTGAGTTGTTTTTGGTAACTTGTGAAGTATTTGAATGTGTTGGAGCATTATTTATAGAAGAAATATCAAAACTTGAGTTTGTTTGCCACTTTTGATGTCCTGATTCTGAAACATTTAGTTAAAACATAGGCTATAAAAGATTCATCAGAAAGAGGAAATAAATTGGTAAACCATGAGATCCACCAAATACTTGAATATTAAGGATGGTTGATACTCATGCCTGTATGATGAATTTTTTAGTAACAAAATAATTTAGAGCAAAAGCATCATTATCATTATTAAGACCGTAGAAGTATGAAACTTCTTGATATCCAAACATTTAGAATTCCAATTGTGAAATAGTTATAGGAAGACCCTAAATATAGAGAGATGATTAAGAGTACTAAATAATCATTGAAAGATGGAGTACTAATAATAATGTTTGCTTACCATTTTATCAATTTAATACATGCATGGTCAAGAAAGTAAATAAGACATGCAGTCTCACAAAAAATCAAAAATTTGTAAATAAATTTATTTACCAAATTATGATCATACTCACCTGTTCTATCTTCAGTAAAATCCTTCAAGACTTTATCAGTGTTATCTATTGCAGCATATGCAGGGAAAAGAGACATGTTCCTATCCTCATTCCTTAATACTAATTTTGAAGTTCTCACAAAATGGAAGTGATATTCAAAAGATTACTTCATGTATTGCTTTATAGCTTCAAAACTATTTCTATAGAAAATTAGAAAATAAATTTTTAGAAATTATATATGGTTATAGTTTAGTTTACAAAATATAAATATTTTTAATATTGTTATTAAGATTAAATTAAATTGCCATTGTTATCTGCAACCCAAACAAAACATCTATCTCAACTGTCAATGAAATACTGAAAGATAATTATCCCCATCAGACTGCACACATGAAATCAAGGAAGGCGCTACTTATTTGTCTTAATACATTCATAATGAATGAATACTTATTAACCAATAACAAAATTTTTAATGATGTATTATCTAGGTTTCGAGTCAAATTTAAAATTATAATTCAACAATAAAAAGTCTGATGTAAATTTGAGTAAGTTTTAATAATTTAAAAAAATAACCAAAAATAAATTTTGATAAAACTATTCAAAACCTTTTGAAAATATTTATTGTCAGCCTGAACTATATTAATACGTATATAAAAATATATATAAATAAATATATAAGAAGATATATTATATCCATGTAGATGTCTTTATGAATCGATGACCATAAGTTAAAAAGGATTCAGATAAATAAAAAAAAACTAAAGTTACTTGCAGAAATAAAAGAAATAATGTTTTGTTATAAAAATACTGATAGTGTTATATATATATATATATATATATATATATATATATATATATATATATATATATATATATATATATATAATTAATTAAAGAAGTGTGTCTTGTAGATCATATTCCTCAAGATTCTTAGATTGCGAAACATATCTTAGGCCATAGATTCTGCTCATCTGTTATAACTTCATTGCATTTAATGTTTGAGCTTGATTATAAGGAGTGTTTATTTTTAATGTCAGATTGAAAATATCATCTTGGAAAGGTTTAATTAATTTTAGTAGGGTAAAATTTTACCATAGTAAATTAAATAATGGCCGGTGAAGTAATAGTAGATGCACTTCCATATATTGATCAAGGCTATGATGAACCTGGTGTTCGGGAAGCTGTAAGTATTAATTTATTTGAATTTTTTAATTTTTAGGTTATCCAAATGTTGGGTCCTTATTAAATTAATTTTTTTTCTGGAGTCTTTGTATTTGTGAAATTACTAGATTTAAGTGATAATACAATTAAGAATAGTACAATACATAAACTAACTCGGCCCAATATCAACTTTTTACTCAGCAAAATACCTCTAATGTAAGCATCTAGGTTAGGTCAGGTCACATAACACTGAAAACCGGTTTGTCATAAGTAGTGATCCAATAATTTGTTTTTGTTTGCTATTAGCTCTACGTTTTTTTTCCAGGCGAAAAACCTATTAAGGTTATCATCGCCTAACTAAAGTTTTATTTTAAAATAAATGTTACTTAAATAAAGCTAATCAAAATAAACAAAAAATAAAATCAATGTTTAATACTAATTGTGGTTGAAATGCAGTACTCCGGCACTATACGATATTTTGGGAAATTTTTCAAAACCACCAAATTGGACGATATCCACAAGAATTTTTTTAAAATTGAAGTAGGAAAGTTACTTTTTTCCAATTTAAAGTAGGGTAATAAATTCAGCGCGGATGTAGAAGTTGTGAATAGGCGCGGAGTGATACTTACGTCACAGTGCTGCGCATAAGGTTGTACGCATTGTCCGCGGTACGTCACTCAACCTTATGTGTTTAGATATTTGAGAAACAACTTCTCCAGTTAGGATAGATTTTGTTTTAAATTTATACAATACTGTATACCTATATTCAAATCTACCGAAAAAGTGTCAAGTCAGGTTAGGTTTGGTTTTAATTTTATACATTGAAATTCAGTTGTAAAATCACGAAGAATTTGTATAACTCTGCGCCTATTCACAACTTCGCCTAATTTTTATACATATATTTAAATATACTTATAAAGTCTCCAGTTATGATAGATTTGGTTTTAAATTTATACAATACTGTATACCTATATTAAAATTTACCGAAAAAGTGTCAAGTCAGGTTAGATTTGGTTTTAATTTTATACATTAAAATGTAGTTGTAACATCACGAAGCATTTGTATCACTCCGCGCCTATTCACAACTTCTACATCCGCGCTGAATATTTTACGCTACTTTAAATTTAAAAAAAAGTAACTTTCCGAGGTCAATTTAAAAAAAATTCTTGTGGATATCGTCCTATTTGGTGGTGTTAAACCATTTCCCAAAATATCGTATGGCTTCTGCATTTTTACCCTAATTGTAACTAAATCTAAAGAAACTAAAATTATACATGATTTAAATATTATTAAATAGATTTAGGTGGCATAAGAAATCGATGACACGGTTGATAGCCGTGACATCGTCCCTTAAAACCACCTTTAAACTACCTCGAAGATCGTAACGTATATGCAAATCGCTCAACTCTTCACATTCAAGCAGGATGTGCTTGATTGTAATATTACTTCTACAAAACGGACATAGTGGTGGATCCTCATGTCGCATCAACCATCCATGCGTTAACAAAGAGTGGCCGAAGCGAAGTCGAGTTACCACCACTTCCTCCCTACAATTCCTCCCACATGTATTTTACCGAAATTTTCAGGGTATTACTTAAATTTTTTGTCAAAAGTACATGTGTCTTGAAATTGTTTTTGTTTTCTCTAATGCAAGTTCTTACATAACAAGTCAAGTTAAAACTTATCAGTTTGTTTATGGGTGAATGTAGATTGGACGGCACACACCTTGTTGCTAACAGCAACTAAACAATTTTTCCAGGTTGTAGTGGCTGACCTTTACTATGGTTTTAGTATTGATAAGCTAATGTTCAAGCATAGCTATTAGCATTGATAACTTTTTATTTGTGTACTCCTACATACATTGAAAATAGGAAAAACGTGTCCAGGCAGGGCAGGTTTGTAGAGGATAGTTTGTTTATTGTGATTTCAATAATGACAATGGCTGTAAATGACCAAAAACTCATTGATTATATATTTTTGTGCTGTTCATAAGATTCTATATTATGATAGGTTTGGTTAGTAAAACATATAAAACAATAATGTAAGGAAAATGGTTGCTGAATTTAATGCTTTAATTTATTGTTAGTAAACTGAATATTTTTTGATAACTAAACCTATAGAGTTTAAACTTTATAGAGTGTTAGTCATCACCCTGACCAATAAAGCTCAATTGGGACACTATAATATCAAGAAAGTCAATTGCTAAACATCCCCATATTATTTCTTCTTCACAGTTACTTCTTCTTTACAAGTTTTTAATGCAATAATACATTTTAGCTCCACAAACCATTTACAGTTTTCCCAAAATGCTTATATTTTTACTTGAACATTTTAAAATTTGGAGTATTTAGTAAATTCATGTTCAATATGGAACCAAAAGTGCTTATATCTCCAACTAACTCTTATATGGTATATATATTTTAGGCATTGGCGATGGTTGATGAGGAGACAAGAAGATATCGTCCAACCAAAAATTATCTTGAACACCTTCCAGCTTTGAATCTCACAGCTTTTGAGGTTTGTTCTTGGAATTATTTTATTTTTTTAAACACATCAGTGAGCAACATCTTATTATTTGTTTTAGGTAAATTAGACTTGTTTTGAATGTACATTAATTTAGTTTTTTGCATTGTTTTTAAACTGTATCAGTAAGTATATATATATATACAGTGTTTATATATATATATATATATATATATATATATATATATATATATATAAACACTAGTAGATAAATACTTATTCATTTCTCAAAATCACAAACAAATTAAAATATGACAGAAAGATACAAAAAGGTAATATTTTCTGATAAGTTTTATTTTGTATATTTTTAAATATCTGAAGTAATTTTTTTAAATCTAAAGGTATGTATAGATAAATTTTGAGAAATAAATAATAAGAGATTTAGACTATAACATATAAACACAATAGGCCTAAATTCAATCTTTCCTTGAATATAGATACCATTTGCAATGAACTCCTTATTTTCTATAGAATTAGATGGAGTAATCACCCATGCAATCTATGACCTACATACAAATTGTAATTAATTTAATCAAGAACAGTTTACTTTTAGACTTTACAGTAAAAAGATATTTTAATAAAGTATCATGGTATGAATAATATAATTTGTAAATTTATGTATCACAAGCTATTGGGAAATTGGAGTTATTTTCATTATGGTGCTGAAATAACATTATGTAATGAAGTTTGACATTCAACATTAAAGGAAAATAATAAATCATCGTAAGAAGTCTTTTGGAATTATTTAGGAATGTATGTTCACACATGTTGTCTTGATACTTCGACATTTTATCACAATATTTTATTAAAGTATTCTTGGAAAGCCACATAGATGTGCTTATAAGAGAAATGTAAAATGGCATTGATCATTAATTACTTCTTGCTTGGACTCAGTCATGTGAGTGTCAGTTTATCTGTACTGTTACCGACAGAATAGAAGTACTAAAAATATATACAATTATACTTTTTTTCTGAAAAGCAATTTTAGTTTGTAAAAGATATCATACAACTTATTCTTGTAACACAATGTCCACAACCAATTACACAAAGTTGTTAGTATTGGTTTTACTTTAGATCTGTCAAGAAAACTTGTGGAACTTTATTTAATCGGATTTAAAGTTAACCCTAAATTATTTTAATAGTTGTTAATGTTAACATTAATTAGATTTTGATGGTTATGTAATAATAATAAAGAAATAATTTTAATTTTAACCTCTATCATATAACATTAAATTGTCGACATAGTTACCACATAATATCATAAATAATGGTCTAGGATTAAAAATGAATGAAAAGAATGAAATAAACAAACAAACTGGATTAAAGTTATTAAACCTTGCTTCACTAACTTTAGATCTGTCAAGAAAACTTGTGGAACTTTATTTAATCGGATTTAAATTTAACCCTAAATTATTTTAATAGTTGTTAATGTTAACATTAATTAGATTTTGATGGTTATGTAATAATAATAAAGAAATAATTTTAATTTTAACCTCTATCATATAACATTAAATTGTCGACATAGTTACCACATAATATCATAAATAATAGTCTAGGATTAAAAATGAATGAAAAGAATGAAATAAACAAACAAACTAGATTAACGTTATTAAACCTTGCTTCACTAACTGACAATGTGAAAAGAAATCGAAAAGAAATTACAAAATAATGCAAGCGACAAAAATAGTGTATAAATAGTAGCAAATATAAATAATAGTCCCAGTATCACACACAGAAATGAAAATGGAAAATTACTAGGAAATCCGCTTTGTAATTTGCCACTTCTTATTGTTTTTCTGACATATGTATATACATATTTATACTAATTGTAATTATAAAATAAAACCATAATAAAAGTTTTGTTTGTTGATTTCAGTAGAAATTGTCTTTAAAAATTTTTTATATTACTTGTTTTCTTAAGTATCTTACTAAATACATTTCTAGACAGAAATATTGCGCAATGAGTTTGAGCGTATGCAGCAACGCTTGCCAATGGATGTCCTCAGTATGAAAAGGTATGAGTTACCTCCGCCTCCAGCGGGTAAAATGACAGATATTGCAGCTTGGAATGAGTGCGTTGAAAACTCTATGGCTCAGCTTGAACATCAAGATACAAGGTAATTTGTTCACTCAACATTTGTAGGAATAATTGTGATATTTTACAGTTTTTGTTATAATTTCCATTATTACGAGTCCAGCCAAGGCAACAATAACTTTCTTTATCTCATATATATACTTTATCATACTACAGAACAATTAACTTAATAATAAATACACAAAAACCTCTTAACCACAAACTTTCTTTAATTTACCCTAATGTACATTTCAGTTACAAAGTAACCATCCTCAGAGGGATAACATACAAAGACTGTTATCAGTCTTTGTATGTTATCCCTCTGAGGATGGTTACTTTGTAACTGAAATGTACATTAGGGTAAATTAAAGAAAGTTTGTGGTTAAGAGGTTTTTGTGTATTTATTATTAAATTCAACCACAGTATATTCCTAATAAATAGTAACAATTAACTTACTAATTTTTTCAGCAAGACATCTATTTTCTTGATACACCTTTTGCTTGAATCAAATTAGAACCACTGACTACATAAATAACAATAACATGAACAGTTTATATGGATAAAATTCGTACCAAAAGAGCAGGTATAGATGTTTGCTTATATGACCGGATATTATACAGTGCTGCTTTCATTAAGTGAGTGTATGTAAGTAGAAATGGAGAGCTCTACGGTGACACGCCTTTGAACATTTTTTTAGAACTGCTGTGATGACTTTTTGCTACCAAATTTGTTTTAGATTCTTTGTAGAGCATTAGTGATATCAGCTGGCCTATGTGTTTTGAACTGACAGAAATAAATAGGTGTTTGTTTTGTTAATATAAACTACTATTTACCCTAGTCCAACTATTAACCTTGCTATTTTTAGTAGTTTTATTTCATTGGATAATATTTAATTTCACTCTTTTACCTATTAACTCTTTAAATTGATTTTAAAACCCTACTATTGTTATCTAGGCTATTTAACAAAAGTAACTGAGTGAAAATTTGTGACGCTTTTCGAATCAATAGATTCATTGACAAAGCCAATCCGTTACTCAATTATTCAGTGATTTCAAGATGAACGTAATTAATAGTAATATAGATACATATAATAAAACCTACATGTAAACTAAACGTCTAAAAAAATTAATCTATGAAACAATTTTGATTGTAAATAAATGTTTATAAATGTTATTTTACTCTAATACATTTTTGACGCCTTTAACATGTATATTAAAATATACAGTAGAGTCTCGATAATTCGAGGTTTGTTGGGACTGAGGTTAAACGGACTACACAGAAGTACTTTACTGTGAATTAGAAAGAATAGGAGTTTTAATGAACCCTAACAATATAATTAAAAATGCACTAAATAAGTTTATTATAGAACTTTATATGAACATTTCTTGGAACCCCGACTCAATTCCTTTGCATACTGTATTGATATAAACATTTCTTGGAAGCTCGACTCATGTCTTTAGCATACCGTAATGATATAAACATATCTTGGAAGCCTGACTTATATCCTTGGCATACCGTATTCATATAAACATTTCTTGAAAGCCCGGCTCATTTCCTTTGCATATCGTATTGATATAAACATTTCTTGAAAGCCCGACTCATTTCCTCTGCATACCGTATTGATATAAACATTTCTTAGAAGCCCGACTCATTTCGTTTGCATACTGTATGGCTATAAATATTTCTTGGAAACCCGACTCATTTTCTTTGCTTACCGTATTGATATAAACATTTCTTGGAAGCCAGGCTCATCTCCTTTGCATACCATATGGCTATAAAGATAACTTGGAATATGAACTCATTTCCTTTGCATACCGTATTAGTATAAATATTTCTTGAAAACCAGACTCACCATTTTTTTCCAATAGATTAAATAGACTGAAATAGATATAGGCACTAATTTAACGGATGCTTGAAATATTGGGACTCTGAATTTTGAGACTCTACTGTACTTTTAAAAAATATTCGATAAATAAATAATCATAGGAGTCAAGCAAATAAATAATCATAAATAACCATAACCATAAATAATCATAAATAACCATAAATAAATAATAATCATAAATAAACAATCATAAATAACCATAAATAATCATAACCATAAATAAATAATCATAGGAGACACAATATTTCATACCTGGTAAAACTCAATGAATTACCCCACTGCTGTTAATACTTCCAGAGCAGACTCTTGCCAGTTTTTTTCTATTAGAATCCATTATGAAACCTATACTATCAATTAACCATTTTAAAATGACTATTTGATATTTTTTTCACAATTTTTAAAGAAGCACGTTTTGAAAAATTCTAACTTGAATTTTTTATTTTTAATTGAAAAAAAATCATTGTGACCCTTACACTGTTATACATTATTGAAACGGGCATGACAAAATGCTGCTTTCCAGGTTGATTCTTTTGCTAGAGCAGTTTTATGTTTGCAAACAGGTTAATTTTGAAAACTTTAACAATATATAATTTTAATTTTCGAACAAGTTGAAATTTGGTAATTTTTTTAGTTTATATGGGGTATAATTGTATACTAAATTTTATTAAAATCTGAGATGGTGAGGTAAAATGTCTGTATTGATTTGACCTATTGTTCTTTTGGACTGAATCTTTATGAGATATTCGTTATATTAGTTTGTAGGCAATTTCAGAACTCCTGCCACCTTAAAAAAATTCACACAATTAGGTCATCTTTTTTCCTGGTCAGTTTAGAAAGAAAACCACATGTTAACACTACTTATATTTTAACCTAAATTGTTCTTAACACGTTGACTGCGGGTGGCAGGGATCCCGATTATGGTAGCGCAAACCCAGATGGTAGGGATTCCTACCATCTGTTCTTTGGCTCAATGTGCTCCTAGCACGTGGTAGAAGTGAATTTTGTCTTTGTCATTCCTCAGGAAGTATCTTAGTGACATTTTACACGTGTTCGTTTTTGTCTCTGTTTTTTTTGTTTTGTTGTTTAAGCAATGTTTGAAATATAGTTTAAAAAAAATATTTTAGTGATGAATATTGATTTGCCTGGACCTATTAGGGGTAATTCTCGACCAAATACCCTGCGAAATTACCCCTAGTGATAGGATGATGAGCTACTATCCATCTAAACGTAAAATATTATGTTGGTATACAGTTGGTGAACAGTTTTTGTTCACGTGCCCCAAATGGATATGATCAACGCTCACTACCTTTTCAACGAAGTGCAAGTTTCAGCTAACGGAAAAAGAATGAAAATGTATGATTTTCATCTGTCAGTTGTTGATTCTCTGCTTCCCGCCCTACCTGCTCCACAAAGATCATTGAAACGCAGATGATTTTTTTCTTTTCTCATTCTTTAATAACAATTGTTAAATATAAATATAGAAAAAAGTTACTAATGTTATCATAATACATGTGTTACAATGGAAAACTGACCTTATTTATTGCAAACCAGTGCAGACTACTCTCCCCAGATGCGCGAGGTAGGGATCCCTACCACGATTTTAAAATGGCCTACCACAGGTTTTTTATGACTTATAAAGACATTTTATCTTCATATTTCTTCATTTCACATATTTTGGTAAGTAAATTAGGAAAAAACATTAGCATTTGTCATAATACATTGCATGTGTTTTAGCAGTCAACGTGTTAAGACATGCACAACTGAAAATAGAAACCTGGTTGTAACCCATTAATATATTTTGTTTTGAAAAGGTCAAATATTCTATTATTCAAGTGGAGAAACAAATAGATATTTAAATTTGAAATGATAATTTTTAGTATTATTTTCAAACCTTGTGAAAATAAATTCTGAAATAAGTTAATTGTCTCTTTTAATAAAAGGCAAAACAAAGTAGGAATACAATTTTTAGAATAAGTAATGAGAAGTGCACCCAAATAGAAACAAATTAAGAAATATTTTATACACAAACAGAAAATATTTAAATCAAGATAATTTTAGTTAGTAGACTAAATGGAAAGTAAATAAAAACTAAATTAGGAAAAAAACAATAGCATTTGTCATACTACATTGCATGTATTTTAGCAGTCAATGTGTTAAGACAAATTCAACTGAAAATAGAAACCTGGTTGTAACCCATTAATATATTTTGTTTTGAAAAGGTCAAATATTCTATTATTCAAGTGGAGAAACAAATAGATATTTAAATTTGAAATGATAATTTTTAGTATTATTTTCAAACCTTGTGAAAATAAATTCTGAAATAAGTTAATTGTCTCTTTTAATAAAAGGCAAAACAAAGTAGGAATACAATTTTTAGAATAAGTTATGAGAAGTGCACCCAAATAGAAACAAATTAAGAAATATTTTATACACAAACAAAATATTTAAATCAAGATAATTTTAGTTAGTAGACTAAATGGAAAGTAAATAAAAACTAAATTAGGAAAAAAACAATAGCATTTGTCATACTACATTGCATGTATTTTAGCAGTCAATGTGTTAAGACAAATTCAACTGAAAATAGAAACCTGGTTGTAACCCATTAATATATTTTGTTTTGAAAAGGTCAAATATTCTATTATTCAAGTGGAGAAACAAATAGATATTTAAATTTGAAATGATAATTTTTAGTATTATTTTCAAACCTTGTGAAAATAAATTCTGAAATAAGTTAATTGTCTCTTTTAATAAAAGGCAAAACAAAGTAGGAATACAATTTTTAGAATAAGTTATGAGAAGTGCACCCAAATAGAAACAAATTAAGAAATATTTTATACACAAACAAAATATTTAAATCAAGATAATTTTAGTTAGTAGACTAAATGGAAAGTAAATAAAAACTAAATTAGGAAAAAAACAATAGCATTTGTCATACTACATTGCATGTATTTTAGCAGTCAATGTGTTAAGACAAATTCAACTGAAAATAGAAACCTGGTTGTAACCCATTAATATATTTTGTTTTGAAAAGGTCAAATATTCTATTATTCAAGTGGAGAAACAAATAGATATTTAAATTTGAAATGATAATTTTTAGTATTATTTTCAAACCTTGTGAAAATAAATTCTGAAATAAGTTAATTGTCTCTTTTAATAAAAGGCAAAACAAAGTAGGAATACAATTTTTAGAATAAGTTATGAGAAGTGCACCCAAATAGAAACAAATTAAGAAATATTTTATACACAAACAGAAATTATTTAAATTAAGATAATTTTAGTTAGTAGACTAAATGGAAAGTAAATAAAAACTAAAATTTTTTACATTGAGATGTAGATGTCGCCAGTAGGTGACAATGTTTATCCGTAGTAGGTTGTAATATCTCTTTCAAGCTATAAGAACTACATAAATATTTTTGGTTAATACTCTTAAAACTAATACGTATATTTTAAAAGCTAATTTTTGTATTCAAATTAATATATGATTACAGAATTTGCAATTTGGAATTGATGTTAAATTATGGTTGTGAAGCATGGAAATCACACTTGGATCTTCTTGTGAAATGTGTGTCGTCAACTCAAAAACAGCTCCAGGCAGTCAGGTTGTTTTATTTTATATTTTATAAATTTCTAAAAAAAGTATTATTCAACTAAATTATCTAATTTAGGGTGTTTCTGTTTAATTATTATTTAAAAATAAATATATTCTCTGGTGTTTTAGAAATTTTGATAACAATTATAACAGTAATTGCTGATTTTCCAGTGACGTTTAAAACTAAAACAATAGTACATGTCAAATTTTATAAGCTGGCATCTGGATCTTATGCAGAAACTGTGTATTAGGCATCTAGAAAACATCAGGCACTGTTGTCATCCCTCATCGGGGTCATAGATCACAGCCTATCCTATTAGCACTCTTCTGTGAACTCCCTATTTTAATTTTTTGCTGTTTTTACTACATATTAAGAAGTATTAATAAGTAGCAAAATAATGAGTCAACCCTATGAGTCGCGGTAGTGTAGGGGTCGAGGTTCTTAAAAATGACCTGCGAGCACCTTCACCCTCTCTCGTCCCTGAGCTCTCAAAAAGGCCTGCAGTCCCCAAGTGCCAGCTTATTATATTTTACATATAGTTTTAATAAATGATTCTTTTATTGTTCAGTAATACACATTTTATTCTTTTTATATTTAGACAGCAACAGTATTATCTCTTATGTTTAATGTAAATGATTTACCATTATTATCTGGATATCGTTGATGGTGTAATGGATATCTATCCAGTTAATTTACTGTGCCTGAAAGAAATTGTGGGGATTTTTTTTAACACCAATAACTGTGTATGTAAAACTCATACTTAATGCACACATAGACCATAGTTGATTTTGTTATAATTTGGAACAGTTCCTGATCTTCATCCACATCTGGTATTTTATTTTAGCCTGTATTAAATTTTAAATGTCATCGGGTGAAATGTTTCAACAAACCTTACTAAAATATGTGGCAAACCTCGGTTTTTCTGTTGAACATAATACACCCAGCAGTGTGCTTTTCTAAAAAGATGATATTTAACAACTAAATATATTAATGATTTAAATTTTTTTTGAATTTTTAAGCAATAATCTAATTTACATATATATATATATATATATATATATGTATATATATATATATATATATATATATATATATATATATATATATATATATATATATATATATATATATATATATATAAATTTGGTAAAGTCTTTCTCTATTAAATTCAAATTTTATGTTGACACAAGAAAATATTGATTATATTATCTTTATATTGAATTCATTAATCTTACGCACTTCGACAACGAGAACGATTGTTTGGCAAGGCACTCAGAACCCGGGTATAGAACAGCTTAGATGCTTGCCGCAGATCTTGCTACTCCAAGATTTGCAACACTCATGCTCAAATGCTCCAATGGTTTTTAAAACATTTATCAGTTACCCTGATATTTATAAAAGCTTTAAAAAAAAAATATTTTGCAACTATATAATCCTATTTATTAGTAACATAAATGTTAATTTATGTGTAAAATGTTTACATCTAAACAGATCTCATAATTGGTTAAAAATTGAATGTTTTTTTACTTTTATTTCTGTTGGGTGTGGTAATTCACAAAACATTTCTGGGAATAAATAATAAATAAAAAGAAAATGTTTAAAGAAACATCAACATTTTCAAGCTTAAAAAAAATCAAACTAAACAATTTTATAATATACTCAGCAAACAGGCACTTTAAACGTAGTATTTGTGAATGAAAACAAAGACGCCTAGAACGTGTTGTTCTATGAAACATTGAGTGTAGTGGGCGTGCATGAACACTCTTGCCTCACTGTCGCATGTGGCGATAGGCGATGTACGCCCCATGTCCACTTTTCAATTCATTGATTCAGTGTGAGGTTAAGCCATTGTCAGAAAAAATTGTATTGCTTATCGGTTATTGTGCCAGTCTTTGTGAACATTTCGGTGCGTTTCATTTTTTGTTCCACCTTTGCTGTCGGATTGGGGACAGTTTTACTGGAAGTGTGTTATAGTTGTGTTTAATATATTTTGTATAATGAATATAGATAATGAGGTTGAATTATTGTAGAATGTCTACTCTGACAAAATGACTCCAAGGATAGCTGTGACAGTCCGACAATGACGATGAGGTGTCTCTAACATGGCGGCCGACATTTGGCGCCACTGGCATGATAGACGTAGCTTTCACAGGAGATCCTGGACTTAGAGTGCCAATTCCTGGTAACAATATTCCAACTGATTGGTTTAATTTTTTGATTGACGTTATTTTCTTAGAGACAATTGTTGCTGAGACAAACAGATGTGTCTTGGAATTTTTTGTGGTCCACAAAACACTGCCAAGTCACGAATCACAAATTGGAAAGACGTGACTTTGGCCAAAATTAGAACTTTTTTGGGACCATTGCTTCACACCAAAATAAACTGAGCCTGTATGATTTCTGTCTCAAGGCCATTGAAGGACCTCTACCCCCCCAAACAGGCTCCCATTATGGTGGCTTCTACTCGAAACAGGCTCTCAAAGAATAACAATAGATGCAGAGCTCAAAGAAAATATCGAGTTTGTGCAAAAGAAGGCAAAAGGAAATTGACCACCTACATTTGTGCTGTGTGCCCGGATGAACCAGGACTGTATGAACTGCGACGTTTTAATAAGTTTCACAAGGACATGGATGACTAAAGCTGAGTATTAAAATGGTGGGGGTGTATATAGTATTTATTTTGGCATTTTCTAGAAATTATTATAAACACTGTTAGAACTATGTACATATGAATTACTTATTGACATTGTGTGTAAACTAATTTTTATGTAATGTAAAAACATTGTAAATAGTAGCAGGAAGGGTTGTAGGTAAATTTTTGTGTGGCACTTTTTCTATAACTATACCTAAGCGTTGTGATTGGAAAAAAAGGTTTGTTGCTTTTGGGTGAAAAACCCAACAGTTAGACAGTCGACAACCATCACTTGTGATACGAAAACCGGTAACACCAGCAAAGTACATACATAAACATACCAGAAATGACGTCACCAAATCTGGCGAAAAGGAAGCCTAGTCAACTTCAGATGACATATTGGGTCCATCAACATTTTCAATGCAAGTAATCGATAATATTTTTTCAGCAATTTTGATGCGCAACTATAAAACATTGCCGCACTCAACGTGTTAATAACTTTTATCATAATCACCAACCTGAGAAAAAAATAAAGTTTTGAAGAAAGTTATTTAAAAAACCACAGAATGTCACACAATTATTTAAAAATGCCAAACTATAACTGGTTTCGGAGTGGAAAGTCAGAAATATAAAGCTGGGTTACACTCGTCTTCTGACGTATATGCCTAACGTATATGAAATCATTCAGTATCTTAGATTACTAAAGTTAACCTCGTATTTTTATAGGATTGAAGCATATAATAACCTAATTCTTACGTTTCTGAACGATATGTATTAACCTATACCATTTAAAGTATATGTTAACACACAAAATATATAATTTATTTTATTACATTCCTTTAAGTAAAATAAATGAATACATTCATTAACCTATAAATCGAAGAAGTTTTCAATTCAATTACACTTCAAGTTAATGTACAATAAATAAAATAATATAATCTCTGCGTAAAACAGCTGTTAAGTAAACTAACCTAAAATTAAAACTAACAATGTTTATATAATACACTATATAAAAACAATTATTGTATAAAATCATAAGTTTTCACTTAATTTAGGTATCAGACGTACATCATAACATGATTAACTATTGATTTTTAGTTGCCTCCAAATTAATAATTATTAGATTTTAATTCAAGTGACTGAAAGCTTGGTTAGAAAAGTTACATTTTTTGAAAAATATCAACTTTGGTTGCGCCAATTAGGCTAAAATTTACCAATACACTCTCCACACCCATTTGTGTCTGGTAAATGTTCTCAATTAGTCTATTGGGAAAAGAAAACAATAACTATATGGTTATAGTGAGACAAACATTTCTGTATTTCAATATTAGAATTCATTTAAAATAAAATAGTATTTAATTTTTTACAGGAAGGAAATACAACAGATAAATTGGGAAAGGAAAAATAAACAAATGGTGGGCGGAGAAAAGTTGAGGAAATTGGAAGCAATGTGGGTCAGTTTAGTGAGTAAAAACTATGAAATTGAACAAGCTTGTGCACAGTTAGAAAAAGAAATTGCTGACCAGGAGAGTACTGACAGATAATCTGAAGTGTGAGATAATAAATATATAAATGAATATCAAATAAATAGAAGTGTGTCTCTTTATACTTTGATAATGAGTTTATGTGACGTAAATCAATTAAAATATTAAGATTTAGCTTATAAAATTTAATAAAATCAATTGAATGTATCATTATTGTTTTATTAAGAGTTGAATGTTCACAATTAATCTAATTTGGTTATTTGATATTTCTGAGTTGCGTGAGTTCTAACTTTTAGCTTTATTTATAATACAAGAAATTGCTATTTAAAATAAGGGTCTAAAAGTTGCCACACTCATGCTACAAGATGAAATTGTGGTGTAATTCTAGTGCATTCATATTACCGCCATTAGATTTTTTTGGTGAAAAAACAAAAGTTTTTTATAATTGAAGACGCTAATAAGATGTAATTAAGGTGATATTGAGAGTAATACGTATTTTAAATGTCATAGTGGTTTTTTTATTGGTTTAATAAATTTCATCAGAATTAATTGACATCAGTTCATTGTGTTTAAGACTTACTTATGAAAAGAGCTTAAACCATTATTGTTATAATACTCCAATTTATTCTGAAAACCAAAAAGTTAAAATTTTAATGCACAAAAATGAAAAAAAAATTACGTTATTGAAACATAAAATTATGAAGAATCAGAATCATGCATTGCAGAATGTAAGTCCTGTCTTCATTTCTTCGAGTTACAGGGTTGAAACTGCAGTTTCGTGCATTCAGATCTTTCCAGATATTACAAGGACAAGCCTCCAAAATGGCTACTTGTTAGAAGATGACATCATTCTAGTTTGTAACTTCTTGTTTGCTAGATTGTAATTTTGTAATAAGACCCTCTGATATTGATGACAAGGTCATCGAAATGTACATAAGAGTTTAATCTTAAGTAAATTGTTTTATTTGTTATTTTTGATTATTTTTGTGGTATTGGGGTTCTTTTCAATATTTTCATTGTAATATATTGTACCACTGTGCTCTTGATATTGTGTACCGTAATCTTAAAATAGAGACATATGAGGTAGATATACCATTATGCCATCACACATGGACAGACACATTATTAAACTCAATCACCTTAAGTATATTGGGAAGTGGCTAGACACAACCACATTCATATCATGAGAAATGACAATCATGAATCTCTTCAAATAATAAATCAAGGCAAGAACTTAGCAATGAGATTAGGATATCTTATTAAATTAGTGTAAAAAAACTGCTGAGGATCATTTTAGTGAATCTGTTTTTGGTCGTTAAATTGATCATTAAGAATAGATATCCTTTGAAGAAGACTGTGTTAACAGAAAAAGTTGCTAGATACCTTCCTTTGTGTTCGGGACAGACTACTATGTCAAGCGATGTTAGTATTTCATTTAAAACGTTCACTGCGGCCGTCTTCGTCTATCTTTATTTGGATATGTTGATATCTACCCCAACGTTGTAGAAGGGATTTAGTTGTGTATTGCAGCATCAAGGTGATGTATGTCGGATGTTTATTTTAGTTTGGTTAAGATTACCCACCATTTTTGTGTCATTAGTGTTGGTGAGAGTTTAGTGCATGTCCAAGGCTGTGAGTGACATGGTTCGTGACATTGAAAGTGTGGCTGAGACTTCTAAGGACTATTTATTTAATACCATTGATGCAGTAGAGTGTACTGTACTAGGGACCCTACAAATGGGGCTTCTGAGTATGCTGAGTCTGAGGCAAGCGACGACGACTGCCATGACAGTGAGTTAGATCCAGCTCAGAGGAAGTCTATTACGATCTCGTGGAACTGTCTGATTCTGATTTGGAAGAAGAAATAGATAATCCTCAATGGATACCTAGTACTTTATGCCTTTGCAACTTTCTGTTTACAAAGGAAAATAAGTTTATCGTTCTATTCCCAGGAGAAAATCGACGCTATGACTGTTTCAGACTACTTCCTGATGACATATTTTTGGAGAATATTGCGAAAGCTAATAATATTTACGCATGGGATGTGTTTGATAAACCAAATTCAAGCCATTTTCAAGAATAAATAACTGGAAAGAGTTGACAGTGCCTAAACTCATTCAAAGGCCTATTGATTTATACGGGATCGCAAAAATTTGTATATAGTTTGTATTAAATATTTTAAAAGCTAATTTGTAGTTTTTATTTCATGAAATAATTTTATTTATTATTTTAATGATTATTATATATTATTTATTACAGTTACAAATGTGAATTACATGCATAACATAAAAAATAAAATACTGATAATCATGGGACGCTTGCAAATTGTTGCCATCTCCGATCGGAGACAAAATAGCGGTCTAGTATTTTTTCCATTTTCAAGGTTCAAAATTAATTTTTACTGTCATATTCTTTTATTTTTAAAGCAAGGCCATCAGAATAAATTTTAAAAAATCTCAGCGCCTTATAAACTTTATGCTAGAGGCCTTTCACAGCCATCGTGTTAAGCTATGTTCTGTAAACATATAAATATTTGTATGATTGTGTGTTTACTTTTACTCTTGGGAGAGTTAAAAAACGTGATGGAAGAAGTAAATGAAAGCAATCCTTTAGATTGCACGTCTGAAAGTGGGACGTTTTAAAATGATCGAAGTGTCAACCAAGGTTTGCAGTAGCTGTTGTCTCACCTAGGTTTATTTTACTACTTCTTATTAACCTTTACTCTCAGCTGCATTAACATATGTTTTACTGAGGAATAATTTTTTCAAAAATATAAATAAGAGTACTTGTTTAGATAGAATTGTTTGTGATTATATGGAATCAAACATGATAGGTTTCGTACAAATGAATTTGTATTTTTTAGAAATTAAGTTATAGTTTTTTTGCAAGTAGTTATAAACGAGGTTGATTTTATTACCCTAATATTTTTATCATTATGCATATTAGAGACTTTAAAAAAATCTTTTTAAACTATTCACTTGTATCATATTATTTATCACTTTGTATTTACAGTTTCCTTCAGTACAGAGTCTAAATAATTACAGAAATAAAAATAATCTATATGCAATGCTACACTCAAATCGAAAAATTTCACTAAATGAAAATTTCTATACGAGATCATAAAATATTTATGTAAAGTAAGTTATTGCATTGAAATTAGTTAAAGTAGAGCATGAAAGCAGTAGTTTTTTTATTAATTCCAAGAACATGTAAAATAAACACCTCCATACAGCATTACTGCAACCTGCACATAATTGTTTGGTTGAACATTCCTCGAACATTGGTTAGTTGACAAGCAGTGTAGTAGGAAATTGTTTTCACAATAAAGTGGAGACATTATAGAATATATATACCTAATAGGCAGCAATACAGAAAATCTCCAAAATTATAAGTACTTCAGTTTAAGAGAGAATAAAATTTTCCCACTGGTTTACTTTTAGTTGAAAAAAATCAATAAAAATATTTATACAGTGAAACCTCTCATATCTGGGACCTCCGATATCCAGATGTAATACAAAAACAAAGTAAGTGACTTTATCTCGCAGAACTCTTTACCATCGGGTCAGTCCTCTGGCACCAGGAGTTAGCTCTTTGTTCTTTCTCGACTCAGCCACATGTGTGTTCGAGTCTACATATTGTTCAGTTCACTAGTGTTCTACAGATTGTTGGATTTCGAAACTTAATCAGTTTTGTGTGAGTGTCGTACAGTTTACATATATTCTACAGGATTTTGTATAATTAGGTAATTTAGTTAGTTAATTTACCTAGATTTTGTAATTTTCAATATACAGTCTGGCGGAAAAGCTGAAAAACTGTTTTCTGTTGAAGATAAGATTACACAATTAAAATGATTCATTGCATTTTCAATGATCCTTGAGGATATTACTAGTAATATTATGGACCTAGTGAACACATAGTAAGCGCTTTCCGAAGATGACAAAAGCAACAGCAGCCGATTGTCTACTCTTTCGAAGGGGGAGGGATATTTCATCAAAAGCATGTGTTTAACAAAACAAGCAAACCACCACAATTTTTTTTACCAACACTGATAATTAATGTACATATGTACGTACAGTACAGTATTAAAGGTATGTAACTAAATTGAACATTTAGTTCTATATTCCTATTAAAATAAAATTATAAACTTCAATAAGTGTAACTTAATTAGAACAATCATACATCTGCTTCCAATTGGAGTGGTTGTGATTATATAGGACGGGTAGAACAGATCTGGATGGGGGCAAAAAAGGTTTCAATGGAGAACAATACAACTGTAAGACCCTTTCGCCCGTTAATACAACACTGTTGCCAACCTTTTTTGTAACGAACCATTGGCCCCCATCGAGATGCCTTTAGGAACTTTAATGTGAAAACTATTTCAACCAGGAAGTCCATCTATACAGTCGAATGGCAAGTATTTTACAAATTATTATAATTAATACTGCATATTTCTTCTTATGTGGTATATTTTCACTAATATTATCAACTTCAGACAATCAACTTCAGTGTTTCTTTTTCAACCTGTCTATTAACTGTTCTGTAATTATTATAAAATCTATTTTTGAACAAATCAATTTTACTATCAAGTGTTAATAAAGTGTATAAATCTACCGTATTTCTTTTCTAGGTAATGGATCTGAACGGATTATGAGATGTAATAATACTACCTACCGGAGGAAAGATTCAATTCGAAGTGGAACTGTTTTTGACAAATTATACCATCTCAATGTCCAAAATTGTATTAGTTTTAGTGGGCTGGATTCTGAAATACCTGTATATGAATAATAGAATAATTAGAGAAATGAGGTTAAGTAATAAGACTACAATGACTTATAAAGGATTTTCGGGGTCTGTTAACGGTTTGGTTGATAGAAACGAGTACTAAGTTGGAAACAGCCTTGTTGAAATTGATGAAAGTGCTATTGATGCGGACGTCGAAAATATAACAGAGGGCGAGTAACAAAAACGAAATGAGTTGTAGGTGGTATTGAAAGGAACACAATGAAATGTTTTCTGAAAGTAGATGCAGACATATAAAAAAACGTGATTACAGAATATGTTAAACCCGGTACAACAATAATTACTGATAGCTGGAAAGGATATAATACAAGAGCATTACATTTGGCTGGTTTTGACCATTTTCCATGAACCATATGTATAACTTCTTGAATCCAAATGATCGTAGCTTGCACACAGAGTGAAATGAATCAAACTGGATGTAAATAAAGAGAGATATGAGGTGGCGAATTGGTAAAATTTCTTCTTCAAATATAGAGACATATTTAACAGATTGCAATTGGAGAAGTCTTCTTACAACAACTGAAGAGCTATTCATCCATTTTATGAATGCAGTCAACAATTTTTATCCTGTTTTATATGTTTATAAATAAATATATTGTAAAAATATGTAGTTTTCTTAAGAGAACAAGGTTCTATGGGCTGTTGATTTCATGAATTGGTTAGGCAGTTTCACTATAGATATGGCAATCAATTTATGTTTTTTGCGGCCCAGAGCACAGACAGAAATGATTTTCGGAGTAAGTGTTAATTTTTTAATGTACGTATCTATAAATTTCATATATGTGACTAAAGGTATTTGAATTGGGCTAAAGCTTACCTATTGTTGACTGATGACAAGGGTTGACAATTGGTGTCTTAAATTCAACAGGTGTCATAAAAGGTTATTGTTCTCCATAGAACCTTTATTGCCCCATCCAGATCTGTTCTACCCTATAGGACAAACATACATCATTACATAATCCCTCCCTTACTGGGATCGGGTTGTCGCTGCGTTGATCCTGATATGAGGAGTTTACTGTATAAACAACTAAGCTTATAAAACACAACCAAACTTTTAAAATTACAACTTCAAATATAAAACATTACAATTTCATATAATAATTTATGTCAAATCGTTATATGTAAATAAAGCCATTAGAAACATATGTATAGCTAATGATCAAGTAAGCATTAAGGTTACTAAATATTACATTTATTACCTTAAACAACCTTTTGATAGTGAATACAGTAATCTGACTATCACACTTGCTGCTACGTGTTTATTCAATGCAAGAAATAA
Organism: Prosapia bicincta; assembly: GCA_036971475.1. Lineage (NCBI taxonomy): Eukaryota > Metazoa > Arthropoda > Insecta > Hemiptera > Cercopidae > Prosapia > Prosapia bicincta. The sequence continues at coordinate 19,400,232 of JBAIZL010000007.1, read as the reverse complement.
CAGGAATAAATTCTAAGTTATATAGATTACCTAAATTCAGGAAACATTTAGTCCAATCTGTAAAGCCATGAAAATGAATATAAACCTATGTTCTTGTTTACAAATATTACTTAGTAAACTTACATATAGATAGTTGTGCAGTAAACTGGCTAAAAACTATGATTGCGAACCTTCTTGGTAGAAATATGGGAAATAAATTTAGTAAGAGGCTTTATTTAACACGCTTGAAGAATTTAAAATTGGTCATATACTGAGAAGGGATACTTCTAAATACTTGCAAATTTACTACGACTCTACTTGTAACTGTTACTTGTTTTGAAAAAGATATTAAAAAAAGTCATATTTGTTGATTCCATCTTCACGTGAGCTACTAGTTTTCACTAAAACACTTGTAAATATTTACAAATTTGCCTATAGTAGCGCTTACTTATATTTGTTGAGGACAGCTGTTTCGGGAGATATGTCCCATTGTCAACTCAGACCGTAACTGATCTCAAGGCTTTCGTAGGATAGGGTATTAGGGTGGGGTGGGATATTATGGGGGTGTGGGTGTACTTTGTGAGTATTCGGAGTTATGATGTCAAAAAGTGTGTGTGAGTTATGGTCTGAGTTGACAATGGGACAGATCTCCCGAAACGGCCGTCCCCAACAAATATAAGTAAGTGCTACTATAGGCAAGTTTGTAAATATTTACAAGTGTTTTAGTATTATAAAAAGGTTATTGAGAAAAACTTTTTCAAGCATTTATTGTTATGAGTGTAGGATAAGGACAATTAATAAGCAACCAATAACTACATTTCACAAGTGAAAAAAATAATTCTAATATACATGAAGATATTGATCCCATGGGTTTTATCTTTGAAAATTTATTACTTCATTTGTAACTACATCTGTTCTTAATGGGAGACTTTGTTACTAGAATGTAAATTGGAATATATCATAGCAAAAAAATGTTATAAAGAAACATTGATTTGTACTGTTACTTGTGTGTTTTACACAAAACAAAGGGTAATCTTTATATGGAGGTAATCTATATATATAGTAGAGTTTTGAAACACAAGTCCCGATAATTCCAGGTTCTGTTAAATTCAAGCCTATTTCTGTTTGAGCCTATTTTATCTATTTGAAACAAAATGACGAATCAGGCTTGCAAAATTTGTTTATAGCCATAAGGTATGCAAAGGAAAAGAGTCAGGTTTCCAAGAAATGTTCATATCAATACCATATGCAAAAGAAATGAGTCAGGATTCCAATAAATGTGTACAGTGTGTGAGGTTTAACCATGTCTCTGACCTTGAGATCACTAGGGTGGAGTGCGGAATCAAAACCCAACACCAGAAAACATCAGTGTCGAGTTTAAAGTGTAGATAGCTCTAATTAACTAAATGATAATACTTAAATAGTTTGATATAGACATGATCTTTAAATGTGTTGCTCTGCTTCTGCAAAGAAAGAGACGATATATGTAATGGAAAATGTTTTCAGTTAGGCTACTAGGATAAGTAGGCTAGTAGTAGTAAGATATGTTTATATTAATATGGTTTGCAAAGAAAATGAGTTTCAATAAATGTCCATATAAAGTACTATAAACTGTTTTTGTACATTCTTAATTATAGTACTGTATTACTGTTTGTTAAAACATCTATTTTTTACTAATGCAAAGGAACGTATTTTCGAGTAATCCGAGTTTTTGGTAATCCGAGGGGTCTTGGTCCCATCTACCTTGAATTATGAAGACCCTACTGTATATCTACTGTAGTCACAAACCAACAGATTTATCCATTCGATTTTAGAATTGATAAACTTCTCATTTCATTGGTAACCAAATGTATTCTCACATGACCACTTTGTAGCTAGATTATACCATTGGGTTATACTTTATGCAGTTATAAGTGTATTTTAAGTAACGCAGAAAAAATTAAAGTAATCAAATTGGGACTAATATTTGAATATAAAAAGGGTGATTCAAAAAAGAAAAACGCCGGTTATTAAACGGGTGGTGAATTTTCGTTTATTGGTTGGAAAAAATGTTTGCCCTTGTTTCTGTTTCTGGGAACATTCCAATTGTTGACACAGCTGGTATTTCTTTCGTTTCTACATTCTCTGTCCAACCATGAAGAAGTTTACTTGTGCATAACGAGTGTTAAACATTAAAAAGTTTTATCAGAGTGGAGAGAGTTTTGCGACTACTGTCAGGCGACTTCGTGGTATTCCAGGATGTAATGAAGCATCGAATGAATCAACAGTTCGCAGACTCATGAAAAAGTTCTTTGAGACGGGTTCAACAGTTGACACTAAAAGTCTTGGTCGTCGTTCTGGCCGAACTGAACAGAACATTCTGTTGGTTCGTGACGGTGTGGATGTTAGTCCAGCGAAACCAATACATCGCTGTTCTCAACATATGGGTTGAAGATGTTTTTCGGTACAGAGAATTATTCGGTACGATCTTTATTATCACCTCTATAAAATCAGTTACCACCTGCCACGCTGCCCGCGAAACAATTGTACTACTCCGTGAACGGTTCCAGGATCGCGTTATTTCTGGTAAATCCGACCATCAATGGTTACCAAGGTCGTGTGACTCATCCTTGGGGTCATCTGAAGTCGTTCATGTATGCCAATAAACCGCGAAACATTAATTACGTAGAGGAGGAAATTCGACGGGTTATTGGCGAAGTGGAAACGACAATAGTTAATTCATAATTAGCGATAATTCATAATAATTTCATAGTTCATAGTTAATTCATAATAACTTGACGATAGTTAATTAACTTCATAGTTAATTTCATGGAGAGAGTTTCTGTGTGCCAGAGCAGTATAGGGACACGCATGTTATAGCATACACGGGCGATAAACGTCCAAAAATGAGCCAACATTTTGCTTTGACAACCATGAAAACAATCTGCCAATGGGATTCATTGGCTTTCATGGTTAGTCATGAATACTCACATTCATTTGAATATTTGAATGTTGAAAAATACCATAGAGTAAGTCTATCTACTTTGACTTGTTCTCCACATTTCTATGACGAGTGCGCAGGTTAGCCAACAGCCGGCCGACTATTCTCCAACGATTGACTAGTTTGTGACGAAGTAAGTGGTTGCAGAATGAAAATAAATAAATTATTGTCCAGAAATGTTACTATTGCTCTCATAGAACGGAGGAGGAAAATCAAGAGGAGATTCCGAGAGTATTGGGTGCATCCCATTCTGAGTGATAGCTAAGTTATACTTTGATTTAAATTAGGATAGGAATGGGTTTGTGGCAGGGTAAGGATGCGGTGTTGTTAGGTCGAACGCATTGACAGTCAACCCGCTACTGCCAGCGACTGAAATTGCAGAACGAAGTAAACTACACCACTAGTAAATCACTCCACCACAGTTCCGATGTTACTGAGCGACGAACGGAAGTTTAACGTCGAATCGGCAACAAGGCTCACCTACGCAGCAAAATGTGAACCTCCTATTAGCTCAGACGGCTGTAATCACCACTCCCTCTGGTCGATTTCACCTACGCAGAATCCTGTTCTGTTTTAAATCAAACTATAGTTGAAAATTTTACACAATTCATCCCAAATTATTTGATTACCAGAAAAAATTATGAGCATAACCAGTATCAATGAACATGTCAAGCTATTGGATAAAAGTTTAAAGATTTTCTTTACCTGTGGAGAAGAGATTGAACGTCACGACAGGATAAGATAAGCCAGCAATACTTTTAAATTATTTTTATTACATGTTCGGTATTGTTATTACAAATTTATTACCTTGTATTATTAATTATTTATTACAAAGTTCAGTATTTTGAGAAATTAAGTGGTTTACAAGTCGTATATTTGCGAATTATCTGAAAAATTTCAGTAACAAGACTCTGCTGTATCGTTAGAGTTGCGTGGTGAAAAAATGTTGTGAATTGTTTTCGGTAGATAATTGGGAGATGGTGTAGACGTGACTACAGGCTGTAATTGTTGTTGTGGTGGCATGTTGCTAACAGTCCTATAAATAGAAAAAGAGGACAAGGGTTGCTGTACTATTGTTGGCTGAGAAGTAAACTGAACACACCTAGCTAATGTTATCTGTATAAAAAGGTCAAGAATAATTTTAGCATCAAATTTTTCACCTGCGGTTAAATTTTGGAGTGAAGGTACTAGAGCAAAACATGTTTACAATTTCATTAGCATAAGTCTCACTTAATGCATTCAACAATGTTTCAGCCGAGTCCGTTTGCTTCGATATAATAGGCCTTTCTTTCGACTTCTTCAATCAACTTTTCTATGGACGTTTCTACAGTCAACGAAGGTGAATTGGGCGATTCTATTATAATATAAATTGTATAATATAATATAAAAAAAATAAACGCACGACACGACTGTCCTACGCCAAAGTTCGAAGCGAATTGAACTATCGGCTGAGTCAGCAGATTAAACAATCGTCGTGTGTGCGCAAGTAGAAGTTAACCAATACTGATTAAACAGTCGGCCGATAGTTTAAAGGCAATCGGGACGAATATAAAACTGTTTTATCGGCCGGTACTGAATCGCTGTAATGTGCGCATGTGCATATCTCTTCATACTGGGTACAATCTCAACTTTTCCTACAAATGATTGGCTTTTCTCACTAAACTCATACCTGGCCTTCCAAATCTCATTTGTAGCGCTTCTGCGGTCCAATGATTTCTTCTTAAGGTAAACATAGAAGAGTTGCCCAGCAGCACGAGCTTACGTCTTTTCCCAACCGATAGCATGGTGATAATGGTCGAATTGGAGAGGGAACTGTCGTCAGTCGCTGTGACTTCACTGTTAACTGTGGACACTCAATTTCGTAGTCAGACAAGATTCGGTCGCACGGACGGCCGAACGATTTTTGGTCGTCCAGCTAGGACGCCGCTTAAAAAGAAGCCGACTGAACTATCAGCAGATAGAAAGTCTGTATTGTGCGGAGCCCGAAAGTATAAAAGTGAGTATCTTAATCAAACCATGATATAGCTTCCATCAGAGAATCCAAATCGTATATTGTTACAGATCATGTGTAGGCCTACATTTAAGTGAATATCTTCTTGCACCAAGATCACTTTTTCTGATTGCATACTGAAATAAGATTGGGAAATAAAATACATGTTGCTCTTGCAAAGCAATTTTCGTAAAAACAATCCTGTAAAGGGGTTACAGAAGTTGTCATGGCGAAACTGGATATAGCCTACACAGAGGCAAACATTTGGTGACCAGGCCTAAATAGTAAATAGGAAAGTTTCAGGATTTGAAAGTGACACACAAACCGAACAATTGTCATTTTTGAACAAATGTAGCATTAAGTTTTGAAACTAAGAATTTCCTAGTGTGCAATATTTTAATAAAGAATTCAGTTTCGTTTTGAACTGTATTGTTCTCTGGAGGGACGCAACGAGTTTTCTTGTTGACTTCAACGGAGTTTAAATTGTCTTTTATGAAACTTTTCCAGTTTCTTTGACACGGAGCAGCAACAAAAGTCAATTTAAAGTAGAAAGAAGCATTAATCCATTGGGAAATGTAGAAGCTTATTTAACATTATTTCCGGAAATAAAATTTCCAGATAATGAATATAATAGCGAAGGTTTCAAAGCAAACAAATAAAAACCATATAAATTTTGAAAACATAAAGTACTTTAATTGTTTACAATAATAATAGCTCCTGTTATTGAAATTAATCAAGAGGAACAAGACAAATCTTTCTTATATTGTATTTTATAAAGTTCATTTAACCACCATTACGCGTTAATCACACATTATTATCATAGTTTTGATCATAGGTAGTAGTTTTTTGCATACTGAGACGACCTGAGGGGTGGAAAAGAACACAAATATCTTTGGCACTACCGGGATCGAGCCAAGCTTTAGAAGATGTGCTCCACTTAGACCTACTACTTCATTCAACCTCCCATCTTTAAAATTTTGTGACATCAGATTTTATATAAATTAAAAGAGATATATATCAATCATTAAACCAGGAACAGCTAAAAGAATGAAATTGCAAGAATTGATATATTTTTTTTTTTATGGACGAAGCACCTATGGTTCTTGAGCAAATCACATGGATTAATTACCTCGTAAGATTAGTAGGCCTAGTGCTAATAACTCTACGTTTAGAAGGAAATGTCACGTGTCGGAGGTTTTCTAAAATTTTTACAACTCGACCACGGGATAATAGAAGTGAATTAATAAAACAATGAAATAAAGAAATGTTTGCTACAATTTCAAGCTTCGATCATTCTTAGAAGATACACATCTGGATCCGGACGCATATTGTTTCGAATGGAAATCTAATTTACAATGTATTTGACCGGATAGTTGACGATGTACTTGGTGATTGCTTATATGAGTTACATTGTGTGAAGCTCATTATTCTGGTACTAACACGAATAACAGAGTAGTTGACGATGTACTTGGTGATTGGTTATATGAGTTACATTGTGTGAAGCTCATTAATCTGGTACTAACACGAATAACAGAGTAGTTGACGATGTACTTGGTGATTGGTTATATGAGTTACATTGTGTGAAGCTCATTAATCTGGTACTAACACGAATAACAGAGTAGTTGACGATGTACTTGGTGATTGGTTATATGAGTTACATTGTGTGAAGCTCATAGTCTGGTACTAACACGAATAACAGAGTAGTTGACGATGTACTTGGTGATTGGTTATATGAGTTACATTTTGTGAAGCTCATTAATCTGGGACTAACACGAATAACAGAGTAGTTGACGATGTACTTGGTGATTGGTTATATGAGTTACATTGTGTGAAGCTCATTAATCTGGGACTAACACGAATAACAGAGTAGTTGACGATGTACTTGGTGATTGGTTATATGAGTTACATTTTGTGAAGCTCATTAATCTGGGACTAACACGAATAACAGAGTAGTTGACGATGTACTTGGTGATTGGTTATATGAGTTACATTTTGTGAAGCTCATTAATCTGGGACTAACACGAATAACAGAGTAGTTGACGATGTACTTGGTGATTAGTTATATGAGTTACATTGTGTGAAGCTCATTAACCCAGTGCTAAAACGAATAACCGAGTAGTTGACGATTGACGATGTATCTGGTTATTACTTATCCGAGTTCCATCGTACGAAGTTCGATCACCAGTTAAAATAACGATTAACAAAGAAGTTAACGATGTACTTGTTTATTGGTTATCCAAGCTTCATATTATGAAGCTCGATCACTAGTTACTAAAACGATTAACAGAGTAGTTGACGATGTACTTCGTGATTGCTTATCAAAAGTCTATCGTACGAAGCTCGATAACCTGATAGTAAGACGATTTAAAGAATAAAACCAACAGAAAACAACAAATTTCATCTTTGAGAAGGTGGTTGGACTCAATCGTAAACTTTTTATGAAGCAATTTATATTCAAAGATGTCCATTGTATATTCGCAAATAATCTAAACTTTTTATTACACTTTCTCAGTAAACAAAGTTTTATGAAAATGTGAGGAAATACGCACGGGAGATGAAAACTAAAGTTTTTTGCTCAACTGAAGATTGTGTCTCACCTTTATCGAAGTCGGATTCTAAACGAATGTTCTATTTTCAGGATATTTTTGTTTATAATATATAATATTTTTCTTATTGCACCAAAATTCGCTTAGGGGGAGTTTTTGATTATTGAAGGTTTTTATCATTGCTTAGGACAATTTTACTCTTTTCAGATCAAAATCTCATTGTTACTGAAGTTGTTAGATATTTTAAATTTAGAATTTTATACAGACGGCCCATTTATTCTTGATACCTAGTTATGTGTCATTATCTAGGTAGTAAAAGTGCTTCCACAGCTGTTGGAATAGAAACTCTCTGTGTTAAGTTTGAATGAAATATTCCGCTATTATACTTTGAAACGAAAACATTGAAACACTTCCATTGTTAGTGGTTGACAATAAATAAATCAACAAAATCAATTTATATGTCCTACTGTGTTTTAGCTAAAAGATTCGTGGATAAAGCCGCTAGGCAGAGCTAGCGAGTAATACTTGAGGACACATGGCTAACAAGGTATTTGCAAGATAATATCCCTCCTTATTCCTTAGTATAAGGATATCTTAGCCACCAGGGTTCCTGCATGATCTGTCGCCAGTTTTTTTCTGGCAGGGTTTCTTTCTTGGTAGGTTTTTTCACCCCGCTCTTAGCGCGACACTTGCCGTACTGTTTCGTTTCACTATCTACTGATTCTCCATGGAAACAGCTTATCAGCTTGGTATATGGGCAACCAATACCGTTTCCTTCAAGCACGGTTAGGGTACTAACCTCATGAGCGTGTAAGAAAAACGTAGTTTGCTAGAGGATGGGTGTCACCAGGGCTGGACGATCTCCGAGGACCCAGACTCGTTTAAATTTTAAGTTAAAACAAATAAAATTAGTAGTTTATTAATATAAAGTATTATATTTAATTTCTACAATATTGCAATGTATAATAATATTTTTAATGTATTATATATTATTTTAATTAATAAATAAATATTCAAAATATTTAGTTAGGTACATATTTTATTAGAGTACGTCACCATTAGGAACTATGCTTGTACACAGTGGTGGGAAAGTTATTACACTAATTAACTTCATAACTAATCCATTACATTGATGTAACTGCATGGCATTAGCCAAAGCACTCAGTTTACGTGATTAGCTATGTGTTGAGTGCATTAGTCTGCGAGCATAATTCCGCAGTTTGTATCAATATTGAAGCATAATGCGCTGCAATGCTGTTACAATTTATGTTTAATGCCGGCCTCGCCTTAGTAATATCAAACCTGAGAACAATAACTCTTCACCGCGAACGGTTTAATCCAATCGTAATACATTACGTTAAAACCTGGAAGTAACTTACTTTGACAAATATGGCTCAATGAACTGGCGCTTGTAAAGTACATCAGTGCTCTGTCGATAGTGGTCGAAATATGTACTCCACATGAATCATCCCTTATTCGAAATGGGTGAATAGTACTTACTTACTCACTAGCCAACTACCCTTGGTAGTTGAGCCATTTAGCAACGCGTTGACCAGTAGAGATTGGCCTCCTTGAACTGGTCCAGGGCTGTGCAATCAATAAGGTGTTCGGCATTCATAGTTTTACCCCCCCCCCCCCCACAGCAGACACTCCAGGGTCGGTAGCACATGAATGCGGTGGAGGTGCGCAGCAAGGTAATCATGATCCGTCTTTAATCTGAAAGCTTGGTGCAAGTTATGCTCTATTGAACTCTCCGACACAAGACTTTCCCGCCGTTTTCCTGCTGAGAGTTCCCTAAATCGACCGTGATTCCATTTTTTGGTGGACGTCTTTATTAGGGACCTGGAGGAATGTAATGAACGTAGATGCTCGGAGGCCTGTTCCCTACTTGGTTAGTTGATTAGCCTTTTCATTGCCAGTGATGTTTACATGGGTCGGGATCCACTGAAAATTAAGCACCCACCCGGCATTTAAGAGCATTTAGTTTTCTTCTACAGTCTCTGGTTTTACTACAGTCAGTCTGTGAGTTCCCAGAGAAGTTCAAGATGGTGGTCTTAAAGTCAGTAAGGAAAACGACCTTAGCCGGAGCTGTCAGGTTCTCAATCTCAATTGATGTAGTATATATGGCAGCATACATGTTGAATAGTTACAAAGAGAAGTCTTTTGTAGAGGCAAAAGAGAGGCAAATTGTCTTCCCCTCGAAACACAAAGTTCTTTATGAGA